>JAWMRA010000161.1:42365910-42471003 GCA_035584735.1 Pseudotriccus pelzelni | reverse complement strand
ATGTTGAGAACCATACTACTTCCTCTAGTTCAGTAATGGTTCTTATTATGTACTTTAGTGGCAGTAAAATTTGCACATGGCATGGCTTTGTGTGTATTTCCTCATTCTGGTGTCTGCCTGTACTTTATGTAGTGTGTCTGCAGCGTGCCTCTCCAGAAAGATATACTGGAAAGATGATCTTAATCAACCTCTTGCACAAATCTGTTTAAAACCATTCCTTATCATGAAGATTACATGAAGGAACATCTATAAACAGGTGCACAGACACATATATAGGAACAAGAGTGTGAATTTTTATTGCAGACTGTTTAGGACATTTCTACTCGTATGAAGGGACTTTGAAAACTTCACTATTATCTTCTGATTACAGTCAACTTACCTCTGTGATCTTGGCAAAAAGGCAGAAGGCTAGACACAGGCATACTGTGGTTCAAGGAGGCAATGTATTTGCATAAGATGAGTTAACAGTAGAAAAACAGGACCTGTTTCCAGTGACATTTTGAATTAACATTTCTCATTTACAGTTCAACAATGTTGTCACAAGTGTTTATTACAACAGGCTTGCAGATCCAGGCTTCTGCTGACAATTGTGACTGAATCGTTTCAAATTTTTTATTGTCTTCAGAATCATACCATTGTTATATATGTGGAATTAATATAATTTCCTACTAATATAAAGCATGACATTATATTAGTTCTATATGGAACAGAAAGTGTAGTGTCAGCAGACAGAGCTCTGAACACCCGGCCTGGCAGTGTCAGGATTGCTGTCTGAGGAAACAGCAAAGAGGAAAGAGATTTTACATGCAGTAGAATCAATGTATTGATTCCTCTGAGCACTGGTAAGAGATCTCCTGTATGACTGTTGAGGATAAGGCATGTGGTCTGATTACTTGCTACCTTCCACAGTTGTCTGCATTTCCTGTCTACTGTGTATCCTAAAAAGTACCCCTTCCCTCAGAGAAGCCCAGCTCTGTCTATCTTCAAACCATTGCTTGTTGTCTTTAGGCAGAACAGAACAAGGGGCACCTGAATATTTCCAAGTGAGTTGGTTTTCTGAAGGATAGCATGCAGCCAATGCACTCACCCTTTTGGGAGAGGAAACCAGTCAGAGAAAATTCTGCATGTGGTTTGCTTGGAACACAGCAGCAATTTCAAAAGCATTTTAATAATATTTTTAGCTGAGGTTAGATAACACAGCAGAACTAGCCCTTGATCTTCTTGTATCGTAACCTTTGGTTCTGTACTTGAAATTTATACTTCTGTTTTCTATCTTATCCATGGAAGGGACTAGAGAAATTCTAAAAAAATACAGGCATGTGATAAGAATTAAGAGTTTCTGCTTATGTAATGAGTACTGAATGAAACAGTGCCAATTCCAAAAGCAAAATATTTTACTGGTACAGAAAATCCATCAGTAAAATGTGAGGTTTGATAATCAGATGACTCCTAATGACAGGGAAATTAGAGACAACAGGCTTAAGGTATCAGGCACGTTGAAAAATACTTGCAGCTGACTTGAAAGATATTTTTAAAAAGCAATAATGCTTTTTAATCCCATTTGGAATTAACTTTCTAGGAGCAAGAGAGTAGAATTTGAATGCATTTAATAGGAGGGCAGAATGAATAGACTGTATTCAACTTGTACCATGTTAAGTCTAGAGAGAAAGTCTTGAGAAAGGGATTGTGGAATTTAGACAGTGATTTGAAACAGCTTCTAAACATCTTTATTTAGCAATTTACAATGCAATTTAAAAAAAGCAAACAAAAAAAATCAGAAAAAAACCAACCAAATATATTTTGATAATTTAATAGACCACAAATGGTGAAACACCAAACCAATAGAACGAATTTTCTTCTATTTCTCTTTGCTTCAGTTTGCAGGTAATCTTAGACAGCAGGAAGACTGGTAGTATGAGATGCCCACGTGTTGTTCAGACAAGCATAGAAAAACATCCATAAATCAAAATAGAAAGACTATACTTCTTGGGTGACCAAGTAGAGCAGCTTCTATGAGTTTATTGGCTCTGGGATGAAAATGGATTTTGACATGCAAAGACCGTCTCTGATTATTGGATGAAGATTACTAGCCTTACTCAAATAATATAGGTTACTCTGATCTCTGCAAGTAGGTTGTAACTGGTAAATCCATTTTACCATCTGGCTAAAGGTAAATAAAATAGTAGGATCTAGTTATTTACTGTGTAAGGCAGGACATATATGGCATAAAAAGGCATAACTCAAAACAACAAAAAATCTTGTATGTTTGCAGGCTATATCAAAGTTAGTAATAAAACACATTTTATTTAAACAATTATGTCTATAGCTTGATTGTTTCATGAGTTCACACAGAATAGGCTTACATCTCAATCTGCATGCCCTTCATGTTGCAGAACATTAGCATTTTAGGTCAACTGATAGGGAAATGAGACCAGAAGTGACTGGTGCTTACTCTGTGCAACAAGCTCAAAACAGAACAAAGAGTTGTAGAAGTAGGGACAACATCCTGTTTCCCTAAGGGTGTAGGAAAGAGCAGCAGTGAAGAAAGGCCCTGAGCGAGCAAGTCACAGCACGCTGATCATGTGCAGAGGAGGACAGGCATCCTCATGACTGGCAATGTTAATGAGGAAATTACTGGTTTCTGACCTTGCACTCGCTTGAAACCTTGCTGTATGAAAGTCTTGAAGATTTAAAATATTGTTGAGTAAGATGGGAGAAAGGGAGTGACTGGGGGTGGCATTGTGTGTTTTGTTTTGCTTTTAATGGATATGATTTCCCCGTAAACTTTAGCCAAACTCAGATTAGTTTTCTAGACTATGATAAAGTCTGAGGGTTCAAATACAGAGTGACCTTCCACATGACCATGTTGACTGATTGTTTGTGATGTGGTGATTAAACATGGATGCTTCCTGGCCATATTGTTCTTGCCCAGTGCTGCTGCAGACACAAATGCTAATTGGTATCAGCTAGTTCATTGGTAAAGAGGCATGCCCTGTTATCTTGAGATTTTAACACTAAGAAAAAAGGTCACAGATAATGCCATTGTGTATGTCTAGTCCATTGCCAAAGTTGATGAAATTGCACTATAAACAAATCCAAATATTTTCCATGGTTTTGTGTTGCACTAGATATTTCTTAGGGACTGCAAATAGGCCATTTTGATTTGTTTAGGCTTTTTGTTTCTCCTTGTATTCTTTTAAAAATATAGTAGCCAAAATCATGGTAGCTTTGAATAGTACGCTCACATTTTCTCACTTTCATTAGGTTGTTATGTAAGTTGAGCATTGATCTTGTGAATATATATATGCTAGTCTGTAATGTACATAATTCCGAAAAGCAAGGCATATTTGACCCAGATAAAATGCTTATTGAATGCACCAGCTTTCTAATATCTCATCTAGATCTCTTCCATGGCGTGGTGTTATGCCATGTAGATGTACCCTGAGTGATTGTAAAAGAAAATGAAAGAAGAATGATCCAAAAAAAAGCTAAGGAATTGAGTAATTTAAATGAATTTATTTGTAATTTTTCAAAAACTTCTCAGCATTTGAATAGACAGGAATTCTTCCTCTGGTCTTGTATTGCATCCTTCTGCCCCAAATTTGACTTAATTACAGTTAGAATTTATGTACTTGAAAATATATTAAGCATCTTCATTTTATTACATCAGTAGAAAACACATCATGACCAATGTCTTTGTTATTTTTCACATTCTATACAATATTGAATAGACATTTGATAAGCATTGGTGATGATATGACGTCACATATCTTAACTGAAAAGAACAGAAATAACTTTCTGCAAGAACAGAACACATGATACCCTTACTGGCCTTTCTTTGGTAATCAGGTTTCAAAAGACAAAACTAAGAGAAACTCAAGAGCTTACACAGTAATTTATTCCACTCACTATTTGTGTAAAACCATGGAAGTACTTCCTTGGAAGGGTAACTCTCTGTTTTGAAGAAATTGCATCTATATATATGTATATGTATACATATAAGTGTAGGTATATGTATGTATGTGTATATATATGCACTACTTTATATATACACATGCATCTGTGTTATATCTACTTCTACACATCTTATAAAAGTAAGTATATGATTTATATAAGATAATTTAAAATAACCTACTTGCTAAATGGAGACTACAAGAGCACTGTGAATCTAGTAACAATAATGATTTCTTTATTTCTCAGAGCAAGTGTTATTTGAATTTTCTGTACTCAATCAACATTCCTTGTACAAAGCCAAAGGAGCACACAAGACAGACACTAAAGTATTTGTGCAGATCCACCACACACTGATCTCATCTTATGGCAGGAGGTAATAGAAGTGATAGACTACTCTATGCCGTAAACTCCTAATCTGTTTTAATGTATTAAAGACTGGAGAAAGTGCAAGATCAAACATACTGCCTTTGGATAGTTAACTGTATTTCAAATTCAAAAAGCAGCTCTTTACTGACAGCAATAAATAAATGCTTCTCTATGAGATTTGTGATTGTGGTAAATTGTGATATCCCAATGACTGGCAATGAAGAGCAAGTATAACACTCTTAGATGATTGCTGCTTTGTATCCAGTTTACAGTACCCAAGTACTTTCAGGCCTATTACTCTAGCAACTTATTTCCTAATCCTCACAATTAAATATATCAATCTGTAAACATTCCCTGATTTTGTATTTGTTAACAAAGTATTTTTGTTGCATTTTGCAATCCCTTTTTCCTCTTCACTAATACTGTGAAGAATATTATTTCCTGTGGAATAACCTTTGTGCAATGGCAGTATTTTTTGTCACACTGGGTTTGTACTTCCTTTCAGTGGTCAGGCTCTGTGGCATCCTCCCAGTTTTCTAGAGTGCTTTGTGAAAGGCTGTCAAAACATGTTGTCAAGCAAATCTAAGTCAATGTCAGGACTGTTATGCAACAGTTGCTTCCAAGTTTTGCTTTAATACCTGGGGTTTGTATTACTGATATTAAACAAAAATTCTTTGCAATGAATTTTAAATGAAGGAAAAGCTCTCACCAGAGATTTGTTAAAAGCAGGCTAACAATTGTACTATTTTTTCCTCCCTCCTTTTTAGTAGAAGGTCTTTAAATTATATATTAACCAAAAAGGTAAACAGAATAAAATGGGCAATTAAATATTAATGGAAGATGTAGTGGAATTGTCCTGTGCAGCACTTAAAATGGCCTGAATGATTGAGCTGTGAATTGCTCTCTCTTAGGTATTGAAAAATTCATCAGCACTATTTAATAAGTGTTCGTGTTCGTAGCCACTCATGTTTACACTACAGCACTTGCAGGAGAGTGCTTACTAAAGAAAACATTTTAATGGAAGGTGAACTTTCCTGTAGAGTGAGTCACCTTAAATTATACAGACTATGTGGCAGAAGAGACAGAGAAATCTCTGAACAGACAGATGAGAAGTATGCATAACTTAAAAGCATCTTTTCTTAGAGAGGACTGCCCATGGATTGTAAAGAACTTTCTGAATTCAAAGATATTTTGAAGCTTTCAAAAATTCATTTTGTTTGCATTTTAAAAATATTAAATCTTCACCACCTGTTTGAAATCATCTCTATGCTGACTTGTGCATTATTATTATTGAAGTGCCACCTGGCTGATCTACAGGAAGGGAAACAGTAGCAAAACAAACTTCCATCACAAATCAACAAAAGGTTCAAGTAGTTCTTCTCCAGTAGTTCTTCTCTGTAGACTCAATTTGCATATGCAGCATATTAACACTATTAAAATATTCATTAGCAAATTTACTGGGTTAATTAATGAATTCATACCAAAACCTTAGAAAACAAACATGAAAAATCCTGAGAGCTTGATGTATTTATATGGAAACTAGTGAGGTTGTAGGAATATCTGCCCTTTATATATGGGGTTCTACCTACATGTGATTCAGTGGCTACTCCAGGATGGAGGCAGCATGCTGCTATTAGCCCCTGCCTCAAATTCTCCCGTTGCTCACCAGGCACATGGGGAAGAAAGTGACACATTTTCTATTTTCTGGAAAGTCACATGCTCTTAGAAACCTGGTGACTGCAGGCTGCTTTTATGGTCTCCTCCAAGCCATGGGTCTTTGACTTTTTTTGTGTGCTATTTCTCACATTAGTGTGATGGTTTTGGTCTAGGCCTTCCTAGTGACCATTTTGTAACCGGGGAAGTGACCATGTACCCAGTATTCCATATGTTTTTTATGTAAACCGGGGTATATTTTTTCCAGTGAGGTTCAAGAGCGGTGGGTCCTTGCCTTTGTCTCGCTTATCTGGAGGCTGAGCCCTGCAGTGACCGCTGCTCTGCCATGCAGGAGGTTGGAGGGTGCTGGCCTTGTGATCTTGCTTCTCTGAGGGATGTGGTGAGATTTGTTTTACTAGTTATTTCACTAATTCTCGTGTTTGATTGTGAATATTTGTTCTGTGTCCCTTTTGTCCCTTTTTCCCATTTTTCCCTTTCCCTTTCCCTTTGGGGGTGTTTGGATTCCCTTCACTCTGTATACAATATTTTAATTGTATATAACTGTAATATACATAAATATATCTATTTTTATATAATTAGATTGATTTCAGGCTCTTCAATTTTTATAGGGGTTTTTTTTCCTTTGCCCTGAGGGAAAACAGGAGGGGGGAAGGGGGGTTGCCACTATGGGTTTGGGCATTTGGCAGGGAGCCAGGTCCGAACTATCATAATTAGTTATTTCTCACATTATTTCTCACCTCTCTCGTTTCAAGTCTGCCACTTAGGAGAATGGTGTAACTGACCATACACTCATGTTCAGGTGCAGCATTAGCTTTAGAGCCGTGTGACCTTTGTCTACCTTGTTATTAATCCAGCAAAGGTCTCTTCTGACCTTTATGACACTCCAGTTCTGCTCAGTTCAGTTCAGTTTAGTGCATTCTGGCTGCCATAGGCAATCACTAGGGAAGTTTTGAACAAAATATTTAGCTCCAAGTGAAGTTGTCTCGGTCATGCTGTACAGGTTCACACAGTAATTAAGGACTTGTGTTATCTTGGCAGATGAATGAAGTCTAGAATAAAGTAGTGGTTTCTCTTACAAGAATTTATGTTGCTTCTACTTAAGTGACATGGTGGCAAGTTCATACTTCTAATAAGATGTGTCAGTCAACATGAGTCTGCCAAATATTTTCGTAAGAGAGAAGCTTCACTGAAGGTTATTATGGTTGGAGGCAAGAATTCAGTTGTGGTATGGTGGAATTCAAGTAGACTTCACACATGCTTTTCTCTAGAAGTTAAGACAAATTCATCCATTTCAAAATTCAGACTTGGTTTCCATGAGACATTTCTCAGATACTAGGAGGCACTAGCAACACCCATCACACAAAAAGGATAAGCTAATTATGTAGTGCTGGAAGGATGAACTTCTCAGATCAGAGAGCTACCAATGGAGATGTGTCAGACAAACCAGTCTAAGAATGCCAACTCATTCACTGTCATTAGGAGTGATGTGCACACAAGCAAAGAATCAAGTCTCAAACATCTCATGAAATGACAAATAGAAGTTGAAAATGTTTATAAACTTGAAAAAATCTTGTTTATTATTTTCATTTCTCTTAACTGACTTCCTAAAATGAAGAGTGTTTAAAAACCAACTTCCTAAAATGAAGAGTGCTAAAAAACTGTATACATGGAAAATTTTTACATAATCAAGATTATTGTATAACCGCTTTAAAAAAAAATCTTCCACAAAACATCTTGTCAAAAAGGAGTTTGCTAAGTACATTAACATACATGAAGAATATGGTCTGAGAAAAAAGTCAAGGCTAGGTAAGATTTATTCTTCAGTGGTAGCTGAGAACCGCACCTGGTAACGGATTACAATAAAATATTTCTCAGGGGATTAATATTAATCTTTTTACAATTCTTTCAGTGGGTTTGTGGAGACATTAGGGGAACTGTGTAGATCCTGTTAAAGTAGTGCAGTATGGAGTTCAGATGTGAGAGACAGGGATACTTTATAAAGACCAAGAAGCTCCCAGGTGCTGTGGTCATGTAACTGCTGACAGCCTTCACCAAAGGTAAAAGAAAAAATATATTGCTTCTAACTTGGATCAGGTTAGTAGAGGAGTGAAGAAAGAACAAATGTGTTAGTAACTCAGGTTAAAATTCATTATTTGTTTCCCTGTGGTAAGGTTTAATGTGAGAGAATAAGCTGAGTTATGCAGTCTGCACTGTTGGCTAACATGGTTTAGTTGATTTCAGTAATTTCAGTTAGACAGCCCTTGTTAGGAGCATAACTTGTCCTGTGCTGAAGGTATATGCTTACTAAGAGAAGATTTAGGGGAAAAAGACTTTCTGCTCAAGGTTCAACAAAAACTACACCACAGATGAAAGAAGCTTTGCTTCCAGAGTGAAATGTTAAATTTTCAGATAATTAGAAGAATAAAACTATCTGCAGTACTGCCATTTGCTCTCCCAGATCAGTGGCTACAGATCTGAGAGCTTATGAGTGCAGTAAGGACATCTCTCTTATTTCTTTAATGACAAGAAAGACAGATCATCTCCAGGCAAGCTCAGAGTTTCGCTCCTAGTTCTGCTGTTAGAGAAGACAAGAATTCCCAAAGTCTTTTAGTAAGTGGAGGGTCCTTTTACTTACAAATATAAGTTGTGGGAAACAGGCTACCCAGCACCTGGGTAAATACCATGTAGCACTGAGAGAAGACAATTGTGAGAAAAACACTGTCTGTGACCTGGGCTGTTCCCTCTTCCAAGAGCAAGAGGTGATAGAAGAATAAAGATAGTGGTGATTCCAATTCTCATTAGAGGAAAGTTATAGACAAAGGATTTCAAGGTCCTTGTCAATTTCATGCATTTCCTAAGAGCAAGTTGCATGAGTTTAATGCAGTTCAGAATAGAGCTTATCCACAGAAGAAGAATGTTCTTGAGTCCCATTTGTGCTAAATGTACGCTAGTGGTTTTTTGTGTTATTTTCAGCAATACTTGTTTCTTAATTTACCATCATGTGAGTCTGTATCAGTGTTCTCAAATTAGTATAAATTGGATGTGGTTTAGGAAATACCAATTCAATCCTTAATTGAACTGCATTTGAAGTAAAATAAGAGTTTCTAAGTGTACAAAGGTAAATTATTTGGGTCTTTCTTTAATTTATACTTCATATATAATTTATACCTCATATAAAGAAATGTATATGAAAAAGTTCTTTATAACATACGAAACTGAAATTGGTTAAAAACTTCAGAATTAAACATTGTCTTCTTGTGTTCTTCCACAGGAATCATAACATTCAAAAGATTGTAAATACTAGGAAACGCTTCCATAACATTCCTTCTACCTCATAAAATTATTTAAAATGTTTGTTTTTTATGCAACTTGGTTAAGTACATTGAAGTATCTGAGACAAAGCTTGTTTTCCAAGCTAGCCTGCTGGTACACTGAGAGAGTGTCCAAAAGAAGGCCACAAGGATGGTGAAGGGTCTGGAGTGGAAGCTCATGAGGAGTGACTGAGGTCACTTGTCTTGTTCAGGCTGGGGAAGAGTAGACCTCATTGAAGTCCTCAACATGTCCATGAGGGGAAGCGAAGGGGCACGTACTGATCTTTTTACTCTCATGACCAGTGACACGATTTGTTACATTTTAAGAGGAAATGGCATGAAGCTGAGTTAGGAGAGCTTTAGTTTAGATATCAGCAAAGAGTTTTTCAGTCAGAGGGTGGTTGGGCACTGGAATAGGCTCACCAGGGAACAGGTCACAGCATCAAGTTTGACAGAGTTTGAACAACATTCTCAGGTACATCACACATAATGTGACTCTTGGGGTGTCCTGCATAGGGCCAGGAGTTGGACTCGGTGATCCTTGTGGGTTCCTTCCAACTTCTACGATTCCGTGATTCTGTGACTAAGTAGTTTCATGTCACATGTCGTGAGTTCATGTGTGAAACAATATGGTTAATACTTTGAGAGAAAAAGGGAATAGGTCTAAACACGAACCAAAAATTTCGACACAAAGAACCCCTGTTAAAGACATATAGTATTTTTTGTTTTCCTCATGTGTGTATGGGGAAAAAAAGGACATATAATTCTGGAAGTATAGCAAATCATGACATTGCTGCATAAGTTTTGTCTGCAGCTAACAAGAAAGATACGTTTTCATTGGCTTTCATTTGGTGAAGTTGGGAAGGGTTTTTGTTCCCATTTTATTCGGACATAATTTAAACAAAATGTTTGAAAATCATCCTGCATTTTTTTTAACCCAATTGTTGTAATGGAGTTCTTTCCTTCCCAAGTACCAGTCCTTGACCACAAAGTCAGAACTCCTAAATTTGTAGTGAAAATGGATTTAAGAAAAATTATTATTGTGGGAGAAACAACCTGCTTGATTTTCTGGCTGGCCACCTGTAAAACTTCAATCAGTAGATAGATGGATATTTGGAGGAATTTTCCAGCCTTGTTGATGGTGAAAGACTGAATCAATCGACGAAGTGTTTTTGTCTTTCATCTTTTCAAGATCAGACAACTTGGTTCAGCAGTTTCTGTGAGAGGTTTTTAGAAACTTCGCTTTCACAGCAGTGAAAAGTTTCAACTTTTTTCTGACGGAAGAACTCTTTATATTCCTCCCAGAGAAGTAATTTTTTCCAAAGAAAATATTGGGTTTGATCAAACGTTCTGGAAAGTGCTTGGTCATTTCTGCTCTATGGTCCCTTTGCTGTAGAAAACAGTCTCTTCCCAATTTGTATTTCATTAGCCCCTATCAGAAGCAGAATCTAGGCAAAATCATACACAGCTTTTGAATCCCTGAGTTACTACTGGAAACATTGTATTTTAAATCAAGCTGCTTCAATTTGTATTGATGAAACAACAGACTACTTTTGCTGTCGGCTCACATACGTGCACTATCTGAGAGTCATATGGACTTAAAAACCAGGAAGTATTCAAAGTGCATAATGATCTCGAGCTGCCTGCCTTAGTCTACATACTATGGAACAATGAACCCTTCTTGAGGCTGTTAGTCATGCTTTATTCTGTTCAAGCTCTGGTAAAGAAATGCCTACTTGGCTCTCTTTTGGATTTTCCTCTGTAACTGTATCCTAAACCTCTTCCCACTTCTTAGTCCTTCATTTATTGAGCATCAGACTTCACCTTGGTTCCCTTTATGTATCAGTCTTGGAATACAAGACATTTTTCTCCGGAGAAGAGATAGTAAGGAAAATCTCAGTCTTCTTTTTTCCTGTATCTCTTAGTTCCTTTCCTACTTTCCTGTGCAGTATTAATATTGTCCCTAAAATACTTATTGTAGCTTGTAAAATGTCATTAGTGACAATCATCTAACTGGTGAGGAGAGCTAAAAACTAGCTTGCTGAAGATTGAAGAAGAGTGAGAGAAAAAAGGTGAGGCTAAAGAAGTAACACTGTTGAAGAGCTGTAGATGGTAGAAGGTTGAGACAGAGGAGAGACTATTGGGAGAAATGATTGGAGTATGGACAGTAGGGCTAAAGTGCAGCTGAGGAATAAAACAGGAACTAGGAGTGACATTAGAGAGGAAAAATAAAGGAATTCTATTAATTTGAAAATAGGAGCACTGACGTAAAAGGCCAATACAATACATCCAATGAGTGGATGATGTTGACTAAGGTAGAAGGTGGACTTGTTCAACAAAGCACAAAAATCATTAAGTAACCTGAGAGAGAGCTGAGGCAAATGAATAGCATTGTTTTAATTGGAGTATGCAGACATAGATCTTAGCTAGAGAAATGATGACAGAGTTTAAAAATACTCATAAGAGGCCTATGGAGGAAGAAGGAATGAAGATTTGGCAGAGCAAATTTTTGAAAAACAGTAATAGGGCAAAAAGTTCATAAAAGAAAGATAACTGATTGTGAAAACTTCTTCAGTGAGACTTTTAGAGCAGATAGAAGCTATAGGACATCAAAATGCACATTTGTGAAGGAAAAAAATGGAAATGATACTGAGACAATGGAATAAATAACAGCCTTTAAATTACAAGTGCAAAAACTCAAGGAAATTGAAAGAGGGGAAAACTGGTGACAAAAACTGTCTTTCAAGAATATGGAAATGGCTGAAAATGGGGAAGCTTTTTTTTTTTTTTCTCTAGTAACTTTTTTTCAAATAGGATTTTTAAGGTACTCTTAGCTTCGTCCCCCTTTAACATTATTTTTTGCTCCAGTGGTATCTTCCATGTGGTCTCTAGTTAAAAAAGATTTGACATATTCTCAGTTCTGGAATTCTGTACATTGGGCCATATTTTAGAGGCAGTGGAAATATTTAGCATATTTTCCAGGTACTAGCAGGCAGCAGCTCTAAAGCAGCCATTGGGTACTCAGGCTAGACATCAAAAGGTACATTTTCCAAGCTCCATGCAATTATACAGTGTGCAAATCCATTTATTCACTAATGGGGTTTATCCTTAGCTCCCTGTGCACAGCTTGCAAATTTACTTACAAATGACTATATTGTAAAATTCAGGCTACTCCTGTGGGATAACACTTTTTTTTTTTTTTCTCTCAGTAGGTAATTAATACTTAGACAAGTAATACATTTAGATTGCAGGTAACTATTCGTGTCAAAACCTGGCATGCTTTAAAGTGACACATTCACTGAATCTTTGTTAAATGGCAGCAGTCTAATCCTTTTTGCCCTCCTCTTGCAGGTTTACCATGGAACTTAATACAGTACTTGTATGGGATTATGCCTCAGAATTGCAGATTGAGAAACTGCACATGGATGCTGCATAGGAAATGGCAGATTAAAGACTCAGAATCCAAGAATCTAATCTGTGGTTTCTTATGATTAAAAGAGACTGAGTTTAACAGTTCATTTTTGATCTGTATTTAAAAATAACAATAAAAAAGCCTAAACCACAAAGAACTATAAACAATTTTATTAAAGTTACTTTGAATGTAGTCGTAAGAAACAGAGATGCCACTTATTTGCTGTAACATCCTATATGGCCCCAAAGGTGGAATCCTTCATAGAGATATCTGTATGCACGCTTAAAAAGATTTAGTGGGACTTACTGATTTGTTTTGAAAATGTTGTAGGCACTCTATTTGAATTGCTATAATATAGACTTTCCTACGAATACTTAACATATCATATTCCACTCCTCTTGAATGCTATACATGTAGGCAAATATGTATGTTTGAAAGTCTGTCTGTAAGCACATAAAAGTAGAGTGCCAATAGACTTCACATTGCACTGTTAAGAACACCATCCAGAAAACACTCATTTGGTATATTTATCATTACAAATCTGATTTGTCATATGGGGCAGCAGTGAATGTTTTGAGTGCAAATTGGAGGAGGATGCTTATAGGCAAGATTTTGAATACAAGTGGCCCATCATCATAGCAGTATTCTGCAATCCCATCACATGAGCAGACAGACTGAAGACTGAGCCATTTGCCAGAAGGAAGTGACGGTTTGTTTGCTATGACAGATGACATTTTAGTTTCATGACAGGCTTAGTTCATGAAAGGAACAAGTTCCTACAAATGTTTCAATGTAACTATTTTCTATATTGCATGTTGTTTTATGGCAAACCAAACAAAACAATTGAGTAAAAAAAGCATGAATTTAGGGTGCTTTAAGTTTGAGGGGGGTTTTCCATTTGATTATACATTATAGCATGCTGAGTGTTTCTGGAGATTTCTTCACTGTACTTTTTTCCACAGAAGTTGCGTTTGAAAATCTACATTTTGTTGTTGGTTTCAAATGAAATTAAATTATAAACCCCATAAATTTAACAGAACAGAGCTGCTACTTTCATAAGAACCATCAATATGATTTATGGTAAAAATACGCAGGACAATCTCCAGACATTGTCTCTGACATATTGAAATGTTGAAATTTCTGTGTGTCATGGTTTGGTTCTTGGAATTTTACCTTCCCCTGGCCCATTGTGGGTGTGGGGGGAAGGGGAATTAGGTAACTAGGTAACTAATGTCCTATACAAGAGAACCAGCAGAGCTGCATTTTTATGCTAATACCTCACTCTGTCTCCAGGGAAACAGAAGGGTTTTGTAAAAGTTGGGAGGAGGTCTAGAGGGATCCGAGAGCTGGTGGGGGTGGCCAGAGCTGCCGGCAAGCGGGGAGCTAGAGGGAGCGGCCGGACTGCCTCTCTTGGTAGTTGTGCTGTGGGCAGAGCTGGAGTCCCTGCTGTGGATCCCCATCGGAAGGAGACAGACCACTATACCACTCTGCATTGCAGCCAGCGAGAAAGCGTGAGTTTTCCAGCGTTTTGGGAGCTGTGAACCTCCTTTCCCCCTCCTCCTCCCCTTTCGGTGAGGGGGAAGGAGGGCCATTATCTCTGTCTCCGGCACTTGGGAGGCCATTCCCTACATGGCGACTGCCAGCGGTTCAACAGCGCCCCCTGCTGACTGACTTGAACAACTGCAGGCTCCAAATCTCCAGCGGTTCAACAGCGCCTCCTACTGACTGTGGCTATAATTGCCTCAAAGGGTGAACTTTCAACTGTTTTTTTTGTTTTCCCCACTGTTGGGTTTATTCGTTTTGTCTTGAAGGGGATTGCTCTGGGTATAGGATTATTGTTTGGGTGTTCTACTTGTGTTCTTTAATAGTTTGTGTCAATACATTTATATTCTTAATAAAGGGCTGTTATTCCTTCCTGGACATAATTT
The DNA here is from genome assembly GCA_035584735.1 of Pseudotriccus pelzelni. NCBI lineage: Eukaryota > Metazoa > Chordata > Aves > Passeriformes > Tyrannidae > Pseudotriccus > Pseudotriccus pelzelni. The sequence goes on along the minus strand of JAWMRA010000161.1, from coordinate 42,456,358 downwards.
AATTTTACCTGTGTTTCATTTAAACTGAGACACCATACCATGACACATAAACCTTAAGACAGAGTTGTTACGGTCCTCACCAGCAATGTCTCCTTGAATGGCCTCCACAATGAATGCTAGTTCAAAAAAGTCCTCAAGTTGCAGAGATAACCAGCAGAAGAAAAGGTTAGTGCTGACCTCAGTATTTCATAACATCTAGTAGAACAAGCTTGTTGGCATCTAAGATTCAGTTTCTCAGTGAAGGTAAATGAAGAACTTATTTTCAAGCTCCTACAAGAACTGTAGCAACTCCATAAAGCACCTTTAGTTCTGTGTGGTTCTAGTGTAGATTATACATATGTGCTGAAATTGCTTCATATGGCAGAACTGAGGCTGTTCAGCCCCAAGGACAGAAATGATCCTTGACAGCATCTGTAACTGTCCACCAGGTACAATTTCTAATAGTCATGCAAGCACCACTCAGAACAGGCTGTGATGAATGGGCAGTGTGGCCAGTCCTGCTTATCCTTCAAGGTGTTGCAGCCCTGCAGGTTTATGAACCTCCAGACTCCACCTGTGTCTGCTTTTTCATCTCCATAAAACAGAGCAATTGCTACAACCAATAGATAGAACTCTTTCTAGAACAGACTGTATCCTGTGTGTACAGTTCTGCATCACCATTCCATAACCACTGAGGATTAAAATGCAATTGGGACACAATCTTTCTTAGCTGCAGGAGGAGTTTTAAAGGGGAAGAATGACATAACAGGAGTGGGAGACTTGGCTTTAGGATACTAAGGAGTGACCCTGACTGAGAGCCTGGACACTCATGTTTTTTGTGCACCAGGCCAGCATGTAATGTACATCACCTCAACTACTTCATGGCAGCTGCCCACATACATCACCTTGCCCTTCAGGAAACAAGGCAGCTCACAACTCAGACTAGTGTAGTGAATATGGTAAGTTACCTTGCTTTCCATTAGAATTAAAAAGTGTACACATGTTTGGTTTTGAATAGGTAAATTCAAAATCTAGCTTGCTTTGGAGTGATCTGCTATTATGTTAATAGTCTAAGTCAGCTACATTCTTTCCAGCATCACCCACCTAGTATTATTTTAAATTCTTTCAGCATTTGCATTTTTCATTAAACTGTTCTCAGACTCTTCCCAAGCTCCCTGGGTAGTGCTAGAGATGAACGCACAGTTTCCTGGCTTGAATATCAAATGTCAATGGCTCCAGCCCTCCTTCACACCCTTGGTTGCATCTTTTATGAATCACTAACTGATAAACACAATCCATAACCTGTAACATCCGAGTTTATAAATTATTTCCCCACTGCTGCATCTGCCTGCATGAGCTGTTAAGCTTCCATCGGGATCGGCAATACACCTCTGATAAAGGAACATTTGTTTGCTGTTTCATATTGATATGCTTACACTGAACACTAGCACAAAGGGAGAGGTAATAACAGATTAAGGACCAGTTCAAGCAGCTTATTTTTATAACACTTAAAATATGGCATGTGATTACCAACCAACTTGATCACTTATTTCAGTGGGCAGAATTACAACTGAAAGAACCTTTGGGGTTTTTTTAACCAACTGGCATTACACCATAGCAATCAGCTTTAAAGGCAGATACATTGGAAATAACTCATACTTGGTATTCTGACCTGCTTCTAAATAAGTCAAAATACCCTTATAGAGTGAACAATTAAAGCCCAGCTTAAGAAATCAACAGATAACAAAAACAAAGTGGTCAATTCCATAGATACTAGAGCATCAACCTCACTGCAGATTTTGCCAACCAATTTGTTAGATCTTACTAATACTCTGCTGGAAGTTTCTAGCTTTGCCTTCTACTCACCAGCACTCCTGTGACCCACTCAGTGCAGTGGGCTGCCCGCTTTGAAACAGCCACATGGCTGTGTGGGAGCACATCATTGGATGGACAATTTATAAACGGTACATACGTGACAAATGCGTATCACAAAAGAATCAGTGTAACCCACTCACTGACTGTCTTAGCAGAAGCCAGCAACTGAATGAACTGTGGATATTCAATTCCTCTCCAGAGCAACTTTTAGAACCAGGCAAAGCTCTGATGTATGCCCATTAGCCATCTGTATGGTATTTCAATCAAAGATGGCCCTCTTAGTTTCAGACTCATCTCCTGCATCCAAGTGTTTTCTGTTTAGGCTGTTAATGATGAATAGGGAGCATGAAAAACAAAAGGTGAAAAGGACAGGACATCAGGGTAGTGATGGAAGAGATTTTAAAAGCCAAAAATGAGCCTGCCTTATCCTCCTAAAGATAAGAGAAAGGGGTCACTGTAGAAGACAAGAGTCTCTGTTGTTTCATTTGTGAATATGCAACTTCACATGTGCAAGCACACACGCAGCCGGAGCCTCCTCTCTCTGGTGAAGCACACAGTGCCTCCAGGGCAGCTCTCATTAAATTGACATTACTGTTGCGCTGCATGTGGGCAGGCAGTGTGTTCAGCACAGCAGGCACCCAGACGTGCAAGCATCCTACACGCATGCAGGTACAGTTGTTACAAATGCATGCAAAAGTTGGGTTTGCACCTGCACGGGTGACACGTCTGCACACGCAGATACATGCACAATGATGTACATGTACCCTGGTTGCATTGGTTGCAGAAGTGCTTTTGTATATGCATGTGGCTGTGTATTTGCATGGGCTGGGCAAGGTTCCCTTCTCCCCCTCTCTCTCTTTTCATCACTGAATGGTAAAAGGCTGTCAGCAATTTCCTTCTGTCAACAGCTGGGAGACAGTTTTCTGCAGTTAGCTGCAATTTGTTTCAATTATGTGTATTAATCATAGCCTGCTCCTGATGGTATTCTTCATAAAAATAAAAATAAAAAAAAAGAAATCAGAGCTTTTCTTTTCAACAAGCTGTTTCCTCTCTCACGATAGCACTTAATGACTGCAAGGCTTGTTGGAAGAGTGAGGGGAGGGGGGAGGAAGAAAAAGATAGGAAAAGGAAACCTGAGACACTTCAGTGTTTGCTTATTTCATTAGTAAGCACCATGGCTCAAGAAGCTGGCAGGGCGTACAATTGAAATGGGGGTCAGTGCACTGTCATTTCAATTGCAGAAAGAGAGCTCTGAACAGCATTTATATCTAAAAATCTCCTAGCTTTAGGCGAGTTTTGGACTCCAACTTGCTTCCTTTGAAACCTAAAGCAGAAATCAGTTTCCTACTGTTTTAATATCTTACAGCAGGGATCAATTTTAAAGACACTGGGGAAAATAGAGAAAAACTGGGAAACCCATAGCTGCTCAAGAACTACTCCTGAAGCCTACTGGAACATAACCGCAGTATCAGTGAGGATGAATGGTATTTTACCAATAAATTGCACATCAAGCTGTGATGTTTCAAAGTTGCTATTTTATGTTTGAGTCGTAAGAAGACTTCTGATGAATATGCTCTACATTTGCAGTGAAGCAGTAAACAAAATCAGGTACACAGGATGTATGCTGACATTTTGGAAATATTCTCTTAAATAAGCTCCTAGGTAGAGATATGATGGTGCACCAGGACGTAAGCCAAAAGGATCTTTCCTTGTTTCTCATTATCTGCTTTCCTCTAGCATTTATTATCTTACCTGTTACTGTATTAAAGATTCCTCCCACACTTATTTGTCACTAATCAAAGCAAGGGTTGGCAAGCTCAGGGAACTCAGGCGTTATTTTACAGATTTTACTCAGAGATGTAAACATTACTAGGAAGCTGCTAAAATCCAAGCAATGGGCACTTATTCCACAGCTCTGGAATGCAGATGATTTGCAAGACATGATCAAGGTATTTTATTCAAGATTGGGTTGGAATAACAAGGGTGTGCTAGAATAACAAGAGAGTCTCTAAGATCTGTACTGCTTCAATGTGTCTTGCATTGAGTCCTTGCAAAATTTGCTTTCTAGGTATCTGCTTAGCTAGATTTGCTCACTCCATCACAGTTAGGGAAAAGAAGAATGATCCTACTTTAGGTCCATATGGCACAATGTGTATAATACATCACTTAGAAAATTTAGGTCTATTTTTATCTTAAGATTTAATGGCACAAACACCAAGTGGATCCACAAAAAAAAAAAAAGAAAGAAATCATCCAATATATCTCCTGCAATCACCATATCAACAACGACAAAATCATGAGCGCACATATCATTGCACTGGCAGAAAATACAACTTTACTGGTATGGTATTTTTCATAAGGTCCGGGAAAACTAAGAAAAGAATTTATAAAGGACATCTGCACTCAAATGAGCTCTTCGCAGGCCTAGGTCAATAAAGCCACAGGCACAAGCATGGTCTCAAACAGGTTCTGCATTAGGCAGGTTTTTCAGGACACCAATATCAGACAGGGATGATGTGATGTGATCCTGGACATAGCTACAATGTTAGCTGCAGTAGGGACTGGGCAGCTGCCAGAGCTCTGCCACACTGTGTGATTAGGAACTCATACTGCACAGATGGTGTACATTTTGTGGGAGAAGATGATGCTATAGCTCCCCTACTCTACCCATCAAATGCATGTCAGGACACTGATGATCAGTGAAGGTCACTCCCATGGGTTCAGCTACACCCACCGGACAATATGTCTATGAGGATTTCATGGTTCTTGGCAAGAAGATGTGGAGGAAATAGGCTGTACTGAAAAGAGCATGTTCCTGACTGCATTAACTGCATCCACAGACAGCCCTTCGCTGATGTCAGAGCAGCTTTTGAGTCAAAGAAATGAGTTTCACAGGCTAAAAGGTCTATCACTGAAAGTTTATCACCTGGTTCAAAGCTTTATCTGCAGAAGGACAGGTCTTATAACTCTGACAGAGGATCACTTGCTATAATCAGTGCCCCTTGTCCTGCGACATCTCAGATTTGCCTAAGCAGGACAGTTAGAGAACTAACCCCACAGCAATTACTAAGTGAAACTAACCCTGAATAATTAAGATATGAAACAGTCACAACATTAAGAACCAGTTAGAAGCCAACATGATCCACAGCCCAGATACAAACTAACCAACCTCTGGGCACAGTGTGGTCAGCTGTAAATAAAGCACAAACTCTGGCACCAGAAGAAGCATAAGTACATCCCTCTCAGTAGCACTTTCCTCCAATTTCCATCAAAAACTTCCATTACATTGTGTTCTACTTGTCAAGTTAAAACAACAACCCAAAGAAATATGTTGGTAGAAGGCTCATCCAGCAAACTTCACCCTTATTAGACTTATATTGACACATGCACAACGACAGAAGGGAGAAGAACTAGGAAGAACACGGGAAGTCTGAAAGGTGCAAAAAGCTTGGAACTTCACAGAGCTCTCAGGCTTCAGACACTGCACTTTCCAACACCAGGAACATAAAATCCAGATACCATGCAAGTCAGAGAACATAACAGAGGAAGCAAGAGAGAAAAGAGGTGCAGAAAGGACAAAAACAAGGAAGAAGGAAAAGAAAGAAGCAGTAGAAAACAAAAGGAACTAGTGGAAAAAATAGGCAGAAAACTGAAAGAAAAAGGAGGAAAATAAAAGGGAATGACAGAAAGTGATAGACAGAAGAGGAGAGAAATCTCTGCTGGTACAGTAACAAATAAATCCCTGCAGCATGACAGGCGTCTGCTGAAGCATTTCATTTCCCCGCAGCATAATGGTGTGTTATTGCCCATTATCTGTTCTGTCAGTGCCAGAGTCGATATTAAATGAGGGGCAGCTGCATTTAGCTGCCATTTTTCAGCTGTCTCCCTGTTACCATGGAGACATGCTTGTTTTCTGATGAACCTGGCTGCGAGCAGAGGGGTGCATGCGCACGAGGAGGGAGGCAGTAAGCACTGCGGAGCAGTGGGAGCAAAGGACCAGAGAAACAGTGGAGGAACGCAAGCAAGGGGAGGGCAGGTCCTCCACACCCGTGCGAGCACCACAGAGACAGCCATCTCAAACACCCTGTCAATATGCAGAGGGGCCGACAGCCAACCATGCACACAGTGGTCTGACTGTCACGATTCCAACAATTGATCCTTCACCTCTCTGCCCTTCCCTCTGTCCCGTAAGGATAGCAATCCTTCCCTCCTCTCTAGGACCTCTGTGGCAACATCTTTAAGACTATTGGAAGCAATGATTAACTGAGCATCTCAAAGACTATGCAGCATTAATACTGCTGAAATACTAATCAAGAACATGAAGCACAATGAGATGGGGGTTGTCCCTTTCTCCCACCAAGATTTATGCAGCAAGCTGCTGCCACACACAGGTGCTGAAACCTAGAAAACTTCGCTCACCATTTTTCTGCTTAAAATATAAGGATACTGTCTATAAGGGAAGTGAATGAGAGACAGCTACACAGAGAAATGGAATAAAATGGAAGACATACCATTTCCTCCTCTTGACTCTTTAACACAAGGCTTCCTTAGAGGAAAGATGGCACTGGGCTGCCCCTTTGCTCTTCCTTAGTGCTGGCAACTCCAAACTTTTTATCTAGCATATTCTTGTATTTGATCTCTAACACTGTTCGCTTCAGACCCACCTACAGTATACAGTGGTTGCGAGAGCCCACCTCCTATTCTCCAGAGGCATACTAATCGCTTCAGTATGAGAAACTTTGTCTGCTTGAAGTGTTGACCATGCACAGCACCAGAACTAATCAGTCCAATTCCAACAACACTTTCAGTCCACCTACATTTACTATACATCTCTCCTTGAAGGCCTTGTTTCTCTAAATGGCTTGTGAATGGTTTTAGAAACACAGGAGTGACTGACACAGCGAAAGTCAAACTGAGAGACTATACCTACGCTAACAAATGAAACGGAGCCTCGGTGCACTCCCAGACTTTGAAACATGGTACTTTGTGCAGTCCCAAACTAGAACAATAAGCTCTTGCTGATGTATCCTAGCTCTGTCCACCCTAGCTCTCTGTCAAAGGGCCGACTTACACAACTCTGCTTACCATGCCGCTTAGATGTGCACACAGACCAATGGAGCCATAGATTCTCTGTAAGCCACTGAACACTCAAGCCATAGGTCGGCTGAGATATATCCTCCTAAAGAGATAAACAGGAAAACAAGACCAATAACTCCACTCAATCTGACAAGGATAATGGGATGCCTGAGAAGAAAATCACAGCCTTAAGGTACATACCAAGACCATTTCTGGTGTCTCAAAATTCCCTAGCACTAAATGGGAAGATTCTAATGTTACATGCTAAGCTTGCAGAAAGCCTCACCTCCACATCAATTATCATGATACCAAAGAGAATTGTTTGGTGTGTAATGTTTATGATTAAGGACAAAGATGCCCAGGGGACATTAACTCCCTGAAGATGCAGAGATGGTGTCAGACACTGAGAGCTTTCAGCTTTTCAGAAAGCAGCTTGCTCTTTAAGTGATATCTACATTTGCCTTGAATTCTGATTCGCAGCTTTCCAGTCCATCTTTGGATCATGCTTCTCAAAATGCAAACTTTATACTTTCCTTAAGTCATCTCACTCTCTGTCACGTATCTTTGCCATAAACCCCCAGACTGCCAAAGAACAAAGACAAACACCTTTGCTAGGAAGTTGAGAGAAGAAGATGCAAGGCTGCCCAAACCTAACTCTGGTTTGTTGCAGAGTGTCCCATCTCTTGCTATTTAATTCCAATACACATGAAACTGAAGTAACATATACTGATACAAAAGTAGCACCTAGAAACACTGCAACACTGAGTATTCTTAACTTTTAAAATAGCAATCTGATGCTTCTTTTTAGCTTAGAGGACCCAGTTTTCCATTTTTCTCCTCCTTTCTACACCTCCTGCTTTCCCAATTCTTTTCTTTGATTCTTCTCATGTATTTGTCGTGCTGTCCAGCATCACCTATCAAATAAACTTCACAGTATTCAAACACTCAACTAGGAGACTACTATTTAATAACTGCAAAAACTGCAAACCCACTGCATTCTCTTCCAGTGACCTGCAAGTGCAGCCAATTTCAGTGCCTGACTATGAAGCAGCCTTCTTCATTTATTCAGTTTACTTATTTTTAGAAGCTATTTGAAAGTCACTATTTCTCAAGACCTGCCTAGCCCTCCCTGCTCCATATTAAGAGACAGTAATAAGAAAGGGTCCAAGTACTTCACTGTATTAATGCTTAAGTCAAGTCCTCATCTCCTAGTAGGAACATATCCATATCTTGTTTTTTTCTCATTAGAACCTCTCACTTTGATGTTTTCCACTTTGGGCCTTCTGAAATTTGCCAAAACCTTTAAAAGTAGATGCTAATGAAACTCCTCAAGTGATAGTTAATTGGCACAATGCTGTTGATCTGTCCCATGATTGATATCTGCTACCCTTCCACACCTTTATGATAGTTATGAAGAACAGCTCTTTCTGTATCTTTTCTTATCTTGCTGACTACTGATTTCTTTAAAATTTCTGACTGTTCCATGTTTGAAAAAGTTCTGCCTGAATTGCTTATATGCTAATGCTTCCTTTAGCTTCAGTCCACTCTCATAACCTTTTGCTTTTGAATATGGAACTATCTTAAGCACCACACTGAGCACCAGACTGTCACTGGACTTGCAGGATCTTTTTTTCTGTGGGAGGCCTAAGTTCAGAGTGTCTGATCAAAGTTTTCTTTGTTGTCCAAGGGAATTTTGGAAACAGTAGTGGAAACAAACATCTGATGTACATGACTGAAAATATGAATGCTAATGAACTCCTTATCCTGTTGGGTCAATGACTAGTTTTGGGTTCAGTGAGTTGGGGAAGCTGAAGCTAAGAAAGAAGTATGCCGTAATATTAGAGATTTTGTTTTAATGTAATCATCTCTGGTCAGCAAAAGAGTATGACAAGAGCATTGTCAGCACAGTTTTTGAGACAAATGGGAAAGCTAGAGGGAAATTATCCTGCAGAGCTCTCACAAACAACTTTGTGGTCATTTCAAGAAGTTTCTAGAATTGTGCTCCCTATGATTAGAATTAGTTTATCTGGTACAAATAAATTGGTTCCAGAACCTGTTAAACTGTCCCATTCAAGTTAAGGAATACATTAAGAAGAGCAAAGGAATTTGCAATTAATTCCTTTGACCACATTCCCCACACCCAACAACTCCACAGCATTGAGAAACAAAACACGATAACAAAGTTGTAGAAGAAATCTAATGGCTAGATGCTACAGACAGATCATATTTATGCAGCAACAGTTTTTAATCAAAAGCATTGATTTTTAATTCTAGGAATGCTTGTGAAAAGTTTTGTGGCAGACAAAACTAGCATATAAGTTTTGGGGAAAGAAAGAAGGATATATATCTACCTTTGGATATCTTTGCATCTTTATTTCCCCCACTCTCTCTTTCCAAAGAGCGATAGCCTTCACTTTCCTTCCTACAGCCTACTGTCTCGAGTCCACTCAGTGAAAAATAGGTCTGTCACATTTGGCTCTATTTATTTGCATGCATGCAGTACAAGGCAACAAAGCAGAGGATCAAATCTTCAGTGGCACTCACAGAGCTGTTCTTTTAGCTCTAGCAGCAAGGGCCTGGTGGGCCTGTTAATGGTATTCCTATATCTGATTTCTATCACTGTTGGATCACTCTTGCAACAGTAGGTCTGTTTTTATGTGCATCAAAACAGGATCCAACTTTGAATATTTCAGTATTCCAACAGAGCCTGGGACAGCTCAATACATAAGAATGCAGGTCCAAGGTACAGAAATGTGAGAAGGTCAGAGCCCAGTATCACAGACAGCTTTTGAGAAAAATGTGGCCTTGGTTTTAACTATTCAGGAACAAATTTCAAACCTCAGTGTCCCTGGTGTTGAGTACTTTTCATGCCTTGCCTGTTTGTAGGTCAAATCATTCAACTACAGAGCTAGGAAAGGTTGGGTCCTCCAGATACAACCGTTGGCACCAAAGCTTCTCCTTTCCTTTCCCTTCCTATTCCATAATGCCCTAGGAAGGGATATTATGCTTTGCAGAGTACTAAAACATAGTCATGAGAAAGTATAAGCAATGAAGTGATTTTTCATGTCACAACAGACTTTATTAGCATAATCCTAATTGTGACTGTTTAGAAGCCCCATAAGAGCAAGAATAATTACATTTAACAGGCAGAGTGATAAAGATAAAAGATTAGTCAATTCTCCATCCTTCCCCTCCCGCCCCCCCCAACTGCTACAAAATCCTTTTCCTTTCCTCTACCTTTGGGAAACAAGTACCAGGGAACATATTCTATAGAAAAAAGCGCCTATTTCTAGCGTGCCCAAGAATCTTCTACTTGTGACACCATAACCTCACTTGCCTTTAGTGGGACCTCATATAAACCTCTGAGTGGCAACATAAAAGAAAGACAAAATTTGGAAACCCACTAGAACACAGCCTATAAGAAAAGGCAAGATGCAACTAAGCAGAAGTTTCTAGGGAAACCTAGAAACATTACAATATATTCCAGAACTGTACACTTCGAAAGGAACCCACCATTTAAAGTTTGCAATACATTTCCACCATGTTTAGAAAGAACATAGAAGACAAAACATTTAGTGCCTTATCCTGAGCCATCACTTCCTAACCTGCCACACAGATCTGAAGCACACATCAAGCAAGACTAATCCCTTGTGGTGCAAAACTCAGAGGATGATCTGGGGGGATGCTGCAAAGACTGAAGCACAAAGTATTTCTTCTGTTGTGGTGGGAAAGGACAGGCTTGCAATGGGGACTGGCAAACAGCACAGTTCTGTGGAGGCTTATGGGCAGAGGGAGCTCCTCTTTGCAGAATCCAATTCAATCATTATAAAAGACAGTGGTCCTCACAACAACTGCTCTTTTTGAGTACAGTAGCCTATCTTGGATATTACTGACTCACTACCAAAGAGGAAAGCACACAGGAGACTCAGTGAAGGGAATCTGTCTCGATAAGAAAAGAATTGATAACACGGACAAGTCAGGGTCCTGAGTACACTAATACATTGGGCTGGGGACTGCCCCCTCTCTCCCTGCTCTCTTCCCAGACTGCCCAACTCCCTCCCTCAAGTCAGTGGGACATGGCCTGGCCATCAAGGACCCTGTCCAGCCAGCCCCACAGCTCACAGTCCTCAGCAAGATGTCAGACTCCATGATGACCTCACACAGCATAAGCTCTTTAGATGCCAACTGGTACCATCCACAGCAAATCAAGAGCTGCTGTCCCAGCAAATGTAAAATGATACAGCTATTCCAGCTAGTGGTTTCAAAATACCCTTTTAATATGCACTAGCCACGTTCCTTACAGTCTTACAGCTTCCTTGCAGCTGAACCATTTTACCCTTCCCCTTCTGTTCTTTAACTCCTTCAAATCTTAAAAGAATATTTGTTTTCAAGATGACTTTTAAATTAACTTCACCCATTCCCACAACTGCCTGCAGTTGTAGATTCAGATCAGGCCCAGAACTGTCACCACAACACAAGGAAAAGTACTTCTCTCCATTTAAACTCCTTTTTACATAACCAAGAGACTAAAGCAGCCAGAGACTCTGGGGTTTAATTCAAACTTAGACTCTCAGGTGTGATTCTGTTTTGCTGCAGGTATTTTAATCTCCATTAGAGAGAGAAGAGGGACAGAATCTTGCATGGTTTCATATACATTTGTTTTAATTTTATTAGCTGGCAAAAGAGCTATATTAACAGCACAGCAGGGGCTGAACTGAAACCGAAGACCTGGAAAATAAAATAGTCTCAGTATTCATTATTTCAGTACTTGCAAATTCCAACAAGATGAGCCTTCTATATGCTTATCATGAAAGAGAATAAAAAGGCACGGATTAAAATAGATTTAAAAAACCCAACCCTATTTATTTACAGTACATAAAGCAAATCTATTTGCAAATTGTAAAAAGCATTACTCTTGCAGTCCTCAGGGATTCTAACGTATTGGAACAAAAATTAGGCATAACCCAATTAAATGCTCAAAATAAAACTGGGCAAGACATTTGCTCTCTGATATGTAACTGCTGAAGACAGACCAGCCTGACACTGAGAGCAGAACTCTAAAGGCCTGAATCCAAATCTTAGACATCTGAATTTTTACAAGGTGCTTGTCATTTATCTTAAATCAGGCATAAACCTGATGTATGGACATGGTTAAATCACTGTATCATCTCTTTCTTAAAACTAAGACTCTGATACTGAGCCATTTGAATATTTGAGTATTTGATACTGATACATTTGAAAGTGTTGTGAGATAAATTGCCCATAGCATTGCAAAGCAATAATATTGCCTCTTAGTTTTGCTCAGTATTAAACAAAAGCTGTTCAGGGACCTCACACACACACTTGTTGGGGTCGTAATCCCAAAAAGAAGTGCAAGTGTTGAAACAAAGCCAGAACAGTGTTCTGTATCCCTCGCCCATTCTACTCTTGACTCTGCATCACTTAGGTAAATGAGCCTCATCTAAGGTAATTACAAAAAAAAAAAGAAGTATGTCAAACAACTAATCAAGAAAGCATCAAAGAAATATGGAGGAAAAGAGTTCCTTGAACTAAAAGACAAAAATGCCTAATAATAAAGGGCTTCTCACTTTCAGCATGATGAGTCCCTGCTGACATTATAGACACAACTTTGGGGTAAAGGGTATGTAGGACTTCACAGATGATGTCCTACATCACCTTGCAGTGATAAGCAAGCACTCTCCACAGGTGCAGAGACACTGGTATTGGATATTTTGAGGAGAGGGGCCATGATCACATACTACATTTCATGGCTACTTCAGTTTTCTCTTCATACAAGCCTAACTTCTGAGAATGCAAAGGGATACCTCACTCAGCTTAAACAGGAGAAAGCAGAACCAGAGGCAAAGCTTGGGTCCCACTGGATTGAAGAGGCAGTGAGCCATGAACACACTTCTCACAGAAGAGTTTTCAGATGCTGGAATGTAATTCAAAGAAGCAGCAGATCTGCTCAGGTCTTCCCATCAACGACCTTGGATACTGGTGCTGTTTTAGCCACAGGAAAAGAATTATCTAAGAGTACAGCTTGGGGAATCGCCCAGGCAGATCCGTGTTGCTCTTCTGCATACATCCTCACAGAGTGGGGCCAAGTCCCCTGCTCGAGGCATTGCCCCATGGCTGACCCTTCACACTGCTCCTGTGGCTGCAGTGAACATGACCACAGACTTTGCAGGTCACCTAGTGCAGGAGAACATGAATCTGAATGGCACCTCTGGGGGCTGAACTTTCTCTGCAGCTCTAAGAAAGGTGTTGTCAGGACAGTAATAGGCCATGACCCCTTTGCACACTCGTCCACATAGGAGCATGCAGCATACCGAGGTGAGGGAGGAATCTACTCCTGCAGGCAAGTCAGTCTGTCCTCTACATGTTAGCAACAATCAGCATCCAAGCATTGAACAAGGCAAAGGTTTCGGTAAAAGCTTGAGCCATTCAGGACCAGACACTCCCTAACTTGTTTCACACAAGTTCTAATTTCACAGAGAAATTATGACCTGTTTACAAACCATATATAAACCATTACTTGACAAATCAATAATTTCAAATTAACAAATGTCAACAACATTACAATTAATGTGCCAGCAGGAAAATGGATTGGGGCAATGTAATGAACAAAGCATCCAGTTTCCCCATTCCCTCTGCTCCATATGGAGTGGTGTGGGTCGAAGCTAATGGAGAGATCTCCAAGATCAAGAGGGAATGGACCTCTGACAGGGTCTGTCAACCAGGCCTTTCTGTCCTAGTCACTGCCTTTCAGACAGACTACAGCTTTTGCCATGAACAAATCATTTCAGCTTTTAATTCAGTCTCTCCTTTTGTAAAATAGGCCTAATAGTACTTAGTTATCTACTTCACTAGGATGCTTCAAGGATTAAAATTGATGCATCCCTGCTGAAGTAATGTGGTATAATTGCCTTGTTAATGTGCCCTCTCTTGGACAGAATGAAAATTGCCTAGCTGCGTGTCACATGTCCCACACTGCCAGCCCTGGGCAAGCTCAGGCACTTGGACAATGTTCCCTCAAGCCAATTTCTCCTGTGCAGCTGAAGTGAAAAGAAAATGGCAGCCTTGCAGCCAAGGGCTGTAGCAAGTACACTGTACTTGAGAAAGCAGCCTCAAAGTCACTAATTACGCAGAGGTGTGCTCCTTTACAGATCAGCAGGAGGCAAAGACTATTTTTTGCCTACATTTGGGTGACACAAAAAACCCAAAACCTGTTGAAATCCTCCTTTTTAGCAAACTAGATCCTTCCCTAATGAAAGCAGTGAAACAATCATTGCCTCTTTCAAACCCATCTGTGATATTCAAGTCCCCACCTGTGCTCTGACCACTCTTCCCCTCCTGTATGATTCTTCCCAGCTAAGAGCCCCTTTTTCTTTGGCTGCTCTAACTTCTGAAAATGAGAATAATGCTAAGAAATTATGCAACACTAAGGGGGATGGTCTAAAATTTTCTCTCTATTTCAGAGAAAAGTAGCCAGCAGGATCTTTATTACAGACATACCCTGGCAACTACAAGTCTGTCTCTACTATCCAGGGATGTGCATCGCCCCATCCATTCCTATAGGCAGAAACCAGCGAGTCTCGCAGACTGGAGACATCCTCATCCCTGCATCTCTATTTGCACTGCACTGCATTACCTCACTTCCAGCCAATCCAGCCGTTTCATGCCTCAACACTCTCCTCTCACCTAGCGCATACCCACCAGAGGAGCTGATTGGCATGGCAAACACGGCGGAGTTCAGAAATTATATATGGCCAGCAGTTAGCAGTTGTGGAAACGCAAATAAAACAGCGCAATTTAAGGAGGGGGATGGGGGCAGAGTTTGACATGAGTATCTTCTGCCTCAAACATTTAAAGAAACACAGAGCAACATGCACACACTGAACAGCAGAAAGTTATGTCCTGATAAACAGGTTTTCCTGATTTCACAGCACACTTACAATAATTAGGAATAAGGTGACCCCTCCTGTCTCAGGAGAAGGAAAGCAGTTCTGAAAAGCAATAGAAACAACACTGTTTCAGACTGATCAAGGCCTCCTAATTCACTACAAGAGTGGGTACAAAGCCAAGATTGCAAGAACCAAACCCCCCTCCTTTGCCCTTGGAAATCTCAAACATGAGAATCCTCATACATGAGAGTCCTTCCTGATGAACCCTATTTCAGAGATACCCAAGTATTATCACTGCATGAGTCTTATAGGGTCTGCATTTATTACAGATGCTATCTTACCTAAAGGAGTTTCTGCTGAAGTTACAGTGAATATGGCTATTGTATTCCCGTACAAAACAAATAAGCCATTATAAATCTTCATAAAGCATTCAATACACAGCAATCCCTCAGCAATGATGACTCCACACATTTGCAGTGCGCACGTATTGTTTAAAGCACAGCAAACATCTAGGACTGTTTTTTCTGCTGTTTTTAAAGGTGGTCAGAAAATGCATGCAATATCAATGAGATGAAAGACGCAGGACTGTGACTTGCTTTTTTAGATTAACAGCTGTGCAGGGAACAAATGAGGCCCCAAGACTGAACCCTGCAAAGAGCAACTTTCTGCTGAAACCAGCTCTGAAATGGCCAAAGAAAAGCTCAGCTGACAGAACCGCTATGACCTCTGTCTATCACCAAAGCTGTGCTTTAACAAGCCATCATATGGCACTGAGCTGCAAGCTCAGTGCAGCATCCAGGTGCTCACACGGTCCTCTCAGCCTCTGCCTCAGTAGAAGTTGTTCTGATGAGCAGTCCGTGCTGCAGGAGAGAACAAGACTTCCAAATAGTTGCACAACCACTATAAAGATTTTACTCATAACCAGCACTGTCTGTGTTGTGACATATGGCTGCTTTGCTGCCTCTGCTAGTAAATCTGGTACATTACAATATTCCCTGTGTGCCAAGTGTTTAGCAAACACACATGTTGGCAGCCAGAGTATTCCTGGAAAGGACATGTGTCTTGAAATGAAGCTGTGCCAACTGCTGCTCCGTGTCATAACAGAGAAAGTGCCCTCACATCCGAGTTCACATTGCTGGCGCAAAGAATGACTGTCATCCAAAAAGCAGAGCTGGAAAAGTGCCATGGAAAACACAGTCAAATTAACAAATATGTGGTTTTGAGTATGTCTGCTTCAGAAGTATCTTCTGCTCTTTTCTCATTTCACATAAGAGATTTCCATGAACAGATACCTTGGAAACATTTGGCCTGAGATCAAACGGATAACAAAACAAGCATAACAAGGCAAAGAACAGCAAGTAATTTGTATAAAAATATTGAATTGCTGCCCAAAAGCCATTGAATACAGGTATCAGAGCTTCACATAGTTTTGTGACCAGTATGGCATGTGTAACTCTATTATATACAGCTACCTAAATACTAACACAAGCTTAAGAAGTTGATGCCTAAGAGAACTTAAAAAAATGACGGTGGCAAGAATAGAGAAAACATTTATGCAATCCAGAGAAATTAATAACTGGATATTTGGACTGCAAAGTACAGTCAGGTATCAACATATATCAACAGATATCAACTATAGAAACAAAATAATCCCAAATAAATCCAAATTTCAGCATTTGTGCATCTGATTTTTCTGGACTCCCTTGTTCCAGGGATCTATTTCTGAGATAATCAGTTCTTATCCTCCCCTGTAAAAGCTGACTCCTGGTATTTTCCAAGTATTCTGAGAAAAGGGTATATTAACAAAATTATAGCTACAAAGAGTTCATAATTTAGATTTGCATGTATTTCATCGATACTACACACTGTGAGCATTTGGAAAATTATGGTGACTGTGAGGGCAGAAATAATATCCACAGTCTTGAAAAGGACAATTCTCTGACACTGCTTATGAAAAATAAGCATCTCCATAATTATCAGCAGCACAGGAATTGTGGCACACGTGACTATTTGCAGTTCTATTCCATCAGAAACAACAGTGAAGCACAAGCATCAGCTAAGACTTTACAGTTTTATAGCACAAACTATTAATACTATTAAGGAAATGGGAAGAGGAAGAAGCAGCTGTTATGGGGCCGGGGATGGGGTGTGTTTCTGCATGAGACAAAGTGTGGCAGGAGTTATATGCAGACTGTGGATAATTTTTTTGTTGAGAGGTAGAAGATACTTTCTCTTCTTACCTAAATTATGTTATTCTTTCCAGATATTTGCAGAAAGTTTAAATAAGTAGCTTATAACAAGTTAAACACTAAAAAAAAAAAAAAATCTGTGCAATTTCTGCCTGCCATTAGCTGTGTGACTGACAGGTACTGTTTCCTGCATTTCAGCACACATAGCTGCTGCTGAGTTTTAATGGGGGCATTTATTTTGAAAAGATGAATGATAACATTATCAAGAAGCAAATAGTACAGAAACAATGAGAAAAGGGGAGTTTCAAGGATGGTAGATAGTGTTTATCCAAGCCATCTTCATCTCAGGCACAAAATGCTCGCTGAACCTTCTCTCTCCAAAAAAGGCTATCATGGTGTTTCCAGCTCATGGTTCCTTTCCAGCTGCCATAGGCAACAAACATCAATCCATGCTGCCCACTCCCAAATCTGTCATAACTTCTAAGATTCTCTTTTAATTACAGCCACTGGAAGTTTTTACCAGAACTCTTAACTCAGCCTACATCCTTGTTCAGAACTCAGAAATCTGAACTGCCCAAGTTTGCAGTTTGCTGGAAGCCTGTAACCGATGCGTGTGCCCTCATATTACAATTACAATTGCAAGTCAGATTGAAATATTCATGCAAAATCCACTAGAATTATGTTTTCCTAACAAAAAGAAGAAATTGCCTGATGGCTGAATTCACCACTAATACAAAAACCTCCTGCTGGCATCATCCTCACCCAGTGCATCCTAGGATACTGCCTATTTTACCACCTAAATTGCACCCTGCCTCTCCTTAAATAAAGGCCAGTAAATCTCAACAGAAAAATGCAGATATTCATCATTTGCGTTTTCCCATCCTTTCCACTATCTATGCAAGTTGATTTCTCCTGACATTTTGATTGCAAGAGAAAGATCCATAGCTTCAAATATTCCTCTAAACCTAAAAAAAACCCACCACTTAGAGCTTGAAAATTCTTCTAAAAAAAGGCCACCTTTAGAGTGGAAAAAGAATAAGCAACCTAACCTCATGTGACAGATTACAAGACATTAGCTGAAAGCAAACCCATTTTTTTCTCTGAAGGTGTCTGCCTTTCAAAAGCATCTTCCAACTGGAATATTGCACGTGCTTTAAAATATTCATTAATCTAGTTTCATACAATTTACAGCACCCATAGACTATTAAAGGTCAGTAAAAGTATTCACACATGAAGCAAAAGGAATATACAGAGACAGGAATTTGTCCAAAATCTTAAGCAGAGACTCTTTCAACATGGCCAGAAAAAGGCAAATCTTTCTATATTCCAGAATGCACCTTAACTACAAGACTATCCTTACATGCAGCTTGGTCTTTCACAGGAAGGATTAAATAATATAATTTTTCCTATATTAAATGTCTTTCACTGCAGTGGAACTTCATTGCACATACATCTGTAGGTAAAGACAAGTTATAAATAATTAATATGATTACATACTATACATATCAGGCCTGCAACAGATTATGTATGCCAGTCTCATACTGCATCTGCTGGGATAGTGTAATGTGATTTAGCAGATAAAATACACACATTATTTAAAAGGGTTATCAAATTTTGAAGCTACATTAAATTATACATTGACTCATTGTGTTTGTGGGGTGTACGTTCTACTACAGTTTCTGTGTACAAATCAATCATATTGTCTGTTAATCCCCTACATATGCATAACCCAAGGGCACTAGGCCACAAGGAGTCCAAGTCCAATACAGCACAAAAATAAATAGGTTTTAACATACACTCTGGGCTTGGCTCTAAAGGCAGGGTAGATACATGGACATTCTGTATTCCTTTCTAGGAAGGAATACAGAATTCGGGAATGCATCGTAGCCCAAAACTGCACCACTTGATTGCAACCTGAAATAGCATCTCAGCATGCGTGGTCTTCACTGAGCTGTTTGGATGGCTCTTCACCATGGATACAGTATGTCAATGACCACTCAGGACAGAACAAGTGCTTCAGATAAAAAAAAATACAAAAGAACCTCCTCTCCTTGTGTAACCCCTTAGAGGTATTTCTGATCCATTTCACTTGATAATGCCAGGTTAAGGCTTCTTACACACAGTTCTGCCCATGCAGTCATGACCTCCATCCCAGTACTATTTTCTCTAATGCAAGGTCTGTGAGAAAAAGTCTGCCAGGTTTTCTAGTATGTGCCAGCTGGGTCACAGCAACCTTTTTTTTTATCACAAACAAGAGTTTTTCTGTATTCTCAGGTCTTCTGAAAATAAAACATCTAAATCTCCTGACACTTTATCTTTCATGCATCTGGTTGAATAAATGAATATCAATCTAGTTCATTCACGTTGTCAATACAAAAGAACATGAAAGCTTTCACCCTGAAGAAGTGTTAAAAATCCTTCAAGCAGGACAAAGGTTCTACATACATCCAGTGCAACACACACACACACACATCCCTAGCATAATCCTATGAAATCATTGAACAGTTTCCTTCAGAGTGTGTGAGTGTGTGGTCACTCAATTTAAGAAGGCCTCCGCAGAAACAGAAAGGATATGTAGGAGCACAGGGTGGCCAGGGCCGGGAGCAGCATGCAGGGGGTTGGAGAACGAGGTGGGGGGGGATGAGGAAGCAATAAAAGTTATGAGACACAAGAGATCACTTCAATGCAGAAAAATCCTTATTTTATCCAAAATAAGAGATAAGGTAAAGGCACAAGAAACAATGAAGCATCATACAGCACACACCTTTCACACCTTCACGTAGCAGGAACAACGAAAGTGGGATGTTTTTACATGATGCATAACAACCTGTGGAAGACACTACCACAGAGTAACACCAAAGCCCAGAGGCCCAGCAGTACACAAAATCAAGCCAAGCACTTAGGCAAATAACAGAAACTGCTGCAGTCGCAGCATGTACTTATTAAACTGTGTTTACGCATTTCTAGAAAATACACATTAACCGTCTAAAATGTGCAGAAGTACTAAGTAAGACAAGACAACTGTCAATGAAGTTGTCTGTCAATGGTGATTGCAGTAAGAACAACCACCTTCAGCTGCCTTTTTATATGTCAGTTGTAGAAGCATTACTAATACACTAATTTTGAGAGCAGCCTGAGAAGTGTCACATCTGATGGTCTTCACACCAAATTGAAAAAGTACATTTTTCCTTCATGAACATTACCTTTGCTACTGACATTTATTCTGTATTCCTCCACATGACAAAAGAGAATGTCAGGTCACAGCAGCGTGCCTGTTTTGGCTCCCTGATACTTCCAGGCTTACAAAGAAGGCTCTCCTAGCTAATTACTATGCAAAGTGAGATCACAGATAACCACAAGTGGCACAGAAATTAATATATTTAGCTTTTTTTTCCTGCACTGGGAGGGTGTGAACTACCACTAACCTTTTCTGCACTTGAGTTCAGCTCTGCCATTCCCCAGTTCAGATTTCTTTCTCTGGAAGCACCTTGCCTGTATCTTCACAGCTTTTCCTATGACATCAATACTTACTCAGAGGAAAAATGTTAGCAAGTTACCCAATAATTTCCCAACTGACTAGCTCATCCCTAAAAAGAACCATAAACTCATTAGTTTAAACTATGGGCCAGAACCTCCAGATTTTGTTATCCACCTAGATCAATCAGGGAGGACTGCTCTCACCACTGCAGGCAGGATCTGGTGAGCAGAGAGGATGATAGACCATTTCTTTTCCTAATTCTGTGACTAATCACTTCACCTCCCCTTAAAAACATCTACACATGTGTAGAAATGCTCAAGTAGTTCCTGCTAAGCATAAATCCCAGCAGAAATCCTAAAATTCCAATCAGTGTTTTCTGTTTGACAACACAATTTCTATGAGCTCAATCAGCCATCAGAGATCAGCACAGAGAAACAGGCAAAGGCAGCGATTTATCAGTGCCCGATTTAGTCAAAGGTGAGCGAATTTTAGGTTTGGTTTAGGGCTTTTGGGGGGCAGAGAATTCAGGAATTTTTTTCAAGGTTTTTTTTTGTTTGAGGGGTTTGGGGTTGGTGAGTTGTTTTTCTGGTGGTATTTTTGGTTTGGTTGGGGGGGCATTTTTTGTATGCCCTTCATAATTTGCAGAAACCATCCACTCCTGTCTCTGGGTAGATCAAATCTCTGTGAGCATGTCCCACCAGTTATCTATGTCCACATAAAGTAATGTCAGATAGCACTAGGGACCACACTAAGCAAGTCCTATATAACCACATCTCTTCAGATTAATATCCCTAAGCATCCCTGAAAAGTAATTTTTACCGTTTCACATTCACTTGGTGGTGAATTATCTTGCAAAGTGAGTAGGTAGAGCTGAAGCATACATAAGAGAAGTTGCAG
Organism: Pseudotriccus pelzelni; assembly: GCA_035584735.1. Lineage (NCBI taxonomy): Eukaryota > Metazoa > Chordata > Aves > Passeriformes > Tyrannidae > Pseudotriccus > Pseudotriccus pelzelni. The sequence goes on along the minus strand of JAWMRA010000161.1, from coordinate 42,434,957 downwards.
TTACGGGGATTTATATTTATATTATTATATTATATTTATAATGCCATAATGGTGCACGTATAGCCTGTCAGAATGGAATTTTTAAGCTTCAGAAAATGACTTTTTGGCCAAAATTATGATACTAACATATTTATATTACCAACTGTTACCAGAAAATAATTACTAGAAATCAGACCCTTAAAAATTCAGTCTTAACAATGCACTCCCAAAGTGAGTGTCTCATGATACACCACAGTCTGTTCTCCAGGCTAGAGAGGCAATACGGACTGGGAGTCACTGGCCATGGGATATCAAAGACATGGATGTCTGGCTGCCAGTCAGAAAGCACTTGGGAAGCCACTGAATAGCTGCTGCTCTAGAGGCATTATCATGCCACGTCTACACTGCAGTAACTGCATTATTAGTCAAAATATATGTATTTTTGAAGAAATTAATTCAGTTTCTCTATAAACATTTGGTTTTGTAGCTTTTTCAACAACAAAAATACTGATTCAACAGTGAATATTTTTATATTTTTCCATTGCAAAATCAGTTTCTCTGAAATCTCAAATGTCACTTGCTCAAGTTCCTGAAAATCTTTCTTATTATGATGCTATTACAGCTTTGCCCCATATTAAACTTAAACAACTACTTAGTGTGAGTTTCTTACATGATGAAAGAGACTGATGGATTATTCTGGTCCAGCATCATCTCTGGGTTCTGTCTTACTCTTTGGTTCATTTGTGGATTTGCACTTACACAGGGGAAAAAGTTAATTTGGTGAAAACAGTGACCAATTTCCTTTAGAAGGTTCTAGGAGCACTATTCCTCAGGGCATTAGGAATGAACTGAAAAAAGACAAGGAAGAGAGGCAAAAATATATATAATGGGTGATACTAATAGCTCTCCTTGGCACATGTTTGTATCTCCATGGTACTCATACTCGCCTACCCGTCACAATCATGCTTCTTCCACGCCCCCGACAGTCCTTGCATCTCTCAAACCGTCGTGCAATGCCTTGCACTGGACACTCTGCCCTTCCCTTTCAAATTACAAGAAAGGGCATGGATCTTCCATGCTGCTGAGGCCAGGCTAGCAGGAGCAAAACCACCTTCATCTCTGAAGGTGGTGAGTAATTTCTGCACCTCTTAGAAAGATTATATGCTGCTATTTTGGTCTTCATACAGAACATCAGTCTAAAGCACGATCCAGGGAGGTAGTTAGTGACCTCAGTTCCTTCTGAGTCTACAGTTTTCTACTGAATACAAAATGAGCTTCCTGCTTATTTGCAGTAATGTTATTTCCATGTTTGTAGAGGTATGCAGGAATTAAGAGACTTGAGTATCTCTGAGGAGAACTGTGGCTTCAGACCTTTCAAGCTCTGTGGACAAGGACTAACTGTCTTAATTCCTGTACTGCGATCAACAAACTTGAGAAAATCAGGAAAAAAAAAAAAAAAAAAAAACCACAAAAAACCCCATCAAAAATAAACTCAAGAAAAGTTAAATAATATTATTTCTTTAATTAAGCTAATTGAGCCCATTTTATCTATTCAGAAATGGATCCAAACCTCAGAGATTTGTTCAAAACCAAGCTAACCGCTGGAAATGCTTGTTTTAACCCAGAGTGCTTCTCTTACTATTTTCTACTTTATAAATTAGTCACACAACTTTCTCCTACGTCCCCTTGGCTGAATCATTGCCCACTGTTGCAGCAATCCTATATGCAAGGTCCTGTGGGTCAGTTGTTGAACACTAAAGGACAAGAGGGGGAAAGAATCCAAATTCTCTTGAAACAATGGCAATTTAAAGAGTTAGAAAAACTTTATAAAAAATTTAAACTTGTGCAGGGCACTGAACATTCCACTTCTGCTTTTACGAAAAGCTGTGAAGGACTTCTGCTGAACAAACTTAAGCACAAACATTTTGCACACCTTATCCAATCTTGAACTTTTTTAATGCATAATCACAAACTCTGATTAATCATCTCACTTAGAGACAGGAAATTTTTTGAAACCTGGAACAGGAAAGCAGTTTTATTTCCCTACAATAATCCCAGAGGTCAATGACAGTGCCTGAACCATTCTCTACGTCTACCAAAGAGAAGAGGGCTTTATTTTTCCTCACAGCAAGTGCTTGGGATTTTGGTTTGCTACTTAATGCTGTGGCATTTGCTCTTGTAATGTTGCAAAAGGTGCAGGTTAAGGTTAGAGAGTTCTACAAGCACACTGCACAGCACACTGGCATTTCATTGGAAATCTGCAGAAGCATTTACCGTGCCAGAAATCTACTCATCCCAATAGATTGGGCACTACCAGCATCTTCAGGACAATGAGAGAAAGACCACAAAAAGTACTTTCTATCAGTACAAAAGGTTTCCATCAGGGATGAATGAGCAGCTCTGTTTCATCACCACTGCTTGTTTGAAAACCTAGTCTACAACTAGCTAGAAAATGCAGGGGCTGCTAGACTATGGAGCAGACCTGAATTAACACAGAGAATAGCTAAGATACCCTGCACAGCCAGTTTACATCTTTTTGCAAAAAGCTTATATGCTTTTTGCAAGAAATATACGTGTCCATGGAAACAAAATTGTCTGCACTATTCTGCATACAAAGACCTCCCGGCATTTTACAAAATAAAGGAGCACCATTAACTTTTATTGTACAAAGGTGAAAACCTAAAGCATAAAGATTTATCTTAGAGCAGCAGTAGCAGTTTAGCTCTGCCACTCCAGCCCTTGCCTATGCTGTCTTTCTCAAATCTCTCTCTTTTCCAAGTATGAAAGAACTATTTCTTCAAGGCCTCTGGAACTGACCAAGACATAAATGCTACTTAACCTGAAGATAGCAGGACATAAGATCTAGAGAAGCTGAACAGATTAATCCAGAGAATTGCCAGTACGTCGTGGGAGGTGACCCTTTCCCTCTACTGAGCCATGATGAGACTGCATCTGGAGTGCTGTGTCCAGTTCTGGCCTCCTCAGCACAACAACGCTGTGGAGCACCTGTAGCAAGTCCAGCAGAGGGCAACAAAGATGATTAAGGGACTGGAGCATCTCTCTAACAAGCACAGTCTGAGGGAGTTGGACCTATCTGGCCTTGAGATGACTGAGAAGGACCTCATCAATTCCTACAAGTATCTGAAGGGAAAGTGTCAAGAGGAAGGATCCAGGCTCTTCTCGGTGGTGCCAAGCAATAGAAAAAGAGGCAATGGGCAGAAACTGATGCAGAGGAAGTTCCATGTGGATACAAGAAAGAATTTCTGTACTGTGTAGGTGACCATGCACTGTAACAGATCACCCAGAAAGGTTGTGGAGTGTCCCTTACTGGAGATATTCAAGAACTCCCTGGACACAATCCTATGCCATGTGCCTTAGGATGACCCTGCTTGAACAGGGAGGTTGGATGAGATAACCCCACTGCTGACCATTCCAACCTTACCCATTCTGTGATTCTTTGAAATAACCAAAGCAGTCACCAATGCAGGATTTGCATTTAATTTAAATAGCTGTTTAACTATTTAAAGTTAGGAAAATTACAAACTAGTCTCTGTATAAATAAGAATTATTCAATTGGCAAACCCATGTTATTGAAGCCTAATTTAAAACTTAATATGGCACTGAACACTTTATACACGTTACTGGACCAGAATGGTGAAAAGAAAAGTGGCACAAATATTAACCTGTGTTAAGAGAGTACCACCACACAGCTCTGCCCTTTTTCCTCCCTCTCTTTGCTTAACCAGGACCTAACTAGAAAGTTTGAGAGTTGCCAAAGTCTCAGCTCCCACACTCTGAGCTATTAATACCATACATCAATTTCTGCTCACCTCCTGTAGCTTGGCTTTAGCACACTGGAAATCATGAGCTCATTAATTCCCTCTACAAGCCCAAACAGCAGCTCGGGGAGGCAAAGAAATTATAAGCTACCCAGGACAATGGTTGCCCAATCCCTCACCATGAGAACTTACTCTCAGCCATTTCTCAGTTTGCCAGACTAAGAAAACACAACTTGGCAGGTTCTATAGTTTTCTGTAGGGAAACTCTAGGATTTTCATGCTTGGGAACAAGAACTTGAAATCAGCAGTTGCACCCAGGACGCATCTTTTAAGCCAAGTTCTTGTACTAGAAAAAACTTCTTGGCAAGTATTACAAGTATAATGCTATTAGTGCGCAGTAGCTGCGCTCTAGGGTGGAACTCTCACAGACTTGCTCCTGGCAAATTTAGTTATTTATTATCTTCTTAACCAGATATAAAAATTAAGAAGTGTTTCATACAGAGTGTTGCCAAAAGTTAGTCCTTGTAGGCTTGACCATAAATCCCCCCCTCCCTCCTCTGCAGAGGATCCGGCTGTTACAAGGCTGCCATGAACTAAATTGACCTTTGGATCCTGTCAAATGCGACATGAATCTTACAATAAAATTTGAAGTCAAATACTTAGGATGCTCATTCGGTACAGTGAGGACTGAAGCCCATTCCCTTTCCTAAACCATGTAAGATTTCAGTGCTCTGTACGAGATTCATTTACAAAGCAATTTGCTTTTTCGAAGTGCACAGCTTATGTCTGTCTCTCACTACTTCAGGTAAGCATGTCTTCTTGTCTCTCGCTTCTTCTGAAACATTTTATAAATTCTTTCCTTTGCCATAAAGCTAAATGAGAATATTTTTGAAACTTAAAGACATTTAATGGAACAACAATCTTGCTTCCCACTTAGTCGTTTGCAGCATTTATGATAGATAATCTGGGGAAACAACTGACAATGCCAGCCAGACAATGAAAAGGACAGAGCCTAGGATGAAAATACCTGGGACAGCATCTTGGTTTTGTGAATCTTGTTCTTGGTAGTCAACTGCTAACACTCACCATCACCTTCCTACATCTTCATACCCTAGCTCCTAAATGCCCAAAAATTCAGTACCTTCATCTCTGTTTAACGCCATTTCTTCAGACCTTCATTTCAAAGGGAGAGGTCTGTGTTACCAAATCAGAGAGCAGTTTAGCTGTATTTGTCCTGTCAACTTTGTCACCCAAGGAGCCTCTGTACAAGACTGGAAACATATATGGACATTTACCTTCTTGGCAGTTTTTCGTGATGGAGTGCTTCAGTTAGGAGATCAGAGGACCACAGACTCATAAAATGGCTTGGGCTGAAGGGACCTTTAAGACCAACTAGTTCCAATCCCCTGATGTGGGCAGGGACACCTTTCACTAGGCTAGGCTGCTCAGAGCCCCATCCAACCTGTCCTTGAACACCTCCATGCCTGGGGCATTCACAACTTCCCTGGGCAACCTGTTCCAATGCCTCGCTACCCTCATAGTAAAGGAATTCTTTCTAACAGCCAACTTAAATCTACCCTCTTTCTCTCCAGGTGGGGTCTGACCAGAGCAGAGGGGCAGAATCACCTTCCTCAACCTGCTGGCTACACTTTTTTTGATGCAGCCCAGGATACAATTGGCTTTCTGGGCTACAAGTGCCCATTGCTGGGTCATGTCCAGCCTCTCACCCATCAGCATCCCCAAGTCCTTCTCAGCAGGGCTGCTCTCCATCTGTTCAATTCCCAGCCTGTACTGATCCTGGGATATGCCCCGGCCCAGGTGCAGCACCTTGCACTTAGTGTTGTTAAACCTCAGGAGGTTCCCATGGGTCCACATCTGGAGCTTGTTGAGGTCCCTTTGGATGGTATCCCATCCACCAGGCACCACTCAGCTTGGTGTCATCTGCAAATTCACTGAGGGTGCACTCAATTCTTTCATCTGTGTCATTAATAGAGATACTAAATAACACCAGTCCAAAAACAGACCTCCAAGGGACACCACTTGTCACTGATGTCCACTGGGATTCTGAGCCCTTGACTACTACCCTCTGGATGCAACCATCCAACCAATTCCTTATCCACCGACCAGTCCACCCATCGAATCCATCTCTCTCCAATTTAGAGAGAAGGATGTTGTGGGGGACCATGTCAAAGGCTTTATAGAAGTCCTGCATCTGCAGCTTTTCCCTTGTCTGCTGATGAAGCCACTCCATCATAGAAGGCCACTGGGTTGGTCAGGCAGGATTTTCCCTTGGTGAAGCCATGCTGGCTGTCCCAAATCAGCTCCCTGTCCTCCATGTGCCTTAGCAGAGCTTCTAGGTGGGACTGTTCCATGACCTTTCCAGGCACAGAGGTGAGGCTGAGAGGTCAGCAGTTCCCAAGGTCCTCCTTTCTACCCCTTTTTCAAGTCATCTGGGACTTCATCTGACTGCCATGACTTAAGTATCATGGAGAGTAGCTTAGCAACTACATCCGCCAATTCCTTCAGGATTCTGGGATGCATCTTATCAGCTCCCATATATTTCTGTACATTCAGGTTCCTCAGGTGGACAGGAACCTGATCGTTACTTACAGTGCAAGCACTTTGCTTGCCCAGTTCCCATCTTGTAGTCTACCCACTCCAGAGGTGTGAGAAGGGAGGCTGCCATTGACAACTGAAACAAAAAAGTTGTTGAGTACCTCAGTCTTCCTTTCATTCACTGTTACCAGTTTGTTACCATTGTTAAAGGGGGTGGGGGGTCATCTTATTTGACCTTCTTTTTCTGTTTAATATACCTGTAGAAGCCCTTCCTATTACTCTTTGTGTCCCTTGACAGCTTCAGTTCCAGCTTCTCCTTGGCCTTCCTCACCCCATCTCTACACAATTGAACTTCATCTCTTACCAGGTTACCTGTCTTTGTCCCCACTGTCTATGCATCTGCTTCTTCCCCCTTTGTTTGACCAGCAATTCCCTAATCAGCCATGCCAGTCTCTTGCCTTTCTTGCTTGCTCCTGAGGATTGATAGTTCTTGCACTCTGTGGAAGACTTCCTTAAAGATCTGCCAGTTCTGTTCCACTGCTTTGTCCCTGAGGGCAGTTCCCTGGCGATGCCACTGACTATATCCCTGAAGAGCTGGACGTCTGCTTTCCTGAAGCTCAGGGGCCTAACTGTATTCCTTACCTGATCATACCCCTCAGGACTGCAAACTCTACCAGTGCATGATCACTGCAGCATTAACAGCTTTCAAAGCTGAACTAAGACACGGAAAAGAAAATCTCTTCATTAAAATCACTTAGCTGTCGGCTCTAGCCCCAGAATTCTTTCCTCTACTATTATTATTAAATTATTATAAAAAATACAATTCTTATTAAGGGAACAACTGCCATTCACTTGGTAAAAAAAAAAAAAGGCAAGGAGTATTTAAAATGCTGCTGCAACAGTAAATATCACCTCTGGCATATTTGTCCTGGAAGAACAGAGCACGATTTGGAATACCTAATTGAAATGTGCTACAGGAGATAAGGCTGGCTGCAGACACTGACATTTAAAAGCGGGAGACACCAAACAAGACATGAAATATCACTGTTGCTGCCTCAAAGCAGAGAACCACTTTCACAGAACTGAAGCTTTCTCTTCCTCACTCCCTTCCCCTCCCCAGGTGACAGACAGAGCAAGCAATTAACTCCGTCCCTGATGTCACCAGTAATACCATCCCCACCAAAATATTAGGGTTGCTACAATTTTGCGTAGCTGTTCCCTCCTGCAAATCATGCAACCTTTCATGAAGCGGTATGTCTTCCCTCTTCCCATTCCCTGTGTGCAAAAACTCGTTTCTCCCCTGACACATCAACATGTCAAATTCCTGCACAGGAGATGCTGAAAACCAGGCACTCTACCTGCCTAACCCTGCATGGCAGCCTGTGCACCCTAAGCCTGCTGGTCTCTGAGAAGAAGAGCTGGTCAGCTTCTCCGTATCTGGAAGAGAATCTAGGGACAGTGCCAGAATATCAGAGCTGAGAAAAAAACCTTGGCACACAAGTGATATTATGAAATGTTTGGTTGCTCAGGCTCTTGCAGGCTCCTCAGTCAGAAGGAGCACTGGTGCCTTTGAGTCACCTGATACGGTGTTGTGGGCAAGCAGCAAGGGACATAAATGCAGCAGATTCTATAAACACACACTTCGCATCAACCACACATCAAGCAAGGATTTAACTAGAAAGTTACAGTTCATTGCAAGAGCATCAATTAATTTTTTGAATTACATATTTTTATTCTGTGGCGGGACAGTAGGGCAAAGATTGGGATGCATATCAGAGCCAAGCACCTTGTGCTGCTCAGTGAAACATCCCAGTGGTGTTGAAGGAAAAGCTCTGATTAAAAAGCCGGTTTTGAAATAGTTGTCAGAAAATATGTTCTAAAGTTTCCGAGCCATTAGACTGTTAATGCCAACATACTGATCACCAGTATTGAGCAAAATGGGAAATCCTAGCCCAAGACAAGATTTTTTTAGATTCAAGATTTAGATTTTTCATTTTGGGTTATTAACTAACTCTTTCATACAGCTCCAGTTGGTATCTCCTTGCTTCCCTGAAACAGTATGGGCCAAAGAAAGAGGTTCCTTTTTGCCGAACAATACTCTGTGTGGAAAGGTCCACAGGTTAGCCAGAGACTGTTTCTCTGAAGCTATTGTAGTCACTCCTGTGCAAGCACAGTAGCACTGCACAGCACACACTGCCAAATAAGTAGGTTCTGCTTTGCCTTGTAATTTTGAACTTTAAACAGCCATGCCTTTATGTGAAACCAGTTTGGATATCAGCTTGTGGCATATATTCCACCCTTCCTTAATGTCTTTCAGTTGCAGGAGGAATAAAAAAAAAACAAACACCAAGCCCACAGCTTTCTGGAGGTTTCTATGTCTAATGAACTGGTTTCTCTCCCTCTATACAGTCTCTGAGCCTGGGCTCTTTGGGGTAATCTCTTGGCACCATTTTGTATACAGAGAAAAGCACAAGGAATAGGGCACAAGACTAGAGTCAATAAGAAATATAAATAAGCAATATAAATAAAGCATAAAAACAACAACAACTTTCAGAAACGTGCAATCAAATGGTGAGATTTCAGATCCACTTCATTGAGAGAAAAGATGGGAGTGTGGAAAAGTGCAACTGAAAACATATAGTCAAAGTTAACATGGGTAAAACAGAAGACCACTGCACTCAAGCTAATTGTTCTTCAGTCTTCACTCTGTGTTCATTTTTAAAAAAATAAAAAAAAAAAAATCAAGAAACTTTTGAGTGCCTCATTTCACAGTGCATTGCTTTCCAAAGTCTCAGAAGGGCAACAACTGGTCTGTTCAGAAGAAGAGGTGCAACAACTGCACTGCAGGCCAGGTACAATATCAATATAGCAAAGAGAACATCTGTTCAGCTGATTGCATACATGCAGGAAGGATGATACTGACTACACTCCCACCTTGGTCAGCTTTGAAAGATCTGCCAGACCACAAGTCCATTTACCCTACCATTCCTGACCCCACAGTGAGTCAGAAATGAATATCTAAGAGTAAGAATAGGGCAAACAAATTTCTATCCTCCCTCTGTTTTCAAACTCAGATTTCTTGTGCATGATATCATTCCTTTGCACTTTATAGCACATACCATATTTCTCTTCCACTAACCCCCTATGCCTGATTTTGTCCATAAAACCCTGTGGACCCCTGAGTAGTGCTTCCCGGTGAAAAACTTCATACACAAAATAACACAGAAAATAAATGCTCAGAAGTCTCATCAGCTCTTGTATCACAGCATTTCAAATAAACATGACAGAAATATTGCTCATATGATATAAATGCCTCATATGATGCACTCCTGCCTCATAATCAGTAGTCTCCCAAATCAAAGGAGGTTTGTCTTGAGAATACCTTAACTGTATCCCAGGAAGACATGCAAGGCAACTACATGCAGACCAGTCTGCAATGTCAGATATTCAAGGTGTGCAATTCTTTTCACAAAGTGATTACCTGGTCATTTAAGGATTTATAATAACAAACAAGTGCACAACATTTTGTTTTCTTAGACCTAAATGACCTGGGTCACGAATTTCCATCAGAAGCTGCCATTCAAAGCAGGTGATCAGCTTATCTGTGTGAAGCCCAGCCCTGCCAGAATCCCTGCTCTTCTCCTGCCCTCCTTCATACTAGAAGCTGAAGTACTCCTGGAACAAAAAAAAAAAAGCAACCAAAGAAAAAAATCAGTACATCAGTCTGTCCTCTATGGTTTACAGACAGCATTTGGATGCGTTGCCAGCACACAGCAGGCGACTTGAAAATCAGGAAAGGAGGGTGACGGCAGGGGTGCTCCACATGTCACAGTATAATATTATGATGTTGGGGATCCCCGTTAGAAGATACCTTGCCAACACTAGCTCTCCTGCATGATCAATTTCTGCCACTGTAAACTGGCACCACATGGAATACACTGCAAGACTGTAAAATCTCTTTCCAGAGACATTCAGCTAAAGATTCAAATGCAGAAATTATAGTGATTACACAGGAAATCTGACACAGGACAGAAACCAAATGAGTGCAGTGACATCAGCCAAGTCCACAGAGAAAATACTTCTCAAGTCATTTGCCTTGGCTGGCTCACTTGCAGGACAAAAGTACTAGAAAGTGCGTTAGAAATCTTTCTCTGCGATCCAAGTGGAATCCAGCACAACTGGAAAAGAAGGAAGGAATGAGGCTGGGATTCAGATACATTAGCAGATCGACAGAATCCTAAACTCCAGAGCAGTCAGCTATGAGGAACATGGTACAGAATATACCAGGTTATGAAGGAGCCCAGGAAATGGTGAGAGAGATGGTGAAAAGCATCACACCTGAGCAGGACAGTCTGCCTATGCTTTCCCCTAACTGCAGCTAATATTACAAGCTCATCACTTCTCCGAGTGCTGAACTCCTCCCATTTGAATTTGAAAAGCCTCTAGTCCAACAGTGAGATACCACTGAAATTTCTGCTGGAGCTTTACTGAGGCACAAGTTCAGGTCCTCAGCACCCCAGTCCATGCTCTTGGGCATCCCATAAACACAGATTCCAGTAAAATCACACCTTGTTCACTTCAATCTCCTCTATTTATCCATTTTCTTTTTTTTTTCCTATTTTAAATTAATGAAAGGTCCCCTTACCACTTCACTGAAATTTCTGTTATTTTAGGAACAGTTTTGAAAGTGTCCACAAGCATGTCCTTCCACATAATCATGAAGACAACTGCATGTTTCAGGTACCAATTTGAAGTACAGCTTACTTTCTGCAGCCCTTGCTTGGTTCTGCATCTCATAAGATCACTTAAAATTAAAGTCATCTGAGCATCTGTTTCAGGCTCAGACTTCAGTGGGGTTGGGGAGAGAAATACCTCCTAGTTTTAATTATAGGATGGTTTGGGTCAGAAGGGGCCTCACAGATCATCTAGTTCCAAACTCTGCTGTGGGCAGGAACCTTCCACTAGACCCAGTTGTTTAAAGCCCCATCCAGCCTGGCCTTGAACACTTTCAGAGATGGGGCATCCACAACTTCTCTGGGCAACCTGTTTCAGTGCCTCACCACCCTCACAGTGAAGAATTTCTTTCTAATATCCAACTTCAACCTACCCTCTTTCAGTTTGAAGCCATTCCCCCTTGCCCAATCACTACACGCCCTTGTAAAAATTCCCTTTCCATACTGCTAGTAGCCTCCCTTTAGGTACTTGAAGGCCACAGTCAGGTCTTCCCAGAACCTTCTATTCTCCAGGCTGAACAACCCTAACTCTGTCAGCCTGTCTTCACAGGAGAGGTGCTCCAGCCCTAGATCATCTCTGTGACCCTCCCCTGGACTCACTCCAGTAGGTCAATATCCTTCCTGTGCTGGGGACCTCAGAGCTGGATGCAGTACTCCAGGTGGAGTTTCACCAAGAAGAGTGGAGGGACAGAATCACCTCTGCTGACCTTCTGGCCACACTTCTTTTGATAAAGTCCAGAATGTGGTTGGTTTTCTAAGCTGCAAGAACATGTTGATGAGTTATTTTGAGATTGTCATCAACCAACAGCACAGAGTTTTTTTCCTCGGGGCTGCTCTCAATCCATTCTCCACCCAGCCTGTATTTGTGCTTGGACTCCCGACCCATGCGTAGGACACTGCACTTGGTCTTTTTGAATTCCATCTCTCTGCTAATCATCTCAACTTCTAATCTCTCTGCTAATTGTGTAGGGAAATCGGGGAACTGCGTGGGGGCAAACATGCCAACATGCGCTGTGCAATATAAACCTGTCCATCTTATTTTTCAGTAGCTTCCAGCACTTCTTCCCTGTTTTTTTGAAGTGCTAATGGATGCCGTCAGGAATGGAAGGCAACAGGAGGTAAAAAAGAGAGAATTAATCACAGTTATATATATTTACTTTTTTTTTAAATGTTACTAACTGAAATCTTCCCCAGTGACTCCACTTCAGACTGCTGCTGCTCTAGAAATAGCCTGGAAAATTAAAATGATTTCTCCTGAGTACTTTGAAGAAAGCAGCCTTCCTGCAGCTTCCTCTCACTTCCAGACTTGCATCTCATTGAAGAAGTGACCACTCCTCTATATCAAGGCAACCTAAACCAACAGGGGATTAGCTTCCATTACCCATGAATCCTCCCTGTTTCCCACATCTCTTTACTGTCTAATCATTCTTATAGAAATTTCTTTCAGTGTGTTTGACTAATATCAGCCCTTTCATTGCCTTCACTTCACGGGATGTTAGAGATTCTCCCAGCTGTGCAGAGCCATTTTAGGTCTACACAAAGCACACCCCAGCAAATTAACTTTTAGTGTATTTAGTGAATCACTATGGGAGACCACTAATAGAAACAGTACAACAGAGGAATGAGGGAAACTAGAGAATTACCAGGCATGCCACAAGAAGCACAGAAGTCCTGTAATACCAGACAGAAGGGGAAGGCCCAAGGTGACACTACGAAACAATTGTCAGGGTTGATGAGTTTTTGTTGGGGTTTTTTTATTTGATTGGTGGGTTTCGTTGCTTTCCATTTTTTTTAAATAATATGGTATGAGAATCAAAGCAAGCACATTTTGTGTGAACCAGCCTCCCTGCTAAAAGATACAGACTGTCCATGTCTCACAGCCAGGAGGTCAAAAGCAACTAGTAAGCAAAGGTTAGCACCACTGTGAGGTTGAACCGCATTGTTATTTGAGGGATGAAGTGGTAGGATTGGCTTTCTAGTCATTCTACTGAAAGGCTAAGCATCAAGACAAAAATCAACAGATCTGAGACGGACGTGGCATTAAGTCTCTTCTGGCATGAGATGACCTTTCAGAAAAACCCATTGGAAACACTGATAGGCACTGAACACAAATGCAATTACATGGTGCTGCCAGTCAGAAAAAATACACTGTATTGTAGCCGCGGGGGCAGGTGAAGCAGAACAGACTCAGCCCAGGACGTCAGGCCTTAACTAACAGCTTCAGAGCTCCTACTGCTATCCAGGCTTTTCTTCCACTCCAGGTGACTTGGTGCAGGTTTTCTGATATTCTACATTCCTATCCTCACCTTTAAGATGGGCTTTTTTATAATTGGAAGTATTTTTTACCCTGGGTTATGCCTATGCGTTTGCTTTTGCTTTTGCATACTGAGCTGTGCCTATTAGCATGTTATCACACTAAGGTTCAGGAATGCCTTAGCTTCCTATTGGCCATGGGGAGGATTTGTTTTAAGGACAGAAAAGGTGATGAAACACAAGCCCAGTTCTTCTACCCTCTTAAATATATAGCCTCCACTTTAGTGTTTGTGACATCCAGTTTGGCCTGGGCCTAAATGTAAATGCAGGTACAACCTGGCTTTCACCAGGAGGCAGAGAGCAGCAGCAGCTAAAACAACACGAGGACATCAGCTGCCCAAGGTGCTTTCCTACATCTCCATCCACATGGAGCTGCTAAGTAAACACCAGCTCACACAGTCATGTCTGCCAAACTTAGCAGGTTTTTCTTCTTCTTCCCTCAGCAGCCTCCTCCCCAATATCCTCTTATCTATAGGAAGAAGATTTGTTAGTGAAGTTTTGGCCATTTATTATGTATCATTCCCCCACACCTCACACTTGTTTGTGAAGTCGGGCCCTCCTCCTCCTGCCGTCAGGCTCTCGCTACCTTTCCTGCCTCACAATCACCTTTTTTACCTGCATTTTCATCTCAGCAGCGTCTGTCAGTGAGCCAAAGCTCACTGAAGGTAGTGAAGAGTTGAGATGAGTTCAAAAACTTCAGAGATTCTTTAAAGGAAGAGATTCAAGCAACATGCTCAGTACACCACACTACTGTCCCAAAGGATGTCTGACAAGTCGTTTATACAACTACGGCCTTCATCTGAAGTCTGGGACTGGATGCAAGAAAATGTGACTTCTATTCCTGGTTTGTCTAAAGACACACACGATGACAGACAAGCCATTTAACCTCTCCCTGTCTGCCCTGCCTGCCTAAATAATACTGACAAAACAAAAAAGTGATCAGCTACGACTCCATGTCTCGCCTTTATCTAGAGGACAGTTAGAGGTTCATGGGAGCAGTGGGCACAGAGGGTCAGTCCTTGCTGGAGATAATATACTAATTCATTTATCAGCCTGCTCATCATCTAAGTCTTTACAGTGCTCCAAACAGCAGACAAGTAATAAATCCACTGTGGGCCATTATATGGTTTCCAATCCCATTTCCTGCCAATATATCTTTCTTAGGTCCATAAGGGTCTAATGAGCACTGTCAAACTGAGCTGTATTAGGTGAGCTACTAGCAGTGTGGCTGGACAAACCAGACCAAACGGCTTCTACTAATGAGCATCCTGGCCATCAGGGGACAAGGTCTCCACCCAAAGTTAGAAACTTCAGAAAAACCCAGAGGTGAATGTCCAAACCTGCCCCTCGTAACATCATACAAGAGCAGAACGGCTAAGAAATGACAAGTTTCTTTGTAGCCTCTTCTTTCAAAAAGCTTGTGCAGTACTGTGAACATGCATGTCATCACTTCCCTCTGGGAAGGAGGGGCTGCATTTTGTTTTGTTTCAGGATTTGCTGACTTCACTGCCTGGAATAACAAACCAGATGGAAGCTCCGGTTTTATAGGGTGAGAGCACTATGTGAAAGTTAACAGTGGAGACCAAGCACTGTGACAGTGAAGGGAGATATGGGATGAAGTTCAAAGGAGGACTCCAGGCTGAATAGGAGGAAGAGCTGACAGAGTCTGTGGTAAAGGGGAATGGGGAACATGTAATGAAGACAGGAAGATGTTCAAGCACAACACAAGAAATAGGGCAATAAAATGAAGAAAAATCTCTCTCTAAAAGGATGGTGCCTTTCAAACTCAGGCACTCATGATTTGCTTAACAGAAAGAATGATTTCACATCCATTCAAGCAGCTACACTTCTTTCCAGGGCTGAGCACAGGTTCACTCATGAGGTAACTCCAGCTGGGTCTGGGGGCCCAGGCCAGCACCCAGAGCAGGCCTCAGCAGGAAGATGAGAAAGGATTTTTCAGGTCTCTTCTCTATAATTAGTATTTAATGATTTTCTTAGCAAGAAGAAAAAACAGATGAATCTCTAATACATTTTCATAATGCATGGAGTACAAGTGGTCACTAAAAGCCAGCCCTTTCAATCAGCAGTATACCCACAAAAATTCTTTGCAGTTCTAATCAAGCAGATCAGAGCACCTGCCAGTTAGGTCTATGCAATTATTGTATTTGCACTTTATATAATGGGTATTATATAACAACATTACAGAGGAAAAGACATAGTTCACGTTTTTTTTAAAGACTGAGTGCCAAAACTCACAAATCTAAACAATTTTCAAAGGTCATAAATAAGCAAAGCTCCAGATGCTCCTATACTTGGAAAATGCAAGTATCATCATGACTGCCTACTCAGAAAATAGCAGCTCCTGCTAACCTCTTCTAACTCTCTCCCACTTCCCTGAAAAACATTAACGACTGGAGTGTCGGCAGGACGCTTAACTTCAAAGAGGCTGAGACAGTACATAGGGCTCATTTAGTCTATGTAAGAGGGAGGAAAGACGTTACTTTTCAATTAAATGATAAGGCAAACATTGCAAGGAATCGAGTCTTTTTCTTAAATTATAGGCCTAATTCAGTCATTACACATAATTATTAAATTTGCACAAAATGATTAGATAAGCTTTACTTACGAAAGAGAAATAAATGAAACCACCATTGTTTCCATATTTATTTTAAATAAAGACTAAAATTCTCCTTGATGTGCAAGTGTGTTTGTGAGTGCTTGTGTACAACTACTCATGGCAGATGATTACATTTTTCAATGCACTGAATAGCTAGTGGAAGATGACATCGATATTTATTTAAGAGTTTTGATGGGTGCTACGCATAAGGAGCATCTTGGGTGATGTAGTATGTATATTTGTGCTTAATCTAAAAAAACCAAAACACAACAAACAAGTAGACTTTGGAGCAATAATTAAGTTATTTTCAATAGGGAAGATCAGCAATGCTGCAAACAATGTAACATTGCAACATCACAGCAAAACGCTCTAGATAGAACAGACTACAAGCGAATTTTCAGAACTCAAAGCTCTTACCTACCAATAAAAATAGTAAAAACAACTCCCATTATGAACTCTGAAAGTAGGTCATATGCAGTAACATATATATTACCCTTATTGTAAACTATTTGCTTCATTAGTGATAACAACTGTCACATTTGAAAGGTGTAATCCCTAAGCATGTCGGAAATTTTATTTCACAATTATCAGGAAAAGTAAATCTACTTCAAAATTCAGTTTTTCCTCCTCTACCTCAACTCCACTTAGTATTATGTACTTATACGTGAAATATTATGTACTTAAACAAGATTTTATAAAAGAAATAAAAAGAACAGCTGAAGAAGGACACTCGCTGTGCAGAACAGTAAACTTTCTACATCTTACAAAACCACACTCTTACATATTCACTAGTACACTTATTGCAAGCATTTAGATAGAGAGGGGTTCCTAGGTACTGTTACAGATCTCCAAACAAACACTAAACACTGCAGAGCCCTCCTGTAAAGCAATGGTTATTCCTGTTTTCAGAGAAGCACAGCAAGCTGAAGCGACAGAAGCTGTACAATGGGCCGGCAGCTGCGTCGAGAACAGAAGCGGAGGAAGACTGACAGCCACTGTGGCTGGAAGCAGGGCTGTCCAGCTATCAGAAGAGCTGCCCAGCCTGGCATTTTGAATCCCCAACACCAATGTGCACCAAATTAAGGAAGCTGTTCACCCGCTGCAAAACTGCAGAGATTGCTGAAAACTCAGAGTGATAATCCTTGTTCATTCAGCAAGGCCACTTAACTGGAATGGGTAACACACCAAAGGCTCAACACAATTAATTGACACATTAATTGACAAGCCATTAACCTCTGGCTTGCTTGATACCAGATGCTGATAGTCCTTGCAGATGCCTTGGTTGCCCACTAGCCATCGACACATCCCGCTGCGGCTCACAGGCTGTGATGGGGACACAAGGACTTTGCAGGAGAATTCACCAGAGAATCTGCTTGTGTAACTTAACCGTTTCAGCCTGTCTGTCGTCAAATATCACCTTCAGCCCAGGATTTCAGCAGAGGGGAAAGCAGCAGACTCCATCTGGAGCTCTGAGAAGGCAAAATGGAGGGTTCTTACAGAAGCTAGGGACCAAGGGAGAATATTAAACATTCCATGCCTAATCGAGCATCTTTTCAAATTAGCCTGACTGCCTTATTTGCTCTATTCAGACAGAACAAAGAGCTGAAATGTTACAAAGCATCTGCAGCACTGGAACCCAACAGGCACCCTCCCCCTCTCGCCATGCTGGGCCATCACTCTAATACTCATGCAGAGAGTAAACAGAGGCAGAATGGGGTACAAGCACCTCTCTGTTCTTCTTCCACCACATAGTGCTGGCAACATCCCTTGCCACATGTCAGTTTCCAGCAGAACCACTTCCACCTAAACAGTTTTTGGTGGCTGTGATTCCTTATATAGAAGACTTTCAATCCAAAAAATAAGGCTTCCCTTTTTAATCAAGAGGAAAGAGTATCTCACCAGATAAACCCCCTCTAATTATTGTAAGACAAACAAGCCTCATTTTCAAATCAAAATGGGAACAAATGTGTTAAATCATTGTGGTGATTTGACTCAATCCAAGGCTAAGCTGTAAAAATCTATACCTTATGATACACAGAGAGGGCCAGAGACCGGAATGATCTCCTACGCCCTTTGCAGTTCTAAATTAATAATTTTATGAAACTTCTTTTCTCTGACACTTCATTTCTCCAACCTATATCCAACACTCCTCACCCCACCTAGGCAACATATGCCTGTGCCCAAACCAAACCATGGAAACTTCTGATTGAAAAGAATGCATAAACAGCATTCTCTGCTCTGTCCACCACTGTGCCTGTTCTTCCCAAGCCCCAGGTGAGTCACCAAAACATAAGCACTGGCCCTTACGGGTATTCAGTATAAACTGAAACTAGAGTTTTCCCACAGAGCAGCAGTAAGAACCTTTTTTGCAAACAGGACAAGAAAGTATAATGAGTTCTGAGCAAGTATGGTTTAATTAGGGCAGTATGAGCCATTGTAGCTTCTTCAACATCCTGATTGTTCCAGAAGGCCCCTGCAAAGCAGCCAGGCTTGCAGCAGACATCCTCTCACCTATGGAATGTTTTGCAATAGTAAAGGAGAAACTGTTCTGTTTCTCTTTATGCATGTTTCTACCAAGCGCATGTAGTAGAAAGGCCTAAGGGAAAGACTCCTTTGCAATAGCAGACCAAATTTGGGAAGGTAATCGTAATTTTCAAATCAGAGCAGCCTTTCCCCCACGTAAATACAACCTAGAAAGCAGACCATTAGTCTCTGCTATCCACTTGATACCAAAAGTCATGAACTTCAGCAGCGAGATAATAGCGCTGGCATCAGTGATCAATTCATTAAGCGGTGTATCCCCAATTTCTGGTTCACCAAAGAGATCTAAAGAAACCCATTTAAGAAATGCCTGCTGATAAGCTCACAAAGAGACTCACAGAGGGTAAGCCAAGGTGTGACTCTGATGTACTTCTCCGTTACCTGTACTACTGCTCCCTCATTGCACCAACATGCTCCAAACTTGCCTGTCCTTCCAGCCCACCACATTCCCTGTACTTCTTTGGAAACCCTTTCACTTTAACTTGTGTGAATTAATTAATCCCTACTCCTGCTGTAAAGAGAAAAGCAAGAAGGACTATGAACGTCTGCCTAGTTTAGAAAAGCTAATGTTGATTTAGATAACATCAGGTGCATAAGGCAGATCTGTTTGTTTACATCCTGCACACTGCTTGCTAGCCACCTTACTGCCTGCACTGCAACAGTCTCCAAATCTCTACAGTGTATCAGCCCTTTGTCTTAAGAGGTGACATATGCTTTCTCTAACTATGTTAGATTACAAATTCAAGATCTGATGCCAGAGCTTTTTCAATGAACAAGCACAAAAGAGAGGAGGTTCTCTTAATATCATATCCCTCAGACCCTACTATGCTGAAGAAGAAGGTCAATACATGACCCTCTTGCTCCAACGTTTGTGTGCAGGCTAGGAGGGTGTTGGGCAGAAATTATCACAGAATGTGGAAAATAGTCTGCCTCGTTTTTCTGTTCTCCCACAGACATACACTTTTGGATGCTGCTGGAGAACAGATACTTGCTTTGAGCCATTATGGCCACTCATGTTCATCCCACAACTGGCAGTGCCATCAACTTCTCTTCTGTTTGAGCAAGGCCTGATGCAATTCCTCAGCCGACGCAGCAAGCACAGATGGGAGCACTGCAACTCTCCTTGTCCTGAGCTGGGCCAGTGAAATGACTGAAACATTCATCCTGACTTTGACAGTAAACTGTGACAGGAACACCACACCACCAGGTCTGTAAGAGCCTGAGGCTGAAAACAGACAATGACTTCAGTATTGCAGGAAAATCCAGCAAGCGACTGAGAACTCTGTGAGCATCTTCAGTTCCAATCAACTCAGAGTGAGGCACTGCATCATTTGTCATATTGAAGGAAACGCAATGCTTCTGAAAGTGGGCAGGCAGTGCTTCCTCATTCCCTTAGCCTCAAGGCAACAGAGATCTTTGCTATTTAATGGAGGTAGGAGAGCATTTTAAGATGGGTGGTCTTGTTTGAGCAATTCTCATTAAGCTGTACAAATACTCAGTCTGGCCAACCACTGCTTTCATGGCTGTACCAGCTGGTCACAAAAACTGATACAAAAGCAAACCAAAAGAAGTGCTTTCCTGTCTGTGCAGGAATGTAAACTTACGGATAACCCACAAATACATGAAATAACATCCTTCTAAGTCTCCTACCATAAGCATATGTATGTACATGTGCTGACAAATACATTCTTCCACAAACAGCTGCACATTTACATGAACTTATCATAAAATCACCAATCCACATTTTGACACATTTACTGTCACATTTGCACAAAACTTCACTTGCACATAGTATCACAAGCTCCAACTCACCAATTTACACAAGCAGTGATGTAGACATGCCCTCAAACACTAATTCTGTCACTTCCCTTCTCTTTCTACCTCAATCAAACAGGCAGCGGCACAGTTACAGGCATATACAATTCTCATATGTAGCCCTGAAGACCCTTCTAAGCTACAGCCACTTTGCAAATTTCAGACACTCTGTGTATGTCCTGAAATGAACTAAAAAGCAATGCCAAATCCTGAGAAAGCAATGAACATAGCTGTTAAAAAGATATTCAAATATATGTATTCTCTTATAATCACAGTCATTCCTAGTTAAATCAGAAAAGACAGAAATTTGCAGAAAAACCAATGCTAAAAAGAAACCTTGTTAAAACAGTGATGACAACAGACTGGCTTGCAGGAAAGCTCTTGGGTTGGAAGGAATCTGTAAGAACATTGCTCAGGAATCAACTTTAGACCACATCTCACTTCATACTCACATTAATCTGACTAGGCACAGGACAGGAACATGCTAAACAAATTTAGTGACGTTCAGGTAGTAGGTTCTGTTAATACAAGGGAGGACAAGAATATCACAAGGATGGGCTGGATCATCTTCAGGACTGGAAAAAACAGAAATGGTATGCTTGTTTTCGACAATGAAATTCCATAGCCACATCCCTCATATATCCTATCAGCAGCAACAACAGCTCTCCAGACAAGCGTGGCAGGCTAAATTCCCTCCGCAGCCACTGTCCTCTAGCCACTAAAGTGCTCCCTGGTCACCAGTGAGGATGGCTGCCACTGGAGTATCTCCAGGCTTTCTAACATGCTAAAAGTGGCAGTTTCTGTGGCAACTTCAGCCTAAAACCTCTAGTTTTGTCTTGACTTCATAGCTGAAAACGTAAGTATGCTGAAAAAGAAATAAAAGCCAAGCAAGTTTCCGTTTACACAGAAATCACATCAACGTACTACAGTGAAGTTTTATTACATTAAGAACAGAGAAGCCTGGGATAGTTCCCCAGTTATGCCAGGTATGTCATAGCATTGAGGAGACAATCCAGCATCGAGGCATCAAGATGCCTGTACAACCTCGCATCAAGAGCACTGTGCAAGAAACAGTTATCTTCTTTGTCTACACACTACCGAATTCAAACCCTCCAGGCCCCAGAGCAGGCACCATGAGCTACTGTCACCATGTTATACCTGGGGAAACTGAGGCAACAGTTCAATAAGTGATCAGCAAGGAAAAAAAGGCACCAGGACAGAAACCTTCTCTTGCTCTGACCACTCGCAGCAGTGCTTTAGTAGGAAATTTCTCTTCAGTAGATGATTTGCCAAACAGCAACTCCCAATAATTTATCTGGTATCTGGCCTGTATTTATTTTTGCCCACACTGAATCTCCTCATTAGCATGTCCTTCATTGCTCCTGCACCACATTCCTCTGACCTGTGTCTGAAGACCTTCCTATTGTACTTCTATCTGCCACCTACAGGAAAAGGTACTCCTCCTGCTTCTCTAAGCAGTGCCAAGCAGCACTCTGATCATCTTCCATACAGTCCTACACTAAGCTGGTTCTTACCAGCATCAGGATTCAAAAATAGCAGAATGGAGAGAAGTATCACTACAACCACAGAGACAGTCCTCATTTCTTATTATAACACAGAGCCCAAGAGAAACTAAATTGAACAAAACGGTAGGCAAAAGACAAGAATCCACGGATCTTCCATTTGATTACATTTCAGAGAAGGATTTATTATTTTTTCTATTTTATTAATTTTTTTACTTCCCCTCTTTCTCAAATATATACAAAAGCAAAAAGGATAATCTGGAGCTGGGAGGTCTTTGAAACCAAAGGAACTGCAAAAGAAATTAGAATAAGTTAAATATTTATACAGTGTAGCTCTAATTAAATTAATAGGCCTGCAAATGTGCTGGGGAGATCAGCAACCTACCTCCTTCCCCTTAGCCCTCTTATTCTATTATTACTGCAAAAATTTTAGCTAATTACCAACACAAATGAAGCTTCATTTAAAAAGAAAAAGGACAATCAGGGAAAAAAAACCAAAATAAATGGAAATAGTAATATTGCAAGGAAAAGAAGAATTGAACCATCTTTCCCAGCATGGGTGTCATGAGGTAAATACTTGAGAACAGCATCCATTTTTCCATGTAAAACCTCTCAGGTTCCTACTCTCTCTGGGAGTTCATGAAACAGAATCACTGCGGAATCTCTGATAAACCAAGGCATTTATTCATTTATATTCAGTATCTGTAACCAAATTTCTCTTTGAACCATGCCTCCAAACAATCAGTACTATCCTAAGCCGAGTGACAGATCTGGACAACGCCATGCTTCAAACCCTCATTCTTCAGCTCTCTGCCATTTACCAGAAGCTGCAACCCTGAGTTAGGCACTAACCCTTTCATGGATGTACAGAGAGCTGAGTGAGAAAGAGCAAATCTGCTGCATTTGGACATTAACAGATTCCTCTCTATGGGGAGAACACCAGGTTCCCAAATATTGCCCTGTGAGAATCCTGACCACTAAACTGTAGAGCCTCCTTTATGCTTATATGCTTGTTTGCTCTCACTCTGCTCCCAAACATCATGAATATTTAATTACAACAGGCAGAGAAGAGAGTTTTCAGTTACAGGCAGAAAGAGTTATACCTTCCACTGCAAAATTATCTGCTGGCTACAGCAGACTGAGAATGCTACATAACCGGTGGCTCCCCCAGGCAGGACATTTGCTGCAGCCACCAGGATGCCAGACAAAAAGGGTGGCTCCCATCATTTCCATGTACAGTCTGGTACTGTACTCCTGAGAACAACTATTAGCCTAAGTGCCAAGATTATGGATCCCAACAGACACAAGCTAGACACTGGTGCTGAGCAGCACTGTCAAGAGAAATAACCCTGCACAGAGCTTTAGGCACTTCAGGAAATAGCAAACAGGAGCCTAACGACCTCCAGCATCAGACAGTAGTGGGGGAAAATAAAAACAAAAGGACTTGGAAGATCTATGGAGGATTTGAGCACCTGAGAGGCAGTTAGATGGCACCAGGTCACGTAATTTTCTTTTGTGGATATAGTTCAAAGTCTTATTTGCTGATGTTTATCACAAAGCTCCAAAATCATTTTATATGACTTCACAGAAATTCCAGGATGTATCTCCATACCCAAGATTCTAAACATCCCTTAATAAAAAGCAAGAACATGCACAATTTATGCCAGTGCCCAAGTTCTCCACAGTACAATGCACTATACCTTCCAGTGTCTCACTTGCTGTCACCCTGGGGTTGAGAGAGGAACAACAAAAGTTGTTTCTTGATACAGCATTACAGGGAATTCCCAGAACAGTCCTTTGTGTAAGGCTAACCTGTAACAGAGATTCCTCTCTCTTTATCCCCAGCTGGGATTAAATGAAGCGTTTTGCTCAAATTCATACAGACAGTTATAGGTGAAACCAGACATACAGCTAATAGCTTTCAACCCCTATTCTGGCCATCAGAGACAACGTCTTCTTGCATCTGCCTGCCTGCCTGTTTCTGACCTAAAATACCTATGTGCATCTTGAGTGCAAAAATTATCTGGATCACCTACTTGCCATGGCTGTCGATGTACCACAAGTAACATAACCTCTATGGTTTTAATTAAAGAAGGTACAAAATTAGCTTGCAGAGAGGAGAAAAAAGAAAGTTTTGTAAATTTTTGTTTACAATACCAGCTACCTCAGACCTTCCCCTTATAGGTCCACCTCCAGAGCTTGCCACTATTTCCATGGCTCTAGTAAATAATGCACCACATCAGATGTCAAAAGGCCACCTGTATTACACCACAGGCCTCTGTGCTATACATGAGGGTAGAGAAGAATTTTTCCATTGCCATCATCCTCAAAAAAAAGAGTCAAGGTGCATGAAGGATACAAAAGACAAGCAAAGGACTTCAAGGACATATAATACGAATATTGGGAGAATAAGTTTCAGAAACAAGAACAAAGTTCAGTATTTCCGGTCCATGTATCAGGAAAAAAAGATAGCCTTTTTATCAGCTCCACAGTAAGCTAGCTACAGTCGAATTCCCCACAAAGTATAACTAGCACTGGTTACCAAAGCCTTGCACTGTCCATCAGACCTAAAAGGTCCAGAATACCATGTACTACCTAGAGAAATACCAAACAGCACAATCACTGATAAAAACAGAGATAAAAAAAATGGAAGGGATCCAAGAGAAAATTAAATACAGAAAACCCTTCGAGCATAATCTGAAGAAAGTAGAGGTCAAAGGTAGAAAGAGAAAAACTGAAACGTCTGGAAATGGGGGTGAATTCCCGTATTTCACACCCTTTACAACAGGACAGCTTGGGGAGATTGCTTTCTGCCTTGCTCATAAAGGCTCCCAGTCTATCTCTTTGTTGATCTCCCCCCTTTTTGCTTTAACTGCTTCTTTTCACCAAAGATCTTGTTTTCCTTCTTGTCATCGTGGGCTTTTTTCCCCCCTTTCTCCCTCAAAGCAGCTGTCACATTTACTAAGGTCTCATGAACTGCTGTGCTGCGGGTGTGTGTGATTAATTATACTGTTAGCCTTCATTAAGTCAGGGGATTGGCACTCTGGCAGAGAGGCAGCGGGACCAGAAGGAGAAGCTATTGAGTGCCAGCAGGATCTGCATCCTGCGGTTTGTGTGTATGTTGGGCATGTGAGGCTTTTGTCCTCAAAAATAGCAATATCTGAGTGGCTTTTGTATTCTTTGACAAACCACAGAGCTCCAGCCTCACTACATGCAAGGCTCAGTTTAAAAAAAAAAAAAAAAAAACCACAACACAACAAAAAAAAACCCAAAACACAAACACAAGGTCCTGGAACATTTTACCACACCAAACAGCTTACTGCTGTAAGCCTGCTTGGTTTTGTGCAGTGGAGACTTGAATAAGATCTCTGTACTGACCATAGTTTTGGTCCTCATGCTGCTTTAGGGTGTTAAACTATTCCCAGAAGACGCAGACTGTTTTCCTTCAGGATCACCCAATACAGTTAAAATGCTTCTGTTCCTTGCTTCCCAGAAATAATGCTTGGTCATTCAACAGCCTGGGGAAGGGGGCATTATGGGAGGCATAAGAGACTGTTTTGTTTATTGCATGGAATTAGCCTCTCCCACAAAAGGGCATGGGACATGTTCTCTGATGCTCAAAGGTGAAAGAGAAAACTCCATTTCTATTCAAATTGCACATATTCATCTCAGCTGTTTCTACCTGGCTTCATCTAAACCCATAGATGAGACACAGTTTTAAACACTTTATAGGATATGATAATTGCAGCCTAAAATCTCTAGAATTCTGCTAGTAACTCTTTATTCTACACAACTGAAAAGCATGGTTCCTAAAAGTTATGACATGTTCCCCATTTTCTTTGGAAGGGTTCACTACAGATGTTGTTGGAATTTCTCCTCAAAAGCTCTACCTCTTAAAACACAGAAATTCAGGTTTTGACATGATGATATTGTGTTTTACTAGTCGTTGATGACACTCTCTGCAAGCGAATTTGAATTTGGGAAATAGGGTAGTTTGGCTACTCTAGTTATATCATGTGGTTTAATAAACAGAAAAGGCTAAAATAAATGAATTTTCTCCAAAGCTGTTTTTCTTATTTTAGTCACCTCTGAAAAAAATCAGATCCCAAATGATCCATCACGCTTACATCTCATTCTT
Source organism: Pseudotriccus pelzelni (assembly GCA_035584735.1). NCBI lineage: Eukaryota > Metazoa > Chordata > Aves > Passeriformes > Tyrannidae > Pseudotriccus > Pseudotriccus pelzelni. Next base: position 42,408,963 of record JAWMRA010000161.1, on the reverse strand, counting down.
CGCAATTTCAAATCTCCAAAATTTGGTTTACTGCACATGTAAATTTTGTTATATTGCAGAAACAACTAGGAGTGCCACAGTTCCCATTGCCGGTGCTGTACCAAATCCAGGTGACTAAAGGTAATACGCAAATCATGTCTTAATTTACTTCAGACTAGCCTCAAGGACCCCAGAATAAGCAGAATCCATTGACCCCATTTGGGCAAGAGGATAGCAGATAGCTCTCTGGGGAAGGGACAAAAGTGACTCAACATGGGGAGTGTCGACAGATTGTTTGAGAGACAGAGAGATCAGATAAAAGTCCAATAGAGCAGATGCTGTAAGAGGATTAGAGCAAGCGGATTGGAAGCCTTGAGAATACAAAGATCATCAGACTCACGATTCCTGCTTAAACATAATCAGGAACAAGTATCCCAACTTCCCCTCACCACAAACAATACTCCACGTCCTTATTTGCTCTCTCCTTCCTCTTCTCTTTCTCAATATCTTTCACTATCATTTTATGTTCCCAAGAGGTGCTTAATGTCACGTGATAGATCAGCATGAAATCAAGGAGAAGAACTTTGTATAAATGTGGCAGGATCCTTTAAGGCTAGAAGCAGCAGGACTATGGAACTGGCCAAGGACATACCAGAAACCTCAGGTCCTGATAAAAGTTGATCTCAGGTAGGTGGCAAGAAGGATGCCAGGGAGAACGCAGGTCCCCAATGGCTGAGACTAAGAACAGAAATGATTTTCCAAACATACTACTCAAAAACCTGCTGTTCACATGACAGCTTCACCTGTTTGTTATGGTACTTTCACCTCTCTTTTAAGTAATTCAGAGGTGGCTGAAGAGCACTCCAGCACTTACTAAAGGACCTTCATCAAGTTACACAGTACTGTTTTTTATTCCCCTACCTTGAATCTGTCCTGTCTGGGCTGTACTGAAAGCATTTAGCCACAGGATTTTTCCAATTATCTTCTAAGTGGGTTTACAGCTGTAAACGTTGGGAAAAGATCACTACGCACTGAGCACCAGCACTAGGAAGTGATGAAATGTATCTACAAAGTACGCATGTTTGACATTTACTTAACTTGTCAATATAAGTCCAAAGGCATCCAGAATCACAGCAAGAAATATCATGCTATTTATAGGACCAGCCGCCTTATGGAAAGCACAGAGTTTAAGCGAACAACTGTGTATACACTATAGGCTGAAATAAACAATCTTTTCCAAACAATTACGAATCAACTCATAACAAAGTTTGTATGTAACTCATGTGCTGTAAAAAATCTGAATTAATCAAATAATTTGAAGCACTATATAAATCCACCCAATTCCACACAGAGTAAATCATGTCACCATCAGTTTTACAGAATCTACCAAAAAAAAACAAAAAAAAAACAAAACAAAAACAAAAAAAGCCAAACAAACCAAACCAAAACCACAAAAAAACAGTCCAGAAGTGCTGGTTGTTAAAATGAATCATGAAGTCAACCTACACTGGCTTCATGAACATTAATATGTGCATGCACATGGATGACAAATCACCTCTAGCTAATGTCACAGGTAGAAAATCTTCTACATAGTAAGCCAGAGGCTCTGGAATGGAAAATTTCCATCTTCACTTGCATTTTGAAACACCATACTTAGCTCTGCATATTGCCTTTGAACTTCTTATGACTTCTCCTTATGCTTTCCAAACTGATCTGCAGTTCGGGTCACATTTGGTCCTCCTCATGGTGTATCCTCCAGGCCGTTGTCTATCCACCTTCTCTCCTAAAGTCTGTTTTTTTGTGCTTTGTGAGTGTAAGCAATTAAAAGTAGATCATTGTTTCCATATTCAGTAGAAGTCATAAATCACCATGAACCCTTTCCTGTGGACGGTGAACTTCAGTGCCAAATGCAAAACGTGGCTTTGCCCAGAATCAGCAAGAACAGCCACCTAACCCTTGGAATCCCTGTAGAATGCATCCCCAGATTTATTCTCTGCAAGTTGGTCCTGAGAACATAACTATTAGTCCCGGTAAATGAAATCCAAGTATGGGCCTGTGAGAAGGAGGAGGGAAGAAAGAAAAAGGAAACTGTGCCTGACAGAAATAATTCTATCCAGAACTTCAATTATCTTGATTGATACAAGTTTTCTGGCAATGAGGAAAAGTGCCCTGTACCTTCCCTAGGATTGTTCAGACTCTAAATATCAAAGTAAACCAGTAATGCAAGGGAAGCTATAAATCTCAGTTTCGACTATGCAGAGATATTAGAAAGGAAGGCAATTAACTCTTGTATTCAATCCCTCAGCTTCACAGTTCCTTCTCTTCAGTTCCTGCTCCAAGATCAGAACCTCAGTTATTTCACTACACACACATATACTCTTTTCACCCTTACTTTTTAAGAGCAATGCTTGTGGTATGGAGTCACAGGCTGCAACACCCAAGGACTCTAAACAAGTGGCATAAAGAAAAGCACAGGACGGCCACCGTTGCTCCAACAGAAGCCTCTACCCTAAGGAGACAACTGCTTAGGGACTTCCCCATCTGTCCATTTCCAGGTTTCTCCACAGACTGCATCTAGACAGGCCAGAGGAACTATGGCTGATATTAGAGAAATGATTACACACTGATTACACACTCACTTGACTCTGAAAGCAAAACACACATCAGGTGGTCTCTGCAATCAGCAGCTTTGGCCCAGGCCCATCCCTTATAGGAAGGAATTCAACTGTGTACCACAATGATTCAAAACATACTTATGTCACCTCAGCTCTGCACATCACCTCTGCTTACTGACCTCTTCACTACAGCTGCTGCTGTTTGGCCTTTGCCCATAGAATAAAGAATAACCAGGTGCCATGGTTTTCCTCGATTGGCCCCAGTGGCCTGTTGGGTTCTCTTTCCAGGCCCAGCAGGGGGGTTGTGTGGCTGCATGCCTGCAAATCCTGGCTAGCTTCCCCCTCCAATCCCTCACGCCAGCCCACAGTGAATTTGCCATGACAGGCTTGAAATGTGGCTGGAGGCAGAAAAAATCCTGTCCACTACAAATAAGCCCTCAGCCAGACACACGCTTCTCTTCCAACACACTGAGAAAGGAGAAAACCCAATCCCTGCTGCTGGTGTACACGTGCCCCCTCCCTAAGATGACCCCATTTTCTTTGCTAACCATGACACTGCCATGCACAGCAGGAACACCCATACAGCACTCCAAGAGTTGGCCAAAAAGCAATGTTACTGCCCCAAATTGGAGACTGACTACAGGGAAGATTCCACTGCTCTAACTCTTACAGCAACTGAACGGAGAGGATTTAAGTAGCCACTGCAGTCTTGTTTCAGTCTCTCGTTTTGATGAAAAAAGTACAGAACAGGAAAATAAGGGGAAAGAAAGAGAAGAACATCAAGTAGATAGAGCAGCAAAAACTGGATGCAGTGGAAGTAAATTCAGCTCTCTTGTTGGGATATAAAATAGTTACCCCTAACTACCGAAGAAGTTATTTCTTTCAATGTAAAAATATAAATTAGAGGCACCTTTCCTTTAATAATGAAAACTGTGTTAAAAGCAGAGACAAGCAGTGGCATTTTACAAGGCAGATATGCCACGATGCTCTCAACATAAAACTACAATAGTCAATGTAAGCAGAATTTCTGAAGATATGTCTTGGTAGGGCAGTTGATGAGGGACCAATTAGAGGAAAGTAACTGAGATCAGCACAGTAAAAGGCCATTTTGTTTTGAACTTAGAACTCTGCAAAGTGCTTTGCCAATGTACCCAAACCTGACCCAATCTTTGAACCTTTGATAATTAAGCTCTCTCCTATGTCCCTCAATCTTGAACTTAACCATCCCAGCTATTAGGGTAGTTCAGACACCTGAAACATCCGCCAACTGCTCAACAACATAGCGATGTGTAAAACATCACAAGTGCAAGCTTTCATTTAATGAACTAATATTTGGCCTGTGAAGCCCAGCACCTCAGAAACGAAGGAGAGCATCAGCTTATCTACATCTCTGCTGATAATCTGCTTTCTGTTCTCCAGGAAGCTTTTCTTTTTCTGGATGGTAAGCAAAGTAAAAAATATTTTTTAAAAAATTACAAAGAAAAATAAAAAGGAAAAATAAAATAAAAAAGAACAATGCATTTGACTGAGGGATATCATTCCTGAACTTCACTATCTTAGAAGAGAGAATAAGACAGCAATTGGCAAACACAGGAAAACAGCCAATCACTTTGATAATAAGAACGTTGTCTCCAGTGACCTGCTGTGATGAAAGGGAAGTATTCCTGAGACTCATCTGAACTCATCTGCTTTTAACCACGGTGGCAGGAGCTGTGCTGACAGACTCCCATCTGCTGGCAGATCAGATACCACAAAATACACACTGAAAAAAACCACACTATTAGGAGAAAGTTATATATGTGGGTATGTATACACAGATCTCATCTAAGGCTGGCAAGCACGCTAGGGATTCCCCAGGAAATTCTCATCCATCCCTAGTACTATTACTTTGCAGTTGTCAGATAGAGGGCTTATTTACAGCTCGAGGGGAGGACTTCAATGAACAGCTCTAAATAACTCAGTGAACCATGAACAATTCTCCACAGTAAGACCCTCAGAAACTATCCTGGAACCTAGGCAATAATAATACCCGAACTTTCCTACAGAAATTTTTTGTTGTTCCATTACTCACTGGGGAGTGAAATGGTTGTAACTTTATCAGCCTGTTGCTGAACTGTCCTTCCATAAGTAGTTCTTATCTACAGAGTCTCTCCACCATCAGTAGTTAAGTCTCTTAGAACCCTGCAGCCTTTATTCACATCAGTCAGGTTAATAAACCCCTTCAGAGTACAGCCCCAAGTCTTTTTTGATAGCTTCCTCTGAGGCATGATGTACATATAAGCTCCAAAGATTTTCCACAGGAGACCATGATGGCAGACAGGCTAGCAGAGAATGAAGGATTCTTTATTGCCCTGTTAAAGACAGAAATCTTTAGTTGCAATTTACTGAACAGTAAGACATGCAAGAAATAAAATTTGTCCAAACACAACAAACAGCAAACGACCCAATCTGGGCACCTATCAAGGGAAAAAAAGACTTCAGCTCAACAGCTGTCACAGCAGGATAGGAGTTATTACTGCCAATGAAAAGCAACCAGATCCTAAAAAAAAAACAAACATCCTGTGCAGAGGTACCAGGAGAGAGAACGACATGAAAAGCACATAGGGACAAGTATTCCTTTGGCATGAGCCCAGACAGACCTGTAACAGGCTACAAATTACATGGTAATTCTGTATGAGAACACGATCTTACAAACACCAACCTTTGACAAAATCCCTACTAGATCCCACAATCATTTATCATTCTGCTTGGTAGTTTGTACTGAACTGAACCAGCAAAATTCAGTCTACAGGGTACAGAAGGGTGAAGTAGGAACTCAAATCTATTCCTGCTGATCTGCTGGGAGATCTGGCTAAGCCAGTTCCTCTCCTTGTGCCTGGTTTTCACTGCACACAGAGAAGGCTCACAACATATTTTTATGAAGCATTTTCTGTCATAGCGAAGTAAGTCTCTTATTCCTTGGAGCGGTAAGAAGTATGACATTTGCTGGTTTTCATATCAAATGAGGCCCTATTCAGGCCTTTTATTACCCAATTTGTGAGCAGCAAAAGCAAAACAAATGTAGCAAACACTTGGCTTGCCCCCTCTATACAGGAGAACAAAATAAAAAGCTCACATGAAAATTCCCTCTTGATCAAAACAATCCTGCATCTTTCCTGGGATTTTGTCACTGTGCGGTTGGGTCACATGGCAACAGCCAGAGAAAGCAGGAGCTGAGCTTTTTCACAAGCCATGGTTCGGCATGGTTGTGCTTCGGGGGAAGCACTGGAGGGCCCAGGCAGCTGTGAACAAACCTGGGCTTATCCGGGAGGGGGCACTGGTAACACACATCACCCAAATCTTCAGGCTACCAAGCACCAAAATGACAGAAAACTAATATTAAATTAAAATAATAATGTACGATTTCTTGGCATTCTACCAATTTGATGATGTAAAATTAAATGCTGCATTCTCCTAAACAAATACAGGTAAGCCCTCTGCACTTTTGTAGAATGACATGTATTCCCTAGCAACGGATACGTAAAAGCTACCAGGTATCAGTGTTTGGCCAGCAGTGAGCAGACAGAGCAGTTTGCTAACACAGATATTATAGATGCTGCCCACAGAGGCACTTCAAGAAACTCTGTACAGGTTCCTTACCAGCATGCAGCAATGCAAAGCTTTTCTGTACCACCCTCTGTAGCCAAACCAAACAGCCTGCACAGGGTATCACTCTGAGTACTCAGACTTCTAAAACTGAAATATCAGAAAAAGAAACTTGGACACAGCAAGTACATTCACTGAGGGATCATGATGAGATTTCACCTTGTAGAGCCATGTATCTCAGTGTGTTTTCACTGAATACACTCAGCCCCTCGCTCTTTCTCTGGACTCCTCCCTTGATCCTCATCCCTTACAGCTATGGGCTGTGACAAGCAAAATAAGGTGTAAGGCCCAGTGAACACCTACAAGGCAGACTTCCAAGAAGTAAAATGCCAAGCATGCATATTCGCAAAAAATGTATGTCCTAGAATTTGGGATTACAGACTTCCACGTGTAAATTATGGTTAATCTTGGACACCTTTCTAGGTTAAACTCTGTGGAGTTTATTCTCCCATCTGTCTCTTTTCTTTCTTTTCTTGAAGCCCAAAGCCACTTGGGTCAGAATCAGTTTGTTGCCCCCCACTGCAGACTGGAACATTTGGGTTTGGCCTGCATACAAAACAGCTCTCATCCCACTGCTAGACATATGGCGGGGGGGCGGTTCAGATCATACACTAGGCTAGTGGTGACTTAGAAACGCTCATCATCCATGCAGCAACTCACGTTTAAGCTACATAAGTCCAGTGTTAGTTCTTCCAAGAGTTTGTGACATCTCATTCTAAAGTACCTGACAAGGTCCCAAAAGCACAGCTGCTGTAGAAGATAACATTCAGGAGACTCATCAGTTTTCACTGCTCTCAGCAGCTCTCAAACTTGTCCACTGAGGACCTCTTTCATCCTGAGCCTATAACTCAGCCCAAGGAGCCCCACTTGCCAAATCCCATAGTAACCAACTCTCAGTTTCTCTCTTTCTTGAGAATAAGTACAACTCCTCACGTAGCCTGAGCTACCAGCACTTAAGAAATGCGTTGGTTGTATAGCAACAAACATGCTGCCATTCTGGAGCTCAGATCTGGGTACCCTGGCCAGACATCATGCCTGTCAGAGGTAGGGCTGGCTTCTCCCCGCTCTGTCAGCCCAAGAGAGGAGGGAAAGGAGATGGTGCATTACCCGCCCGCAGCTTCAGGCTTGCAACACAGGTGGGCAGTTTTGGTTTCGTCCAGTAGAGGGCAATACTAACATAGGAAAGAAAAAGTAAATCGCAGCATTTCTTGCAATAAAATAAAGAAGCAAAGGAATTAAAGACCCTGATCTTACAGCTGTAAGCACAGAACAAAGCACTTGGATAGTCCATTCCATCATAGTGTTCATTCCATCAAAAATTCTTCCTCATTGGCCTTGTTTAGTGGAACGTTGCCCTGCACTAAATTTTAGGATGTTTGCTTCAAGTAAGATTTTTACTGTTCTGATTAAAACAGAGAAGAGATGGTCTCTTTTGGTCATAGCAGAAATACAAACAAACCTTTTTGGTTGTTCATGAATAAAGACACACTTCTATCCCACCTGAATTTAGTCTGCATATATGATAAGACCCAAAAGACCAATTCTTCATCATTCTCCCCAGACTAGACTGATACTGACCGTTTCCTACAGACAAAGAGAAAAAATGTACCAGCATTCAATCGTAAATGTAATGGAGTTGCCTCATGCTTGTTAGGACATGAAATTAACTTTCCATGAGCAAAGCTGCCACACACATACTCATCACACATTTCTAAAGCCTGTGACAATACTGTCACAAATTGTGCTCTAATAGCATCCTTCCACAGCAAGCTTCAGAAATTAGATCCATGTACTTTTAAAAATTATTTTCTCCCTATTTTATAAGTAAAAATCTCTGCTACTATAACTGTTCCATCCCATGACACCCATGATTAAATTATTCAAAATAATTTAGAAACGTGAGTAAAGTCTCACAATCAAGTTTTGCTTTTCTTACACTCCAGCAAACGCCCTTCTTTAGAGACTGGGAAGTTGAGGTACATGACATGACAGTGGGTCTCCCCAAGGTCATGCATATATCTGCAATGGAACAAAACTGAGAACATTTTCTCTAGCTCCAGTCTTGTGGTTTAACTATTTACCCATAGTGGTAATCATGCTTACTGGTAAAAGGTACTTTAATTTCTTCTCTGAAGTTATCCATTATCCTCAGATGGTAGAGCTGAGAGATGGAGAGAAACTGTTTCCCTGTTCACACTGTTTTGCTATTATGTTTATTTGCTTATAAACAAGATATTTTCTACTCTATTGTTCATTTTATTTCCTTTTTTCTTCCTCCTCAGCAAAAACACCCAGAACTGTCTTTCCAGTCTTTTTAAAAAATCAAATAATCTTCTCCATAAGTACTTGTCAAGCCAAGTCCCACCATGACTTAAAAAATAGCATACTATATTTATTTAAAAAAGCATATTACACACAGCTCACTGCTAGCCAAGACTAATGCACAGAAATCAGTGCAGAAAGGGCTGTTAAAACCAGAAAGAAACACAACTTTTGCACCTTGGGAAACATACAGGTGAATTTCCAGATCTTGGCCCAAATTTCTACACAGATGCTTGAGTGCCTAGCTTCCTTGGACCTATCTGGGAGTTCCACCATGTGGTAAAAGTCAGATGATACACCTCTTTGTGGATATATATGTGGCTTACTTCTTCCTCCCTCTCCCTTGCAGTTAGGCAGGGCGAATTCTACAGCACCGTCAGAGGTGTGAACTCTCTCAGTCTATCTGCTCTATGTAATGTTGACTCTTTAAAATTATGGCCACGTTTATGGTCACAATTTTCTTCTAAGTCAGAAAGAGAAATTAATTTAGGCACAGGTTAGGTACAGTCATGAACCGGATAGAACACAGAGTCATGACAAAGCCTCTTGTACACAGACACAGAGCCACTGCACTTCCCAGTCAAATAACAGTGACAGCCTGTTTACCATTACTCCCTGCATCAAGACTGAAAAAAAAACAATTTCACCACCTGTTGCCATGGATCATTTTTAAGTTACTGTCACAAAGTACAAAACCAAAGGATCCTAAAAGCCTAGGTACAAGGAGGCCTGGATTGTGTCCCATGACTCATAGCTACCCCAAAATGCTTGCCTTGACTTGTCACCTTGACTTCTATGTCTCACTTTCAAAATGAGGATAATGACAAAACCACTTCCTTAGCGGCAACACTCAGACTTTGAAATATTCCAATCTATTACTGGTGACATAACATTATGGAAATATAACATTAAAGAAAGACTGGACGTGGCACTTAGTGCCGTGATCTTAGTTGACATGGTGATATTCAGTCATTGGTTGGACTCAATGAATTTCAGAGGTCTTGTCCAATCTAATTGATTCTGTGATTATGGTATCAGAGAGCAGCAAGGACAGAATGCATAGCTGTCAGAGGCAGAACTGATCACTAAGCCAGTCAGGCCACTTTCTTTTAAGGTTTGAGAGAAGATTTTAGGGCATAGCCACTTTCAGTGCTAGAAAATTTTCTGACCACTAATACCCCTGAATCTTGCCACCCTACCCCTGTGGTCAACACTTTGCCTCTAGAAGGGATTTAGTGACAGTATTGCTTGCTTGAGGGAGACAGGTTTGTTTGTAACAAAAATAGCTGCTAATTTAAATGAGGTATTTTCCTACTACCACCTGAAAGAGAATCAACATGTAGCATCAGCATTTTCCCTGACAGCAAATTAAAGTTCCCTAAGTAAGGCTATAAGAATGGGGTAATTGTGTTGTCCTGTGTAAGAGGCTGTGAGACAGCACCAGTCTGTGCACTGCTGAGGAAAGGAGAGGAGCTGGACTGGAGAGAGGTCTCCCTGACCCTCTCCACACTGACATGCTTAGTCACTGCCACCACATGAGATGGTACCCAATTGGAATTATCCTCATTGTCATCCTGCTGAACCATAATGCTGTTAATAACCAAAGAAATAGCTGTAAGTTGGAAAAAAAGGCTCAGTCTGAGACCTGGAGAACATCACACAGTATATATGGGGCAGCTTCTACATCCCTCAGAAAAGCAAGCAATCCTAAAGCTAAGTAAGGTGACTGCAGATATCAAGCTGTCAGGAAGCTTTCTGCATGCAGTTCTGCAAATACTATTGATTCAAGTAAGGAGTCCAGCAACCAACCCCACGCAGGGTGCAGGCACTCTTCCTTATATAGCACGAATCTTAGAAATGAAGCAGTCACCCACCACCTCAGAGCTGCGTTCCCACACAGTCCAGACACTCAGATCCTGCTCTACAGTCTCGGACCTTTCCCCTCCCTGCCCACCCACCCTGGCCCAGCTCAGCCAGCCCACCTCAGGACACAGCCACTACTCCCTCCAGAAACCTGACCAATGTGCAGCATCCCACACCCCCTTCCCTACCCTCTTGACCTGGGCCATCACACCTTAGCCAAGGCAGCCCAATCCAGCCTCCCATCCAGCACATCCCACCAGCAAAAGAAACTTCATTCCAGACATCTACTGCAGCAGAGAAATTTGAGGGCTCTATTACAACAGAATTTCTATGAACAACTCACACATACAGTATGATCTTCTTTTCATTTGGGTTTTCCCCCCTTTCTGTATGAGACATTTCCTTACAAACTCATGATCATTTCCTAAACAAATACTACCATGTTTTTAAGACAAACTAGTTTCTAGTTCTCTTGTCTCCCTAAAAATACTGAGGCCTTTATCTACATAATATATGCATATTTAGTAACTACTTGGAAAACTGCTCCAAACTTCATTGCTTTGAGACAGATCATGCAGTTTGTGCAAAACCTAATGCAAAAACTGACTTAGTCACTCACATTTGAGAAGCCCAGATTCACAAGTTGCCAGGGCCTTACCAGGACAACCTAATGCTAACTATAAAAATCAGCTAGAAAATCATGTTCTGAGTTTGAAGTGTAGAATACATCTAAAATCATGGAGGTATCTCATTGTGCAAGCTTCTCTGAGCTTGCATTAAAGAAGCAACTACGTTTACACACACATACATGGATATAAATAATGTAAGCGCTGGATATACTGCCTTAACTTAGGATGCTAAGGCAGAACAATATCTTTAAATGCTACAGAAAATAGATCAGCAGCTGAATGAACCTGGAACAAAGGACAGGTGTCCACAGCTAATAAAATACAGACCTTAAACAAATATTGTGAAAGACCCTTTGTGTAGCTTTTGTATTTTAGCGTTTACTCTAAATTGTCTATAAGGCCAAGAGGGACAAATGGTAGGGTATATTTAAGAAGCATGATTTATCTCCCTTTTAATTTTTAATTTCCTAGTAAAAGTGGCAGTGTTATTGCTAGAAATTCACTTGCTCAGGGGCATTTTTATAGTCTCCAGCTTTGCATGAATTCTCCCTAGAGATCTCAAGTTCCCCTGACTCTCATCTAGTAAACATCTGACTAAACTGCCTATTAGACAATAATGCCCTCCAGCAAGAGGGCAAATCACGGCTCTGTTCCTCTGCTGTCTTCTCTCTCCACCCTCCCCATTCCCCAACATGATACAGACAAAACTGTAACAGCCGCCTCTTTTGGGGGAAAAGGTGACATAGGTGAAGCTTTCTTAAATGGGAATTTCACAACTCTTTCCTAATGTTTTAGGCTACTTATCTTTCCTTCCTGTCTGACTAGTAAGGACAACCCAGACCACTGCGGGGTTAACCATTTAGCTCCCATAGCCCAACACACATTCTACAAACTGGTTAATTCAAAGCCCTCTAAAGGGGACTGGAGATGACACAGCAAGAGACAAATATCAAACATGCCCCGAAAACACAGAAACCAACCTGCATTCCCAGCATTAAATGTTCTCTGGCAAATCCAGCCTCACACACAAAAAGGATTCCTGCTGGCCTCTCATCTGCCAGGGCTTATGTATCAGCACAGGAACCCAGCAGGAAAGAGTCAGTAGGTCTCTCCCCATCTTTTACCCTCCTGCAAAAATAACACTTCTCCAAAGGACTGAGTATTTTCAAGAGCAGGGAAAACCCTTGCAGAATTGAGGACAACAGCAATGACTTTTCCACAGCTCTGTAGCTGTGCATGGGGATTTACCTGCCAGCAATTGAAGCATTTGCATCCCGAACCACACTTACCATCACCATTCCTGAGCAACCTGGTATTGGGTGCATTCCCTCTCTGCAGATATGCACTTTTCTTCCTCTTCCTGAGAAAACTGCTCCCACCGAGAAAAGCTTCAAACAGAACGCTTTGGAATTCAATATTTTTTTTTCTCTACACTACCTTGCTGGAGACCATCCAGGATTTACAGTTCTGAGGCTGAATTCTTCTCTCTAAAGTAACAGCAGTAAGGGTAAAGGAGCAAGACCCACAAAAATAAGCTCAGAATCTAGCCACTAGCTCTCTGTGCCCTGGATCAGCCAGGGACTTGAATGCTGCATGGAGAGTTACTTTGCTCAAGGGAAAGAAAAAAGTGTGCTTTATGCAGCAAGAGAATCTCTGGCTGGTAGTCTCCAAAACAAACAGCACTGGGGATGAAAGAACTGTGCCCTTTACACTGCTCTTGCAATACACATTTGCCATAATCTTCCCAACACACACTTCTACTAAGCTCCACAAAAAGAAAAGCACTTAAGACATTTCGAATTTAACAAAGCGGCATGCATATGCATTATGGTGCAGCAATGTAGAACAGAACTGGCAGTGAAACAGACTTACTGAATAGGTTATTTTATATCTGATTTCAATTATTCTGCCATGCAAGGAGGTGAAGGTCACAGAACAATTTAGTGGCAGGGCTGCAGATCACTCCCAGGTGACTAACAACAGCCCTCCTCCCCTCCAGCCCTGGCCTATCTTTTAACTACCAAAGAGCACAGGAGTCTCTTATCAGCAAGTGACAGATGCAAGTGGGTCTCGGGGATGGGGGAAAAAAAAAATAAAAAAGAGAGTCCCTCAGGTTCTGAGGAGGATGAGAGGTTGCTGGGGATATCACTTTTCACTATCTACTATCCTTATTTTTCATTAGATTACGCAGACCAAACATACTTGGTTATTAAGCAAAAAGGCATCAAGGGACCCAAAAAGACAAATTGATTCCTGATTTATAAACAGAAAGTGCAATAACCATAACACGAAATCAGCATATTGCTCATGTACTAAATGATCATTTCATACACAAAACTGGGAATAAATCCAGGAATAAAGAATAAAAGCAGAAGGGCTGTGGTTGTAGTGCTGGAGATCTAATCCACAAAGGAATAGTATGGAGAGAGCTATTAATTTATTTGCCTGAAGGAGTAACACTATCACTGGAAAACAGAGTACTTAGACTCACTGTATAGCAGGTCTAATGCAGGCCAAAGGTTTTCACAATCTTAATATCCACAAGAATTTTCTACATATGTACATATACGTAAGTATGAGTACATGTGTGCATAACGTTTTTAACCTCTCACAGCATCTTCTGTTTCTCTAGCCCTCCATTCTCTCACACCTCCACTGGTGAACCAGACTCGTGTTTGCAGCCTTCTGTTACTCTGTGCTGAATTTCCTGCACGGATCTACTACAGGGACCTTGCAATGCTACACCGAGTGCTGAGCTATGGTGAACTCATCTCACCTGTGGTCTAACTTAGAACTGAGTGCCAGGTGAGATGCACAGGGATCTGGGAAAAGCAGTTAGCTCTTATGGGACTGAATTCTGGAAGTTGTGACTGAACTGAGAAAAAGCTCAGGGCTAAGGAAACAGGAACTGAAGCAGTCTGACTTCAGTCAGCCAGGCTGTCACACAGTAAGGATACTGAACAGTACCAGTCCCAATACAGAGCCCCAAGGGACACCACTCGTTACTGAGCTGCATTTGGACACTGAGATCCTGACTGCAACCCTTTGGATGCAGTCATGCAGCCTATTCCTTATCCATTGAATAGTCCATCCATCAAATCCATATTTACTGCTTCAATCACTAAAAAACTTTTATAGATAAAACTAGGAAAAAAGGCAACTAAAAATGGTACAAAACCCTGATTAATATCTCATATTTGAAAATAATTTAGAACTGGCACAGCCTAGTAGGCAAGATTCATTTGTGCCACATCTACAATGATCTCATCTCATCCTCTTTCTTAGAAAGACATTAAAACTACAGTGTTACAAAGCGTCAAGGGAAATCCAGTGGGGTATTGACTCTACCTCTGCTCTCTTCTCTCTAGGTCCTCTCAATAGCCCTTAATCCCCCCATCCAGGATCCACAACCTGTCCTCAGACCACAGCTCCAGCAGTGCTGAATGCAATTACTGTAATTGATGTGCTGCTTTTGTTAAAACCACAGTATCAATAAACGGGAGTAAAACAAGCTGCTATGGAAGATGCAGGAAATTTGTTAGAATGAATGCATGCAGTGGCTGGCATAATAACTGTTGATGGCCGATTCATAAATCACAGCTGGATTCTTTGGGAGACTTGTAACTCCCAGGCGGCTTCTCTCATAAAATTACAACAGTATGAGGAAACAAATGACAGACTGCTGTTAAAACCAGAGAAAAACCTTTGCTATGCTAGTCGCAGCCTTAAAAGCTAACAAAAATCCGTAAGCCTAAGCTATCAGTCTCAGAATCAGCTAAAAAACCATCATGAAATGTCAGACAACAAGCTTTCTCACCTTCTTTTCCACACAAACGGGAAGTCACACCTCAGACTCACTTTGACCTTTCAAGGCCTGAAGTTTTAAGTGAGTCCAGCAACCCACAAAGCAATCCAGTACCTATCAAATGTCATCCAGCACTTCAGAAGCACCCAGTTCCTGCAAAAATACCACACACCCAGCCAGCACATTGAGAGTGCTGCACCCAGCACAGCAACCCAGGGCCACTAAGGGAGTTATCACAGCACATGGCAGCCCTTCCAGTCCTAGTGTCAATGTGACTGCATGCAGTCTGTGGCAAATGACCAGAAGGCTCAGCCAACCAGGTGAGTGTCATCCTGCTTTCAAGGTGGCAGGCTCATCCAGAAGCAGATCTGCAGCATCTTCTCCTATGCTAACCCTGCGGCATGACCAGCACAGTCTTTGCAGTAGCTCAGAAGCAGAAATGTTGCACTGCTTCGCCTGCCCCATGTTCTCCCCAGGGCAGTCACAATGGTCTTATTACCTGCGTCTGTCCCCAGCACACTCTAAAATGGAAACATTAGGGTGGTGATGCCCTGGCCGATTCCCTCTGGCTTTCACAAACCACTGGGATATGCAAGGTCCCTGACTTTGCCAGTAACAAAAAAATTCTGATGCTGGTAACAACTATCCCATTTCAATCACAGAGATGAACTGTCAAACTGGGGCATCAATTTGGACTCCTGTCTGAAGCCCTGGAGTCCTTACCTCTTCTGCATCCCCTTTCTCCCATATCCATATCTGTAGCATCTAATCCATGTCTATGGTGATGAGAAGGTAGGAAGAGAGGGTCTCACAGATAACAACTGTTCCATGTAAATTTATAATTGCAATAAAGATGTTTTATTTTTATGATGATTTATTAATGTGCTTATAAATGTACAGACTGGCCTGAGGCACCATTCCATTGTATTAGAGGTTGCTGCTGCTTGCAGCTGGGGGGTGATAAATAGCACCTCCTTATGCAAGAGACTCGGGAGACCTCCTGTTATCCAGTTTACCTTTTAGGACACTACACTGCTTTAGGACCACGTCCATGCACTGCAGCCTCACAAGCTGTGACTGCTACATCCCACTTCAAAGCCTTCTCCTCTCCCTAGCATACTGCCAGAAATCTCTGTAGGGTCCTCCTGAAGGTTGATGCTATCATGGCCAAATCTCCTTTCGATCTGTATTCACAAGGCAGTCTCTTTCTTGGGGAGTCCATCTCACAAATTATCAGGCTGGCTGGCTGGCTCCATGAGGGCCATACAAGTATTTCCAACTGTGCAGCACTGTTCACTATACCATAACATACTGTCTTCCCAGCAAGACGAACTCACTCAGGGCTGCTTGTTTCTCAAGCACGTGTTACAATAACATTACTATTTTGGCACTTAAACTGCATCTTTAACTGACGAACTTCAAAATGTTTTTTAACAGCATCATCCTCACTTTCTTCATGGGAGGAAATAATTCACAAAAATAAAAAATGTAAGTCACAAAATAGGAACGAGAAAAAGTTTTTTCAGTTGCTCCATAGTCAGGATCTACTAGATTATCCCTTAGGATATCTCACAGCCAGGAAGGATGCATACCCTGAAGATCTCACAGCATAAACATAATCCCATTTTATAAACCATTATCCATGACACTGAGGCACAAGAATGGCAACTCACTTGACTCAGGTCCCACAGCTATTTAGTGTCAGAATCATTTAGTCTGCAAAAATCCCAAGGAAGATAAGTAACACCACTGTTGCCTTTGCTGTTACAAACAAAAATGCCAGTTAACAGTAAAAAGCTCAGGAACAGGTACCAACTATTGTAATTCCTGTTTAATACGTAAGCAATGAGACCATACATCTCCCACCATATCCCTTACACAAGGGCCTTTTGTTATTTTGGGGATTATTAAAATCATTTCTGTTTGGAGATCCGTGGTATGCACACCACTTTAGCTAGAGATTTACACTTTCCATTAAGACAAGAGCAATAGGCAACGGTCACAACAGAAATATCACAAAAAAAGGACACAGTAAATCACGATGCGTATGTATTGACAGGGGAAAAAAAGTGCTGATGCCACAGACTGCCTCCTGGGTGGTTAGTACCTGACAACATTTGCACATTGAGCACACAACGTACACTCCTAAGTTACAGTGTGTAACTCTGATCTGAAAACTGAGGCTCCACAGGCAGTGGCTACAGATGGTGTGCATCTCATACATACAGCCCCGAGGATGCAATGAGTACTCAGTCGATAATAAATAACTGTAATAGATTTGATCAGGCTTGAAAGTGCTCAGTCTTTAAAACCATCTCCACTTAACTTGAACTCTAATCCCTCTGGTTTGTTTTTCCCTTTCCTTCCATGATGCTTGCTTTGATGTCAAAAGTGAAGGAATAAGGGCTTCCAGTACCACTGCCATCAAGGTAATAGAGGTGATAGACTCAGGCTTACCACTGGCTAGGTTATTGATTAAAATTTGTCAGAAGATGCTTTGGAAAGGCTGCAAGAGGCTTCAAAGTGGGGGCGGGGGGGGGGCAAGGGGAGTGGGGGGGGGAGGAAGCGAGAGAGAAAAAGTAAAACGTATTTCACTCCCAGAAGTGTATTTCAAATGACTGAAGGTCAATTATCCCAGCAATTTACAGCCAGTCTCAACAATTTGGCTTGATTAGAGAGTATAATACAATAGGGGAGTTATCCTCACTCAGTCTCCCCACCGTCTCTTCTTTAGCACCAGGTTTGAGTGTCAGAAACAGCAGTAAATGCAGGGCGCCTGTATTCCAGAACAAAGCAGCAAAGAAGCATTTGTCAATGGATCTTGGCAAGTGCAGACTTAGAAAACATATGCTAACTAGCAAGCATTGCAGAACAGTTTAAAAGCTTGAAAGACTGGATTGGTGACAAATCAGCAAACGGGAGACGGATCCTTTAATCATCAAGAAGGTCATTGGAGGAAGACACACAGAGATTTGGCAATTGGAAAGTAGATTTGTACAGAAAAATTGATAATTTTGCACAACCTGTTTTCTTTCACCTTCTCCCTCTTTCCTTCTGCACCAGCCTGCCAGAGCCGTGATGTTTGCCTTCCTCAGCCCACATTACCACTGCCAGAAAACAGAGTTTTGTTGCTTTTCAGTTCCCATCACTCCCACCACCTACCCAGCCTGATACCATCTTAGCCACCAGTATCAGGTCTTTTCTAACTACTCTCAAGGCAGGTAGTAACAGTGGGCAACACATTCTGGATGGGCAAAGTCAAGCTATTCTCACCAGCAGCCAGATACAGTGAAAGACAAAGAGCTGGTATATTATTTGTATCCAAGGTCACTAACTAAGTTGGTACCTTCCTGCTGCCCAGGCAAAGCTTTCTCACACACCCATGTCAACTTTAAAAAGGACAAAACGTGCCTATAGTTCGAGTGCTTTGTCTGCTGATTACTGCAAAATGCACACACATAATGTCTTTCAAACTGATAGGATTATAAACCTGTTAGACTGCACTTCTGCCTGCCCCTGTATTAACAGGGGCAATGAGTATTTTCTGCTCATTCTTTCCTCTCATAGGTTATCAACTGCTCACTTCCTCGCTTCTCAGAGCACACAAGAACTACAAAGTCTTTCGGACCCAGAGCACACCAATGTTTGATTTCAAATTGTTTCAAGCTTCCATTCCCCCAAATACACAAAGCTGTCTTCCTCCCACAGGGGAGCAGAAGGGTTTAAAGCCCACCCTCATTCTCCTTGATAAAGGCCATCCAGCCATGACCCTGGCTGAGTGGCAGACACATAGGAAGTGGATTATCAATAACTCTTTTTTTCTACCTTCTTTCACCCTGTCTCTATACAACGTCAATGAGCTGGAAAATGAAAGGAATAATGCAGGTTTAAGAGGCCAATAATTAGGTCACAGCTGATCTCTGCTCAGATCAGCTGACAGCTGGTGCCTATCCTGCCTGAACAAGCAGGGGGCTTGCAAGACTCACAGGTTTAGGCCAGCCTCCCATTCTCCCTCTACTCTACCTCTTTGTTCCCAGACTCCTGAAAAGCAAAAATCAGCAACCATAATGCAAATGTACTAAGTTTCCATCCACGGAGTTTACAGGGAGAAATTACTGTGCTTGCTTTTGTCCTAAATTACTTTAAATCCTCTTTCCTGCTGCCTGACCACCACTGTGTCAGACCAGCACTACAGCCCAAGTTATAGCTCTGTGCTGTCCCCTTCCTCCCCCAACTCCATCCTGCCCACCCCCAAACATAATCTCAATGTTTGCTTGTTTTAGCTTCCATAATCCAGTTGTCTTGCAAATCTCCTCACCATAATCCTGCTTTTGTCTGTCAATACAATTTGTTTACTGTAGGGAAGAAGGGAGGTGAAATGTTTCTTGGCATGGAGAAAGCTTTTGCTGCACTATTTCAAGGCTCTACCCATTTTCAAACACACCCTGAGAGCATCTGAGAGAGGTGTCAGAGCCTCCAAGATGAAGAGTTTCCTGGGTCAGACCAGCGGGTACTGCAGAGTTAATAGCATGGTAGCACGGATGTGTTGTAGGTACTGCACACGCTGGAGGGAGAGCAGGCAAGAAAAGCAAAGCAGAGAACAAGAAGCTCCACTTTCCTTTGTCAAAGGGTTTGCACTGTCAGTTCTACCTGGGCAAAGCAGGAGTAGAAGCTGCAGAGTGGGACACTGCTGTAGCCAGTGGCACACACGGGATGAAAAAACAAAGCCTGTATCACTTGCACAATAATGCAGTGATGATGGGCAGACAGACAAACTGGTAATTGATTGGTAGAAGCTGTGGCAATTTTGTGTGTTTGCATGAATAAAGAATCAGTTTAATCAGACTAATTCCTTCCAGTCAAAACACAACATGAGCTCCAGAACTCACAGCAAAACTCTGCTGCTCCAGCCAAGTTTCACATCAGAACAAAGCAGCTAAGAATTTCACCCAATTTGGATGCTAAACTGAGTCAGGCCAAGTGCCCAGAAAACACTTCTGAATTCAGACAACAATCAGCTGAAAAAGAACAACAAATCGTGAGACTAAGAGATGATCACATGATTTTGGGTTTGTTTGCAAACATTTCGGAGAGAGATATAGTACCTGAGCAAGCTCCTCCTCGAGACTACTAAAGTGGATGGGAAAAGAGCAGAATGCATATCATTCCAAGACTGAAAGAAAACCACAAGCAATGATTTCAAGTGATTAAGAAAAGTATTGTTAACACCCCTTTCCCCATGTCAGTTCCCTACCTCAGGTCCCTACCAGAAAAGGAAGTATTAAAGCACTGCATCCAGAATATCCCTCCCCTAGGGGAAGTCTGGCTCAAGCTCTTCGCGGAGAAAAGGGATTTTTGGATTTACACTGAGCTAAGCTTGAGACTCAAGCACTTGGGATGCTCAAAGTATATTCAGACACTGTTCATCCTGCGCTTCCCATTGCAGGCCTTACTCTACAAAATGGTTTTGTTCTTTTTTTACCCCCAAAAAGCATCATCTGGAAAAGGCCATTCTCTGTAGCACAACTGAAGTTAGTTTTCACTACCATCTATGTAACATTTGGTTTTCAGTCTGTAAGGTTTGTTTGGAATATTAAGGTTTAAGTCAATTAAGTAAGGAATTCAATTTATTGGAGATTTTAAGGCAGAAGAAATGCTCAGAATCCATAAGTCAAATAAACCATCAAAGACCAGCAAGCAGTGTTAAAAACTTCTGTATTCTTAATACAATATGGAGGAGATTCCCAGACTAAACATTGCTGATGCAGAAAGAATCTAGAAAAGGCGGTAAAGACTATGGGAAAGGTATTTTATGAAGACATTTATAAACTTATGTGGGCATAGTACAAGAGTGTATTCATGCAGTGGGATGAGCCAAAACCAATGCTGCACAACCCAGGGCTTTCACAAAGGGGCTAGGACTTTGAGGAAGGAATTACGTGCAGAGCTTGAGACAGCAGCTGGAACACTAAGCAATTCCAATAGAGCAGATAAGTGGTCCCCTCCTATACTATCAAGTAGATCAGGAAGCTGTTATCTACCAGTTTATTCTAGAATATGTTGTGCTTTAGATCCATCAAAGAGCTCCTTCTTTAGCTCCAGCTAAAGATTATTATATTCACTCATACTCCTGTTAACCTTCCCCACCAAGGCTTTCAGACATACCATAACTTTTATCAGCAACTTTATCCCACTTTCATCCACCTGTCCTCACCTACCCAGGGCTGAATTTGTGGCATTTATCACCTCACAACAGTGTATCACATTCCATTTAATTTCTGAGCAGTCATCATCTAAAGATATGCAGCTTGGTGTTGTGTGTCTTGAATAAAATGGAGTATTTCCAGACGAGTCACGATATTTCACACTTACTTGCTTCCAAGTCTGGTATAGATTCTTCCACCTCCTGTGGCAGGTCAAACAGTATTATTATGCCAATGGCAGATATGAAGAAGTTTGTGTCACAGAGGAGGGAAGCAGCTCTTCCTCTAGCTGCAGCAGAGCTGGTAACCAGGTGATAAGTAACTACCTGATCCTGGTTAGTGGTTTCTATTGCCACCTATAGTACTCCCTCTATACTTGGGGATATATACCGAAACTCTTTTGGAGCTTGCATGTTTAAACGCTGTTGTGCAGAAGGAACTTTTTCCTCAAAGGCAATGTGCTTGAATGACAAAAGTACCACCCCCTTCTACACCAGGGGAGATGAATCACCAATGCCCCACAGGACACCACTCCACTCATCCGGGCAGCCTTGCCATCTCATTTAAACAACTGGTGTGCAGAGGCAGCAGTGCCATGAAAAACCACTTGCTGAAGCCAGGACTCCCTGTCAGGGATGACACATAAATTATACTGCAAGAGACCAGGACTGAGTGGCTTGTTTTTAAAATGGAACAGCTCTTAATCTAACATTTATTTAATATTTAGGTTCTTTATACTGACTTACTGAGATGCATCTGTCCTGGTTCTGTTCAGGACAGAGTTAATTTTTACGGTAGTCTTGAGGAGACAGAGCCTGGAGCCATGTGGTGGTAACAAGGAAGTTACTCTTTACCACCTCACATCAATTGCCAAGGCAGAGGTAAGGGACTCCCCCTTCTAGGAGGAAGAGTGTGGTTTTTCCAGCTGAACAAAGTGTGGCAGGGTAGGGAACCCATCCACCATTGTGTCACGTCTGGAGTTCAGTGAGCATATTGGCATGTGAATCACTCCCTTTTTTGTATCCTTTTGCTATTAATATTGTTTCTATTACTTCTAGTTTTCTTATCTCATTGGTGTTTACAGTAAATTTTTCTTATCTCAACCCGTGATCTCTGCCTTTTGTGTTTCGCCTTCAGGGGAGCAGTTTGTGGTCTTTCTAATGGGAGTACTAAATTGGGGAATACCACTCCTAAACCACAACAGCATCCTATTCACAGAAGATCTGTAAACCTGCACAACCAGCATCCTCCCTCCTCACACTTTACAACCCTAATTCCCATCACCTGGGATTCCAAAACAAGAAATGTGTCTAGTTTTGAAGTCTGCGAAGACTCAACCTCTCTCCTCCACATCTTCTCCCATGACACCCACATCTTCCCTACATTTTCCCATAACAGAAGGCTGGGTGCTTCAGAGGTTCAGGCATAATTTCCCCCACGTGGTCAGAAGCAAAGTCAAAGTAAAGCCACGAGAGACTGAGCGTTTTGAAGGACTTCCCATTTCCTCCCTTCCACCCAAAAATCTGTTAGTAAAAAGCAGGAACATGAAGTTTGAATGCAGGATCATCCTGCGGGTGCTTGAGGAGGACTTTTTAGCTCTTAGAGCCCAGCACACCCTACTGAACTGCAGGGGTGAACAGTATGTTCTGCTCAATCTACCACAGACACTGCGCAAAAACGATAACATGTACTTCTGCAACTCCTTCTACTCTGGTGAATTCTAAGGGATTTTGAAACTGATGTAAACTTTGATATCACTGCATACAACCTTTTCCACCTGCTTTGAGACAGTAGCTCAGTATGAAAGAGTTCAGAGCATGGTAGAGAAGGGTTCTGCATAAAGTTCAGAACGAGGACAGAGAAGCACTGAGATAGGTGATAAAGCTGCAGAAATGGCCACAACAGAAAAGCAAATAATTGCTGTTAAAAGTATGGTGATGTTTAAGTCAAAAAGTTCAGTTTTACATCCATGCAGAAAGCAAGTATCTGAAGACTTTCTGCCTCCAATACCTTATTGGATATACACATGGAAGTTGGCTTCACCTTGACTTTTGGCAGAGGCATTTTTCAAGCCTCAGTAATAGCAGAGCCCTCAATTACAAAATGTCAAAATCTATGATCAGAGCAAGGTTTGACCTTAGGTTAACCAAATCCAAGAGGTGCATCAGGATTTGTTTAAACAATCCAAATACCAAAGTTTACTTGTGTGACTGTTTTACAACTGCTGACAGCTTTGACTAAATCAATCCCCACTGTATCAGTGTAGCTCACAGCTTTTCAGTTCAGAAGACATGATGCTGAAACCCTGTAAATGCATCAGCAGAAGCTGCTTCAGGTTCAGTGCTGAAATAGACTGGATATAACTTGCTCTGTAATCCACTTAAGTGGGACATGCTTCCTCAAAGAAGCATGTTTACCTACTGGATTCCGTAAGGAATTGATATAAGCTAGCAACACTCAATGGCAATAACTACTGTTTAACACAGACATTAATTCTGCTCATTGGGAACAAAATGCTTCTGTTCAGGAAATTTTACTAAGACCTGCCAATGCATAATGTTTACTCAAGACCTTGGCAGGCTTACATAAGTTAAGCATCTTCCTAATTGGGACAAAGAGTTGCTCCAGGTGTAACATTCAAGTTGTGCTAAGACTATAGGACTTACATTAAAGTAGACAAGGATCTCAGGTGGCCCACAGCTGCCAAGCAGCTCTCAGAAACGAACTCAAATACAATCTTTACGCCATTAGTGCCCCTTCCAGTTCCCTGAAATCAGCAGCAGCTCAGACATTGGCTCCAACAGGAGGAAGATAAGCTTTTATTGTCCTGTATTTAATTCCTGCTCCCTTTTGAGAGAGAAGAGTTTCTGAGAAGGTTTCAGTAAGTGTATGTTACAATAATAATGCCATCAACGTTGCTGGGAGGTTTTTTCTTTCGGCACAGCTGTGAAGCTGAGCACGTATCCCAAATTATCTATCAAGCCATTTATAGTGGGGGATCTCTCACCCAGCTGGAAGACTGTCAGTGGAAACAGCAATGATGATCTGGAGTGTGATGCTCTGTCTCATGAATCCCAAGGGGAGAATAGAGGAAATACAAGTGTAATTAGGATACCTTCAATATACCCAAGAAAGTAGGTTTGGGTGTGGGGGAACATTAACATTAACATTAAGCCAGTACACAGCTAGCTCTCATCCAAATACAATGTTCCACTGTTTGCTTTTCCACTGTATTTTCTGCACTAATTCACAACCACTGTAACATCAAGACAAGCTTCCGTATGCTTCATTTACTGACAGTAATTAATTTCAGCCTCTCCCCACATTCGCATACATGTTCATTTTATCTGACAGGCAAGTCATGAAAAAAAGTCCATTCTCACAAAAAGAGTACATGGCAGCTATCAGAGGCTGCTTTTCTTCTTAGCAAAGAAAATCTAATTGGTGCATCTGCTGAGCCATGATGCCTTTCTCACCCTCCACCCTTCCCTTTGCACTCCCTGCCCCAGCTCACATCTGTTGCTTCTCCCAGGCCTTC
Source organism: Pseudotriccus pelzelni (assembly GCA_035584735.1). NCBI lineage: Eukaryota > Metazoa > Chordata > Aves > Passeriformes > Tyrannidae > Pseudotriccus > Pseudotriccus pelzelni. The sequence goes on along the minus strand of JAWMRA010000161.1, from coordinate 42,384,364 downwards.
CCCTGTACCAGAAAATGGTTTTTAATAAAATGCTTTCTTCCAGATGAAAAATTAATAACTGGCTAGGGGAACGTCTGCGTACCTATCTCCCTGTCAAAATGGTGAATCCATTAATGATCATGAGGAGAAGAATAAATGCTTTAAGAGGCTTAGCAAATCACTCAGAGAAGCACAGACTCTACCTTCCTGCTCCCTCTTGCTCACCGACAGTTTAACCCACAGCAGCAGTGCCAGGAAATTAAAAACAAAAAATGAAAGGAAATATCAGATAATTGATCCCACTTTAAAATACCTTTTTTAGAAAGAAGAATATTTTTTCTCCAAAATCCACTTTTTGTTCACTTGCACTCATGCCTTCTGCAAGCTATTGTTCTGTTACTATTCTATGCCTGTATTATTTATGGTCTGTTCTCTAAGTCAGAATTCTTTTATTAAATTTGGTAACTGTATTTTGAATTCTCCAGTTTGTCTCAGTATTGAGGTAGATGAGTAAAATAACCATAGTTCAGAACACCAGTGATGCCAACAGAAGATCACACAACTAAGTCAGCAGTTGAAATCCAAGCAATGCTACTAACAAAGCTGAAGTCACCATTACCTGATCAAAGCTCATCTTCACAAAAAAGCCAAAGTGGAACTTATGTATCATACAAATTTGACAAGGAAAAGAGAGACACACAAAGAAAAAAAAATAAAAAAAGATGGATTTTAAAAACTGTTAACCCAATTTTCACTATATCATCAAGCACTGCTGCTCCATGTAGAATCATACAGATAGAAAATACAGGCTTTAAAAGTCCCAAGACATGATTTCTTGTCAACAGGTGAGACACCTAGCTAATAACACAATGAATACTTTAATTTGTAATTATTATGAAGAGCAAAGAAACACCGATTTATTGACATACAGGTTTTGCTACCATTCCAAATGAGTGAGGAAACAGACACGCACATGAAGAAGGGTCTTGAGTTCCAAATTCACTGTACTGACAGAATAAAACAGGAACCAAATCGATTCCCCATCTCCTATCAGGTTTGCATGTCTACCTTTCTTTGGGGGAAGACATGGTATTGCTTAGATTGTTTTTAGACACACTATTTTTCACTTGCTTGACCTTTATATACCAGCAAATCTTTGCCTTTTTCAATCTGATGACCTCTTGAAGCTTGACTGCCATCTTGCAAGAGTAAAGCCTTGTCTTCCCTCCACAAGCCACATCCAGATTTCTTCTCACACTAAACAATGTGCCCAGATGTAACAGCAAAAATTTATGTCTATGCCAAGCTAACTACTCTTCTTAAAACATCAGAAGAACAATTAACTCAGCTGAAGAGCCATTCCTATCACCAAACAGATAAGAAAACCAAGCACAGAGTGCCTTCAATCAAATTTTCCCATATATTGCTTAGTTTAGATGCTTTGTTTTAGAGCTGTTCAATATAAGGCAGCTGGGACTCAATTTTTGCAGCATTGTCAATGTATTAAAAAGAAGAACTAAAGCCATGCAGGAACCAAAGATCAAGCCCAAACTTAATATCCAAAGTCACTGACTACTCCTAGTCTGAGGTCTGACAGCAAGTCTGTAAAGAAACTAGGAATAAAGTTCAAGAGTGCTGAAGCCCTCATTAATGACTTATCCACCAAAAACATCCATTTTCTTGAGACTCCCACAATTTCCTGTACTCTGCTCAACATTTTTAATTAACAACGTCTATTTAATTAATCAACGTCTATGGGATTTAACTGGTAGAAATGACATTGTAGGTGTCAATTTATTCTCCAGTTTATATCTACGAAGAAACAGAATTCATCAGTCAAGGGTTTAAGATATCCATCTTCTCATAAGTGCAGCAGTAGGGAAGAGAGAATCAGAACTTAAGTAGCTGTTCATCCAAAAAAAAAGACCATAAGGATTAAACATGTCCAGCTGAGCCACACACACAGAAATACAAAGCCAGTTGTGTAGCACATGATAGTTGAGAAAATTTATGCCCCTTTTCTTGGGGCCATCACACAGAATAGCTGACCCATGTGCACTCATCTGCCTTTTTTCTGCTGCTAGACACACAAGATGAAAATGCTTTTGGCTGACCAGTTTTTAGCTCCACAGTCCAGCATTAAGGAAAATGTACTTCTTGTCTGTAGAGCAAATGGTGATAATGCAAGGACTAAACGCAAGAGCTGACTTAAAATAGAATTCCCTGACCCTTCCCAGAAAATACACGTCAAGAAAAGGCTGAACCACAATGACAAAATTGCCACACTTTTCGTACTTAGTCAAATCAGACCATTAGTCGTGGACTCTCATAACTGGATCTTCTTGCCATCTTGAAGTTTTCTATAGAATCTACTATATTGCAATAGCAGACCGTGTTGGTAAGTCACCTTAAGCAGCTGCTAGTGTGGATTTATCCTAGGTATGCAGGATCAAAAGGTCATCTTTGCAATACAGGAGAGGAAAATGGCGACTGGATAAATGGGACAACAGCACATTTGATAGCTATTGCAAAAGCTCTCCAAATTTTTCTTGTTCTTGTCTCCCAGAAAGGAGACAATGGTCCCTTTCACTTCTATTTTCTTCACTTTTCTCTGCCCTCCCACCTTACCACAATTTCACCTCCTCTACCCGCTCGCGTTCTTTATTTTCTCTCCCTCACCCTCTCTCATAAAGCAATTGCCCTTGTTTTCGTCCTTTATTTACTTTCCAGCAAGCAAACAGCAGCAGTGGTGCCTGCTTCGCGGGCTGCAACTCCACTCCCTCACTTCATTTTCCTCCCAGCTCAGGCTCGGCAGTTCCGCCTCAGTGCCGCTCTCCCGAGACTCCCACAGCAAGGAGCAGCCTCGGCTATTGCCTCTCAAGCCTCAGTAGGTTAAGGAAGAGCACAAAAGGGAGGCGAGCGGCCACTGGAAGGGGAGAAATATGTCATACCCACTGCAGTCAGCCATTTTGAAGGTCATAGCAGAGAATCCTCCCCTCTGCCTGCCAACTTGGAGCTGTCATTGGTGTTGCAAAGTGAAAATCTCTGAGTGAGGGAGAGATGTGCCCTGCAAGCCTCTACTTCCTTAAAATAGGAGCAAAGGAATGAGTAAGCTCAGCAAGGAGAAAAAAAAATAAGGTTAGAGGAACAGTCAGGCTCTCAGCCAGCACCATGCTGACAATGAGACATGGGAACAGCAGACCAACCACACGCTAAATTCCTCACCTAAGTCCCTTATACCCCTAAACAAACAGCATGATAAGAGAGAAGGCTCTGTCAGCTCAGGTCTTTCCCCTTCCAGAGCCTTTTTCCCATTATGGAGAAAAGAACTGAGCACTCTGGTTAGAGATGCTCACCCTGTACAGCCAATACACACCTGGCTGTGTCCGTGGTGGCAGTGCACACTCAGCCACCTTTCCTATTTTCTAACACTACCAAGACACACTGCTATAAGCCAGGCATTGCACAAACTAAAAACAAATACAGTCCTTGTTTCAAAGAACATGTAACCAAAATAAAAAAACAGGACACTGCAGAAGTACACAAAGAGGACAGTGCATACCAGGTTGACGTATTTTCTGTACAGTGGTTTGTTTTCCCTTCATGATTTCATCCTCATTATGGACAGTAATCAACTGGAATAACAATAAAACTCACTGGCAACATGATTACTTCCTCTACTCATAGATCTACCCTTAAAATGATCCTCCCTTGCAAATGGCTTACACAGCTCCTCCATGTAGCATACCTACTGCTGTCAGGTATGCCCCTACTCTCTTTCAGGCAAGCTCTGATGCGAATTTGTTGTGTTCTGTCTTGGCTTCACTCACAACTGCTGGTGCTCAATACACTGACGGGGGGGATCTGCAGGGAACAGCGTCAAGTATGCCTTAAGCTGAAGGCCAGAACCACAATATGCCCACACAGAATCAGTGACTGCTACTAGAAACAGTGCCCTAAGTGAGCCATCCACAGCTCCAAACCAACAGCAGAACCAGTGCTGGGATACATGAGCTCAGTCTCAGCTGCATCTTTACTGTCCATGCTGTCTCTGACACAACATAACAGGTTCTACAGCCCACTGAAACTTTCACATCTCATCACTTCGTCAACATCAGAAGCATGTTTTGGAGCACACAAGGTATAAGCTATAATCTAAACCTCACTGATTTCTCACACATAGCAGAACAAGTCCCAACTTATTAATTCCCAGAACTCTAGCTGACTTCTAGAAAATTTCTAGCATGAAGTAACTCAAACCATTCTCCTGAATCATCATCTCTTCTTAGAGGTTCTTACTCAGCACAAATACCTGAAAAGTTCCCAAGAGCCAACTCATACCGAGCTAAGCTCATACCCAGCACCAGTTTAAACTAGTTGAGCGGATCTCCAGGCAAAAACTTCATTCTCAAATTCAGCACTGGAATCACTTTATCCTAAAGAAATTGTCACAGGAAAGAGAAGAAAATGTAAGAAAATGTGAGAGAAATAAACTAACAGGGGCAGCCGGAGCTTGCAAATTATCATGGACAAAGAAAGGATAGTCTCAAACAAGGAGTAATTCAACCATGTCGAACACCTTTTCTCCTAATCAGACAAGAACACCCTCATCAACTGGGGAGAAGGCACACAGCCAAAAGCAACTCACAGATAGCAGAAGGTTGAGACATAAAACCAGCCAAAACAGCTGCAGAAATTTGAACATTTTTGGCCAAGTTCATTACCTATTACAGAATGATGGCCTTCGCAGAATTACAGATCCTCTCTCCGTCACTTTGAAACAGTGTGAATTTCCTTCACACTTATCATTAACTTGTCCAAAAAAATGATCTCCAAAATGCAAGACTCGAGTATTTCGCCTATGTTCTTACACACTGGTTGGATAAAATCCCAAAACTAGTGAATTCAGATAATTTTTTACTATTCAAGTCAGTGGAGCTAAGATTTTACTCCTAGCATCTTTAGAAAGTTCTTATTATCCTGTTCATTACCACCTCCCTAAATACTGTGCAAGTTACTCCATCTTCTTTTTTATCTGTCTATAACTGACATAAACTGTATTTCCTTCTCCTTTCACTGTTTCATAACACTGACAAGCATCAGCAGAGCTCTGTGGGCCCCTCACACTACAACAAAAATGAAACATTCAGGGTTGTGTTGCAGCAGCAGAACCCCATATACAATTGAACTCTAAACATCAAGAAGAGTTATAAATAAAGACTGACATATGTTGACAGAGATGCAGATAATTGGATTTGCAGAACCTATACCTGACCTATGGCAGATGCTAAACAAATTTACATCAAGAATTCACCAACATTTCCTGAACATTAAAAACAAAAGGATGGGGGAAATGTGTCATTTATCACACTTTTAGGCCCCTATCCTGTCAGACTAGGCATGAGTTAGAGTAGAACAAAAAGACGGTCTTTCTTTTGGACAGCTTAGTCTCTCAGTAATGTTTTTGGGACACATGGCCTATTTCTGATGACAGGCACAAAAAGACTGATCAGTCTCCCTGAGACCCATAAAGAGTGCTAACAGGAACCAACTTAAGTCTTCCTACCACTACACAGAAAACAGAAAGTCAAAGGAGTTGAGCAGTTCCTGCCCATAGCGGGAAGGGAAACAATGAAGAGACAGGGATGAGCCCTGCAAAAACAGTCCACTTCTCTCATGGCTGTCAGACACGCTGCACCAAACGATAAGGAGCACAAGACTGCTGGCAAGGGCCACTGTTGCGGCAGTATCTCACCTAGTCTCCCCACGTGCACTGAATTCTGCCCCAGCAGGGGCAGCCTGGCTTTCCCAGGCACTGCCAGGGGGCACAGAGCTGCTATGCTGCCTCCCAACACCCCCTGCCCCATAGGGCTCTCACACTGGCTAAAGACTTGGTCCTACTCTATGGCCACAAATACAGGAGCCCGTCAGGACACAGACAGCCCTCCATAAATAGTCATGAGTTTCACGCTCATGCAGCGCAATCATTAAGTATGCACTAATTAGATAATGTGATGTCAAAAGCGAGAGTTCACCTAGATGAGCAATATAAAGGACAAATAGGTCAAAGACCCAAACTTTTCAAAATTACCCCTGAAAAATCTTTGCAAAACAGTGGAATAGCTTAGAAGCGACTTGTGCTGGCTATTATTATGACTATTAGCAGGAACTACTTGCCTAGCCTGTACATGACAAAATCTGAATATCAACCTAAAAATATTCAGTCATTTTATTCAAAAATAGCCCCACCCAATCATTAATTTTCAAGAAAAGCCTTCATTAAAGATGCTGAAAAGAAAATATATTAGAATATATAATTTTGTGTTGTAAACTCAGCGTCCTTTTAATCCACCTCTCCACACTGTGTTGAGCAAACTGCAATTTTTCCAATTTTTGTCATGGGGTTTCAGATCTTTATCAGGTACAAACATAAAACATAATAATTAAGAGGGGAAAAAAAGCAGATATTGCTTGCCAGGACAAATAGTTATCCCCCATTCTCCCAATTTCAACACAAATTAGTTGTGGAGGTTTTTTAATAGAAAACTTCTAGTAGAAATTTATTGGGGTGGGAAAATGGCCCTTTTTTGCCTTTGAAATTCATCATTTGTTTGAAGAAACAGCAAAGATAATAGCATTTGTGTCAAGTAATGATTTAAATTTTCCAAGCCAAGTCTTCATCTTTATGTGTTCAATGAAATGAATGACACTGATTTACACAATGGAGTCTCTGGTCCACAGGTTTGATTATCAATAGCAGTTGATCCTGCATTGCCATACACTAAACTACAGATAAAAGAGGTGGTCTATTGTTCATCCAAGATCCTACAGAGATAAAAATCACTGACACTGCTTAAAATCAAGCCATTCAACTGAGTCTGGTGCATTTGCTCTTTCACACTCAACACTTCATGTGACAGTAAATGGATCTCTGAAACAAGGGCCTTCTTGATTCACTCCTTGCACCTCACTAAACTGAGAAGTAAACCCACAGATGTAACCAGAGTTGTGCTGGTGTAAATGCTCTCTTGAGGAGAACAGGCCCTTGTGGTTCTCCCCTCTTTGACCTTGCAGCATGCTAAATTGATCCAGAAAGCAGTTCATCCGAAAAAAAGAAACCTATCAACAATTCGTTTTAAACAAACACTTGCAGCCAGATCCCCCATCTCCATTGGCATGCAAGCGTCTCAAGCCACAAAAGGCAGAGAAAACAGAATTGAAAATTGATCTTTCTGTGGCCACGTAGACGAGAAAAGTGATTTCCTAGCTGTGATTTTAAACAACTCTTTCTTCCCTCCCCTCTCCCTCCTCCCCATACACATTCACATTTCTTCCCCTGTATTCTCCATCTTTTGTCAAACAGGAACAAAGACTTCCACCATCTCACTCTCTTTCCCCAGCCTTCTCATCAATATGCTATTATCAAACAAGGCTTTAGCTCCTTTTCTTGATTCAAATCAATAAGAAGCAAAGCAATAAGAGGGGAAAAAATTAAAATCACCAGCAAATGAAGGGTCTTCAAAAAAAGTTAATCACTACTAAACACTGACAGCTCACTGGAGTGGCACACACAGCACCTGCTACATTCTGTTTGGTCCCACACCGTCATAAAGGTAAGTGCCTGTGCCTGCCTGCCAAAGACAGCAAAGGCTGGAGAGAAAACAAAGAAAAATAAAACTTTCAGAATTGATATTCATATGGATGGTTGCCACCTGGACAACATGATCTGAAAATGCAGGAGTGTGTAATGCCTGACCTGTGGGTGAAGGTGGCACTGAGGAAGTCCCGTGAGTCTCTGTTAGCGAGAGCTACCTCCATGCTCAGCCAGAAGAGGCAGCCAAGCTACCCTTATAACTTTTCTGTGGAAGTGTTCCTGCTTCTCTCCCAGGCCTAATCCTTCTCCCCCAACACATCCACATATGATGCAGGCAGGTCTCAGCTGTGCTGCTCTACATATGCATAGACATATATACACACATATATATGCACCAGAATTATATATATGGGATATTCCATACCTAACACCTTCAAATGTACGGTCACACACATTATCAAACAGACCCTGAAATTATTTAGAACAACAGCATGCAATGGAAAATCAAATGAAAAACACAAGAAGAAACAGAGGAAGTAATCTGGGTGTGTCCGATGTAAGATTGATTACAAGAAACAGCATTTGTGTTAAGTCATATACCTGTAATATTATTGCTAATGCTTCTTCATGATCAAAGGACCTTTCAGGAGACACAGCTGGGCAGAGACACTGCACGGCAGTGGAAGGAAACACCATCACAGTCCCACCACAGTCAGCAGGGCATTTTCTTCAGGAATTGCATTCAGAACTAGAAAGTACATTCAATTCAAAAATAGAGCAAAGGAAATAGGAAACTACTCAGTTTTGACTCATACCAGTTTTACATCTTTGGGCAGCATACATTGTTCCTCTTCTGCCTGCTAACAAGCTCAAGTTACAGGTCTTACCTCACACACCTTCCCTGGCACAGATGACACCTCCATGCTCTGTCCCAGTGCCCTGCTGTACTGGAGAGTACTGAGCTGCATGGGTTCTGTTGAAGAGGCAGTGAAAGAAACCACCTGACTTTCCACACAGTGAAGTACAAAGCAGGCAACAGGGCTTCCCATATTCCTTTCCAATCTTCACCTAACCCTATGACAGTTTCACAGGATAGCTAAGATTCTGTATTCTTATCAGATCGGGAAACACACGCACACACTCTGGAAGTGAGCAACAAGCTGAACAGAGAAGTTTTCTGTTCCAGACCACCACAGAGAAGAAATGAAGCTGCAACAGAATTAGGAGAAACCTGACATGACAGTCTGTCCATCATGAGGACTATTACCGTACACAAACTTATCGTTCCATCATCATTCCCAATCAAAAAAAACAAATTACAAGTATGCTTAAATTAGGAAAGACTATGTGTTGTTATTACCTTTTAACAGAGTAAAATTATTCAGGGGACAAAACAGTGAGTCAAAGAGAAGGCCTCTAAAGATAGTGCATGTATCAGCAGGACAAGACTCATGTGACTCAGAGGAGAACACATCTCCTGAGGAGATACCACCAATCACTACACAGTGCTAGAGAGCATCGTGATGTTACAGGAGATGGATTGTGCATTCCTGTTTAATCACGAAGGTCCTCAAGCATTTGCAATGAACATCAGCTTCTTCTCCCTCTGTACTGCTACAGTGCACAGTATGTTCTTTCCACTTGGTAGTGACATGGTCTTTCAGTTATGAAAAGATAAATCCTGCATAAATGCCTTGTAAAACACTTTGGATCTATGTGTGCTATAGAGAAAAATTTTGAATTCTTGCTTTAAAATATAAAGTTCGTTTGATATGTTTACCCAGGACAAGGAGATAAGAAGGGGCAGAAGACCTTGGGGAAAACGTACGTTTATCTCACCCAATGATTCTAAGTTAAATCATCAGAACAGTAATGAGTTTAAAACCTTACTCCACCCCTGTAATGAAGAAATACCATGACCTTTTCTAATCTCTTGCATTTTCCCCACAACTTTACAGCTATCTGTGGTGCCGAAGTTAGGGTTCTTCCTCTAAAGTTGCCTCTTTCTCCTGCATTCACTCTCCCCTTTGCTTTCCTGCATGGCTAGCACAAGACAGGGACTTCTGTTTTCTCTTCTGGCAGCATATGGCAACAGAAATTCCCCATAAACCTTTCAGAAGCAGCTGTAATAACTTCTGTGTTTAGCAGCTATATTAATCACAAGGGCAAATCAGGACTCGAGAACCAAAGACTTTTGTTATGTGGTGAATTAACGGGTAAAGAAAGTAAAACCAGAACTTATCTGATAAATCTCAGTACAGAAAAAAATATGCAAGCTGAAAAAAAAGTCAGGCCATATTTACCAATGGTGAACAACAAAGCGGTGTCCTCAGTTAACAGTCTGCATCCCTCTCACTGAGAAGTCTGGTGCTGTTTCAGCAACCCCACCAATAGTCATAAACAAGCACATCCTCATTCCAGGCCAGGACTGCTGGCCTTGACAACTACCAATGGTCTGCATGAAAGCTGTCTGCATCCACACTGACACCTAGGACACTCTTGGGAAAACACACGGAGGCCTGCTCATAAAACTGCTTTCCTGCAGAGCAAGCAGGTTTTGTCTCAAGAACAGCACTGAGCTCACATTTAGGAGAGTTAGAAAGTATTCAGAAATGGCTCTCCCCAAAATACACTGTAAGGAACAGTCAGGCATGGGCAGAATGTATGAATTTGATTGGGTGGAAGATCCAGTAGACCAAATCCTTCTGGATTTGCAATAACAGGAATACAACTCTGTGATAACAACCCGCAGCATGCAGCTCAGCACACAAACACCTGTAGGTTAATAAGATTACTTCTTTCAGATTTAAAGCCATTTCCCCTTGTCCTTTCACTACATGCCCTTGTAGAAGTTTCTTTCCAGCTTCCCTGTAGGTCCTCTTCAGGTACTGGAAGATGTTGTAAGGTCCCCCTGGATCCTTCCCTTCTCCAGGCTGAACAATCTCAGCTCTCTCAGCCTTTCCTCATAGACGAGGTGCTCCAGCCCTCTGATCATTTTTGTGGCCCTCCTCTGGATCTGTTCCAACAGGTCCATGTTCTTCTTGTGCTGCAGACCCCAGGTTTGGATGCAGTACTCTAGATGGGGGTCTCATCAGAGCAGAGGGGGGAGAATCATCTCCTCAATCTGCTGGTCATTCTGCTTTTGATGCAGCCCAGGATACAGTTGATAACATAGGGGAAAAAAGCTGTTGTCTAAAGGAGAAGGACTGAAATGACCCTAACACTTAAAGGGTTCCTCTGTTTCACACAATTTTAATTTTTTTTTTTTAATTTCTCTTTTGTGAAGCCAAAACAAGGTATGCCCCTGTTCCACTGGAAGAAAAACTGATTCAGATGCCCTTGTCTGTGACGGGGTGTAAGCTACCAAGGAAAGATGTGTCGACATCTTTCCTGCTGAACAAGGATCTATCAAACGAGTCGGATGAAAGAGGGCATCCAAAGGCCCAGAAACCAAATGCAGAAAGATAAAAGGCCCAGAATTTGTCACTCACCTCCCTGAGTCTTCAAGCCTCATGGGAAAGCAAAAGGAAAAAAAGGGGCCAGTAACCATGGGTAACCACTCTCAGGTTAATCTCAGATGGGGAGGGGAAAACGCTTCTCAAGATTAATAGCTAAAGTACGCAAGGATTAAAGATTAGGAGGAGAATCCTGTTTGTTAGGATTAAAAGGGCTGCGTTCACATGAAAACCTCAACCAGTGAATTGCCTCCAGCGAAACAGTGGGGTTTATTATTATAATTATTATTTTATTCTCCTCCAATAAATGAAAAACATCAGCAGGAGGGCAGCAAAATCCATCAAAGGTTTAGAAAATAAAATCTCTGAGGAAAGGTTAAGGCAATGCAGTCAAGATAGAAATCAGATATTAAAAACAAAAATCAGCCCATGTTATTAGTAGCACAGCAGATTATAAAGAAGAGATTTAAAAAAAATAAAATCAACTTCACTTCCCAGAATCCATGCCGTGTAGTCTATTTCTTTGCCCTTGGCTTAGCTGGAAGCAGGTGAGCTGTGAGAATGGCAAAACTCACCCTGTTTGCACATCAGGAAGTACAGTTTGAACATCCGATGGCTGGTATTTTCCGGAGTACTAACTCAGAGCTTCATTTTGACATTCACTCTCAGTTGCTTGTGAATGACACATGATTAAGGTACCTACCTAAAGAGTATAGGAGGCAACAGAAAAAGAATAGGACTATGCTCTATCAGATGAGGTTAAGAGAGAGGGGAGAGACATTAATCCAAAGTATCAAAGCAGGCATTCAAAACTTTAGTTAAGCAGCTTGACTGAAAAAATTTTCAGTGATGGAACTGGGAACAAACCTGGATCCACCACAACAGAACTGTCTGAACTAGACTCTACCTCACTTGACTAGATCCTTGTATAAGCAAGAATATGAAGACTGGATTAGGTCAACAGATCTGCAAGCCAGCAATATCACCCATCAGCACATGAGGTCAGCAAGGGAAGGCAAGGCCACAACACTGACCTGTAAGCAAGGACCACACCACCAAGTGACATGCTACTGCAAAACATACTCCTCCCTTGCAGTCTAGTGACACAGGCCCTCCACATAACCAGATCCCCTTTGTAGTCCTGTATCAAAAGTGCCTTCTCATAAGACTTGGCATCAGTCTTCTTCAGCACTGAAGGAGAACTGGGAAATCTGATTACTACAGAACATTTGGCCTTTCAGATTCACAAGTGCTGCAAAATTGCCATATCAATGCACAAAAGAACATCCTAGCAAGAAAGCTCAGGATGTTGCTGGTAATAGTGCCATTCCCAACAAAGCCATAGAGAGACAAGGGTTGTAACAGGAAGGGAAATGAAGAAGGTATTCTTAAACACATATGTGCTTGGCTATTTGCAAGGGACATTTAGTGGCAATACAGACTAGGATGGTCCTCAGCCTGCTTTAACAGAGTGCTGCAAAACCATCTGTATACCTGCCCCTCAAACCACATGCACCAGCACGGAGGAAAAACTGGCTCCACCTTTTACCTAGCAAGATCTCCTCTTTCTGTTGTAGCTTATTTGGAAACTTTATTAAACCACATGTGTAAAAACAATAATTTACAAAGCCAACCCTTGCTTTGTCTGATGTCAAATGGTGTCACTGCCAGAATTCTGAGCACCACTGGCATAGGATTCCCAGGGGAGCAAAGCTCAGGAGACTGGGGCACCACCGAGGCTGAGAAATCACACTGTTTCCCATCATTTATTCCTCTGAATGAACCCTGGTCCTCTGGGGCTCCCAAGGCCAGTACAGCAGCAGGTGGAGTTCAAGTTGATTCACGGGGAAAGGAAAGTGCAAGCACAGCACAGGCAGACTGAATGTGTACACGTAGATAGAACGTCATTAACATACTGGAAGCACCGCTTCCTCCTCCCACCTCACCTGCATCTACATCTCTCCTCCTTTTAACCTGCTATTCTTGGAAACTAGATGACTCACCTTCCCAATGAAGTGAAGTCTAGCTGGCTTTGGGCCCTGACCCTTTTTTGTACAGAAAAGGCCAGGAGTTGGAATTTGCTCAAACCTTTCCCTCTGCAATTGAGTAAGCCAGCCATGTCCGCACAGGATGATGGCAATGCCACTTGCCTAGCGCCAGCAACATTTATATGTGAGCAAGGAATGCTAATACTGAGTTTTAGAGGGGCTGTGTATCAGGTTCATAGTCTAGTTGCTTGGTTTCCATTGAATAACAAACCCTCAAGGGTAAGAGAAAGCCTGGGAGGGAGCAAAGTAAAGAGGAACCTATAGTGAAATAAACTAGAAAGGAAAAGCCAACGAGTGATGCACACATAAATGATTAAGGCACACAAAAGCCCCTCCCAGTATCAATCTATGGGAACTCCTCCAAAAACTTCAAAAAACCCTCCAAAACTCTAATTCTGGATGCCACAACTTACAGGGTAAGAAAGAAAAAATCCTGGGAAAGATCAGGAAACCAAAGGAATAAAGAATTAATAAGTATTAAGAAACACCTAGCTTAAAAACAAGCAAAACAAAGCAAAACAGTGAAGTTGAGGAGATATGATGGATGTGTGTATTTCCAGTACACAGGACCACCTTTCTGATGCAGGTTGAAGATTCACTCTTGGAGACTAATATCTTCCAAGATGAAGAACATCAACTACCAGTGGTGGGTCTTCAACAGGGAATATGAGGTTTAATATAAAGATGCATCAGGGCTATGTTCCACAGGCAGAAGGGCCCTATCACGGCTTATATTAAATTGAAAAACTGGTGCTGGAGAGTGGTGTGAATGGTAGTATAATTGCAGTTAACAACACAACCACACACTGCTGCAATGTCTTCCCTCACTGGGTTGAAGATGCTTATTTCCACCAAAGCCTATGCGTTGCCATTGCCCAGTGGCACGACAGTGACAGACAAAGCACCAGCACAGAGAGCAGTAGCAGAGGTACATTCACTGGCAAAGGTACATCAGTCCTAATATAGCCTGGTGCTATAGAAACACACAAATTTTACTGTGAATGGGGAGCTGCCCTGTTCACTATAATCACATCATTCGGCAAGAGCAAGACTGCTAGGAAAATGAGAATCCGCTCCTGACAAGAATAAACAGTGCAAAAAAAACCCAAAAAGAAACAAAACCAACACCCCACCTCCTTTCAACTGAAATTATCTGAAGAGAAGAACCAGCAGACAGCAGAGCTCAGTGTGTTTGGCTGAGAAGAAAGTTATTTACAGCAAGGTCTGGCCTCTCACTGCCACCATGTAATTCCAGGCAATTGCACTTTCAAATAGATCTTTTTGGAGAAAATCAACAGTGGCTTTGCTTTCAGTCTAGTGGAAAATGAAGTCCTGGAAATGTGTTACATAAAGCTGCAGCAAAAAAGAGCAATGTGCGCACAGGCACGTGCTCTCAGGTTGAGGGTGGTGGGCTGAAGTACTCCACTCTGCCAGGCCCTCTCCACATTTCCCAGCTCTCACATCACACACTGAATTTCCTGTAGCTAATAATGCCAGTCAGATACTGTGGCAGTGACAAGCCTCCACAGGCTGAGTCCTACTGCCTACATCAGTCCCGTCTCTTAGGTCCAAGGAGAAGTGCCATCTCCAAGTTTCAGTGAAGCTGTGAGGACCAAGCAAGGCCCTCAGCCATGGAATATACAGTCCTGTGAGGCAAAGGATCATCCCAAAACTCATCACTGACTACTTCCCACAGAATTATGCCCCACTGTCACCTTCACTGAACATCAACGTATGCCCAAGTGTCTACAAGGCTATTTCCCAACCCTTCAGGGATCAGTATCGGCCTGATGAGTGTATCTGCTGCTCTCCACTTCTACAGAAATCCTGTCCCACTAGTGCTTTGTCATTCAAAAGCAATAGACACCAGATCTTAAATATTTTATGTCATTGGCAGCATAGAGAATACTGTAGAAAATCATCCCTAAAACAGTTAATGCAAATATTCAACCTCAGAAAAACTTAAGAAGGGTGACTATTGAAAGCAAAAATATCATTAAATGCAGAGAAGGCTGCATCATTGTCAGAGGTCAACAATGTGGGAATACAAAGGTAGCACCGTGAGATTCCACATATCCTGTCACCCCAAGGTGTTACTGCACATTACCCTCTCCCCAAGCCCTTGTGCCAACATACACACATGTACAGCACCAGTCTCAGCATCCATTTCAGACAAAGGCCACGGAGAAATACAACTTCAGATATCCTGCTCAGGGAAAGTCAAAGGGATGGAAAGTAGAGGTTAAAGCTAGGATTCAAATTATCTCAAACTAGCTCAGATACCATTGCACGTGAACACAGAAAAAGGAAAAGGTGAATTCCCATTGCACATTCCAGCAGGAAGAATTTTTAACTAACATAATTTTTCAATGTTTTGAACCAGGGAAAACAAGAGACAAACCTGGAAGCAGTAATTCTAAAACAAGTTCAGATTAATACAGACATGAACAATCCTTGTTTTAGAAATACTGGAGCATAGCTTTGGAAACTTTCACCTGGGTAACTGAGTAGGTTACTCTGAAACACATCCAACTGTACATCTCAGCAAGCATGTAGCTTCCCAGCACACCTATTCCACGCGTGCCCAAACATCCCAGGCCACAGAACACCTTCAACACCTTACAGTAAACTACTTCCGAAAACCTGAAGCTTGTCACTGTAATATGGAAGACCAGCAGAGATTCAGGACACCCCCAAACCCTCCACCTCTCTCACACAGATAATATATTAAAGAGAAGCCTCCTATAATCTTCTGAAACAAACCATGCCTGTTTCCACAGTGGAAGGTGATAAAAAAAAATCCGCAGCCTGACAATCTGACCAGAAGAAATTGAATTTTTTCTCCCCAAATCTGGCCATTGCTTTAATTCTGACATGGTGAAGGGGATGGGAAATCAGGCATCTGGCATAATACAGTAACAATGGGAGTGCTGAGAGGCTTGGTGCAGCCTGCAGGCTATCTCCAGCTGAATCTAATCTGCACTGCACCAGAGAAAGATGGAAAAATTTTCACTCAGGAGACTATTTGAACAAAGGTGGAAAACATTTCCAGTCCTTTCTAGACAGTTGGTCCAGTAAAGCTCTTTTAGGGGATCAAGCTGACTGCAAAGCACTAGAAACCGTTTTCACTTCTCAGTGCTGACACAGGTCTCCAAAAATTGCAAAGCACCCACAGGCAGCAATGTCCGTACACTGGTTATTCCTGCTGCAACACAGAAGACAAAATAATTCAACATAGTGGAGTAAACGTAAAAGAAGTTTCTAGAGGCAGCAAATATTGTAGCTTTTGCTAAGGAAGTAGAGATTAAATGGAAAAAAAAAAAAACAAAACAAACCCAAAACAAAACAAACAAACAAAAAAAAAGCAACAGCAATTTCCCCATCATACGCAACGGCTGTTTCAACGCCACCTAACACACTGATTAAAGACTTCACAGAAACAGCAGGGAGGAGAATTCTGGATCTTCTCCAAAAGTACGTACCTCTGCCACCCACACATCAGAGGAAGCACCACTACTTTTTTTTTTTTTATCTTTCTTTCTTTTTTTAGCTCTGTAAGAGACTTCAGGCTTGATACATACAGCCTAGCTTTTCTGACAGCCTCCACTAGAGGATTTCTCTTCCCAGGAGCCACTAAATGCACTATTAGTCAGATTACAAAGCAAAAGGTGTTTCAAAGGAAACCCTCTCCTTCCACCTGAGCCTCCTGCAGGTGGAAATGGTAGCAAAACAACTAGCAATACACCCTACACATGCATTTATCCTGCCCTGAACACAAAAGGCTTAAGTTCATTAATTGACACACACCCTGCATTTTGTGTGATTTACCAAAACCACCAACAGCATAACAGAGGGAAGTTGCCACTATATAATAAACAAGACATGAGCCTCTTCTAGAGCAGCTCTACGAAAGAGTGCCAGGCATCTCAGACAGCAATAGCTCTCCCTGGCACTCAACTGTCCAGATTTCTGATCCATTCCTGCCCCCTCCCCTTGCCCTCCTCCTGATGCCGAGTGAAGCCTATTGCTTTTCAGCCTCCCTGCTAGAAGAGCACTGCCATCCTCCAGCCCCTGGTGCCTTGCTGTCAGGCTGTTAACCCCCAGCACTCTGAAACAAGGGAGCCCAAACAATACGGGCCTTGGGGAATAGCTGACAGCTTTATCTCCTGAGCCACACCACCTCCTGAAGCCTGTGCACAAATGAGATAACATCCTCCTGCATCTGAAGGGTGCCCCTTTTAATTTTATGGCTAAATATCCTCAAAAACCTTATTCAGAGAAGTCATTTTAAGATAAATTAATTTAAAACGCAATTTACGGCCATAGACTGAACCACTACATCACTGGCACACAGGGAAGCAATATTCCATCTTATGCCCCTCCTAAAGACACAGACACTCTTCACATGGTAACATGCTTCTCAGCACACTGAGCACAGCTCTTTCTAGAATTAAATGGCATAGGTCTGTAATTAAGTATCTAATGCATCATCATGGACTGAAGACTAAACTTGTGTCCTAGACAGTGATAAAACCATGACATTTACAGCATTTAGAAAATCCAGACAATCAATTTGGTACACCCAGCTACACAAGCCTGCAATAACATAAACCGAAAATGAGCAAGAGTAGCGATGAACAGAGTACTATTTTTAAGAAGTTTCTGCTATATGGGTTCAGAAAGGCATGACATTCATGGCTAGTAATCAAATCACAAGCATTCCTATTGCATCCCACTCTCTTACTCCCCGTTCTTTCAAGAAAACATTCAGCAATACTTCCCGGATGTTGCATTTGCATTTTTTTATTCAGTATCCAGATCCAAGCTCCAGATAATCATCATATTTCGTGTTTTTACAGAAAGGTTAAAACCTTAATGGCCTGAATCATCAGAGCATTACTTCAGTCTGATGCTAGTGTAAGTCTAATGCTTTTAGCAGTTGCACTGGGGGAAAAATCAGTGACGTGATTGCAAAACTAAATGGCCTAAGCATCTTATACAACTGTTATCTCTGTTCTAGGGAAAATGATACAGAAACAGAAAGATACAGAAAAAACCTGTCTCAGAATGGACTGCAAGTTCATTATAGAGATGTGAACACCTCCCCCGCACCCCTGACCCAAGTTTTTGGACTTCAAGTCTCATTTACTGGATCAATTTTTTAAAAATTCCCCTTCCTCAGCACTAGCCAAAATAAAAACCCAAACTGATTGCTTTCTTTGTCTTTCCCCCTGATACTGTTATCACCTTACCCATCTGGACAGCAGCCTCTCACTGCCTCAACACTGGCACACACTTGGATAGCAATGATTCATATGCGAGACAAAAATCTCTGGTTAAACAGGGGGGCGGGGGGGGGGGGGCAAAGACCCCCCGGC
>JAWMRA010000161.1:42345967-42361614 GCA_035584735.1 Pseudotriccus pelzelni | reverse complement strand
GTTGGATCAGGGGTTGGACTCGATGATCTTGGAGGTCTTTTCCAACCCAATCTATTCTATGATTCTGTGATTCTATTATTTTTCAGCCTGGAGAAGAGAAGCCTCCAGGGAGACATTAGTGCAGCCTTCCAGCACATACAAGTGTCTTATAAAAAAGAGGGAGATAAAGTTTCTTACACTGGCAGACAATGATACGACAAGGGGGTATGGTTTCAAACTAAAAGAGGAGAGATTTAGGTATTTAGGTTAAAAGTTAGGGAGAACTTCTTTACTCAGAAGGTAGTCAGGCAGTGGAACAGGTTGCTCAGAGTAATTGTGGATGCCCTATCCCTGGAAGTGTTCAAAGGCCAGGTTGGATGGGCAACCTGATCTAGTGGGTGATATCCCTGGGAGGGGGCAGGGGGAGGAGGGGGAACTAGAATGGAACTGGATGATCTTTAAAGGTCCCTTCCAACTCAAACTACTCTATGATTCTGTCTGCTCAGCAATAAAAGCTAGGCGAAAGCAGAAGAAGCAGAGGACACACATGTTTACAAAGTCTGTCTTCCAAAGCAACCACTACGCATACTGAAGCCTGACTTTCCAGAATGTAGGTGGACATTGCCTGCTAATGTGAAGTAGAGGATAACTTCAGTTATAGTCCAGTTAAACTCAGCTTGTATTCTCCACATGATGCATGAAGCAACAGGTCTGTGAGAGCTACAAAATCCTGAGATTTTATAGCTAAGTCCCACTGGCCAGCCAGCAATCTGATTATGTAAGATCATTTAGGTCACTTCATGGCTCAACAGTCAGGTTACTCCACAATCTCAGATAAAATTAGTACGACAGGATAGAAGAGGAAAATGAAGAAAGCAGGAGATGCACTCTGACAAAGCACTGATTACATAGGCTTCCACATGAGAACAATCCAAAACTGACACCAAGGCAGCTCCCTGCATTCTGGATGGTGTCGTCTCTCTGCAGGTAACCAACTGTGAGGCTCTGCCTCCCTTGAGAAAGTCTGACAACTTCATCAACCACAAGTAAGGGAGCCCTGGAGGTTAACCTTGAAAGCTCCCTTTTGGAATCTGCATGTATGACACTGTTGCCTATTTCTTATTCCCTAGGAGAGTTAAATGTGTCTATGCAAACCCATGCCTGTTGCCATTACAGATCCAATTTAAACAAGCCTTGTCCATTTACAGATGAAAGAAATCCTAGGAAACCTCCTAGCAGCTTCTTTGCTGTCTTCCTGTATGTTAATACAGTATGCAAGTTAGAGATTATTGCATTTAAACATTTTATTAAAAACTGCTGAATCTTGAGCATGGCACAGTTGCCTCAGGAATGCCAGTTTTTATTACAAGACAAATGAAACAGAACCAACTGGAGACCTCATCACAGGCAGGTACCACTTCATAGGGTGTATCAGACAAGCTTCTGGTTGAGTGTTGCTGCAGGCACCATCAAAGTTTGAAACAAAGCAGTTCCTCCTAGAGAGACCTGAAAAAGCTGCTGAAGAAGGATTTTTGTTCCATCGTGATTTTGTCTTTTTAAACACTAAACTACAAGTGTACTATATGCACCAGACTACAATATCCTAACTGTGGAGGCCACTGTCAGTGTTCCAGAGTAGAAGTCTGGTAAGTCAGAGAGGACAGAGTGGCTTCTAATATGGCCCTTCCATGGGACCACAGATCAATCACTCTCCCTTCAAGCTTCAGCTATAAATTTCAACAGCACTTCAGTCATTCCAAATCATCAGCAAATTTATCCTCATAAATAACTGGACAGTGGGAAACTTGCCGTCTGAAGACCATCCTCATCAGATCCTTCTATCAACTACCATACTTGCCAGATTTGTGTGCAACAAATGCCATCTTTTGTTGGTATTTATTTCTTTTTCTGCATTTAGACACAGATTATTTTTCCCAGTCAACTTACAAAGACTTAAGTGAAATGTAGGATAACAGAACAGGAAAACGCCTTGCTTCACTCAATTCCCTCTCAAAACAGCGTTGGAAACACCTGGCTACACCTACAGATGTTGATGTTATTCTAGAATGGGTAACCTCCAGAGCTCAGGTTTATGCAGGAAGAACAGAAAATTTCTAGAGGCATTTTCCTCTAAATCTGTAAAGAAGTAACACCTTTGCATGGAAACACCCTTCTAAGGTAAGGAAACAGATTAACGTGGTATCAGTCAATTATCTAACCTTAAGCTATTGATTGCAATTGCTAGAGGCTGCAGCACCACTGGAGAGGACATACCTGAAACGGACATGAAGTGAGGGCTTTCCCAACATGTTTTTTAAAGATCTCATGAGCAACGAAGTCAGTTAAGATATCCTGGCTGCTTTCCAACATAAGCAGTTATCTCCTTTGAAGTTACAATCAGATGGGAAATATTTCTTCATTCCTGTACTTAACTGCATAAGTTGAATTAGTGTGCTGTTAAATGACAAAACATCAGTTGCAAGCTAAATAAATCCTCCTGTCTACAGAATTCTGAAAGCACTTCGGGATCCTTCAAGACGAAAGATGCTTAAGAACAACTGTGGTATGTCCATTAGGCATAGCTGCAACGAGTACTACAATCTTTTCATTTATTCAATAATAAATTGATTTCTTCCCTGAAGCTGATTTTTCCCTTGTGCCAGTCTCCAATTTCCTTCCTTGATGTAGCAGTAAAAGATTAAATTGTTCCTGGTGCTCAGCTCCCAGGTACACAAGTTCTCTAAGGATCAGACTTTACTATTTTATCATTTGGCTCAATGGTTGATCTCTGTAATGTCTGTTCAACTGGTGGAGACCTGAGACTGCACTCCCCCTAGTTCAGCTCCAGAAGTAACTTTTTATTTCTTTTAACATCTCAGGGTTCTACGGAGCAGTTCTCTGGCAGTGAGTGGGCTTTAGTCTAATAGCTATGATACACTGATAAGTTGCTAACGAACATAAACAAAAAAAAATATAGCATTATCACACTCACCTTATTACAACACAAGCAAGAACTCTGAAGCATAAAGGAATTCAAATACAGCAGTGGAAGGAATTTTCCCCCCTTCTTTAATCTGTAAAATAGCAATCTCCTTCCCAATACTTTCCCAGAGCTTCATAATATGATAAATTTTCGCACTTTTTACCCTCTTTGTCCTTAACCTCAGATTCCTAGAAATGGCCCTTTCACAGGGATACTGCTCACTTTGGGTGCAACTGGCAGCAGCATGCACCCCACCTTGTACAGGAGATGCACAGGGAGCCAGGAGAGTCCTTCAGGAAGAGAGGCAGGTCCTTGGTGCAGCTTGCAGGCATGAAAAGAGTCAGTCAATTTTATATTAGACAAGGTGCTCTGTTCTGCTATACAGCCTGTTGTGCAGGCTGTGAGACACCCAAGAAAACCATGTTATGTGAGATCCAGCTGCCACATGGAGCAGTGACCCATCACCTGCTGCAGGATGGACTGCACACTTCACTCAGATGCACCCGGGCTGTGCCCAGCCTCAGCAGTGCCACTCTGCTCTGCAAGCTTCTGGTCTGAAGAGCACTGAACAGCAAGAAAAGGAAATCACACTGAGTACAAGAGAATGACACTTGAAACCCAAAATCAGCAATTAATGATAAGGGCAATCCAACAGTCATCAGTACTACAACACAAGCATTGCTGCATGGAAGAGTAGTTGTTGGTTTGGTTTTGGGTTGGGTTTCTCCCCTCACCGCCTACCCACTTCTCTTACTGGTCTCATTCATCCTCTTATAACTCACTGAATATAGCATCCCCTTCCTTTAAAAAAGTCCTCTCTGTCCACAAAAACTTTTCCAGAGACAGGAAAACTGGTGGGCAGCTTGTGTATAGAAGGCAGCCACAATACTACCCCTGATTTTAAATGTACAAAATATTTCAATCTCACAGAAAGCAGCAGTGCCACTTTTTGCCCTCAAGAAGCACGTAAGAGTAGTAATGACCTAATCACTATGCCATGAGTGAAGACCTGTTATGCTGATAAGCTCTTTCTGTCCCATTTACAAATGGCAGGAGATCTGCTGGGGTGCTCCAAACAGACGGGTTGTGTTCCTACAGGGCACATAGGCAACAGCACATCTCCTGCTTTCACAATTCCCCGGTAGGCACCGTCCTTGCTTCTTGACAAGGAGTCTTTCCTAAAAGGTACGACAGATTTGTTGGTGTCAGCGCCCTTGAAGTACCTGGCAGAATTCAGGTACCCAACTTCAGTCAATGCTTAGCCAAGCTGCACGTGCTTTGACATTTAAACTTCTCATCAGTTACTCCATCTGGTCCCCTAGGCAGTGTAATGAAAGGCTCCCATCTTGAGTTTATTTCTCAAGCATTGCACTGGCATGACTCCTCATTCTGGGAAACACAAGGCCCGCACAGGATGGTCACACCTATAGAGCAGTCCCAGGCTTAGCAAGGCAACCAAACCCAAGGACATGCGTTAGGGAGTACAGGGAAATGGTACTTCAGCAATAAAATACAACATTGTCACTTAAAATATGTATTAGTAGTGATTTAAAAGAGTTGGGGTGTGACTTACTCTGCTCTCTGAATTTGATGCACAGGGTAAATGAACATTACTGAGGAGGGGGGAAGAAGAGAGGCTAAGCTCACCTCTGACAGCTCCTGAAGACTGTTTTTTGGCTGGTTGAGCTACTGATGCTGCAGAAAGGGTCTAAATGCCTCATTCCTCAACATATAGCTTAAACTCACATAAATTTCTCTAGCAGGTTACCATGAAAGTGTTATCCTACTACTGAATGCACTGGAATACAGTGGAGAACTCTAAATTATCACTGAACAGAACGGGACTTCTGCACGGCACAGCGTGATATCTTGTGGAGATACCAAACAGGGACTGGAAATAGATTGTGGCAGTGCTGTAGTCTTCCACCTCAGCTAAATCTGCTTTGAACCCAGTTGGGCTGCCTAGTCGGAGGGGCAACGTTATGTGGATGTGGCTTATATTGCCTTCAAATCAACAATTATTTCATTTCACCATTCGTCTCTCTCTCTGATCCTTGCTTCTTGACAGACATACACATTCACTGAGTCAACTGAGACTCTCAGCAGCACCCCTTTGCATCCTGTTGCATCTAAACACCGGAGCCAACATTCTAAAATAAGAATGCTCTGAGTAATTCAGTGGAGCACTTCACACAACTCCTAGACCCATGCAAGGAATTGGAGAAGACTTATTTGACCACTGATCCGATACTCTCTGTACCAGCCCTTCTGGCCTAATCCCATTGGCTTTGCTGGTTATTTTATCCCTGTTTCAAATAGACTAAGCACCTGGCTCCTTAGTAACATAAGGGGTCTCATAGCTTCCAAAGGCTTTTTTAATATTTAAATGTACACTGCTGTGCTCAGTTTCCTATTATTACTTCTCACTGTATCCTTCCATGTCATCAGCAATTTCATTGAAACATTCTTTCCGTAGTGTTTAGACCTTCCCTAAAGGTCTCCCAAAAGACAGTTCCCTTCTGTGCCCACAGTATCTACAAGCTCCATATCCTTTGGTGATCTGGCAAAAAGGAAACCAATTCCTGGAGGAGTGCAATGCATACAGTCTCTATTCATATCTCTTCCTCCAGAAGGAGATGGCTCACTTGTAAACTTCTGGGCTGAAATCCATCGGAAAACAGTCAAAACAGATTTTTTTATTCTCTTGCCACTGCAAATAAGAAACTGGCAGTATCACATAAAGGTCGCAGACAACTGAACTAACGATGCTGTCCTCTTCCCAGAGACCATGTCACCAGGAGACACATAAAAAGGAAAAGGCAACACATTTGGTCTCTCAGACAGGTGATAACCCAATTCATCTTATGAGTTGTTAAATTGAACAAGGGTTCAGGTAGCCACAGAGGTGAACACTCCATTCCAAGCCTCCACATCAGCTCTCTTTGTAAAATTCAGATTTTGCCTAGCTGTAGGAAGCTTTCACATCCTTGCTGCTCAGAGATGGAACAGCAGAGGAAGAATGTTCCTCCTTGTAGCAGGTGCCTCTTCGCATTAGCTGTAGCGGATTTCAGTCCCTACAGGAATACAGCTTCCTCCCTTCCCACTGGGAGGATTAACACTTGTGCTCTCTACAAGCAACTGCTTGTCTTGCAACTCTAAAATAAGCACCTTTGAGGCGCCTACAGGATACACACTGCCTCTGGTTCCCTGTGCTCTCGTCAAGCTCTTGGGGCGATGCAAGCTGTCAGCCACACGATCCCACAGCAGAGGAGGGTGTAGCACCAGTTACATGGAGAGAGCAGGCTTGCTGTAATTGCTTCTAAAAGCAAATTCCACTGGGTCCAGGGGAGGGCAGAGACTGGCACGTGCCTGTACATACTCACACAGAGGATCCCTTATTCCTTTCAGCTTCTCCTGTGCAAGCTTACTGACCTCCTGCAGTATTAATGAATTCCTCTGTCACCTCCTTGCTCTGACATCTGCTCAGGAGAACGGATGAGTAAGCAGGTAATCCAATTGGGCAGGAGCAAAGCAATGAGCCAATTTTCCCACACAACTGTGTTACCCTATTGCTCTTTGGCACTGCCTGCCCCTACAGGCCCTGTACTCCAAGAAAAGCTTTTGGGCTTCCTGCCCTGAGGATGTCTGAAGAGACCTTTTCCACCTCCAGCTTATCTTATTGCTTCTGTAAGTAAGACATAAAAGGCTGACTTTTCTCATTTCCAAGATTTCAACATTAAGAAAGCAAAAATGAAACCTTGATTTCTCTTCATCTCCTCCTCACTTTCTGTAAAGCAAGTTAACATAAATAATTGCTATCCCCCCCGCCAGCAAATCAGACCAGACAGATCAAGAAAGCTTCTACACAACAGAGACAAATTCAGTCCAAATCAAAGACTTTCAGTAAAGCAAGTTGTGAAGTAGGTTAAGTTCTGAAGTAAGGTTAAAACAGGCAGTAGTACTACATAGTTGGCAATTAAGAAGAAAATGTCCAGAAGTTTAATCCAGGTCATGTCAGGGCTAGAACAATATCAGTCTATACAAGTTGCCAACCAGTGCTTTTCTCTAGGCTTGATTTTAAGGGCATCAAACAATTGAACTTTTATCAATTTTATCGATTCCCTTTCAATACACATTTATATTCAATCAGTATAAATATTAAGACAATTCTCACTGATAGTCAAGAGGAACCCTTCTTTGTCCAGGCGCTTCTGTTAATAGTATTTCATTTTCAGTTGCGCAAAAAAGGAAAAAAAATCTTCTTCCCTGGTTCATGCACATTTAGGATGCTTGTCTGCCTTTCCCTGTTCTACAGTCTTTCAGGAGAGCACTGTACTGTAGGAAGAGCAGAGATCAGCTCTCCCATTCATACCTTATCACTTATGGATCTGCTAAAAATCAAGGGGGGAAAAAAATCACGAATTATGGAAGGTTTTATTTCTGTTGTTCACTATGGGAACATGTTCATCTCTGCTTGGCTCAAAATAGTATCTGACAGGAGTGAATCACACAAGTTCTGAAAAACTCACAAGAAATAAGCAAAGAAATCTATAGCTGCCTTTCTCAATCTCACTCCCTGCCTGCCTTCTTATTGACTTCTGCTGCCTGCATCGACCATTTGTAGCTACTTGTCTGCTTTCTCTTCTATTTAGGTAGTTACCAATGAAACAGGAGCGGAGTTGGGTGAAGGGGAATTGCTGTGGGAACCTCCAGCACTGCCTCTTGCTGGGAGGGATAACGAGGAGCCAATGAGGAAACACACAGCACAAAAAAATCGCTTCCTTTCATGAGAAGCCACTGAGATAACTCAATATGAATAAAAATCATAGAATAGATTTTACTTGATTTATATAAATGCCTAAAACATCTCAAAACACCTTCACCAGTCAGCCCTGGGGAAAACAGAGGGAAAGAGCAAAAACAGATACACCAGGAAAACAAAGAGACACAAATTCAAGTCCTGAAATTGATGTCCTCCCTTATCCTGAACGGGAGGAGACAACATTGCATAGCCTATGTACCCAGGATACAGCTAACCTGCAGGGCTTGGGTCTGGAACACAGACAACATCCATCTGCAAAGCAGATTAATTTCCATTCTTCCATTAACTTACACTTTCAACAATTTCTTCTCCTCTACTTTTTTTGCTCCAGTCTTCCCTCTATTCCTCTAATGTAGGAACAATACCTATTTACACTGTCTTACATGACTAAATATGCCAACACAGAGATGAGGTGCTTGCTGCATTTTTATGAAAAGGGTGTCCAAAGACTGAAATAAAGCAATAAACCAAAATATGTTATACCCATATAATTCCAAGCCACAAAAGGACTAGTTTGAATTTGACTCCCATTTCTTTCCAAGTCAAACAGAAAATACTGTATAGATATATTTCACCAAGCATTTGATTTCTTTTTCCTCTATCCTTTCCCTTCTCCTGACACTTTCTCTTTCTGCTGCTTTAAACTTCCCTCCTTGTGGACAATCCTTTGTTGTTAAAAAGCTGTACTTGATTTGAGAAGGGGAAAAAAAAAAAAAAAAAGAGAAAAAGCACCATCTTTTGTGTGTATATATACATATAGGTTAACAGTTGGACTGAATGATCTCAAAGATCTCTTCCAAACTGAACAAATCTATGAGTCTATAGGTGTGTATTTATGTATACACACACATCTTTTTCCACACAAGTGCATAGATGAAAACCCATGATGCTTGAGAACTAATCAAGAAAATTACTATGCATTTTTATATGTACATACAGCCCTACTCCCTTACTGGAGCAGATAACACTTCTACCCCGCTTTATGCCTATGAGTTTTCGGTTGGTGTAAAGCAAAACAGATGAAGGCAGCTCCTCACCCTGGCCTCAGCCCAGCACACAGTCAGCAAGCACCTCATGGTCACACCCATACCTGAAAGCTGGAAAACACCTCCAGGTTTACAGTTTAAATGCTCACAAGAGGTAAGGAGGAAAAGACATCAGATCAAAAGTTAGAAATTATTAAGAAGGATCTCTGCCAAAGCAAAGAACACCATTATGCCACTGAACACATTTTTAAAGGAAAAAAGGTGAAATACAAACACTGAGTAATAATACAGAACTGTTTGATCACACAAAAGTTTTAAATTCAACTGGTGTAGAGTTACAAAAGAAAAACTACCAACCACAGTATACTATAATGTTAAATTTGTTCAAATTTCTCAAGTCAGAAGGAAGGCTACAAGTAAAATTTCTCACTGAGCATGCTTGAAACCCACTCAAAGTCTTCTAAAACTTCTCAGTTTCAAGCATCTGGTTTGCATGTCAGCCTGTCTGACATACACAAAAAAACCTACAGAAGGCTTCAAATATCTGTAGTTCATTCTTCATTTGACAATATGAGTCTGCATGTTATTTTATTATTACAGAGATTTTTTTTTTAAAGCTGTATATATTTCAGTTACATACCAAACACACTGATTTTTTCAATACCATAATGGTCCTTTTTTAACTTCATTTTGGCTTTTAAGGAAATTCATTTTAGAACAGAAGTGGAGGTTCTGTTGTGATTGCAAGGCTTGGACCATGTAAAGCTTTATTTATCTGTGTAACAAAACCAACAGGTTGTGTTCCAGCTCTTCCACAAAACAAAGCTGCATAAATGGGGGGGTTCTGTGGCACAATTAGTTTTTTTACAAGCAGAGAGAAAAATAAATAAAAAATAAAAAAAATAACTTTCAAAATAAGCATACCTTTAATACAGAAAGACCTGTTGAAACAGGAAGTGATCCTACCGAATACTGTGGAAACTCCATTGCTTGACAGCTTGACACAGAATCAGCAAGCCCATGTACAGACTAGGCATAACTGGCTGAATGGCAAGCTCAGGCTTACTATGTGTCTTCTGTTCATATGTACAGCAAGAGAAAGCATCTGTCTTCCCCCAAGCAGCACAGCAGAGGGAGGAATCTTTTTTGCACAGAGAACCATCTTGTGCAATATACTGTGGTCAGATTAAGTCAGTGAGTCACACCGTAACACCAAGAAAAATGAGACGTGGTTATTTTTCCCTATGATGACCTTGATTCCATTCATGCAAGAGCAAATGTTCCTAGAAGAAGCTGAAAGCCTAGATATGGGGGAGGACAGGGAAAAAGGAAAAAGGAAACGGGAAAAAGGAAACGGGAAAAAGGAAACGGGAAAAAGGAAACGGGAAAAAGGAAACGGGAAAAAGGAAAAAAGAAGGACCCTGGCATACACTTGCACTCATCCAGTCCTCCAGAATTCATCAAAGGCACTATTTAGTAAAACTGTTTATACATATCAGCAAGACAAATGCTTAACAGAAATGTTAGTACTACCATCTTCTCACCCATATGAAAGCTTTAGACAAGAAGATTAAGTTACTTGGAGGGAAAGCCAAAGTAATTGAACAAAAAGATACAGTTCCTCTTATTTTTATGTGAGTGCAACAGCCATTAGATTGATCCCAGAGCTTTCACAGGCTAAGACTATTGCTTTGGAAAAGTGAACACTAGTAAGAGGATTCAGCAGCACTCAAAGAGGTGGCCAAACCAGCAGACAATAAACTGATTATGAACAAGCTTCTAAATCAGGTGCAATTATAGGAAGATTCCATCCAAAGCTTTTGAGTCACCTGATTCACATGATGGATGGATGGCAAATTCCCTCTTCCCAGTCCAACAGTCAGCAATTGAACAGCAATAACTTTCTTCTGAACAGTGTTTCTAGTTTAGTGCTGCTGGTCACCCTCAGATCTCATGGTCTCACCCAGTTGTCAGCCTCGGGTCCAATACTGCACAAAAACTCAGCACAGAGTTTGTACAATAGCCAGTGAATGGAAGGGGCTGTTCAGCACCTATGTGCACACATATACACATAATCCATTTCTTACAAGTAAAAAAGCATTAGATAATTTTGTGACCACAGAGCTGCTTTGGGCCTTGTTCTAAATTGGACTTCAAGAGTTTATAAACCATATTCTAATTCCTCACTGCCAACCACGTGCTTAAACAGGGGTCAGGTTAGAATATAAATGCTGCGTATCTCCACTGCCAATGCCCCAGAGCTGATCATTTCCCTCAGACAAGAGCTGGACTGAAGTGGATTTGAGTGCCCTAAAAGCAAAGGGTCTTGCATCCGGTTCACAGATCTCTTTTTATTGCAACCATAACACTTTCCTTTCTTTAATGTGTTTTATATAAAACATGTTCTTTACATTCTCTCCTTTGATCTAGGCATGATGAAGTCAGATAACTATATTTTTATTCAAGATGAACAAAATCTCTATTTCCAATAAAGAATGACTCATTTAAAGAAAGGAAGATAGACAACGGTTGGAAAGAAAAACAAAGGGAGAAAGAGATGATAGTCATAACCCTGCAAATACACTACCACTATATGTTTGAGTTTCAGAATGCAATACTTTGCCTCGAAAATGTTTTTTTCCTCTGTCTTTGTCCTTGTCTTCTATTTCTTATAATTTTAGCACAGGGAAAGAGGAAAAAAATTAATTTTTAATTTCACTCCCAAAGTTATTTGGAATTATTGATCCATCAGTTCTGTTTCTCTCAAATAATGAGGGGTACACAGACAACACATGTGACCCAAATCCTGTATTTCCTTAAAGTCTACGTCTTTAAAGTCTCTCTACGTCTGAAGATGCAAATACTGGGCTGCATACCAACAAGGCAGGAAAAGAAATTGAAGAGAGCTGATATCAGAAGAGATTTTCCTAGCACAAGGAAAATTGGTGTAATGCAGAAAAGTAGTTTCAGCACCAGTTTATTGTCAAATAAACCCTCAGGAACACAAGGGACACAGCAGAACTCATGCAGTGGGCACTAGCTAGCCAAGCCAGAGGCAGCAAGGCAGCACTACCTTAGCACTCCTTTCCAACAGCATTCTCACCATTAACAGTTTCCTTGTGTCACGAATACATCTGACTCACTGACACATGCAAAATAAGAGTGGGAAATATTATTCCTGTAGGACTGGAAATGAGTTCCTTTCCCCAACAATCCCATACCTTATCAATTCAACTAGAGATAGCATTTATTTCTGAAGCTGCGCAGGGGAAAAAATAGGCAGGCAAATGATCGGATAAAAGTGCTGTCTGGATTATGAATAAAATGCCCAAATTCAACACGATCAGTAACAGTTTTTGTGATTGAAAGTGTTCACCCTATGCCTAGCATTTTAGCTTGTCCAAAAAAATAAACAAAAAAAAAAATCCAGGGTTCATACAGCATTTGGAGAACTACACAGACGATACATTGTACAGCTAAGTATTCTTCATTTAAAACATTTCAGTGGGCTGTCTGTGTACCTTTATGGTCTTCAGATCAAGACAGACCAAAATGCAAAGTCTCAATTTGTAAGATATTTATACTAAAATGTTGCATAATACAAAATACCAGATCAGTGAACCAACAAGCATAAGAAATCTATAACACTGAGAATAGCAACACTAACTGTGAAAATTTACTCATTACTTTTTATTGCTAAGGTGCGAAACAACTCTCAGACCACTGCATAATAGGTCAGAATAGATCTGTGCTTGCTAATCTTGTCTGTTAGATTATTTGGATACAGGAAGAAGTACAGTATCAAAAGGCTTTTTTATGTGTGTAATAAGAGCCCAGCACAAATCCAAGTCAAGTCAATGATGGTAATGGGCACTGAACTCACTTTAACAATAAACAAAATGGTCTTAATCAACTCTTGCTTTGTTTTTCACAATACTTGATTGCATTATGATTTAAGCTATGCAAATTTAAATATATTTATTTCTGGAGGAAATTAAATAAAAATTTAGAGTAGTTATATTTACTTATAAACTTCAGAACACAATTTAAAACCTCAAGAAAACTTCAAAATAAGCACACTGCTTCTGAGGATAGAAAATTCTAAATGTCACCAGACTAAAAATATGATTTAACATGTCACAGAAGTTCTGAGAAGAAATTAATTTCTTTTGAATATTAAATAACTAGAAACCACACATACAGATCACAAAATAGCTGTTCTGTGTTATTTATTTTGATATAAAATCCACGCCTTTTTGCTGTCCAAATATTTTCTACATGTCACAGACTTCTGAACTGACACTAAGCAAGTGCATCAAAGAAACTGAGAGGAAGCCAACTATGCTTTGGCAGCTGATGATAGCATCTTCTGGCAGTGAGGAGACAGGGAGGCGATTTCAGACTGTGGGATGTGCTTCTCTGCAGCAGCTCTTTCTGCTACAGTGGTCAGCAGTGGGAAGACCAGCAGTGCTGACCTAAAATGAATCATTGTAAGTTCAACCACCGGTCACATGAGTCAGGCAGTCCCATTCTTCCGAAAATGGCCCCTTCAGCCAGGCTGCAAACACAGGCAGGCATCATTTTGTTGGTTCTTTTTGGGTAGTGTTTGTCAGGGCAGCATCTCTAAGAGAATATCTAGAAGAACATCAGCCAAATTTTCAGCTGGTGAAGTCAAGGCAGACTGAGTTAAAACAATCCACATAAGATTAGGAGCAAGACAGTTTTTCTAATCCAAGAGAAGAAATTCTGCATTCAGAATAGGAGGCATACACTGTCTAGACTGCTGTTCTTCTAAGATGTTCTACCTCTCCTCAGCAGTTACGGTACTATCCTTCCAACCCAAGAGCAGCATATGAAGCTTTCAGTCTGGTCCAGCTGGCAGGATGGCTGGAAATTCTACTCTCAGGCTCTAAATTTGAATCAGCAGAATTTCACAGTGGGATGAAATCCAAAGTCACTCAGATTTAGCCAGTCACATTTTTCCCCAGTTAGCCAGGACACGGAGACAAGGTTACCACAAATGAGGTGGTTTTCCTCTGTTACAGAGCCAGTTCCATCTGAGCACAAAACATGTACCGTGCATTTCCTAGGTTTTACATAACCTGTAGCAACCTAATAACTGTGTTTTCTGTTTTGTTTGCTATTACTCCTGATGAAATTTTCTGGTCATGGCTCAAAGTTCTTTAAAAGAGTGTGAAGTTAATTACAGCACAGCCTCAGTGTGTTGTTATGGCAACTGAAATATTCAAAGTTACAGAAACTAATATTTGTTAGCTTACAGCACTATTATTTTTTACCAGAGTGTGACTGTATTCTCTCCCACTCAACTAATTTTTCTTTTTGATCCCAAAATTACCAAGATGAGGGGGCAAGGGGGCTGTCTGCACACTTTATCACAAAAAAAAAACCTGTACAAAACTTCCATGTTTGAGGATAATTATGGAAAGATTGGAGACATACAAAGTCCATCAACAGCCCCAACATTTGTTGGTCACAAGACTTTCTCTCTTGGAATAATGCACACTAATCAAAATATGTGTAGCAGCCAAAACAAAGTAAAAGGAGTTGGGATTTCTGTGCTCTGCTCCTAACCCTGCCATAGTTGGTTAGGACAGTAGGCAATTTGCTAAGTGCAATATTTAAACTTTTACTGTTATCAAAATAGCTTATTTTTTTATTTCTGATCTGCACCACATTAGCCCTGAATCTTAGAGGTACTAATTATCCATGTAATCCAGCAACCGAGCCTGGAAGCATGACTGCTTTGACACTGCACACACACACAAAAAAAAAAAGTCCCAAAGAAGCTCCACTGGTCACCTCACAATGAAGACGTACGTTTGCAGCTACTTTTGACAGATGTCTTCAATCTTCCTAGGCTTTGGATTCTCACCTCCAGAAAGGCCAGTGACATGCACAGGCCCTGCTGAAGTCATTGAATTGTTTTTCCTTAAAGGTGTTGAACAGCCAAGAGACTTCCTCTCCTGTTCCCATAATCCAGGGCCAAGAATTCAGAGTAACTCCTATGTGACAAGCCCTACCCCTACTCACCCCAAAACATTCTTCTAATTAGAGTGAAACAAACTATAACCATACACAATTGTAACATCATTTAACTTTCTAGCTAGTAAATATACAACTATTCCTGCTTTTGTTTTACTTCTGTCTTTACATTCTGACTTTTCTTTGTTGCATAATAATACATGCACTTGTGTCTTTTTTATTGTTTCACCTTACCACTTGATTTCTCCTTCTGTCCACCATTTTCTCCTTCTTTCACTTTTAATCTATTCCTAGCTACTTCACTAAGTTCTTCTTCACGACACCTTTTCCTGCTTGCTTATACCAGAGACTCACTCTACCATCATTCTCTGTAACCTCATGCCTAACTCAAAGGCTGAGAAGTGCACCAAGACCTTATGACTAGGAAACTAATTTCAATTCAGTGAAGTGAAGGAAATTAAGGAATCTAGGCCTTCTTTCCTTTTTAACCAGGTCTTACAAGACACTTTCCTCAAAAATCTGCCCACGAAACTCTCAAACATACTTCTCAGGAGATTCCCATGCCCAGGCTGAGGCTGAGGGAGAGGCTGAGGGAACTGGGGTTGTTTAGCCTAGAGAAGAGAAGGCTCAGGGGAGACCTCATCACTCTCTACAACTACCTGAAAGGAGTTTGTAGCCAGGCGGGGGTTGGGCTCTTTTCCCAGGCAATCAGCAGTAGGACAAGAGGGCGCGGGCTTAAGCTCTGCCAGGGGGGGTTTAGGTTGGATATTAGAAGGAAGTTCTTTACAGAGAGAGTGATCAGGCACTGGAATGGCCTGCCCAGAGAGGTGGTGGATTCACCATCCCTGGAGGTGTTTAAGATGAGGCTGGATGT
>JAWMRA010000161.1:42328998-42345867 GCA_035584735.1 Pseudotriccus pelzelni | reverse complement strand
TCTTCACTCTGTTACATGTCTGGTCAGGAGGGTCTCAGTTCTACCCCTGCCCCTGGCCCAGGGCCAGGGGAGGAGAGAGGTTTGGCCCCTCTTGGGGCCTGCCGTGTCTTCTCTCACGTGGCTGCCAATTTCATCTGCCCCACAACCTTCTCTTCTGTTTTCTTGAAGATGTAATTAGCAAGGCGTCACCTAAACTCCTGATTGGCTTTTGTCTGGAAATTACCTGGACAAACCAATTCCAATCCCCAAGGAGGGGGAACTTTTGCAAACCCACCACAATTCCCATGTCCTGGGTGCTGGTGTGGAGCCAAAAGACGCCCACCAGCCATGCAGTTCCTTTCCTGATGGGTATCCCCTAGATGTTCTCTCCTGCATGGAGAGCAACAAGGCTGCCCCACTGGGGTATTGCCTCGTGGTGTCAAAGCCCAGAGGGAATGGATGGCAGTGGCCGGGCTACAAAGCCACAAACTATTTCTGAAATAAAATTCACCTCTCCTCATCTTCTCTGTTGCTGACAAAGGCGTTACAAACCCACGTTTATTTTCTCTCCCTGCTCAACCGGGTAGGAACAGTACAGAGTCCAGCTTAAACCTCCTTTCTAGAAAAATGGTGAACAGATTGCTTCTTACATCATGGGTAAAGGTTTTTGCCACTGTGGCTGTGGTGTATCTTAAAAGCAGAACTTGAAATCAAGTCCTTGGGTGAAAGCAAAACAGAACATTTCAAGCCCCACTGTTGCAGAAGAGAGGAAGAAGTGAGTGTGACTTTGCAGTTATGCTTGGCCATTCTGACTCTAATGCAGATGTGTTTGACCTTCAGATCCACCCACATATGTTTCACTTTGCATGCCCAAAAAGGAGCTGTTGTCAGAGAAAGGAGACTCTCAAGAACAAATCACAGAGGGAGAAGAGTGCTCTTAAGTGACATTTTCAGGCCAAGAAGAGTTCTACGAAAGAAGTTTGGGCATGCATACCCATCACAGACAGCAAAAAAAAATTAGAAAAAAGCCCCTCACACAATGACTTCTTCTTAGATGCTTGAAATTCTGGCTTCATTTTTGTACCTGAATGTGTTTTTTATTATTCTCAGAATTTGTTCCTCTCATACATCATATAAACAAGCACAGGTGATGAATAAATAAGTTGCAGAGTTAACATGGGTAGCTTTCCCTAGCATTGCTGCTGAAGTTCTCAATCTCTTGAGTTCGTATGTGGGAATGTTGTTAAAAATTAATTATTTTCAACACATCCATTTCAGCTCTGTTGTTGTGGCACAAAACATCCTTCAAAGAAACAAGAAAGAAGCAAAAACCCCCTCAGCCAATTCCCTCTCCTTGCCTTTGAGATGTTGACTTGGTTGGAAAAACTGGCAGAAGGTGAGTCAAAAGTGACTATATTGCAGGGTAGTTTGGTGATCACAAGATAAAAGCAGAACAGTAATTTGTTTAAAAATTATATTTAGTATGGATCAAAATGTAGAGATCATAGTAGAGGTCATATACTGTGAGGGGAAAAAAGTTTAGAAACGGGTCATCATATCCATGGTAACATAGGAGAGAACCTTTCAACAAATAGAGGAGTTTCTTGTCTAGCTGTTATTGCCTCAACGGTACATAGGTCAACAGGTACAGCACTTCTGGGGAACTGGTGAGGAGTGGGTTAAGATGCTATTTTGGGAGAACCTTGGTCTCTCTGCAGTGTGGAAGCAGACAGGAAGGGGAACGTCACACATTGTGAGCAGCACCTGAGCCCAGCTCACCTGGCTGGTGGAGGTCTCCCATTTCATCCCCATACTCACCCAAGGATGAAGTTTGGCACCGTGAAGGCAAAGGGATGAATAGTGGGGAGAATCTCTTGGAAGAGGGCAGGTGTGTTGTGCAAGGAGATTGCTGGGAGAACAGCAGAAAGCAGTAGCCCTGTGAGGAAGAGGAGCTGCCAAAACTGGTGGGCAGAGAGTGTCCTCACTCAAGGGGAGCCCAAGCTGTGGATCCTCAGACAGCACAGGACTTACACTCCTCACAGAGAAATAGCTTCGGGACTGTGTTTACTTGCTGACAGACTATGTGAACCATCTGTTTGAGTTCAGAGTGAGCAAAATTGGAGTCTTCTTTCTTTTTCTGTCTGGAGGAATTTCTTTTTTTATTTTGAAATGACCTCCAAAATTTACCCACAAACAACTCTTTTACCTAGCACAGTTAATGATACAAATCTTTCTGTATTAACTGATGCACCTACCTAACTACTGATAAGTAGTTAGAGGTATAAACAGCCTTAGCAGCATTCACAGTTAGGTGCCTAGCAGGAGAGTTTCCTTTAGAAGCTGTATCAGCTAGTGTTTTACCAATGCCTACATGATAGTCAGAAGAAAAAAAAGTTTAATAGAATGTGTGCAGTGATTAACTGTTATTTAATTATGTCTCTATTTATGTTTTGTCTGTATTTAGGCAGGATCCTCATTTGCCTTTGCCTTAATGTGATGCTGCAAAGGTACTGTTGATAATTTTGAAGCCAGAGTTATAAGCAAAGAAGACATCTTTCCTATCAATATGTTGCTAGACAAGTCTGGGAGCATTGTCAGGCAAAAATAATTTAATTACTTGAAGTCTTCTTTTTACTAAAATAGAAGTTGTCCCACAATAATGTATTGGACACTTCCCAGGGTCACCTGTGCAGTACTGCTTAGGGAATCGAAGATACATCACAATCATCTCCCAACACCTACTTAGAAGGTAGCATATTGGTAAGCATAGTAGGGATGTGGATAGTAATTAAGGCTCAGTGTCTGTATGACAGTCAGTATGGATAAAAGAAAGCTGCTTTGCACTGGCAGTGTTACAGCTGTATCTGGAGTGAGATAAGTAACTCGCAGCTTGTAGTAAGCTGATAGAAGTAACCCCAAACTTTAATTTATGTGTTTATCACTTAATAAATAGAGGTGTTTGCTGTTTCTTTTTCTAAAAGATACCGATATTTCTGGGAAAGATGCAATGCTATGTGAGCCTCCACCTCCTCCTGCTGGAATGCTGTCCAGGAACTACTCAAATTTCCTCTTGAAGTGGCAAGGTTTAGTGTTTGCAGCCGTGTGGAAAGAACAGAAATGAAAAAATCATAATGTGCTTGTCTGAGTGGACAAGTGTGTAATATAATAGTAAATTTGAAGGTTCAGAAGTACACAGTCAGCTTTGAACTATATTCCTTAAGCCTGAAAGGGATGCACACAACTCAATAGTCAAATTTTTTTGCCTTTGGGGTTCTGTGCATACAGTACCTGTATTTAATCCCCTTTTGGCTCTTCTGTGAGAAAAAACGAAGGATCTAGGCAAAACCTAAATGAAATCTCAGGAAGTGGTTCAGATCCTCAGTTGAGCATAGGCATCCTGTTTGAGTCTGTGGGAGTCATTTAATTGCTACCTGCAAAGAAAGGAAACAGGGAGAGCAGAGCAAAATGTTTTCATTTGCTCTGTGCTGTCTGATAGTAAGAGAGCTTTTGTCATAATACCAAAGTTTTTCTTTTCCCAATAAATATATAGAAAAAAATCTCAAACAGTATGGTCTTTAAATGAAAAGTCAAAAGACCCTGATTGCCAAGAAGTGTGAAAAGAAGAAAAGATACTTTTCCTGACCAGCTTTTCATTCCTCGGTCTCTCTCTGCTGCTTCTCCTGAACTTCACCTTCCTCAGTTCAGATATGTTTCTACACTGAGGCAGTTACTCTGCCAGCTCTCTCCTTCTCTTTCTGCATGAAGCTTGGCAGAGACACAACACGTGCAGTTTTGCTGCATGGAGACCAGTTTCTACTCTTCACCTGCAGCTGTGCACCCAACACCATTGTGCAGGAGGGATGGGGATGCCCATCATCATGCTTTCACAAAAATTCAGTGCTTAGTTCATAAGTGAAGCAACATGGCCTCTGCTCACAAACACACTGAGGGCTGGGATGCTCTCCCACACAATCTGGCATAACAGGGCTCACAAATAGTTATGGCCTCTCGTTATGGCTTGTACAGATGAAAATAGATGCCCAGGTAGCATGTGAGAGTGGACAAAATGGAGAAGTGACAGTGTCATAGGATTTATTATCCCTTTGGAAGGTCACTTGGAGAGAGGTGTTTCCCCAATAAGTGCATGTGATCACCTGCAGGGGTGTGCAGAGTAATGTGATGAAGTAGAGAGGAGCTGGGACCACAGCTGGTGGCAAACGCCCATGGACCAGGAAAATGTTTCAGTTCACAGGCAGAATATGTGTTCAAATCTAGAGAAGAGATTCTAAGAGGATTGTTATGGAAATCGTCAAGGGTAACCCAGGGATGCACCAGTGCAAGAAATTCTGAGAAGTGAGCCCCAAATATTCGAGCCATGGACTGTGGATGAGGAAGATCAGAGATAAGTTTTTTGCCACCATCAAAAGATAGACATCAAATGCTGGCTTTCCTAAGCTGGTTTAAGGCAATGCTTCTTTTTCTGCTGGTATTTGTTGTGGTCAATAACTTTGACAGGGTCTTGACCTCATCCTCATATAGAAAGTAAGAAGAAAACCTGAAAACTCAGAAAATATTTTTCAGGGCAGGAAACTTATCTGGTTAATGCTAAAAAGATTTTCTAATACAATATTGTTCTAGAGTAAGGACATTTAATTCCTCACAAAGATGTGTTTAAATTTGTACTTACACTGAAAATGTATCAAATTAACATTTTAAAAACAAGCTATTACATCCTGTCAAGTTTTATCCCAATGCAAATACATATTGAGATGTTATGATAAATGGCAGTCTATTTATACCAGAAATACCAGTAGTCCTTTAACTATAGCACCACAAATGATGCCACTCTAATTAAAATTGGTAAATGGTTATATTCAGTTTTTAATGAAAATAGTCTTCCATGCATTTCCAATCTTCAGCACCATTTCATTTTGTCTATAGTGGTCAAGGAAATAATTATTTGAATTGGAGTCTAAATCTCCATGAATATACTGGTAATCAAATATTTCTTCTATTAGCACTTAGACGAGCTATTCTGCCATAAATGAACTGGTGGAGATCTGCACTAAGCACAGTTGCTTTCACTTTGGGAATTGGATGGAATAAATGTTAGGTAGTTATAAGCATTGGCCAGCTGGCCTGAGCTGTTTGTGCTCTGCAGGGGATTAGCTACAATAGCGACACATCTTGAGTGTATGCAATTCAGCAAAGTGACAATGTGCATTTAGAAGTGTGAT
The DNA here is from genome assembly GCA_035584735.1 of Pseudotriccus pelzelni. Taxonomy (NCBI): domain Eukaryota; kingdom Metazoa; phylum Chordata; class Aves; order Passeriformes; family Tyrannidae; genus Pseudotriccus; species Pseudotriccus pelzelni. The sequence goes on along the minus strand of JAWMRA010000161.1, from coordinate 42,340,651 downwards.
TAAGCAGTATACATTTTTTTGTCTTTGCAGCCTCAAAATGAGAGGTCACCTCGGGTCTAACTGAGGAGCAAATAAGAGGCTAGTTGAAGGAAAACGGTGGAAAAAATATCAAATCAGAGAACTACAGGAAACCTGAGGCCAAAGCTTTCTCATTGCTTCCAGGTCTGTAGCCACTGCTGGGTTTGTGCTAGCCATCCTGCTCAGCTTTTCTGTCAGTAGAGGGAAGATATGGACTTCACATGGATTTGCAATGGGATACAAGTTCCCGTTGTCACTTGGTGGTTTCTGCGATATTTCTGGAGAAATGGAATAGGAAAAAATATTGCAGTCTTCATAGCTCTTCCGCTCACTATGTTTAGTATTCTGGTGATTTTTTTTGTAGAACTCCCATGCCAGCAAAGTACCATCCTTCCTCCTCTGCCAATACTGCTAAGAAGCAAAGCATCGCTTGCTGCTTGGGACACGCAGCAGCTGGTGTTTCCAAGTGCTCCAAGAGAAAACCAGTCAATGTGAATTACTGACTGTTAAAGGAGGTGAAGAATTAAAGCATTTTAAATTAATAGACAAATAAGTCCTCAAGATTTTAACAGTGGACTGGGGAAGACGGCATATGCTTCTTGTGCAGGCCTATCACAGCAGTACCTTGATGCTAATGACTGAGAGCCCTTGGTGCAGCTGTGCTGCCTGCATTAGTCTTGATCAAAAGGACATCTCTTTTTCGCAGGCTCACAGACATTGCAATCCTCCATCACCCTGGTGCAGCAAACCACCAGGGTGGTACTTGCCATCACCTGTGTGGAGATCACTCTGTATAGTGCTGGGTGGCTGAGCAGGGCAGGGCAGCCTCCTGGAGATTACTGCTGGACATCCTTCTTCAATGGGACATGGCCCAGTTGGCCTCCTGAAGCCCCATTTCTAGTGATCATCTCCTAAAATCTGCCTGGAGCTGTGACCAAGGGAACTGGGAAAGTTTTGTGGGTGGTGTTCCAGCCCATCATGAGCTGCAGTAATTTTTAACCCCTCTGCGGTAAAATAAAGCTTATTCAGGAAAAGTGAAATCAGACTTTCAAAGGCTTAAGACAAAGTGGCCAAGGGTTGGCTTTCCCTGTGGCCAAGAGGTTCTTATTCCCAGCAAACAATAGTTTTGCTTGCCTACCTTGAAAAGTCTTGATTGTGACTCGAGGAAAGACTCTTTGTCATTCCTTCTATCAGACAAGGTCTCCCAGCAAATCACTGCTCAGAAAATTGGAGGCTTTTCCTTCACAACATCATAGCATTAGAAAATCTCCAAGTTGCAGACTTGGGCTCAGGTTTCACCATACCTTCCCCTGCTCCCTTTTTGACAGCACTCAGGCAGGCTGACGACATCCATAGACCAGGCACTCTTGTTCCTCATGGTCTGGCTCAAGAGTTTCACCCGATCTCTATCTTTGTCTCCACAAATGGTTCTTGCACAGGAATCCAACCTTGCTGCATCCAGCCCCTTTCTCATAACAGGAGAAAACCAGAGTAAAATAAAGTGTCAGTCCAAAGAACTTCAAGTAGTCAAGTTCTTCTTTTCTTCCTTCTCATAATATAATTTATTTCCCAAGAATCATAATTTCCCACTTGCTTTACCCCTGAATTTAGTAAAGCAAAAATAAAGCTACCTGTTTTGGTGATGCTCTGCTGACTTGCTGTGTACACTTTGTTTCCATGGGAAAATTAGTGCTCTCTTTGAATATTTTACTGAGTCTGATGTTTTGATTTTTGGTTTGTGGATTTTTTTTTTTGGTGACTTACTGTCTATTCTTTTGAACAGTATATTAAACAACTTTATTTTAGCCACGATGCTAACATCCCTTTTCTTTCTGAAAGTAGACGTATCTTGGGGAGTACTACCGACTCCAAAGTCTTAAAATATTAGTGGTATTTCCTTCGACTTTCAGAAAGTTTATTTTCACGAGTTTTTCAAAATCCCTATCTGGCTGTTTACAGCTGTGTCTTTTGCTGAAAAGTTTTAACAAGCAACACAGCTAGGAGAGCTATTTTATTTTTCCCTGACATTATGTTGTTTTTGTAGCTAGAGTTCTGGGCTTGTTAGAAAGTACAGGGATAAATGCCACCTCCTGCTTACAGCCTTATTAGGGACATGCTGATATATTTTCACAACATGTCCATTGCAGTTAGTGGTGGATGAAGGTTCACAGTCATTCACAGGAACAAAGAAGAACAAGAACTGTAGAACAAAGAAGTGTTTGGTATGATGCTAAAAAAACCCCACCCAACCCCGTGTTAATTACAGGGTCTTCATAATGTATGCATTTTGCAGCAGACAGAGAAAGATACCAGAGATAAAACAAACTGCCCTCATGGCAAGAAGGAGCTTCTTGAAGAAGACTTACCCTAGGAGATTTTATTAATGCCCTTCTTGGATTAACACAACAATATCAGTTTTTTATTCAATTCAGTAGAAATTCAGCACTTCAGAAATCCAACTCAATTCAGTAGAAATATGAAGAAAAAAGAAAGCCTGATGATCTACTGAGAGATGCAATCTCCTGAATTCTAGTGAATTCACCGAGGGCAAATTGTCTGAGCAATGGTCCAGGAGCAAACATGATACAACCCAAAGCTTTAAGTATTTGCATAAAGGAAATTCTCTTAAGAAATTAGTCAGAATGAAGTTGAGTTAAAGAGACACATCAGAAGTAAAACTGTGCATTTACAGAAAAATGCTGACTGACTAAAGAGTAGGATCTATTGAAAATCAATCTGTGGAGGGCCTTCAAAATGCAGAGATGTCACTTGACTAGGATGAAAAAATGCAGAATGACTGGAGAGGCAAAGGACCAGCATGGGGTTTACTACTGCAACCACCAGAACCAAGCTGAAGAAGGGCAAGGGAGAAGAAAGGAGGTGATCCTACATGAGGGAAGAAATATCCCAGGGACAGGTGGAGGGAAAAAAAAGTGATTCACATCTTGAGAGAATGGAAAATTAGGAGGGTTGGCCATTTTAGGAGAGTAATAGAGTGGATAAGGGAAAACCAAGATGCTTAGAGAGCTGAGTAGAGAGAGGACACACTGGGACAAGGGATAAAGTGGCAGTGGGATATGAAGTTGGCATCGATGCATCAGAAAATGAAAGGAGGGCAGGAAGGGGGAGAAAAATACACCTCTAGTTGCAGCACTGTGGACAGGCCATGTCAGGCAGAGGGAACATGTACTGGAATCAGACATAGAGGGGCTTGCAGAAATTGCAGTAGGATTTGCCATCCCCAGTCAGATGCCTGTAGTTTAAAGTCACCAATATTCTTTTTTTTTATGATAGTGTGGTATCTACTTGAAACAACACATACAAAGTGCAGGAAGAATCAGCAACTGGTGAAGATTTATGGATTTGCAAGCATTCTCTGTCTGAGGAGGGTATAAAAAGCCAGGTAAATCTCAATATGCCACAGCGACCTTCCTGCCTGCAGAAGGGAACATCTCCAACTTTCTCCTTCCCCTCGTGGTTTTCAGTTGCCATCTAAGAGAAAACAGATATTCCCCTCAGGGCCAACTGCAAGGCATTCATTCAAAGGAGCAGTGAGTAAGAATAAATAAGAAAAGAAAGAAATGGAATTTGCTGGGTGACTGGAAATGTGAATGAAGAGTTAAAGGTTGAATAGTGCCTGAGAGATAAAAAATCCAATCATTTGTCTGTGAAAATAAATAAAAGGAAGCTGTGTTCTGCTGCATGGTGTAACAAAGATGCCTTTACAGCTTTCACTGATGGAGAAATTGAACACATACCAAAACACTGCAGCCTCGGAGAGCAAAACATCTGAAAACTGTGTTTGAGAGTCTCCCGAAAGATCAGAGACATGTAAGTTTACAATTAACGTGACTATTGAGGGGTTACAATGTGAAAATTGTCCTGTCTCCACTGGGAGGCAAGCAACATGCTGCTTTTTGGCGTACAGGAGTCAACATGGATCAGCTTTTCTGCCGATGGTGCTCTGTCTGCATGATCGTGGAGTGGCTTTATTGGCACAGGGACAGCCTGGCTTATGGGACTGGACCACAGAAGGATGCTAATAAATCCTCCAGTGCACTGAAAATCTTGTGTATGTACAATACACTCGCTCGTATCTGCCCACAAGGCTAGGTATTGTTGTTTTGGTGAGACATCACACTGTGCTTTGGGTGACCTACTGGAGCTGTTACAGACATATCCTGAAACCTGCCAGAGGTGCCATGCTTCAGGCGTAGGACCACTGTTTGGGATGCAGGGGCCTGCTGGTAGTGAGTCACAGCCAATTGTCTTCAGGGTCAGAACCACAATATTTGTCAAAATTAAACTAAAGGGAGCCCAGATGTGTATTTAGCTATAGGGCAAAATCCCTCATATTTTTCTCCTGGAAACTAAAGCCTGATGCTGCGGTTTTGGAAGTGTGCACATGGCTTGTCGTGGCATGACTAACTGGTGTCACAGACAAGCAAAATAGAGCAACCTGAAGGGGAAGGATGAAGGGTTGCAACGAGTGGGTGACACATGAGCTGTGCATGTCTTTATGAATAAGCCATTTATAGGTGACAAAGAAGCAGAGTTTTGTTTTTTTTTGTAACATTCAAATCTTGTGCATTTCACCAAACAACCCAAAGGAAAAATGTGTCCTGTGTGTGTCTCAGGGAAGATTTTAGCCTGGAGAAGAGGAGACTCAGGGGAGACCTCATCACTCTCTACAACTACCTGAGAGGAGGTTGTAGCCAGGTGGGGGTTGGTCTCTTCTCCCAGGCAATCAGCAGCAGGACAAGACGGCATGGACTCAAGCTCTGCCAGGGGAGGTTTAGGCTGGATATTAGGAAAAAAATTTTTACAGAGAGAGTAATCAGACATTGGAATGGCCTGCCCAGAGAGGTGGTGGATTCTCCATCCCTGGAGGTGTTTAAGATGAGGCTGGATGTGGCACTGAGTGCCATGATCTAGTAACCATGGTGGGGTTGGATCAAGGGTTGGACTTGATGACCTCAGAGGTCTCTTCCAACCCAGTTAATTCTATGATTCTATGATTTTCCTGACCCAAGAACACGACGTTTAAAAATCAAGTTAAAAATCCCAAACCCTCTGACCTTCATCCATGACTGAATTCCAAGTGGCTGGAAGAAGACAGATGCTCAGGGATGTCCTTTCAGCTCTATACTCCCTGCTGCAAACCTTCTACAGCACTTTAAAAAATTTTCACTAATTAATTCAATTTCATTTAGAAATAACAAAACAACCAAAGAAAGTAAAACCAAACTTTAAATGCAGGCATATTTCAAAAATCTACTTAATTTTGTTAAGCTACAAACAGTAAGCAACAAACATCATCCTGTCTCTGCAAGCTGTCAGTCTTGATTCTATCAAGGACAGCTAGCTTGCTTTTTTTAGTCTTCACACAGGCAATTCAATATAGGTAGGTAGTTCCTTCCTTTCTCTTATCACTCCTATTCAGCCAGTTCTGCAGGAATTAAGGACTATCTCATTTTCAGATTCCCGCACATTCTTTCTCACATTCTCTTGCACTGCAATTCTTTCAAAACTGGATTGTCAAATGAATTTATCTTGAGTGATCTTCCAAGAGGAAACGCAATGTATGCTCCTTCTCCATTAACTGCGCTTGTTATCTTATTCTGTGCATTAAAAAGTAACCAAATCATTTTGTCCCTCTCTGAAAAGGGAATTTACTGCAGAATTTCCTATTCAGGCAATACATAGTTTGCTCACATTGGCCATTCAGAGAGTCAACATTTCTAAAACACATGAAAAGTAAATCCTTGTCTGCTTTCCCTTCACACTGATTACCCACAAAACCCACTCAGGAAACAATGAAGTTTTTTTTACTGAGGAAAACACTGCTGCTGCTTGTCCAAGACTGTGAACTAATTCAGTTCTACAAAGACCGCAGAATAGACTGGAGGGAAAGAATTGTTAAAGAAATATAGGTAGAGATGAACAATAATTCTACAGTAACTGAACTATGGTCTAAGAATTTATCTATATAAACTACAGCTATAGTTACACAATGGTGATTTACATACAACACATTTTTAAGACACTGAACACTCATCCATAATTCCGTCTAATAGAGAGTCACACAGGATGTACAGTTACTGTGTCTGTAAACAAAGAGATAATAGTACAGAACAAAAAATGAAAATCAAGAATTAGGAGATACATGCCGTATTAACTTCATTCATGACAAAAGTTATATCTACACTTGTCCTTGTAGATGGGAGATCTGGGGACAAACTTGAGATTAGACCTTTCTGTTCCTCGAGCACTCTCTCATCCATCAATGTACATAAGAAAGGGATGAAGAGTGGCTACTGCCCCCCATTAAATGAGCAGAGGCTAGTGATACATTTGATGTGCTTTCAGTCTCCATAACACTAAATGAGATCCTCTCCACAGTTTCCTTGGGAGATTGCATATGTACAGATAGATATTCAAGTACTGCTAACAGCATGAGGGCCAGACACACTGATAGGAAAACAACTGAAGCTGCTCTGGACAAGCCAAATTCAGCTTGCTTGTCCTTCCACCCTAACTCTGTCCAGCTCAGACAGATCTCTTTTGCTCCAGGTAGGCTCAAACAATAAGATGGATCCTCAAGTAGATAAGAAATTCAGTCCCTGGACTATCAACTTAGCAGCCAGTTATATTTTACTTATCCTTTTTATCATGTATTTGCCAGTTCAAGTCTGGTCCCCATCTAGTACCATAAAATAAATCAGTTTCTTATAATCAGATTCTTAGACAAAAGGTCTCCATAGCCATACACCAGCAATATTACCAGTTCCTTACTAGTACTTTATTCCTTTCTTACGTATAGCATGGTAACTCTTAGAGCTGTCCACAATAATTTCCATCTCACTAGACAAAGGTGGTGTATAAAAACAAGAGCGACACATCTACCATCCCTCTAGTTTCCTAACCAGAGGGAAGGAATTCACAAAAGTTTGAGACAAGCAACTTACGGTCAAATAGCAAACTCATGGCCAAATTAAAGCTATACTTCAGTTGCTTACTTTCATGCCTTAGTAGATAACTGGAGCAGCGAGGAAAGAGTTCAAGAGTCAAGATATCTCTCCTTCGGTATATATGATAGAAAATGGGAACATAATTGACCTAGGCAGTCTAACAACACTTCCTGACCTCAAGCTTAAATCTAGTCTAGAATTTAAATTATTTTAAAAAAGAAAAAGAAAAAAAAAAAAAAGCCAAAGCCTGGCAGGTAGCCTGGCTGTGGACTTCTACGCTCCTAATCTTTTCCTAAAGATTTGTCCTGGGGTCCCACATCTAGAAATACTGAAATAGGCAATGCAGGCAACCAATTCTACCCTGAAATCCTTCAGAACAGAATCTCAAAACAGCCCTTTTGGGAAAGGAGCAGAGGGGTTCTCCAGAGCACTTTCCTCACTCTAGCCTGGGCATTACAACAGTCTGTAACGCTACTTGCAGCTCCCAAAACCTGCAGATTACCAGCTTCATTTGCCTCAGGACAGCCTTATAGGTCTCAACCCTAAATCCTACCTTTTATGAACTCCAACTCTATCTCAGGAAATCCTAGAGATAACAATTTTAACAGTAAACCAAGGATTCCTGTCAGTTCTAACTCAGTGTCGGGGAGCACTGCAGAACAGCCATTCCCTCGGGAATGGGAACTGAGAGAAATAACATGACCAGCAGGACCAGAGCCTTACTGGCCAGAACCTGTCCCACAGTACACAAGAAAGACAAACCTGGAGATGAGAGCCATATCCAATCATGACTCCAGATCATAAGGTAGCATCACGATGACGAGGCAGTTCCAGAGACAAACTGAGAAGCTGTTCCATATGTCAGAGCTAGGGTGAGGTCTTGCAATTGCCAGGCATAGCCATGGTGATGAAGCTGGGCCAAAAATCAAGCCACGTAGTCAAAAAGCACAAGCTGAGGTCCAGATCACACATCTCTATGCTAAGCACAGGCATTGCTGTAGCTGAACCAAATATCTGTAGCCCTTCTCCACCATGGCTCAGACAAAGACTCAAACCCCAGCTGAGCTCAGAGAGCTCCTGGGCCCACAGGTAGGGCTCATTACAGCTATTAAGGCTTATTAGTGCACTCAGAGCTCCAACACAGCTGCAGTGCTCACCCTGAGGAGCTCTAAAAAACAAAACAGAACCCCAGTACCAATGTCCCCCCCAACACAACCCTACAAGCTCCCAAACTCATTTTAAGTCTGTGAGAACTCCTTGAATCCCCTTTGCTAAGAGACTTACAAACCCCAAACCTAACCTCCTACAAGTCCCAGCTATGGTTGCCCTTCCATGTTACAAATCAGCCAAAAAGGAAGAGAATCCCTTTTCACAGCTCCAGTAGGCCCCTTCAGTGATGAATCCCTTTTCATAGCTCCAGACAGTATGGGTCACTCACTAGTTGTCTTAACACCTGCCTCACAGCAACAGTCAATCTAGGCAACACATTACTGAGCTATTACACCATTTTTTTAGGATGCTGGGACAACCCAATATGGGTTGGGTCACTTGGTATTCTTAACTAGACACATGTCTATTCTTGACTCTCAACCCTCACCTAAGATATTTTCTACAGCTTTAACTACAAGCCCAGAAACCTGCTTAATGAACAGTCCTTTGCCATCTCATAAAAACTCCCCAGACACCTCTGCTGAGTGTACCAGAACACACCAGTTGCAGTGACTTCAGTACAGACTGGCAGTTCCAGCGTTTTTAGAAATCACTTGCAACATATATGGTGAGTACATAGAGAAGGCAGGGGATAACTACACACTGATATTTCATTTTCTCCAATAATAAGCATTGGATATGTAATATCTATAGAATTCAAATATCACTGTGCACTCTTAGCAATAGTGACGGAACGTCTGCTCCTCACAGAAGGAAAAGGATGCGGTCATCAGGGAACACAGGCTACACTTCAAATCAGGTCTACACAGAGATGTTCCACTCTATCTCCAGTTCCATTCATCACAGAACAGTTACCAGTGCCTAATTCACATAAAAATAATAATAATAACAACCTAATTAAAAAAAGGTTGAATATCAAGATCAAAGTAATGATGGACAAGTTACAATGGCATATGACGCTTAGCAGTGATATACCTGAGTGCTATGTCCATAGGCTCAACAACTCAGGCAGGGGAAAATCTTCCTGTCTGTGAAAGTAATGCCTTTCTATTCACCCAGCCAGAGTCACACCCTAAAAAGTTAACATTAGATTTTTAAAATGAAGCATCTCACCTTCCAGAAAATCTTGCACTTTCTCAACAGCCTGGAAGCTAGGAGTTAAGTGTTCCTCAGTCATTCACCTCAGAAATAAAGACCCCATCCAGGGATCTGGAATATGTGGGTTATGCACTGAGAAAATACATTAACATCTTTATTGGCTGCTCCATCCGACCGAGTCTTTTCCAATAAAGAAAACAGTTCCTGTGACACTAATTTCTCCCTTTGAGCTGAGTGTTTTGTAAAAGTCTGTGTCTATCAAAGCAGCACTGAAATGTAGCCACAGATGTGTGAAGCCAAGCTTGCCCCCGGACACACTGTCAGGGCAGGCAGGCCCCTAAGCTCACGCTGGGAGCCCTCACATGGCCCTGGCACCTCTGGCAGGGCCTGCTTGCAACAGCCCCGCTCCATCAAAGCCCACTTTCTACTAAAATATTTACCCAAAATAAGGCCATTCATCACTTTCTTCTTTGATAACGTTCAAACTCATTCTTTCACAGCAAGGTCTCACACCACAACAAACATCCTGACAAGGGTTTATCCAACGTTCAGAACTGAAACCTAATCTGAGCCAAGACAGACAGGGCTCCCCTAACTTGGGATTTAGGGGAGAGGTATGAGAAGCATTAATTGACAGCTTTTTCCAATGGGGAGCTTATTTTTACAGACATTTTGTTCTAGTTTTTAGTTAAATAACAAAAGAAGAGAAAAGAAAATGGGAGAGGCTGACAAGGAGAGGAGGATAATTGTGTCTCAGAAGCCAAAGCCACATGGAAGTATATTACACACTCACGAACAACAGCATCTGTGTGCGCCCACGTCTTTCCACTGGATACTGTCCTACATTTACATGTTATCCTGGGCAAGAGAACACTCCTAAGCAGTGCTACTGTGAGAAAAGCTGCATTTTACAGTGCCAGTCCCTTTCATAGTCAGGTTTTGCCTTGCAGCAATGAAAGTGGTGGCCAATGGGCAATCATTTTTCCCACACTTCTCACACTTCTTATACAGTTTTTAAATAAAACCATCATCCACGGCAAAAACTGTTGTTCCCATCCCTCTTATCGGGTACATAGGAACACAAAAATGGTGGAGTTCTGCGCCAGGTTTTATGATCTGAGGATCTCCCATCAGAAGAGTCACTGTCAGCTTCACTTCACAGTGATTCCTGTCCAGACCACAGAGCAGGATATGGCCTTTGCCTTTATGAAGCCACCAGCTCAAAGTGCCTTGCATGGATTTCCATCTAACTCCAAAGAACAGCTTAAAAAGTGCTCTCAGCCATCTAGGCTCTTAGCGTTCAGGGTTTCAAACCCTGAGTAAAAGCTAAAAATATACATATCATATCAGATTTTTTTCAATGGAAACCACCAAACAGAAGAAAATCTGTTCTTTCACATTTCACCCTTTAGGTACACCTACACTTTGATTTCCCCTGTCCTTCCTCCACTTCCCAAAACAAGAAAAAACTAGCATCACCCTCATATCCAAGAGAAAACAACAAAAGTCCCTGGCTCTATCAGACATATTCTCAATGCCAGTCCAGAGCATAAAACACAGCCCAATTTTTTCACCTGCAAAATTTCACATATATCTTAAGTAGTACTCTACTGCCAATTTTGAGTAGTAGATCGTCTTTAGAACTTCACAATAGAGTCATATTTAGAGTTTTCAACTGCACTGCTTTTAATTAACAGGAGAATAATGACAGTCATTAAAACAATGGGGGAATAATCAAGTGCCAGTTTTATCAATTTCCCTGTTCTGAAACAAGACTGACGCTTTTGAAGCAACAAGTAAGAGAGATGAAGGGATAATTTTTTTTTCACTTGTTCAGCTGAAATCCTCCACATTGTGCAAAAATCAGGCTGGGAATTTCCTGAGAACAGACCTGATTAAAAGAGAAAGGAAATTCCCTGAACTTGCTGTATCAGCTCAATTAAAAAATACCATATTAAAAGGCTTTTTGACTAGGACCTATGCATGCAGAAACTCAGGATAATAGAAGAAAAGCATTTATACTTTCCCAAACCTCGGTACAAGTCTGAACCAAATTTCAAACTGAAGTTCTCATTTGATTGTCCGTTCCTTTTTCAGAACAACAGAATTTTTCATCCTTCCTGCAATAAGAGGCAGAAGACACAACACAGAAGTCCCAGAGCAAGTACAGATATAAAGTTTTGTGTGGCTCCCTAAACAATATTAAGAAATTTGCATTATGTGAATGGAATTATTACTTTGCGAACAAGCTGGATGTAACTATGAAGTTAAATTTTAAAAATACGAACTGATTTAGCCAAGGAAGTAAATTAAATGGTAAAAGTAAAGTAAATGGCCAGTCTTCGCGAACGAAGATCCGGGGAAGGTCTTTACACCTTCCAGCCTGCGCATTGGAT
>JAWMRA010000161.1:42303144-42328898 GCA_035584735.1 Pseudotriccus pelzelni | reverse complement strand
TGGCTACAACCTCCCTTCAGGTAGTTGAAGAGAGTGATGAGGTCACCTCTAAGCCTTCTCTTCTCCAGACTAAACAAGCCCAGCTCCCTCAGCCTCTCTTCACAGGACTTGTGCTCAAGTCCCTTCACCAGCCTCGTTGCTCTTCTCTGGACCTTATGTTCACTAGATGTGGAAGAGAAAGACTGACTGCCAAGAATGGTTTATTTTCCACACAATTGTCAAAAGTCAGTGGCTCACATCTTTTCACACGGTAAACTACTCTATAAGCTATTGCTATGGTTCTCACTGTTAAAATGAGAACTGGATTGATACTGGACCTCGAATACCCTTGTATGATTAAGCAGTACCATTTCTAGGTAATTCCTCTGAGACAACCCCAGGATAATTCTTTTTTCTTCTTGCATTTATGTTCTGTATGTGTTTTGAGACAGCTTTCACATCTTGCCACTTTCTCAGCATGAAGTCTTGGCATACATACTAGGCCTTTCACTTTTCCCGCTTAATCAAATCATGCATGATCTTAATCATCAAGCCCTTTCAAAATTCTTACAAATTGTTTTACATATCTCCACCTTACAGTATTTAATGTCCTTAAAAGTTTAGTCTAGGTGCAGGTTATCAGATCTCTTTAAAGATGAATTATCCACCTACTGCTTTAGGAAGGATGTCACGGCACTTATGCAACATTTATGCTGTTTTCTATCCACACTGAGGATTGCAATTCTTCCCATTCTAGTCAAATCTACACATTTCATTAATATGTCATTTCTTCCCCTCTTTGTTATCACTAAGAAAAGCACTAGACAGAAATGGCAGTAACTTCCAATTTGTCTAGCCTCCTCAGCTCATGAAAACGCTGTTGCATTTTGAATTACTGATTTATTTTAGAAAACTCTTCATGTTAAAGCCAAATTTTAATTGTGGGGGTTTTTTTTAAAGTAAGATTATATAGGTCTTTTTGTCAAATAACACATTGAAGTCTAGGTATATCACTACCACTCTCTCCTTTTCATCCATTAATTTTGTGACTGAGTCCAAAAGTAATCAAATGTCTTCTGTGAGTTTTGTTTATTAAATACTGCTGATAATTGCTTATGGTTCTGTTACTCTGTATGGTTACAAATTCATTATTCTTAATATTGCTTCCATTATTTTATTAGTGACTGATAAGGCCTTTAAGAAATAGTTTGAAAGTTAATTCACGCAATTGTTTGCTGAAGGACTAGAATTAAGCCATGCACAGAATCTGTTGAAAAGCTGCCATAGCTTTTTATTCTCGTGAGCATAATATAAAGGACCAGAAGAAACATGAGCAGAAAAGGACTAGAGGCTATGTTATGATAGCTATACTATTGTAATACAGTTAAGGCATACACACAATGTACCACAGCTATTAGAAAAATCCAGAAAGGTTTGACAGCCTCATGGAACAAAAGACTGATGATCCCAGTGCCTGTGGGTTTGGCTAATTTTTACATATTTTATTATCATCTTATACAGCATAAAGATATTTGGTTAACTTCAGGTTCTCACACATTGGAAATTATAATAGGAAAGGTGTACTTAAACGTCTTTCTTTGAAATAATGGCAGCAAGGTGGGGGAAAAGGTTTAAGAAGGAGGAAATATGAATCTCCAGAGCCTTGCGACAGAACAAGAGAAGTTTTTGCTTTCCTTCTCTGAGCAGCCACCATGCCAACACTTGAGAGCAAGGGGTAAAAGAGCAGATTCTGACACTCCTTGCCCCATCCCCATGGTGCCAACTGCCTCCAGATCCTTTTGTTTTGCCCCTGTTGAAAATTCACATTAACATTTCTAAACATTTCAGCAGTGGCAGTAGTAGTGACACCAGTAGAGAGCTCTGTCAGATAGAAGGACAGCCTGCTGCCTGCTTTGGCTCAGACATTGTACCTGGGAAGACTGGAGACCTACAATCAAACATTTTTATGAGTGGATTGAATAACTGGATCTATTTACAGCTGTTTATGTGGCATCCCAGCAGTCACCAAGTAAACATCTGAACCCAGGCAATTGCTGGTCTGTAACTAGAGACTGGCCATGTAATAAATACACAGCACAGTAAAAAGACAGATAATCTTGTAATAGGAGACTCATTAATCAGCCTTGTTCTTCCAGTGTTTCCCCCCTTTCTTTAAAGTACTCTACTAACAAAGTGAAATTTCTATATACAGCGAAAGGTAATCTCCCCATTTCTTGGCAAGCCAGTGTCTCAAATGCAGTACGAACTTTTTAATTAAGATTAGATGCCTGTGAAAGACTAAGAAAATGAAACAGAAGCAAATGCTACATTGTGTAAGAATAATATCACTGCTTAGGCTACTTCTACATGTGACTTTGATGTGACTTGCGGTACCTAGCGTGTTCTGCTGAAAGTGCACTCTGCTCTGTAGCTCCGTGCCAGCAGGAATCTGACTCTCTGTGGGCTCTGTTCCCAGCCTTAGTAGTTCACCCTATCTCTGTGGAAAATCAGGTAGTCTCTGTCCTTCACTGCCTTCTTCTGTTAAGTGGGAAATACTAAGTGGTTTGAGTGATTCCTCTTCACAGCTCTGCCAGTGTATCTTGTTTTCAGCTCTGCTGTCCCAACAAACCCTACTTGTTGAAGGTCCAGAGTGATGTGCACTTTAATGACAGAAGGGCAAAACTACTCCAACTTAGAACCAGTGCAAAATTAATAAGGTCAGAATATGTCTGACACCACAAAAGCAATGACAACAAACATTAACTGGCTCTTTCTTGGTTCATGTAATGTAGAAGGGTAAAGACCATACAGTCACAGCCATGGTTGTGACTGCAGACCCTAACATCAGAGATAAAAGACTTGAGGGAATGACGACAGCACACACAGTGGTGAAACACAAAGTGAGAGTAGTAGCAAGGGTAGGACAAAAAAACTTTCTGCCCTGGTCGCTTCTCTGAAGGTGTCACACCAGGGTGAAATATGCTAGGTGCCTGTCGGTCGCTGCTGCCATGGCTGCTGCTTGGGGAGCAGCCAGCAGCAACTCCCAAAAGCTGGAAGCTGCAAAGTGGAGAGCAAACAGAGGCAAGATACAGCCCCAAGGTGGGAAATCAGCACCCCAGATATTAACTTGCCTATCTCTGGCTTCAACTACCCTGTGTAGGAATAGAGAACATCCTTCCAGTGTATTGTTTGAGTAGTACAAGCTGCAACTAATTAGTCTCAGGGATAGACATTTTAGAGGGCCTATGGTGACAGGACAGGCCCTAATAGTTTTAAATTAAAGGAAGGTAGATTTATTCTAAATATAAGGGAGAAATTTTTTACAGTGAGGGTGATGAAACACTTGGAACAGGTTGCCCAGAGAGATGGTGAATGCCTCATTCCCAGAAACATTCAAGGTCAGGTTGGAATGAGGCTCTGAGAAACCTCATCTGGTTGAAGATGTCCCTGCTCTTTGCAGGGGGATTGGACTAGATGACATTTAAAGGTCCCTTCCAAATCACACTATTTTATGATTATATGATTCTAGGAAAAATAAACTGCTCTGAGTGTAAAAACTCCATTCCACTTGAAAGCAGAGCTGCTATATTTTTGTGAGAAACACCTCATCCTCTCCAGCAATACTGAGGTTAGCATGGCCCCTTCATGCCACTGTTTCCATCATGCATACATTCAGCAGAGCACCTGCTGGAGTTTTTGCCCCAACCCCATAATCCTTCTCCTGTTTTCTGCCATTTTCTTTCTCAGCACCAAAGCACAATTTCTCTAGGATCTTCAGGCAGTGCTGCACTGTAAACTCAAGTGGTGCCAGAGTCAGAAGAGGTGAAGAACAGGGCTAAAGGTGAACTAAACTCTTTGCCCAGGACTTAAGCCCAAAGTCCAGGGTCCTGCTAGTGGTGACATCTGCCAGGTCTGTAGGAGCACAAGCCAGTCTCCAGGACAGCTTGCAGACAGGGTGCAGCACAACCCAGCCCGCGAGCTGCGTTACCCCCACAGAGTCTGAGCATGCCAGTCCCATGGGGCAATTTCTCTTCTCATCCCAAGAGAGGGCTGAGCCCCCATTTTTACCAGCATTGTGTCTGCCCCACTCATTACTCAGTGGGAGGAGTAAGAGAGGGACTGAAATAACACAACACATTTGACATCATGTGGTTGAATGTGTGACCACAGCATGGGGCATGAGAAGAATACTCTTTTCCTTTTGTACTTACTACCCAAAAACCTAGCACACTTACAGAGTAATTAATTTAGTTTCATGCAACAGAAGACAGGAAGTTATCACCACTTCCATTTCACACATGGACAAGCTGAAGTTCACTGTGGGCAACCAGAACAGTCTGAAGCAAAATCAGAGCAACCAAGAACTGAACTGAGGACTCTAAATCTTGTGTCTAAACATTACCTTTCCTTTCTCAGCATGACCTCCTCCCAAGCTGAGATGCTACTTTTCCATATTAAAGGGTATTACTTTCCTCCCTAGAGAGACCTGAAGGCTGAGCTAGCTTCTCTCCTTTCTCTTTGCTTAGAGAAAAAAAAAATCCCTCATCCACAAACACACTCCAAAGGCAGTCTTATTTAATCCTAGTGTAATTCTCACTGCTCTTTCTTAATCCTTTCACCTGTGAGATAATTGCCAGCATTCTGGGAAGAACTCGGTGTTAATCATAGACTTGCATAAAAACAGACAAAGAACGAGATCAAACAGACCAAAGAAAATCACTGGGCCTGTTTTAACCATGCTCATACACATCTATTCTGGACACCCTGCTGAACTAGCTGCTTTCACAACCTATGAAAGGTCTGCTAATGGGCCTGGAGGGGAAGGCCATGAAAAACTATGTCAGTAAATGAAAGCTTTAGTCTTCTCCTATTGCATTGTGGAATGAGATGTCACAAAAATCAAAGAACCAAAATTAGCTACCAATACTAGCTGCCTGATATTCAGCAAAAACTACTGTACTGTTATCTTCCCACCTCATTCTGTCCAGAAGACCAGTGTTCACAGTAGATTCTTTTCCCACCACTTACTCTAAGTCACTCATCCTAGACAAGAGTATGTATGTTTCTACTGCACTTCCTTCAGCTTCCACACCCTCCCTCTTTCCACTTCTGATGCTGTACATCCATTCTTCTTACTTATAACTGAAAAAAGATTTATACTCCTTGATTATTTTAGTGCCCTCCTTCTTTTACACTTGCCCTTAAAATTCATGCCTTCGAGGAGAAACCCACATTGTCCCCATGTGCTCACATGTACTTCCCCAACAAAATCCTTACACAACACACTCAGAGCACTGTTGCATTAGTATAGGGGTTTTTATTCTGTAGATTTTTTTCAAAGAGAATATGTGTTGTTCCCTTTTTAAAATATGATTGCTATTTCTGCAATCATGTATGTGTTTATCAATAGGTGAACACAGTTTTAATCTTTGTAGAGTATTGCTTTAGCAAGTGGAATCTAATTGAGAGAGCCCTTGGTAGAACAAGCAAGTTGTGGTGGTTTATAAAACAGGTTGCACTGGTGCTTACAGAAACAGGAATGGACAAGAGAACTCTGGCATTTATTGCCTGTTCTCCTCCAGCTCTCTCCACCTCCCTGTGCTTCTGCTTATTCAACTGTAAAACAAGGAAAACAAATAATTAACCTTCTTACTGGATGAATGTGAAGCTGAATGATAATGCTTTGTACTCATTGTGCATTGTTTTCAGGACATTGTAAGTGTCAATGCAGCAGCCTCCTTGTGCGGTGGTGAAGGGCTTTTGTTCCCACTCCACCGCCACAGAGGCACAAAGGCCCCGACAATTCCCAAGCAAAGCCAGCTGCAGAGCCAAGGACACCCCTCTCACTTCTGAGGCCTCCCCACCAAGCAGGATGCTTTTCAGGAATGTACTCCAAGTATTTATGATACACTTACCAGTTCAGGAGGTTGGTGGGTTGTCAACATGCTACATGTGCATTGATAACAAACAATCAGCACACAAACCAAAGAGAATTTTTTTAGGGGATTCACCAACAGATATGGCTGGAAATAGCACAGGGGAAGAAAAGCAATCACTCATAAGAGTGGAGGTCATAACTCAGTATCTCTTAAAATGAACTGCTGAGAAATGGCCAAGTGGAAAACCCAGAAAATAGAGCTGTATTGAGCTGTAATAAGCTCAATGCCAGAAAGAAGGAAATCAGTGTCTATCCACTGAGCACATCAATATGGAAACTTGTAAAGAGGTTTCAAGCTCCAAAATCAGTCAGATGGGAAAAGAGTGAGAGTCAAAGTGATTTCTGAAATAAATTTATTTTCAGTTATTTTTGGAAAAGGAGACAAAAAGGAGGGACATTGGTACATTGGAAAGCTGACAAAAATCATTATTCTCTATAAATTGCTTTGACATTGTATAGGCAGTGACCTTCACAGCACTACCAGTTTAATGGCATTTACTTCAGCAGTAGCTGATTTCACTGTTAAACAGGGATGCATAGCACAAGATTACACAACTAAATCACTCTTGTAAATATTTAATATCATTGCCTTTCTTTTTTTTCTTTTTTACAAATCACTATGAAAGGCAGTTGAAAACACATTTATTTATTCTATCCTGGAAAAAGCTTAGTGCTCATGCATTTTATCTATCTAGTTCCCTAAATGACTTTGACACTTGAAAGCCCTTGTGATCAAAACAGTCTGAAGGAAGGCAATTTTGCAACCATTTAAGAACTGATTTCATGCACTGATCAACATTTACCAAACTTGCCTGATGGAATAGCACAAAGTTTAACCCAGCAGATTGATAGCAAACACCTGAAGGAGAAAATTAGCAAGCAAACTGCACAGGTTGAAATAAAAGTACCTTAGAAGACAAAACTCAAGAAAATATGAGGTTATATCTGCACTCTTCTCTTCCCCCCAACAAAAATAAACAAAAAAAAAATCAGTATTTGGGAAATCAAAGGGAACTAGCACTAACAGAAAAAAAGTTGTACTTTGGGCTGACAATACAATAAGCACATCCTCCACACAATATATTCTTTGCATTATGGACAGACAATGCAGCATAGCAGATTTTCTGTAAAATACATCTGTTTTAAAGATGGAGTCAATAGACAGAAAGAATAAAGTACAAGAATGCAGCAAAGAAGAATTACTAATGATGTCTCTAGTATCATATCTACTAATATAAAATTGACTGAGAAATTGAAATTCTGAGCCTGGAATTGAGTACCTAAAGCATAGTAAGTTATTTCTAAAGACAGCCTTACAATCTGTACATTTTGATTTTTCTAACTTTAGGCAAAGACTTTTTCCACAATCTGGCATAAATGGTCTGTCACATTGTGGCATAAATGCTATTCTGTTCAAATTGCAGATGATCAATGCCAGAAGGTGTTCTTTATAACAGTACTTCAGGAGAAAAGTAACAAAAGTTATGTGTCTTTTCAGCAATTTAGCAACTGAGGAAAGACAAATCAATGGATATTTAGGAACTGAACAAATTCTGGGGGAAAAATAATTTGGTAAACTGAAAGATAAAAAACGTGTAGAGAGCAGCTTGCCCCATGTGCCTGCAGATTTCATGGGCACTGTCTGCAGAGTAAGATTATCCAAAATAAATATTAAAATGGTCAGACAAACATATTATTTGGATGATGGAGTTGGCCAGTCCTGCAAGGCACTGGTGCCTGAAAAACGTGTGTGCCCTTTTTCAGAGCTGGGAAATGCAAATGCACGGCGATCTAGGTGCTGCCCTGGGTTTTACAAAAGCTTGCAACATCTTTAATGCAGAGCTAAGCGAGAGCCTGTAATCCCTGCGCTGCGATGCAGCAATGTGCTCTCCCCTCACAGGACAAGCCAGCAGCTATGCAAGATCCTTTTATCAACATTCACAGGGCTGGAAAATAACTGTTCACAGTTTGATTCTCAACATTATCGAGTGAACCAAGAATTGCTTAGAGAACTGGCAGCTGAATACACATGTAAAAGACAAAGGTTCTTCAGTGATATTTATTCTAGCCAAGTTTTAATATTTCAAGGCTTATAGCAACTAACTCTTTACATAATCAAATGTAATTATCTGATCCCAGCTGGTGATCAGAACATTCATCATCAACCTGGTCATTATTAATATTCCAGTAATTAGGGGAATAAGGTGTGTGCTTCATAACGCTGGCTTAATATGATTCACTGTATCTAATAAGACCACAGCTCCCTTTCAAATACAATTATTTTATAAAATTATACATTTTTGTTACCACTACTAACAATGAACAACCACAAAACTATATTATTTTAGAACAAATACTGAAATGTTTTTTAAAGTCTTCAGTAAAAAGAATTTGGTCACTTAAAAGGAATCATGTTTTGCTTTAGAAATATTCTGACCTATAAGCAGATCCCCAGTCAAATTGTGATTTGAGAGAAAAGCTCGATTAAAATGCATGCAATTGACAGAATCAAATCGTAAACACTTACCTACAAATATTACATACCATCTTCTTGCTCTACTGTAGGAGAGGAGGTGATATCTCAGGCACCACTGTGTGGTACTGCTTGGCAAATGCTACTGACTTTTTCAATGGTGACAACTGTGTACACAAATTCTAAAAGTACCAGTTCTGCTTAAAGCCCTTCCCCACAAACAAGCGCTGATAAAGAACCATTTCTACTAAATGCTTTGAAGCCTTTAACAAGAGAACTGAGGCCATCATTTAGTGAGAATGATCCAGAATCTCTCAGGTTAGTGTTGGAACAATTTCAGAACCAGATTCTTCCCTGCACTATTTCTTTTCACATGAGTGCATTTCCTCTGCTTCAGTATCAGGTGTACCATAATAAAATCCTTTCAGAGCAGTGAAAAATATGCCTCTAAATACCGTTACATCAAACCTCTCAGTATAAAAAGCATATCTAGTACAAGATCAGCATCTCACAGGAAATCCTTCTAAAACAGAATTTTTGGATTTTATCCCTGCAGGAACACAACACACTCCCAGGTGCAAAACACTGCTTATTTCCATGGGCTTCTCTGGCAGTTTAGGGAACACAATAGACTCAGCACAACACCTTGCAGGACAGGTCATCTGTAACATAAATTTCGAAACAAAAAGGCTTGGAAAACAAATGAATGTTTTACAACCTGTGAGTGCTGTGTTCACACATGATTCCTTGCTCTCCTCAGTGGTATTTTCTATTATCCTCCCTTATTTCATAGCCTATCAGTACTGATTTCTATTTGGATATGTGCACTCAAAACTGTCAAGGCTCTTGAAACAAATGTGGCGATGAAAACCAGCATGAGAAGGAGCTCTAGCTCCATGAAAGCGATGAGTACGGCCACATTAATGAAAGGTGCTGGGTGTCACAGGAAGATGTGCATTGCCAAAATCAGAATGAAAACCCGGAATACTGATGTGGGGAAAATCACGCACCATTAGACATGACTTAATAACTGACAGAGATGATACTGTGTGCGTTATATCCGACGATTGGAAGAAGCACGACCTTCTTCACAGTAATAGTTTTACAACCATTTGCATGGCATGTATTCACTAATCTCTAGTCAAAATATTTATTATCTGGTAAAGTGCTGCAAATAAGGCTGCTGTTTCTAATCTCTTATTCTTAGTGTATAAGATCCAGGTTACATGGCACATATTTTCTAAGCTGTTCAATACCGTAACATTATCGCTTTAGTCCAGAGAAGGCCACAATGAGCCTTAAAACAGGAAACTCCCTCGTTTCACAGGGTTTCCTATTTTTGCAGGGCTGTCTGATGTGTGTAACAGGGTCTATTTCAGTTCCTGATGGCATTATCACCATTTTGCTGCATTACCATAAAGCACAGGAAATAAGCTATTACCCACCACACTCCTCCCAAACGTTATCACAGAGAATCACGCGCTCACAAAATAGCATTAACTGGGAGAATTAGAGTCCCTTTAAACTGCAGCTGTTCCTTCATTCCTAAATAGGTTCTTAGATCAAAACTTCTCTCTGGTTTCATTACTGAATGTCCCTTTCAAGTGTAAGAAGAAAAAGATTGCTTTAAAAAATTTTCTGTTTTACAGATAACAACTCCTTCCTTGTATTATAACAACCAGGTAAGAAACATTCAAATGAAGAATTTTTCCAGAAAGACCATGGACATTTTAGCTTTCAGATTTATGAGCAGAAATTTTGCCTTCAAACCATCTCTGGCAAAAGAAATGAACCTGTAATTTTGATTTTCTATTTCTAGTTTAGCTTATTTTCAGAATCTCAAGCTTCAGTTATTTAAGGGAAAGACATTTTATTTATTTTTAACTATAATACTAAATCTACATTTAACTCTGTTAAATGCAAAATCTAAATCCTAGGTCTAATACACATGCTGGTGTTCCTTTCAGCTCTAAACTCATGCCCTAGAAAAGCCCCAAACCCCAAAACCCTATATTCTGCTATTATCAAAGAAAACATTGCTTATTATGTTCCATTTCCCTCTCTGCTTCTTTGCCTCTTTGTTACCGTCCGCTGGAAGGACTCCAGTCTGCAGGGGAAAAAACACTCGAATCTAAACTGAAAAACCTAAATGCCAAGAAAAGGCACAATGTCTCTTTAAGAGTCAACAGTAAATTAACTTGCCCATAACAGTGCAATAATTAGCAGTTAGTAGCTTATTAAAAGGATGGCAAAGGCCAAGCTGCCATCTGGGATCTCCAGTTTCTTGTGATTGTTATTATGTCAAGATGCGCAACTGGCATTAGCTTTCATGTCACTGTGCTTGCCCTTACTTTACATGTAAATTTTAATGAAAGATACAGCACTTTAAAAATCAGACATCCATCAGAAGTGCTATTAGCCTGCCTTTTACAAAGCATGTGTCCTGTTTTGCTACCTCTGCATCTCTGCACAACACTGAATGCCTCAAATGAAGAAAACACAGGAAGGAAAAAAAGGCTTTCAATGATATCAATTAAATACTCTCTTTGGGCAGAGTGAAACCTGAGCCTCACTGAAAACAGAAGACTACAATGCAGCCTAAGATGACAATATTTTAGCTCCTGTTTACACACAAGGCAACCACAATGCCTTTAACTCTCACAGGAATCATTCCTCTTCATGAAAATGAAAGCCAGCGAAGAGTCAGCTGTTTATTCACACTTCAGGAAGACATGGTTTTAAAATAAGGCAGAAAGAGAACATATAAGAAAAAACTAGTTACCTATAAACTACAAAATACTTAACACATTATTAAATATCTTATGCATACACATTATTTGTAAACACACATGCTCATATGTACAAACAGAACATAATTTATCAGAAATATCCTATTTAATGTCTCGTATGTTTGCTTTCATAAATATATAACAAAGAGGTATAAAAAGAAGAATAGGGCATCTATTCCTTTGCATTAGCTGATATGGAACATTTAACTGACTTAATTCCCCAAAGTTCAGAAAATGTCATCACCTCTGGAATAAAAAGAAATAGGATGAATGCCTTGCAGAAACATCCCTCAATATCTTACATTTGAAATCCATCAATTATCAATCATCTCAAATTAGACTTCTATGAATTACACTAAAATATTTCTTTCTTTCCTAAATAAAATAAGAAGTCAGCATCAAAAATTTAGTTACATAAACATTTCAGAAGAATGACATCTTCATTCAAGGGGTCTTGATTCTATCAAATAGGTTTTGCAGATTTGGTATTTGCTAACCATAAAATAAAACGCTTGATTTTTCTAAACAGTCATTAAGAGTAAAGTTACAACTGAAAGTCACCATCCTTACAAGAATGCAGGATTTTTTTCCCACCAAAGGAAAACAAACCCACTACCACACATATTTTAGAGTCCTTTCCTTAATACTTTTAAGTGTAGAAAACAAAACCATATAATATTCACATTTAAAACCCAAATACCAAGATACTTCACAGGACAAAGCAGAGCTTAAAAACCACTGCCAAGGCTGGCAAGATGAACACAGTGTTGTTTTTCCCCTTGTATAATTAGGCACTTATAGAGCACAAATGATTGAATTTGTTAGTGATGCTTGAATTCAACATTTGCATAAACTCTTGGCCATTTAGATGGACTTATTCACATAGAACCATAGAACTATACAGGTTGCAAAAGACCTTTAAGGTCATCCAGTCCAGCCATTAACCCACCACTGCCGAGTCTACCACTGAACTGTGTCCATGAGCACCACATCTACATGTCTTCTAAACTTCTAAAGGATCGGTGAGTCAAACACTTCCCTGGGCAGCCTGTTCCAATGTTGACAACTCTTTCCATAAAGAAGCTTTTCCTTATCTCCAATCTAAACCTCCCCTGGTGCAACCTGAGGCTATTTCCCCTCATTCTGTCACTTGTTACCTGGGAGAAGAGTCTGACTCCCAGTTTGCTACAACCTCCTCTCAGGTAGTTGTAGAGAGCGATAAGGTCTCCCCCGAGCCTCTTTTTCTCCAGGCTAAGCAACCTCAGCTCTCTCAGACACTCCTCCTAAGACTTGTGCTCACCAGCTTTGTTGTCCTTTTCTGGAAACACTCCAGCACCTCAATGTCTTTCTTGTAGTGGGGGGACCAGAACTGGACACAGCACTTGAGGTGCAGCCTCACCAGTGCCAAGTACAGAGGGATGATCCTTTCCCTAGTCCTGTTGGCCACACTATTTCTGAAGCAAGTCAATACAAATCCAAAGGTATTACTAGTGAAAAAGAACTTGAAATTATTTTCCAGATCAGTAAGGCCCAGTCATTTCCTTCTATTCAAGCTCACAAATGCTA
The DNA here is from genome assembly GCA_035584735.1 of Pseudotriccus pelzelni. Classification (NCBI taxonomy): domain Eukaryota; kingdom Metazoa; phylum Chordata; class Aves; order Passeriformes; family Tyrannidae; genus Pseudotriccus; species Pseudotriccus pelzelni. The sequence continues at coordinate 42,316,153 of JAWMRA010000161.1, read as the reverse complement.
TTTCATTTTTTCTGTGCCATTACCTTCAGATCAATAGTATTGAACAATTTCAAAAAATAAGAACCTCACACAGCTCTCACAGATCAACACTAAACCTTCCAAGACTTAAAAAACCTACTTGGGTTAAAAGCAGTTAGGACCAAGGGAGATAAGCTGATCTTGTAAGGCTGATTATTGCACAGGGACATTGGTGGTAGTCTTTGTTCTATACAACATGTACTTAAAAATGTCCCACCTCTAAAATATGTGAGTAGTCTTTCACTTCTCTCTGAGAATGAAGAAAAGACCTTCTTCATACTGAAAATGAGTATGCCACTGTACAGTTTTTCACACCAAGCACAGCTACTGATGGAAGGAAGAACCCACAGGCCTTAGGGAAGAAACACCAGTCTGCAGACTGCATGGCTGCTACAGAGATATCCCGTGCACATCCAGAAAACAGCTATACCTCACTGTCATTCTCTGTGGCAGGGAAGACATTTAGGACTTCTCCATTCTTTGGGTTCTTGGCTCACTGGATTCAATGTGAACTTTGCTATTGCCTTCAAGAAGATAAAGGATTTCATTCACCGAAAACAGCAAATTCCCATTAGGAACACTGACAATTTTAAACAGGGACATGAATCTCAAAAGTCAGATCCCAAACCAAGAGTGATGGTAAAACAAAACCCACTGCATACATAAGAAAGGTAGCAAAAAGGCAAATAATAACTTCCTTAACAAAGGCTTACAAGAGAATAAATTATATGGAAGAACATGACTACACATTAACTCTAGTACAACAGCAAATTAAAGTTGGATATTTATGATTTCCTTTGGTATCATTTACTTGTAGGGGAGTGTTAGGGAAATAAACTTAATTGTTCCTTAAGTGTCAATACCTCTCAAGAAGAGAAGCTGTATTCAGTAATTCATGCCAAACTAAGTAGAAGTCCTCCCTGCTCATCACACATTTATACCTCACCTCCACAACCAGCTCTATACATCAAATAAAAACACAAACAATGCATATACACTCAATTTGTTTAAAAGCAAGTGGTACCCGAGTGCTCTTCCATATCTCAACTACTCCGGCCATTACCCCAGTACACCTACACTGCATCTTACTCAACTTTCCAGGAACTTATTAAAAAAAAATTAAAATCTCCTGGACATTTTAAAAATTATAGATAAAGAAGAAGCCTCTTTACTACAGTGAAAGCAACTAATGAAACACTTGTTTCAAATGATGAATGCAAGGTCACATACTACTATATGTTGTGAAGAGGTTTTATGAAATCAAACACAGCACATCCAAAATTAAATCAAATGCATCACATTCTTTGGCTCCATATACGGCATGAGACAGAGTTGTTGCCAGCTTTTATTAAAAACTACAAGAACGCAAAAAAAAATATGAACCTTCCATGCAATCATTAACAGGCCTAGTACCACCTTCTCTGTGAGCTAAAGGCCATGCGTGGGTTCAAAATTAAGAGTCTGAGCCCTCTGAAAGCAATGCCATTTTTCACACAGAGTGATGGTTCTCTGATGAAGTCACTCAGTATAACTGGAGTTGAAAACTACACATAGCTGGGAAGTGAAACGATATTTTCACTCAATGACACAATAAATTAAGTTTCAGCATATATGAATTAATTGTGGACTATATATTATAATCCTCATGCCTACCAGCTCAGTTAGAAGTTTTGCCTTGGAGAAGACTTTTAGCTTAGTCCTACACGGGCTGGCCTGCAGCACAAATGTCACCCAAGAAAAGCAAGGAGTAACATGAGCTAACACTACACTATACAAAGGCTTGACCTGATCTACAGGGACCCTTAAATCACACTAAGACATACATCAGCTAACTGAATTATTGGCAGCTGTGTTGAGGTACAATAACGTTTTGTATGGTGTGCTTAGAATCATTAGGTTCTTATATTTTTTACAGTGTATATATGTGATTATTATGTTCCGATGTTCACCTCTTGCTAAGAAGATAGCTCTGAATACCTCCCAAACTCATAGTTGCACAATTGGTCATTTCATTCCCCAATATCTTATTAGCACGGACACAACCAGCATCCTCCAACATGTTCAAACCATGCTGATCAATAGATAATTCTTCAGTAGTGTATTCCTTGAGTAAGCCTCAGCATAACAAAACTTTTTAATCTTTCTATCTCATTGAAAAATAAAACAAACAAAAAAAAAGATTTTTCTTAAGCCATGCTTATAATTTATCAATTAATCTTCACCACTCCTTCCAGTCCAGCTGGAGACCCACAGCAGGTTTGAAGCATTTTGCCTTTTGGACAGTTTCATTCATTCATTTGGACAGTTTCATTCATGGGATGACTGCCCTCTGCATGCCTAAGATAGGTGTGAAGTGCTGAAGAGAAATTCAAGCCCCAGAACAGCCTTGCATGCCCTGTGCTGTGCTGAGCTGCAAAGGAAATGCACCTCTCCGCTTAGCACTGATCTGCTGATCACTTCTGTTTCCTCTGCAGCTTTTTGGAACTCAATTTCTCTTTGAAAAACACCTTTGCACTAACAAAAGACTTCATTTTGGAAGGGTGGTGGACAAGGCCAGGTTCTGTTTTCACCAACATCAGCACCAAAATAAGCAGTAGAGGCATCACTCCAGTGCAAGAATCAGCATTATCAGCTCATTGGTTTCTGGCTCTGTCTTTGACTGAACTGACAGTCCCTTTGCACCCCAGCATCACCAGCTACAGACAGACTGACACTGAGCCACCCATACTTAGTGTAAACAGGGAGAAAATAACATCTCTTAAGAAGGTTTCAAAGCAGTCATCTTAATAAATATTTCCTCCGCAATACAATGCCAAAGATTGCTAAGAGATTTAAAAATAAAACCATTATTTCCGATATGAAGCACATTCATAGAAATACAATTTGTCCATTGAAAAACATTGTACAAGCAATGAAGTCTTAGAAAGAATGCAATCTCTACCTTTACTTCTACCTACAGACAGGAAGATGTACGTCCAATTAAGAGGAGGAACAAGAGGAGTATCCATCATGGAGAAGGCAAAAGAGAAGAGAAGGAGAAAGCATTAAAAAAAGCAGAAAAATATGTCACTGGCCATGCTTAGAAAAACAAGGAAATGAGCATATTTATGTAGCAGCCAAACCCAACAAAATATTATGTCAAGGGAAAAACAACAGACATGCCACAACTAAAGCACAAAGCAAAGCTTAAACCACCAACAGTACAACTAGCAATGGCTTGGTTAAGCCCTTTGGCTTTGATTTTCTACAGAGAAATGCAAACTGCTCGTGCAAGAGCATGAGCCAGTGATATGCCTCAGTCCACATGAAATTCAAAACAGCAAGGGAAACAACAGAACAGGACAGACAAAAAATAAATCTCATGGTTATATATTTGCTAAACACATCTCACCTACCAGAGTAAATGTATTTGTATATAATGTTGACATTACATATTTACTCACACATCTATATTTACATATTTTATATCTCTCATATTTTTATGGAGAGTAAATATTTATCAAAAGGCAATATTTGCGAGTTTGTTAGCAAGAAAAGAGAAGCCACTGTTCCCTGATGTGTCACGGATAAACAAGAGTGGCTAAAGTTGCCAAAAGCCAATAGTTTTCACATTTTTTTGCCAGAAGAGGGAGTATAGAAAGTGCTGATGATCACACAGGCCTGGATAGGTCATGCAAGCCTTCATGAGCCAGCTGGGTTGCAACTTTTAATTTAAATGGCCAAGTGCAACTGTTTATATAATCCAGTGCTAAATCACAAACTACTACAAAGAGACATTCAGTGTTACTGAGAATAAAAGTGGCCATCAAAGTTTACTGTCCTGATCACTTCCAACATGCCTTCCTCTGTTAACAGCCTGCCATACTCAGCTGTATGCTGAGTAAGTAGGATATCGGAAGGGACCTCTCTGCTGGATACTCCCTCAACAAGTGTTACCTCTGAGTCATGTGCCCAGCTGAACAGTTAGTGGTGATAGAGAAGGAGCTCAATGCTTCCCAAAGTTTAGCCAAATGCTCCACATGCCAAACACTGTGGGCTTGACGTGTACCCATAAAAAGCCCTGTTTTCCTACCTTTCCCACTAAACAGGGATGTTAAGCAGTACAGAAACTGATAAGTGAGCCCCAACTTCACTTCTGATTGTTTCCTAACCTTTCATGACCTCAGGACAGACTTGATCAACAGAATAAAAATTGATTATGTCCTAAGCCTCTCTACATTTTGCTGAGATACACAGAAACTACTTCTCTTTTATTCAAGTACCTAATTACTCTTGAGCCTTCACATGCGCTATGTTCTATCTTATTAACTCATTGGAGTGTCTAACCTCAGATACATGTATAATTAACAGCAAAAAAAACCCCAAAACTTTTGTGTATCTCTAGTCTAGGAAAGCTTCATCAGGCTTTAGATTGAAACCTCATGTTGTCTCCCTATAGACAAACAGTTAGTCTGGTCTTTCTAGGGTACCACGAGCACACACCTTGCATTAAATCTTGTATCATTTCACTTCTGCATTCACAAGACTAGAAGGCATCAGCAGTGCTGATAACTCCTGCGTACCCATGTCAGCACTGGCACTGTCAGAGGAAAACAGAATCACACCTCTCCTTACTTCACCTGTCCTCATCAGCTTCATACTCCACACCCTTCGTAGCAAAAAATGGGACTAATGATCTCATCATGTCATCATCAATAGATCTGTAACTCAGGGCAAGCCGAGATATTAAAATGTGATCTCTGAGCTGGGCCTATATCTCATTTGTAGCCCAATCTGGGGTTAGCCTTGTTGTTCTTCTAAACCATTTTGTTCTGTGCGTATTTGAGTATTTTAAATTGCAGACACAGGACAACCGGCCATTATGTGCAATTTTCCTCAGGATTCATAATGAGTTAGGATCATGCCATGAGGGCTATTAACATACTTTTTGTAATAATTGCACTTCTAAAAGTGAAGACCAACACTGAGGTCTACATTTAGGAGACAGAAGTGGGAGTCATTACAGCTGGCACAAGAAATAAATGGCAAGATAAAATAATTGGTGGGCTGTATGGAAAGAGGAAGCATACCTCTTTTCTGTCCATGGAATCATCTCATGCTCCCTCCTGGGCCCCTGAGTCCCAGGCTGATCAGTAGCCTTGGCTCATGGGACACAGAGGCAAAAATGCAAATGGCTTGACTGGCACTCAGTAAGCTTAGTTGCTTTCATTATGCAAAGCCCAGCTCAGAAAAGTAGCAGAGACAAAGCTCTTTCATGATCAGTGACTGAAACAAAGAGAAAGTCAAATAACTTACCTTGTTCACCCATCATCAGGTGTGAGAGGCCTTTGAGAGAGAGAGAGAAAGAGAGGAAGTAAGAGAAAAGGAAAACTGAAAAAGAAGCAGCAATATCCATGCACACTGGTTGCAGTCCAATACCTGTCAGGATTGGAGCTCACATACTTGAATTAGATCAAGTATGGATGTAGCACACAGGACACAAACAGGTGCTGCTTTCCACACTGAACTGGAAAGCATCTGTTGCAGGCAGAAAAAACCTGCTGGCCTTGCAGAACTGTCTTTGAGGTTCAGCATATCCCTTGGAGGGCAACTCAAGAGGCACTGCACACCAGTACAGCTGAATGGGCTACAAAAGCCAAGGTCTGCAATGAGAGTCTGCAGGGAGCATTTGCTCCTCTGAAGAGATACAGAAATAACTTCTCCTCAGCTGAAGACTTTAAATTCAAGGCTGCACTGGTCAGTAAAAGGGAGGTCATGATCACACCTTCTGCTTCAGATGAAACATCTTGGCTAAATGCATACACATACACAAAGCTATCCTCATACTTGAATGTGTGGCTTCATCATGTATTTTTAGGAGTCTGTCAAGATTGCTCACACTTACTAATTAGACAGCAGTACACCAGACATAGTAAGAACTAAAAAAATTACCAGTAACCTATTTAAATACACCTCTATTCCCTTTCTGGGAAGATGTGCAGATTCAATTTCCTTGGACAATGTGTTACTTTATGGCTCTATAGCTAATGCTTCTCTTTGGTTTCATAATCGAAGGCAACGTCAGAAAACAGCACAACTCCCCTCAGCAGTGACAGTCACTGTCAGCTCTGTAGACAAGGTTATACTGCTTACTTGGGCTGCTCCAGTCTTTCGGTTTTGCACAAACCTTGATTGTTTTTATTAAAATCCATTTCTAGGCCCAATTTTCAAATATGTTTATTCTACAATTTTTTTATACAAACATTGTTTAGGTACTATTTTATATATATTCATGCCCAAGCCATTAAGCATTAAGTGACCCATTAGTCAATTTTGTGACACAAGATAACACAGATCTAACAAAAATCAGTCCTTCCCACTCAAGCCATAAGTGATCTCTTTCATCCTTAGTTCCCGGCCAACTTCCCTGAGCTTGATTACTTCTCCATTTCTCCTCTCTCTCACAGCACTTAGTATGGCAGGGGTTTTGATACATGCACACACACCACACACACCCCATATCTAAAGTCAGTTTTTTAATCAAACAGGGCTGTGACTTTTTAATTTCACAGAGGCTGAGAGGTCAAATGAATTTATTAGAATGAGAATTTTCAACAAACAGCATGCTGAGTTTGAATTTGTTTATTTCTCTTTCTTTTATATTTTTCCTTTGCGTTGGCTGAAGAAATCTAAAATCCAGATCATCCTAAGAATATGTTCACCCACAGAGAACTCCAAGCCAGATAAGGGGATTAATAATTGTACAGTCTGAGGAATGCAAATATCTTAATGTTCTTGAAGATTATTGTGGATTTAGAAAAATAATCAGAAACACAACATAGGTTTAGATTTTTTTAGCTCTTTTAGCTATAAATAAACATAGAAGATTTGATACTGTAGGACATTCCTGGTTTAATTTAGAAGATATAATTCAGTGAATTTGTGTCTCTATTTATGGCCGCTGACCCCATCATTCTTGATAGGCAAATCTTTGGTCTGGCCAGACGGACACTTGAAAGTCACTGTAAAAGGCAAGAAGTATAATTGTTAGGACCTACAACACACAGAGACCCTGTGACAATGGCATAAGAAGAGAAAAGGCTAAAAGGTGTCACCGTGACATGGAGCTGAAGTTGGCTGAACAGCGAGAGGACATCAGATGTGAGGCAGAGACAGTGGTCCTCAGCCCTTGTACACCGTGGGAAACGAAAGTCATGCCTAAGAGGCCCAGCACCAACAGATGCAGCTGCTGGAGATGGCAGGGGTTTTGTCCACTTGAACACAGACAAAGAGAAACGTCCAGAGAAGGTTCAAAGCAAGAGTCTGCATTAACCATCCTGAATCACACTATAAGAAGATCCCTTCTCTCCCCATCATCCACACAGGAGCTATAAAAAAAACCTCAAAATGTCAGGAACGTCACACCCCTTTTTGTCCTTTATCCCCAGAAGGCCAGTGCTGTGTGCCCTGTCTGTCTAGGCACATCAGTCTGATGCAGCCCCAAGACTTTTGCCTGTAGTTAAGGAGTGAGAGCAACCCCTGAATATATCCACTATTGTGGTCCCTGGTTTAGCCTTGGTTCAAATGCCTTGGAAGGAAAGTGTCCTTAAGAAATGTTCTGACACTTTCTGCTTCTTCATAAATTGGAAATACAACAGCAGCTGTGGTATGTACCTCTTGATATTCCAGTCCCAACTGGACAATGAAAGCAGGGAGATAAATGAAAAATAGTGCACTCTCCCTCAATGCTACTTTTTCCTTTTTAAAATGTGAAGAAAAACGAGGGTAGATTTGGAGATAGAGCAAAAAATCAATATTATATCTTAAATTGTCCATCAACACAGATCCTTATTTTAACAAAGAGAACACCAACAGAATTCCAGATTCATTATTAGATAGAATAATAATAAAACATTATGAAATAACATATCAGTTTTTCTCATCTGAAAATTTTCCTCCCTTGCAATTTAAAGTAGGAGTGAAAATGAGTGTGTTTATCTCCCACAAAATGTAATTAACCAAAACCTTCAACCACTGAGATATAAAATCTGTAACATTTGCAGCATGTTTAACAAAGGCCTCAAATTAGTCAGACTAAAATCAACATACAAAACATGAACTGATATACTTGTCTCACCTTTACATCAGTTCCAAGACATGACAAATCCAAGAGCTGTATGAATTGTTCTGACCTGCAAACTAGACCAGACTTTGCCAGAATAGTGGGGCTATTTGGGCATCAATCATAAAGATCAACAAAGTTTTCAGCAGGCTCAAGTGAACTCACCAGGCCCCAAAGCACGTTATTTACACATTCTATCATTGTTGGTGCCAACAAACATTGCATTTCAGAGGAATCCTATAAGAAAATCTGAGTTTCCACCTAAACCCAGGTGAAACATGCTTTCCATTTCATCTTGGAGTTGTTCAACAAGAAACCCTGATTATAGCCTCAGATCTGCAAACCCAGACAGTGTAGAACTAGGAAAATGTTGACACAAATCTGCATGAACTCCAATGGTCAAAGGATCACATGTTTCTTCTAAATCAATCTAGTCATCCTTATAATAATTTCCTGGCTGGGCACAACTGCTGCCCAACAAAACCGGTGGGTAACAAGTACTCTGAAAAAGGTTTAGGAAAGCCTCAGAATAAATTGCTTATCTGTCTGTAAAGAAATTTTATGTCAAAGTCAAGAATCTGGTGATTTTCTATTCATGAACTTCAAACATGCGTCACAGTAAGGACAACCCCATGGCTTCAGAAGACTCTTAACAGGTTTTTTAGATGATGATAAGCATTTGCTTGTGCTCAGCCTTTGGAGCCTCAGCTTCTTCAGACATTTGGCAGTAATGGGAAGCAAAATCGGCCTACTTCTTCAGAACATCAGTTTGTTATTAAAATAATATGTCCACTGCTGAGGGCAGACAGACACGTAAACTCAGCTCTCTGGCCATGATTTATGCCTGCCACAACTGATTTTTCCCATTTAGGTCTGGGAGTATTTTTAATATTTCTTTAACCTACTACCAAATCAGTATTATTTTCTTAAAGGTTATTACTAATATCCCTTGATCTCAAAGTAACATTTCAAAGAACTACTTTTTTTTAAAAAAATCGTGAACCATCTGCTTTCTATATCAAAATAGTAAAATCAAGCTCTAATTGTACAAAGTATCAAGGGCCAACACTGGATTCTTACGAAGCCAGAAGGACATTTTTAAAAGTACCTTCAGAGTTCAATGATATGAAACAGCAACATAGTTAAACAGCAGTCTTCATCTTTAAGGATTTGCTAGGGGCAATTTTCAGCGTGGAGGAGAAAATGAGGGAAACCTTGGAGGCAGTTTGAATCCTACTTACCTCCCATTTTGGTACTTAGGACTTAAAATGGAAAATAAAAGGTGGGGATAGCATAAAACACAGCTGAGAGTGACAAGTGATTGCAGAAACAAAGGAAGATGGACTCCTTCATCTAGTTAATTACAGCCTGTCCCGTACTACTGGGCCCATGCTCTGGGGATGTGCACGTGTGTGTGGGTGTGCGGGCACTGCTCAATTGCTCCATCAAGGCAGGCAGCCTCAGTATTTCCCTTTTAATGATGCTGCCAGATGATTAGTCCAAAAGCTCTTAATGAATGAGAAAAGAGACTGCCAGGCAGCAGCAGCAACCCAGATCTCCCCTGGGGCAAGCTTGCCCATAGAGGATCCTTTCTCTTGGTATCAAGCTCCATGACCCATTCAGACAATAACAGGGCCAGCTGCAAAGTATGTCTGAGATAGGACACCAGGCCCTCTAGCCCAGCATGTACACAATAATCCTTTATGGCAAAGCTGAAGAAAGAAATCATGCAAAACAGAGATTCTTCCAGAAATAAAATTACATCTACTACAGAGAAGACTGGATTACTCCAATGAGTAATGGAGTCTGTTGTTTTCACCTCCTTTCCGAACTTCATAAAACTATCAATTCCTTAAGAAATAGATCTTTCTTTACTCTGAGCCTCCTGCTCCAGCTCCATCAACAGTTCCCTTTTCTAGTTCAGGAGGAAAGCTGACAAGCACCTTGTCTTCCACGTGGTCCCTCATAAAATAGCCATCTTGAGGCTTTCTAAAACCCCAAATTCAAGGAAAATTCCCTAAGACTCTCCAGGTACCAAAAAAAAGGCATTCCAGCAGGGCCAAAGGATAGGACTCAGACGAAGAAGCAAAACCCTTGTCTTGAGAGATGTAAAGAATAGATAAAGAGGAAAAATCATTCTGCAGCCCCATTAAGACTTCTTACCTGTTAGACAGGTCAGCTTTGCCAAGAGGGTGACCTGATTCCTTGGCTGCTGGCATACATGGTGTCTTTTTTTTCCAAGCTGGGCAAAGAAGTAGCACAGGCTGGGGAATGGTCAGTTTTCTTTGATTCATCCACGACATGCACAACAGCCAAGGGGCTGCTCTCAGGCCCCAGCAGTGAGGCCAATCGGGAGCACAGTTTTGTTATTGTAGCCGCAGGCCCACTTCCAATCCAATTACACACAACAGCTGTGCTAGTTCCTCTTTTCCATACCCTTTCCTTCCTCTGCGATAAAATTCCAGGATAGGTTTTGTCATTATCAGGGGCAGTGAGTTAGGGTGAGTGGCATCTACTCTGAGTGATCAAAGGAATAAGAGTACGAGGTAGAAGCCAAAGAGAAAGTTGTTTGCCCCAATGTCTATGGAAGGAATAGTGATTGAACAATACTATTCCCTTTCACCTCGAGAGAAACAGCATTCTGACATTGCATGCGGCAATAGTCCTAGAAGTATTCACTCAGGGAGGGATAAAAACATGATGGTGTTTGAAAGCATGAAAGAAAACAATGCAAGTGCATACATAGATGGCTGCGCGAACAAGAGAATGTGTGCAGGGAGCAAGACCTGAGGGTGAATGCATTTTATGGCCGATCCATAAGAAGATGCGTATCACTGCAAATCAGAGCACCTGATCAAGGAGATGCACACGTTGGGGAAAGAACAATTAAGCATGGAATAGAATTCCTGAGCTTAGAAAAGACATATCTGACTATAATGGTGATAGTGGGAAAATCCCAATTAAGACAGAGCTGGTTAACAGGAAATATCTGTTTCCCAGTTTGTGGGCAACACAAGGAGCAGGAGTCACTGAATTAAATTCTCAAGTAACAGGTATAAAAACAGCTGAAATAAAGTATTTTCCACATTTCAATGATTAAACAACTGGACTTGTCATCACAGGATACAGTGAAGTTAAATATTTCAAGTGGATTAAGAAAAACAAAGAGTGGACACATCCACAGAAAATATGCTCATCAATGCCTGTAGTACACCATGAACTGGATGCAGTATCAGGTCAGAAAGTCCTTAAATTGGTACCTGTGCAAAGAGCGTGCAAGAATGAAAATAATGGTGGCACCTATGAAGAGCCTAAGTACATACTGGTTTCAAACACCTGGTGAATGGCACTAAAGATACAGCATAGATGGATTCCTATTCTGATCTAGTATCTCTGCAAATAGTAAACTTCAGGTGGGCTGAAACCCATCATTTTCATGACCAGAAAGCAGAGTTTTTCTTTAAAGAAGCAGAAGCCAGCATACATGTACTGCTTAAATAACCCTATGACATGGAATTAGGGAGACCAACTAAAACAGCAGCCCTGAGATAAAGAAGGGAAAGAAGCCTGTAAAGATGGAGTTTGAAAGATTAAAGATGTGTATCAAAAATGTGCTAGTACGCTTGTGCTTTCAAGGATCTCTGTATCTTTATTAAAGAGTTGCTCAGGCAAAAAAGGACTAATTTTTCCTCAGGGAACTACCTAGGTTCTTTCCACATTCTTTCTCCTGCATATACTCTTCCACTAAAAAAGAATATGTAAGTGAGATAGGACCATATAACTTGCTCCTTGACCTACTGGTCTTTTCCCAACTATTTATCTTTCAGAACCTATACCACTGGTAAAGAATACAAGGAGCAAAGAAAGGAGCAGATATTGTGCAGAGGTGACAGAGGCATCCATTCTAGTCTGTGCTGCACATCACTTCCCAGCCAAGACACTTAACCTCTGTATTAAGGCTCTTAAACTCTAGTGTTCAGCCCAAGCACTCTAACCATGTTGTGAAGGTGAGGTGAGACTGTAGCTATAACCCCAAAGGGAAAACTGAAGTACTGAAAGGAAAAGTTGCTTCTCCTCTACATGACACAGTGAGTCAGTGACTCAGCTGAGTGTAGACAGCAACAATCCCAACTCCAGAGCACTGCTCACAAAGTGGTGTTGTTATTTTATGACTGGGCATATAACATTTGCTGGACAGATGAGCTAACATCTGACAAACTTCTTTCATTTGTGAAATAAGCCAGATGGGATCAAGTTGGCTCTTGAAAAGTGTAGCACAGGAGCCCCTGTTGCTAGAGTACTCTCCTTCATAAGCAGACACCTCACATCCAGCAAAGGCTCATGCCACACATTTCTATCTACTTGAACAAAACCAGCTTCTTTGCACCTTATAGAAACTGCACTCAGCAGAACCCTGTGGTCCCCACTGCTGCCAGCCCCAGCCTATTCACAGCTACCTCCTCTTACTGGGGAATTAGTTCTAACCAGTCTATTCAACAGTCATGAATACTTAGTTAATCAGCGGCCTCTTTACGGCCCTTCTGCTGCCTGTGGTAGTTACCACTAGCTCATAAAATCCCTAATTTGTCTTTCAAGCAGTGGATGGCTAAAGTAACCATTTTGACAGGGGCCTGGGGCTCTGTCCTCACAATACAGATTAGCTGGAAAGCCAAATAGGTGGAAAGTCTCTGCACAACTTGGCAGAGGGAAAGTGTAGACCCAAACCTCCTGGAGGTCTAAGTCCGTGCCCAGTCACACAGCAGTGCTAATGTACCCCCCAAGGGTGAGCTGATGTCATGGGTTTGCAAAAGTCCCCCTCCTTGGGGATTGGAAACAGTTTGTCCAGATGAATTTCCGGACAAAGGCCAATCAGGAGTTTAGGTGACGCCT
>JAWMRA010000161.1:42249871-42303044 GCA_035584735.1 Pseudotriccus pelzelni | reverse complement strand
ATTTTTGCTAGTAATAAATCCTAATATTATTTTCTCCCCAATCAGATCTCTTTGTCTGCATAAACCTTCTCTCACCTCAGAACAATTTGTGGGGGGTTTGGTAAAAATTGCTCCTAGGCAAACCCACGACAGCTGAGTAGAAGAATGAGACCTCATAGGAGTAAACAGTGACAGAGCCCTATAATGAGGTGTGGTTAACTGTCAGACTGAAAACAGTGGGAAGAGTGAGGGAGCACATGAAAAAGAGCATTCACATGTGACTAGAAATCCACATGAGAAAGCATAACAGCAGTCCTGAGAATAAGAACCTGTGTATGAGCAATGGGGAGAATAAAAAATGCACATCCAAGTATATAAACTATGAGAATAGCAGGGCAGTGGGGCAGAAGAGCAGTCAGGGAACAGAAGGTTGGTGCCCATACTAACAGCACTATGGTCCTGTGGCACTAGAGGTGCCACCTCTGCTGGGGCCCTTACTAGTGATGCTACCATCTCTTGAACACCATGAGATGTCCCTGATGTTGCTCAAGGCAACACTTGTTCTTGGCATAATATCATGAGTCCTACTGGTAGAGCACAGCAAGGCCATGCCTTCTCGGTTCAACTATCCTCCACCACAGACATCAACATCTTCAGGGTATGGTGTGGTGGAAAGACTTGTGACCCTAAGGCTTTAGTGCATATCCTGTCAGATCCAGCCAAGACAAAAGGAAACAGGAGTTCCTGAACACCTCAGATTGGAGCAGAGATGGTACAGTTTCACCCTCTAGGTAGCTGAAAATATTCAGTGTTATAGTTGAAAGAGCCTTTCCTTCGAAGGCATGCCAAGCAACAGTTGCCATTTGGCCACTTCCAACCCCACTGTTGCCAGCTGACACGCACACAGTGCAAAGGATCTCAGTAGAACAAAAAGGGGGCTGACAAGAGAAGTCAAAAAACTACCCAAGTGGCTTACCCTCACTGCATCTCCCTGAAGTATTGCAAAAAATCTGATTATTCCAGTGTAGAAAAGAAGCAAACTGAACAGAGAAATTCCAGGTCCAGGTTAGGTTTAGCAAAAGTTATTCTGAGAGCTGAGAAGGAAAAGAGCTTTGACTCTCCCATCATCCCACTCCAGCCAGGGCAATATCAGCTGCTTCTCTGGGCTCTCATTTCCACATCACATAATGATAAACCAGGTGGAGCTGCCTGAGTGTGAGTTAAAAATTAGTTTCTTAAGCTTCATTGGCAACAGGATGTTGAATACAGAGTAAAGTGGTCTAGTTCAACTAACCCTTGTAGCTGAAGTTGGGGGACTCTGACCCTTTCAACAATGAGATAGCAAACTGAGGAGGGCAGTTTGGAGTTCTCTGTGATAACATATATCATTGTGAAAGAAGTCAAAAAATAAACAAGCACATAAAACACACATTCTTTTTTTCCTTTTAAATGAATCATTTGTGCCCTGGCGGAAATAAAATTCTGATACCTAAATAAGATCACACATTCACATTCAGCCAGAAAGATACTACTCACTGGTTTTTAAAACTGTAAAATAAAATAACAACAAAAAAATCCTTTTTTAGTGGAACTGAAACTCAACAGGTTATCAGTGGGAGTAGCAAATGGAGTAGACTGCAGTAGGAGAAAGAAAATGACTGAACTAGATTTACATGCCAGACTACACACAAATGTATCAGAAATATCCTGTGTACAATGCAGTGTTCAATGCCAGGTAATTAGCAATACAAGCAATCATTTATTATGTCATTTTCATTCAGAAAACATCCCTTTAACTGACCAGCACAGTGTAGTCTCCGAATAAGGAAGTTTGTGACCTTTGCTACTATGAAGCCCTCCTTTCAGCCAAGACTGTTCAATACAGACCTCGTGACATCCAGCAGGAAGATTTGTTCTGTACACTCTCAGGAAGTGGGATGAGAGTTCTGCCCCAGTAACTTCCCACCACAGCTCCTTAAAGAGCAGCCTTTCTGCTCGGCAAAAGCAACACTTACCTGGAATATGATTGACATCTGCCGAGGTGTTTTCATGGTAAGCAGAAGGGAGAAAAAGAAGAGAGAGAAAGAGAAGAGAAAAAAAGCCATTAGAGATGCACACAGAAACTCAGCATCCTTGCATGGAAATCAATTTCATGCAAAACCAGAAGTAATTAGTTTCTTTGAAGGCCACCCATCTGCAGCCAAGCACGCCGCCATGCAAGGGAGGAGACACTGGCTCCCTCTCCGCTGTGCATGTAAAAGTGAATCCACCACCATATCTGTCCGGAGAGAGAGTTCCTGGAATCAGATAGAACCAAGCCACGTCAGTTTCTGTAAGAATATTGGTTAAAATATTCTACTGTTTTTCACACACAAATGCAGAAGAAAGAAACAAAAAACAACCTTCCTCCAGGAGGTTTCTATAGCACATAAATTCAAGCAAGTTTTCAGAAAAATAGAAAAGAACCTGCTCCCCTTTTACAAGGGGCCATGTGAATTTATGACCAGGTGTAAGACACTCAACATAGCCCCAAAGTATAGAAGAGAGACCATTACTTTTCATTCCTCTTGCCCATCATTCCCCAAACAACATCCTTCATTGCAGACAGCAGTAGAAGTGGGGGAGAAGGAGTGTGCCAGAGACTTGCGCATCCCACATGTTGTCTTTTCACAAGTTGGTAAATCAATCACACAAATCTCAAAACAAGTAATTCCTTTTAAAAAGGCAGAAGCAAGACTATGTAAGTCATAGTATTGATCACAGAAAAGGCATATCTTTTAATGTAGTGTCTGTTTTGGGCAGTGCCCACCAATCCCAGAGAATGTACTTCTCATAACTTTTTTAGCATCCCAAATTTAGTCTTGCTCTGAATAGCTACACTTACCAAACAAACAAACAGAAAACCACCACCAAATAAACCAACAAAAGAAACAAACAAAAAAACCCCACAACTTCTTAGCATTCTCCCTCCCCAGAGGCTTGTACCCTGCCCAGGAGTTGTGCTGTTAGAGGTATCACCTTTCCAGGAAGACTTCAAAGCAATACATTAATTATTTGGACTACAGATCCCAGACCACTTCTGCCACAAGTCTAGGAGCATGACATGCTGGGTGCATTGGCTTCACATCAAAGTCTAAGAATGTATTCTCCTACCCTAAATGTACCCAACATTTTCTATCACTATTACCCCTCCTGTCCAAACCCACTGTGTTGCTATGAAACTGGTGCCACGTCTTCCTGTGACAATTGCATTTTAGTGGTGAGTGATTTCTGTTCGTGTTGCTTTTTGTTTATCACTTTCTGTTGCTGTTTGCTTATCACTTTGTAATGGCTCCAAAACCATTTGAGGAAAAGTCCCTGTGGTACATCATATATATATCAAGCCATCCGTCCCTAAGGAGGTAACAACCCAAATAAAACAATGCACAAAGAGGGGAGAGACTATTGCATTGGCTCATTTAATTTCCGTAGCTTCTACTAAACATATATGTCAGATCTGATGAGGGTTATTCGTGTTTTTCCTCTTTTAACACATAATTGTATCTAAGAACTGGGGTCTTGGCATGCAAGCCTGGAAGGACACTTAGCACTGAAAGTTTACCTGAAAGTAATTACTTTTATGTAGGAAAAGAAAATAAGTGTCAGGCAGCAATGCATGCACTCAGGATGGAAAGCAAAACGAGGTGAGAGCAGGGGCAGAAGGAAGGATCAGTAGCAGCTAGAGAAGATCACACATCTCAGAAGAGGTAGAAGTGAGTACCACAAGGTATTGCAAATGTTTCTGATAATCCAGAAGCTGCCCAAAAGCCTATTCTAAGCAAGTAAAAAGCTCTAAACCCATACTGTCTCATCAGCCTGCCTGCACACCTGACAATGGAGCAGGCACTGCTACATCCCGGGCTATCTCAAGGGGCCTGGAACAGCAGGCAGCCTCACCAGAGTCTCCGTGCTCCACAAGAAAATCTGTGGGACGTTTAGGGAATAAAAAGCATCAGCAGATAGAAAGGGCAAAGGAAAGAGCTAACCAAGAGTGAACAAGGGATAAACACATTAAGTAAATAAGAGAAGAGTCAGTGGGCTATAACTGATACACTGCTTGAAATAATACTTATTTAACTATGTGAGAATTAAACAGGTCATAAACCTGTTAAAGAAGGGGAACAATGAAGTGCTAAGAACTAACACAAGCATCTCTAAAATGTAGTTTCTTTTTACCTGTATTTTTACCTATATTTTTTGTTTCCACATCCCTAAGAGCAGGTATCCCCCATCCTGACTGATTTTACTCTTAACTTCCTTTTTGCTGGTTTTTTTTTTTTTTTGAAAGTTTCCACACAACACAACTTCTGTATACACTAGATGCATCACAAAAGTCACTGTTTGCACCTCTGTGACACATTTGCAGTATTTACCTACATGGTAGCCCGGGTCATTATTGTTACTTTCCATACTAAATAAAAAAGGAGTTTCTTGTATTGCAGGCACCCCCCCCATGTGGTATCTGCTGGCAAATGCTGATTTTCAAACGGTGAAACTACTTAGTTTTTATTTTAACACAACAGAAAAAAGCACTGCTTTCTTTGTAAAGACAAAAAAATAACATATAGACAATCAATCCTCACAAAAGACCCTACAATAAATACCACTGTCGCAGACAATGGAAACTGCCATGCAAGTCACAGAATCATAGAATATTCTGAGCTGGAAAGGACCCACAGGGACCATCAAGTCCAACCCTTGGCCCTACACAGGACAACCCCACGAATCAAATCATGTGCCTGAGAGCATTGTCCAAACGCTTCTTGAACTCTGGAATGCTTGGTGCTGTGACCACTTCCCTGGTGAACCTGTCCCAGTGCCCAAGCACACCCTGGGTGAAGAACATTTTCCTAATATCCAACTGAAGTCCTCATTGGAAACACTTAACACCTCTGCAGTGTTGGTATGCCATTCCACTGTGGGGCACAATTAAAACTGTGGTTGCATATATCAACAAAAGGCACCCACCACTACCTTATGGCTGATGGCTCCACAATTAGGAGAAACCTCATGCCTCAAGAATGGTAGAAAACGGAGATGGCTTACAGGCAGAGTGACCAGATTTGCGGAGCTGAGTTGACTCTCCTTCAGACCCTGTCATCTGAGATGTTCTCTCAATTCTCTTCACCTTTTTCCAATTTGTTTAGAAAAGGACTGTTTAATACATGTCCCCACTCTCTTCCTCTTCCATCAGCAGTATCTTCCTCTTCCCACACGGGTCTCCTCCCTGACAAAGCGACTGAGGAGGTACAGCGTTCCAATTAAACAAGGAGCATGCAGAATGCTCAGCTAGCAAAAAAATCCAGTGACCATGGGACTTTGTGCCGCATAGATGATGGTTTCTCCACTTTTTTCAGCTCAGAGCAGTTCAAACACAGAAAGGTCTGCCTCTTAACAAAAGATATGGCATAGTTTGCTTTATCCTATACACGGGAGTCCATTTATTGCTCCTTTGTAAAGGGCTGAGCCGCAAGCCGGTACTGTTTGCTTTTGTTCTTTGATGCTAATAGCTGGGTTGAAAGAGGGATCAGCAGGGCCGCTGCCTTTGTCTGGTGCAGCCTCAGCGATCTGGGTGGGGTGGAAGGGAAGCAGGAGGATGAAGACGAGCAAGAGGAACAGAGTAAACGTTTTTATAGCTCAGATCATTTTCATGCCTGTACAGGAAACATCCAAGGTATTTTTCACTCTAACATTTTTTACAAAAAGTCTAGGAAAAAGGAGAGTCTTCAAGAGAATACACTTCTCTCCAGCTGGAAGACAAGGACAGCACAGACTTTCCATGCATACCAGCCCAAGAGTACACATCACCTTGACCTGAAGAGACCTACTTTTGTTTGCATCTCTATGGTCCATTCAGTCTTGTCCCTTGCTTTGATGTGCTGTGTATACCTATCTTCTGCCAGCTAAACTGTGAGCCACTGACTGAATTCCCACATCACAAGTTGGCAGGTGGAAGCATCCTAAGCTAAGTGGAAATAAGCACCTAGAAGTGAATAGCACTGTCTTGTGCTGTAAGTCCCTAAAGTTCTCTAGCATCCCCCTCCAACACTCTCTGGTGACTCCCTCTCTGAACACTAGGGTATGGAAAGGACTGGGGAGGAGGCAGAAACTGGGGAGAGGAGGAAGGCTAAAGACATAACAGTTAGAGGCATTTTTTTATCATAGGAAACCCACTCCCAAATAAGAGGAGATTCAGCTTTTAGATAGGAATATTACTGTATTTTGAAGCTTATTCAGACATTGATACCTAAAAAAGCTTTTCTAAAGCAGATTTGCCTCTCATTCTGCAAAATACAGAAAATGGATATAGGTAAAGTTTCACTGACAGAAGCATGACTGACTGGGAACTTAGTCACTTAATTTGACTTACTGACATACATATATATATCTATATATATATATAGATATGAACTGTTCAGGGACCATGGATTGATCCATTTATGGCAGACTGTCAAATGATTAAAAAGATACATGACAAGCCAGCCTAGACTCTTCCAGTGTGGTAGTAAGAAGTGTTGATTACTCAGAAGTTGGGGACTTCCCCTTAACTGAGCCCTGATGCAACATTTTAACAATATGAAGAGCTACATTTTGGCTCAGCTAGAAACCCCTCAAACTGCCATGAGAAAATTCTTCATTAATTTCATACTTCATCAAACAAAGTGTTAATTCCAGATGCTGATTTGTCTCATTCCATCCTAATCTGTTAAGGTAAAGGTAAACATATGGTCCTACTTCACCTCCTACAGACTCCTCGTCTTTCTCTTCAGTACAAAGTGCTTCAAAGCCTTCTGGGAGGGTTATAGAAACTAAAAAGAAAAAAAAAAAAGAAAAAAAAAAGAAAACTAAAAAAGGCGCTTCAATTGTATAAACAGCTGCTAACAAAAATTTGCTTGAGTAAAGATGGGATCTGTAATGAGATCAATTCCAAGCATTAGCACATCCCTAGAGTGCCCATGCTCACACAGGAGACAGACATTTTGAAGATTGTTGTATTTATGGTTAACTAGGTTAGAATCTTGGCTCTACTGAATTCACAAAATACTTGGAAGTTATTTTAAGAATGTCATGATTTCATCCTTCATATTTACTTAACATCTTTTGTCATACAATGGTATTAGAATCCATCACTGGTATCCTTCCACTGTTTCCAACAGAATTGCCACAAAAGTAAATTTGACCAATTCTATTTAATTTGCTTAATGTTTAGGATACTGAAACAAATCCAAGACCACTCCAGTTTATGATGTCTGTCACTGAGCTACACACTGGGATCATGAAGAATTTCACAGTACTAGCAGGTGTAGGCCTTATTGTCTCACTCCAGAAGAATAGGACCCTGTAATTTGTGTTAATGGAGTGTTGAACACTTCTGATTTTATTCAGTAGAGATAAGTGGTGACACATACACAAACAAGTTCATTACAATCAATTACACTTCTCTGTGTCCTTTGTCCTATGGGATCTCTTAGGCTGCCAGTCTCTCGGGAATAGTATTCACTTGATGTGTTGCATAGAATTGCAGACATTTGTGGTACTGTGCCTTTGCACAGCTAATACTTGGGATCCCAAAGCACTTATTAGCTGTGAATATAGGAATCATTCATCCAGTACTGAAAAGCAGCCAGCTCTGAGGTGAAAGAGACAGATGTTTAACAGCTTATGGGAACGCCATACAGCAGTTTAGTATGTCAGAGTTAGAACACCAAGAACTACTTAAAGAGGCAGAATGAAACTTGGCTGATTGTACTAAAAGTGCCATATGATTTTAAAGCACTCGTGATTTAAATGAGGTGAAGGGATTTGATTTCAAATCTTATCTGAATGATTAACAGTGATTTGAGGCTTCCAATGCTCTCCTCCATACTGTGCACATCAATGTTGTGGGCAACCTGCCCTCTCCACAGGGTCAAATGTGAGGTCAGCTGACGTGTGCCTGAGTATGTCATCCTCTAAAGCACACAGAATTTGAGTGGATCCTTTACCTGCTAAAGAAAATGGACCCTATGCCTTAAGGAGCCAAGCTTTCTCCTCTCAGGCAAGCAAGATACCCAGGCAGAGTGAGCACTAGAGCTAGCTGGGGAGACATTTGTAAACCTGTAAACCACTACCATTTCACAACAGTTGCCTGGCCATTTAGAAAAGTGCTTTCATATCAACATGGTATAGATGGATCAGGTATGCAGGCTGCTTTCAGAAACCAATACACAGAGTTACTTAGCTCCAGCAACAGTAAAAAAAAAAAAAAAAATCTTTGAGAAATTTTGAGCAATTAATCCTAATCTCTCTAATTAACTCTGTATCATTACTATTCTCAGATAAAGTTACTTGCTGATTTCCCAGCTTTCAGTGAAAGTACCATCCTCTCCCATACCTCCCAACAAATATGTTCATGTACATTCCTCAGGGCCCTGGCTACACTGCTGGGGAAAAAGTCAATAGTTCTGTAGCCCACTACTAGCAAAAATCCAACTGGAATTTTAATTACTCAGTGCCCTCCAAACATTTTGTTGATCTTCACTTAAGCTGCCTAGATACAATGCTTGAGTGCTCCAGGATGAAACTTCTTTATGTTTCATCCTAGAGGCCTGGGCACTGGAAGAAATAGAGGATTTTCTCCCTGCTATTTTGCACAACACCCCCATACATCTACATGCAGACAGTGATGTTCCCAGTATTGTGGGGTGCACAAAGATGGATAACTGTGTAACTTCTGAAGCGGAGATACAAGCAGAAAAACCAGAGTGCCCTTCATATCACCGTAGATAGAATGAGAAGAAACTTATGATGCTGAAAGTTTAATGTTAAAAAAATTTGGCAGCAACAGGGTAGTTATGCTCTGGATTAGCTTGGCTATTGAGAGTTTACCAAACAGCAGCACTGAAGACTATTAAGAAAAGACTAGACAAGTGTTACTCTTTAGTATTTCAGATTCACCTGATCTTGTCTTGGAAAGACTAGTTGTCCCCTGTCACCTTTTTCAATCCCATTTTCTATGATTTTATTATTCTAATTCAAAACACACTCTACCCAGACAATCTGCCAGGCATCATAAGCTAGCAGCAGGGCAGACACCAAGGCCCAGCCGCTGACAGTAGCCATGCACAGGTACTCAGGGAAGAGTCAAAGCAACTGAGAAAATTCACAGTACCATTATTAACAGCTTGCATCAAAATGCTTAGCACTCCTTGACAGACTTTTCAGTCCTTGAATTTTTCAGGTCTGTTCTGGAACTAGAATTGCTGTGGTGTGGAACTGGGTTTGTATGTTCATTTAAAACCTGCAGCTCAAAGTACCACATTGGGTATCCCCAAATAGTTGCTTTTTAAAATACTATGAATAAACATTCTCTATTCAGCATCACCACAGCATTCTTGATTATAACTATCTATCTCACCTCCTGCTTTAGCCACTTCTTCTCTAAACTGAAGAGTGCTAGTCCATCAAGACCCTCTGCATATGGCAGCCATTCTGTACCTACAGTGAAAAGACATCTAAGCTATCTACAGCATGACCAGTTTTGAAGTTTATCCTTGAGTTAATTGTACCAGGACATTTGTATAACTAGTATATTTTAGAACAAGTCTAAACCCATCAGAGGTTTGTCTCTCCGCTAGGGGCATACACTACTACCAATCTGGCCAGAACTCCAATGAGAACAAACCTATTATTCTCATCAGAAACACAGACTGAAAAGTTTATGAATAAGAAATGCAGACTGTGTTTGAACAAATCAGCCTAAGAGCACTCTACCTCTCTGGAGACCTTTCTTCCTCACCAGAGCCTGGTGCAGATCCAGACCATCTCTTCTCTTTCAGTATCATGCCCACAAGTACTATAAAGAGCACTTTTCTGCCCCAGAATTCCCTTGCAATTCTTGGGCCAAGAACAAGCTATAGCTCCTGTGTCCAGAGGACAAACAAAGCATGTCAAAGAACAAAACGGACACTCTTGATAGCATGAGCCCAAGTTACATCCACACCGTACACCGTCCTCCACAAACACTATGATTTGTCATTCCATGCTCCATGCAAACAGCAGAAGTCATCATATGGTTCATTATATTACCTACTGGAAGTCCCACCACTTTTTTCCACTTTAGAGGCCAGTCACAGGGAAGACAAAAAAAAAGACCTAAATGACTTTCCTGCCTTTAGCTACAACATTTGGGACGACTATTTATAAAGCATTCATATATTAGGACCTGGCGGGGTTACATAGAAAGTTGTTTTTCAGTTTTATTAGGTCATCTTCAGTGGTAAAGAGAGGAAGACGATTTCTCTTTCTCTCCCAGCTCGGATGAAACAAGAACCTATAACTTTCTAAAAGCATACATTGTTTGTACTTCTGCCTTCTTTTTCACACTTCTCTAATATTACCTAAGCATCTCTGTATCTGCTCCCATGCACACACTTATGGCTGGTAACTCCAATCCTCATTCAGATTTCCTTTCTGGGTGAGAAAGTCTCACACCTTGCAAAGCCTTTAAAAAACTACTTGCAAGAGAGTTACACTCCCATCGCAGCCTTAATTAAACTTGAAACTATATTCCCATTATGAGCCAAATTTTCTCTTGACTTGAACAAGAACTAAAACAACCAATGTGACACTTCAGTGGCTTCATAATCTCATTGCAAGAGTTTCTCTTGTAAACTGGAAGTGACTCACACAACAGATCTTAGGGAGACAGGAGAGTCAGGTTTTCTCCAATGGTCTTCTTATTTTAATTGATTTAGGCATCAGGAAGGAATGGCAACTGCATGTATGTCCCTAAATTAAATACCCTCTCTGCCAGGAATGCCTTTGCTGGATTCACCAACATAGCTGGTTTTTCTTAGTTCTCTCAGATCCGGCAAAGGCAGTAATGCTAAAAGATTATCAGGACAATCAGGAGCTTGATGATGCTGATGCCCAACAGTGGATTTTCCCAAGCTGACCACCATGAAAATTAACCTATTTTTTAAGAGTCTTGTGACTTACACTAAAAAGTGAACTAGCCACGTGACTCAAGAAGCTTAAACTAGTTTCATTGCAGGCAGTCTGCAATCTGCTCAAAGTACTGAAAACAGGTCTATGGTGTTTCACCTTTGTCTGCATCACTTACAAAGCTGACACAGAGACTGGAAACCCACCATATGGCACAGAAAAAGTACCTCTCCTCCTGTTAAGGAAGAACCTGCACACATGCTGAGTATTTTCAGCTTTATCTTGTTCTCATAACGTCACCATGACAGCTACCAAAGGCATTTACTACTGCAAAATCCGTTGCAAATTGTGCTGCCTCCATTCCCCTCTTATCATCCGAAACATGATGGATGCAAATGAACTTTGGGCATATTCCCTGTGTCATATACAGCAGTGAAGATATTCAATAAATAGTAACACAAAGAACAGAAAAGGGAGTTAACACAAGAAGATTTGGGGTAAAAAACATGATAAGTAAGCAGAGAAAGGGTTCCCTAAGCCTATGAAATGGCCCAAGCTATAATCTATTTGCTGTACCCAGTCTTGGAATTAATAAAACAAATCCCTCGATACATCTGACAGAGTTATTAGAGGATATTAATATTCCCCTTAGAGCAATCTGAAAAACTGGAAATGGAGTCACAGAATGCTGTGACTAGCCTAGTCAAGCACCAGTGGAGGGGAGAAGAAGGGGTTCCCCTCTCCAAACCCACCTGATTTTCATTGTCAGCATTGCTTGCCTGCTCTGGAAAGTGTCGGTGCAGAACAAGGGGCAAAGCTAAAAGAGGAAAACTCCCCATCTTCACTTCTGCTGCCAACTCAATCTTACATGAGGCAGGAAGAAAGATGCTGTGCCAGTGGCTGAGCTCTGTGATATCTGAGCCCTTCCCTGCTCACAGCAGGAGGGGGTGTCAGGCCACAGCAGGGAGGACATCCTGTGCCCCTGCTCTCAGAGGCCACCACCTGAGCTCTGAAGAAGAAGAAGTTCTTGCAGACTTGGAGAGCAAGGAACACTCCTTTATCTGGTTACACCTGGCACTTACTAGTGTCATATGCCAACATTCTTTGTGCTGCATCACAGCATCCCCAGACGCAAATTGCATATTCCACCCATCTGCAAGGTACATAGATGTCCCAGAAAAATTGAGAGGTGGCATTTTCTGCATTAAAAGAGACCTCTAGCAGGCTTCACCTAATAGCCCAGTTAGTGTATCATCATTATCACGGTACCTCTTTGTTGGAAGGTCTAAGTAGAATTATTAGTATTTCACCACTGAATCCAGCTTACATAATGTTACACACCTCCCTAAGATTCCTGAGTATATAAATCTCTTAATGAAAAAAAAAGGGGATAAAACTCTGACTTTCTTTCTGAATGCTAATTATAGCTAATACAGAATCAAATCTAGGTTTATTACAGGATTCAGATTGGATTAATCTGGAACTCAGCTTTGTATCGGGACCCTTGCGCAAAACACCATATTTGAGGAGTTAGTGATCTTCACCAGACCATGTCTGTTCTGTGGAGCCTTGTTCTTGGGGCTTGAGAAGCCCATACAGCAGCAGTAGCAGCCACTACACAGGAACCTGCTGGAGTGCTCTGTGCCAGCCTGTGCTGTGTGCTGGTGGGCATTACAACAGAAATAACACCCGAACCCATCAGGAAAAAATAAATTATTCTTTTTTGCTACACAAAATAAAAGGCACTACAGCATGGGAAGGAGGAGGAAAATCCATCCAAGGTAGATGATAACCAAGGTCCATTTGATGGAGCATGAAAGCAAGGTTCCCAGCCTCTGAAGTGATATAAGATTTCCTCACTATCTATATTCCTCTTTTTATTACATCTTATTACGGTGTCTATTTTATTACACCATTTGTTGTTGAGCCTTCTTATTTAGGTCCAAAAAATCCCTGCCCACTATACCTCTCTCACCCACCCAGTCCCCATCTCTAAGGCGAAGATTCCTCAGAAAAGGCTGGCACAGTACTGGTTAGCCAGCTGGTGTGCTAAGATTTGTGCTTCAGTAGGTCTCATTGGCCAAGAAACCACTTACAGGCTCCTGTTCTGAACACTCATCTCCCTGAATTGTCTACTGATTTGAAAATAAAGACCATCATCTTGAAATTTACTTGGTATCTATAATGCACTTAGCATGCCTCTGGATTTGCTATAAGAATTAACTAATTATTGATTCGTTCACTCAAATTCCAATTTGGATGGAGTTCCAGTGTGCCTGAAAAGTGCGAACTCCATTTATTACACATAAAAATATATAGTGCATGCTCCTCCAACTTACAGTAATCATCCTAAATACAGCACGAGTAATCAGAAGAAATGCATCTTCTTTTCCTCTCCTTCCTACAGTTACATATCCTTTTTAGAGTATGTGTTAGTGGGGTTTATATTCCATGTTATTGCTGTATTTGCTGCTGCAATATATATATTTAAATTAAACAGAAGTCATCAGGAGGTTCTATTGGAAGCATTTGCCTTGTTTGTTGTTGAAAGGCGCTGCTTGGAAAAGAGTAACTGCTGACTTCAGTAAAATGTGAAACATAATGACGGGAAACAGCTGCCTTCTGCATCTTTCAAAACACTAAATTTTCTTGTGTGATTCTCTAAATGTAGACCTCCAGCAGGATTCATGCAGATGCAGACCCAAGTACATAATCACAGGACCTCATACCCACAGAATTCAGCAGATGCCTCTCTTCATTGAACGGACTAGGATCAGGCCTCTAAAATTACCAGCTCTTGCATGTAGAAAAAAATTTGGTTTGTTTTTTTCTTTCAATTAATCTGTTAACATCATACTCATAAGCTCATACCCAGAAAAACAGAAAACAGACAGTGAGGGTATAGGAAAAAGGTGTACGTCTTTTTGATATTAAAAACAATGGTTTAAAATCTCTATTCTTTCTTAAGTCTGTGAAAAGAAGTGTGTGCAATAAATAGCTTCCATGCTCATTATCTCAGGTCTATTATTTAAAAGACACTGCTGAACAATATGAAGCTTTTCACCTCCAAGTCCCCAGTTAAAAACCACTGTATATCAACAAAGACTCAAAGTTATTCCTAGCTAGCAGTCTTTCCATGATCTAAGTGAAAACAGATGAGTAGACTCCTCAATTCATCTCCTGGCTGATTCCTTCATCCAGAAAATCCAGCATCATAATAACTGGCTTCCAAAGTACACAAATGTGTTAAGCACTGTATAAACTGAGAAAGCACAACCGCCCCTTCCCAACAAGAAGACTGCCAAACACATTATCACCAAACACACTATCAGACACTACTACCAACTGATAGCTCATTTGGATGCTGAGCACAGAAAGAACACAATTTAGTCTCTTATTTCTAAATGCAGTCCCTTTGCTGAAAATTTCTACCAGATGCTTGTTACATGAGTAAAAGCCAGTACCTCTCCTCCAGGATCTGTTATTATTCACCAGCCAGGATCCAGCTCTATGTGTTCATGCATGAAAAGCATAGAAAAGGAAGATATTAGCATATGTCAGGCTGTTCCAGAGTGTTAGTGCCTCCGTGTCTGATCAGGTCAAAGAGAGACACAGCTCCCTCTTACCTGAGGGTCTGTAACTGCAGCATGAACCAGGGAAAGCCATTCAGCTTATTCTGATTACATTTTACAGAGCCTCGTTCACTGCCAGGTAAGTAATCAGTCCCACACTCAAAGAGCTAACAACAACTTCCTTCACTAGGAAGATACAGCCCTGAAACAAAACAATAACAATGAGGAAGGAGAGATGCAGTTCATCTTTGGATTTCGGTGATGGACATAAGCCATCACTGCTGAGGGATTTAGAAGAGGGATGGTAACCTCTTTTCTATGTCCTCTTATTACAAAAAGGGTAATATCTGTTCTCTCTTCTTCAAGAATATGTCAGTGTGGATCTCACTGGAAATGACTGGAAAGCAGTAGCCTTCCAGGACTGTAGGAGAAAAGTATTTCAGCTACATCCAGGAGTGGCTGAAGGACAATATTCCTGAACTAGCTGTGTTTTCAAATACATAATATTTAACTAGATTTTAAAAAAATTAATATTCTCCATTGCCATGTTGCAGCATGTTGCAGAAACAGGCACTGACATCTGCTTCTGAGTTCACAGAACCACATAATCACAAAGTAATTGAGGTTTGAAGGGTCATCCTGCGACCATCTATTCTGACCTCCCAACTCCCTTGGGGTCAAACTAGAGCAAGCTGATCAGAACTTTCATTAGCCAGGTTTTTACTGTCTTCAAAGATGGAAGACCATGCAACAGTTGGTGAAGTGTGTCTGGATATGCGAAACAGTTGGTTCTTTTAAAGAGAGCTGATATAGCTGGATATGTATTCACATAAAACAGAAGAAGAAGGATGGGTGGGGGGAAATCAGACATCTGGAGAGGTATGACAACCCAAATACTGTCATTTGGTAAAAGGTTATCAGGAAAATCAATGTATCACCCAATCCGGGATATTAGGCAGCATATATGTGGAAGTAATAGAAAACGACACAACTGAAAAATTAAGCCAGTAGAAACCTAGCACAGGCAGTATATAGAGAAGCAGATGGAGCACATGGTATCTTCCCCTGTAAACAAGTCTGTTGTGAAATATCTGTTTTAACAGAATGTACAGAAGACCACTTGCAAGGACTTTTTTCAGCAGCCATCAGTTGCTGGGTATCAAGTCTGGTGAGAGAGCTTGCCAGCTTGGAGGCATAGAGCAACAGGGTTAACACTACATCCAGATCCTGACCATTTCCCAGTGAGAGAACAATTGAGTGCATCTTCCTGGCTCTTCATATCATGTAACATTTTATGGACATGTTGCTTATCAGCCATGCCACAACAGAACCCTGTAAAAGAAGCAGACCACTATGCAGACCAGCCCTGACAACTTTGTATTCCAGGACATAACGGCAGGTTGATCTCCTTCTGAGACCCCAACACTCACCACCACAGACAGCTCAACTGGGTATCTGCACCTTACAGTGATATTGCCCTGGAATGGTCATGACCTTTGTCACTGCAGGAAGGGCAATAAGGAACATTCTTCTTCTCGAGGATTAACCATAAAACATTGAGGTAGAAACATGCCATCCCCCTGCTTTACGGTGCCTAGACAGAATATATAGACCTTGGCCATTCTCCAGAAGGACAGAGGTGAAATCTAACAAATAGCATCAGCTCTGCACACCATCATTTGAGAAGTACTGATTCCTTCTTACAAGCGTAATACAGTTTAATCTTTAGAGAGAAAGAAACTATCCAAGAGGAGGATATTGCCTATCAGTCATAATGTCCATGAACTTAATTGCTTGTTAGTGGTGAAAGAGAAACTGTTGTAGCTTGTATCTGCTGGGGGAAGTAGAACACTCTTGTACTCCAAAAGTGGAATGCTTGATGAAACCTCCACAATAACACGAAGACTAAGGTAAAAAAGGGCCTTACCTCAGGAACACTGAGGTCAACAGGATCACTCTGAGGTATGCCCTACAGACTGGGTAATGGTATGTAAGAACTGTGAGCAGTCTTGAGATCCGTAATGTCAGAGAATAAAGGCCCACTTTGCTACTCTACCTCAGATAAAAGACAGTATGTATGCATCTGCTAGGTTCATTCAGACTCAAAACAGGGAAATGACCTCTCTTATTATTTGGCACAATAGAGCATGAGCTAAAGCTACTTCTTCACTCCTACACAGTCTCTTGTATGACTCAAAAAGAAAGCAACATCCACTTCTATTAGGGCAAGCTTGCTTATGAGTGACACCCTGAAAAAGAATGGGAAAAAAAAGATAGAAAATATTAAATTGGTCAAATAGCTACGGCCATATTGATTTTACAAGCGGATGAGTCTGTCTCCTTTTGGAGATTTATTCACTAAACTCTGAAAGTGCTCCTAATCACCACTGCAAATTTACAGGGGTAAAATGTGTGTGGGCTGCATTATCAGGGAAGAAGAGAACACTTATCCTCCAATATCTCAATAAATTTTAGGTTGGTAAGAAAGTTAAATCTATTGATCTGAGAATTGCATTCACTGCAATTCAATGATAAAATGCAAAGCCCTAGAAAGGACAAATCAGGCCTTCTGGTATTTCAGAACATGCAGTCCTGTCCTGAATTACAGATACAGTTTCAAGTGAGACATTGTGAGCCTTAGTAGTGCTTTCTCATAGATCTTACTGTTCACAATCTTTCCCCATATCAACAGGGAAAGACATTGTCTCAAATGCAACGCAAACCACCTCCCTAGTGATTCCAGATCACTTAGCAGTGCACAGTCTCATGGCATATAGATTATCATTGGGTTGCTGGATACTGGCCAATTTTAGGCTACTCCTGACACAGTCTGAGGCAGGACCTTTGCAGTCACCTTAGAAAACAGAGGACCTGACTCCACTACCAGTGATGACCATGACACCCTTGGTGTCACTGTGTTAGCACCATGAGTGACACCATGTCTAGCTGTTTCCTGTCTGCTATAGTTTCCACATCAGTCTTTGCTTTCCTGTCTGCAATAGAAGGCATTGAATGAAACCACCTCATTTGGGAGCAGGAGGCCAGAGCTTGTCTCCAACAGGGCCTTCAAAGACTGTTCCAGCAGATGGAGCTTTCACCTCATGTCTTGCAATTTACACATTCTTGTGGAGAATGACTGTTGGGCATCTGCTCCTTTCCGAGATTCCCATACTCAGAAGAGATGCCTGTTGTGTCCATCCCATATAATGATTAACCTTGCAAAATACACAGCACTTAAAGCTGACAGGGCTTTGAATCTCAGAGCGTTCAGGAGGAACTCATTCAGACACAGAGGAGTAATTCATAGCAATGGTCTAGGTGATAAGAGAGATGAGTATTTTCTCAGACACTAGTTTAGTTTGAGTGTATTAGCCATGTTCCACTACCTAGTTCTCCATCATAAGGCTTGGAGGGGAAAAGAAAGAGGGTCACAACATCTTTACATTATCCCATTAAAGAAAAGGGAGACTCAAAGTTCCTACAACTCTTCTAATTTCATATATGAGGAATATGTGGGCCAAACAGGACCCATAGGGACATCTGAAGACCCAGAAGACTTCACTCCCCAAAGCCAAGAGCAGAGGAATGAGAAAAAAGAATATAGTTGCAGGAGAAAAAGGAGATTCATGCATTACTGTATTGTTCTTTTACCTATCAAGGTTCTTGGAACACATCTGATGAGGGCTTAGGAAGGTATGAGGAGTGTGTCTATAGCATCAGGTGACTAATTCCAGCAAGGGAATCAAACATTAAATGGAGGGAGATTTAGAACCTTCAAAGCACATGCTGATGGAGGAGATCCTCTAAGATGTGAACATTTCATTTAGCTGAAGACAAATACTGAGATGCAGATATGGAAGTACAGCTTTACATTTCAACTGAGTGCCTTGAAGGTGATCCATTTTCCATGCTTGGACAGCCTTCCCACCACAAACACACAGCATGACTGGGTTCTCCCTTGCTGACTCACTTGCTTTTTCTCCAGTTGCAAAGCCCAACCCCCAGAACTCCCAGAGCTCTGCCTCAGAAAGACAGCTTTGCCTCCTAGTGCCAGTACGCAAAAGTTGGCCTGGCCAGTCACAACCAGGAGGCTCTTCCCCTGCCAGCCATGATCATCTTGACAGTTCTGCTTTCTCCTCACATTATCTGTCATCTCTCTCACTCCACCTTCCCTCCCTGAAATCAGCCTCCTCCATATACCACTTCAGAGTTGGGGGCAAGAGGAATGAGGGTCAATGCCAAAGTCAGAGCACTGTCTGCTTCCTGCTTTCTCCCAATAGAGTGATAAGCCAAACAGAGCCAGGGTAAAGCCTGGGTGGGATAATTAGGCTGCAGGAAAAGCATTAAAAAGCAGCAGAACCATAAACAGTTACAAAAATCAACTCATGGTTCTGCTCTGAGAAAGGAAGAGCTAGAGTGTTGATGTTTAGATGTGGTTTGGCTTCTTAAAGTCTGCCAGAATGATTTAAGGAAACCATCCACACAGTTACAAGTCTGTGGACCACTCTCCAACCATCTATCATGGAGCTAATAGCTTTACAAATATACCTCAGTCTGGACTGGCCACTCGCTTTTCTGTGAGAATCTTGGGATCCACTTTGACAGCGCTACCAACAAATGTCACTCCTGATCTTGGGATTGCCTGTTAGTTTAGATCTGCTTCCTTCTGGCCTAGTTCTGATGATGACTTTTATTACAGACATAAAGGAATTCCAGTGATGTGCTTCTTCACAGCACCAACAATTAAATTCTGTTGTGCACTGCACTAAAATAATTCATATGTAATGCTTAAAGTTTCTAATAATTTAATTTAAACAGCTTGTGTAATAAATGCCAGGTCAGAACTGTTAGTTCCCCCTGAGCGGACTAGTTCTATTTGAATCCTGTATGCTATGCAGTAAAAGAGAGTATCTGCTGGAGGACAGCATGTTAAATGCAGTATACTACAATTACAAAGAAAATCAGAGAGCACTTTTAGGTTAAAGAGCCTCTACTCATATCTTCTCGTTATGTTATTGTTTCCAGCATAAGCACAAGGTCATCGTGCTCCATCTGCCACCATCTTCATTCCACGCTGAACTTACTGCTCACTTGGGTAACTGCTCTTTGCCAGGCAAATTTGTTTTCAAGTGTAACATTAGAAATGGGACACTCTGGGACATTTTTAGTGTCTAAAGGAGAGATTTTTGTGGAACAAACAGAGAAGGAAGAACTTTTCTAAAATGTCGTCTGGGGTTTTTTTTAAGTTGCTCAAAGAGAGTAAAGATAAAAAAGAACAGGTCTTTTCAGGAATCTGTTTTCCATGTGATCTTCTCTCTGCTCATGCCTTGGAAAGATGTACCTATCGCTGGGTAAAAACCTGTCTGGATGGCCAGGCCCAGAGAGTGGTAGTGAATGGAGTTGCATCCAGCTGGTGGACAGTCCTCTGTATCGCAGCCAGTTCCGTTTAATCTCTCTGTTGATGATATGGACAAGGGGATCAAGTGCACTCTCAGTTTGTGGATGATAGCAAGGTGAGTGGAATATTGACCTGCTGGGGGGCAGGAAGGCTCTACAGTGGGATCTGGACAGGCTGAATTGATGCACTGAGGCCAATGTCATGAGGTCCAACAGAGCCAAGTGCTGGGACCTGCACTTGAGTCACAATAACCCCATGCAGTGCTACAGGCTTGGGGAAGAGTGGCTGGAAAGCTGCACAGCAGAAAAGGACCTGGGATGCCGGTTGACAGCCAGTGAACATGAGCCAGCAGTGTGCCCAGATGGCCCAGAAGGCCAATGACATCCTGGTCTGTATCAGCAATAGNNNCGTGACCAGCAGGACTAGGGCAGTGATTGTCCCCTTGTAGCTGGCTCTGGTGAGTCCACACCACAAGTTCTGTGTTCAGTTTTGGGCCCCTCATGACAGGAAAGACACTGAAGTGTTGGAGCATGTCCGGAGAAGGGCAACAGAACTGCTGAAGGATCTAGAGAGTAAGTTCTGTGAGGAGCAGCTGAGGGAGCTGAGATTATTTAGCCCAGAGAAAAGGCAGCTCATGGGTGACCTTACTGCTCTCTAGCACTACCTGAAAGGAGATTGTACTGAGGTGGGGCTCAGTCTCTTCTCCCAGGCAACAAGAGACAGGATGAGAGGGCATAGCTTCAAGCTGCCAGGGAACCTTCAGGTCAGGTATTAGCGAAAATTTCTTTATAGAAAGGGTTGTCAAGCATGGGGACAGGCTGCTCAGGGAAGTGGTTGAGTCACTACCCCTTGGAGGTATTTAAAAAATATTTAGATGTAGCACTTAGTGGTAGGTTAATGATTGGACTCAATGATCATAGGGGCTTTTCCAACATACATGATTCTACAAAAATAACCAAACAAAAATAGACAAATTGAAAACTCTTCTATTTCTATCACATATTAAGTATCTTCTAGACAGTCAGTTCTATCCCTCAGCTGGAAGTCTAGCACAAAAGAGTCCTGCCTTCAGTGGTTTGTTGGAGCTACTCCACTCTGGAGAAAATTTCCAGTAAAATACGCTGTCTTATTGACAATGAAAGCTGGACAGGATGAGAAACTTACATGAGAGCATCATCTTCGCAGGTCTGCAGAAATTCAGAAGGGAGGAGAAATGTAAGACCATAGTACACTTTCTCTACTCACCTTCCATCTGAGGGCATGTTCAGCAAAGTATTCAAATATTTGAAATTAGTGTTTCGTTTTGATATTTTAGGAGAAATTATAAACCTTTCTCTACTGGAAACATTTAAAGGAACTGGATCCTGTTTTGAAAAGTTGTATCGACGTGCACATAAACCACAGATGGGACAAAACAGCCAAGACTTTTATTACTACAAGTCTATTTTTCCTCTTTACTAACTATAAAACAACACTAAGCAGGAGAATCCATAAAGTATAGCCCAAGGAGGGCAGCGTACTGGCAAGAAGTAGGGAACAAGCTGTTTCAAGATTGTTTCAGTGACAAAGTTATGCGACAACAGCCCCAAAGGGCAGAACTTCTTGGATATGGACAATTCATTTCACCAGAAAGAATAAAAATATGCATTTCTTAGAAATCCAATCAACTGAAATTTTTACAAGAATCTCTAAAATCCAAAGCTTCACATTCGGTGTAAACCATGGTATTTTGTGGTTTTTTTCACCACACTTGGATAAAACTGGATAAACTACTATATTGTTTAATACCTAGGATTTAGCATTCTGGATTCCAATTCCACCTGAGGCAGCTTCTGACTTGATACCCTTCAATAATTCACATTCTGCTTGCCTCTCAGTTTTGCCATCAGTAAAATGGAGATAACATGCATTGCACAATGCAGTAGAGTGATGTGAAGGCTGACTGATTTATCAGTAGTTGTGCGATGCTTATGAATCCTCTGATGAAATGTGCCACATGTATGCACAATTTATTATGAACCTGACAGCATTTTAGCTCTCTTGTTTTCCTGCCTTGCATACAATTCAAGTGCGGGATGCCTAAAGCACATTGCCATGCGGCATTTTGATTGTGGCAGTTACTACCATTTAATTCTGAAATCTAGAACTTTAACATCATATTTAGGCAGAATTTTTGTCATTAATTTTCCTTTTTCACTCAGTTTTAAAAGAAGAACATTCAAATAGTCTTGAGTTTAGTTTAGTATCAGATCATTAAAACTATTAAAGTCAAACACAGGCAAGGAAAAAATCTCACAGAGGAATGTGCTCCTTTAGCCAAATTTTTAGAGGTGGAAAAGAACTGAAATAAATACAATATGAAGGTAAAATTATCAAAACTACTATTTTGAATTCCAGACCAGTCATGAGGCTCCAAGGTGCCTGAATCACTTTTCAAGATATGACTTAAAAGTTATTTTTTTAACTGACAAGATCAACAAACCTAAGTACATTTGGGTTTAGTTTTTAATCAAGCACATCTTCCATCAGTATGAATGAAAGCTTTGCCTGACTAAAGAGAACTTCGTGTATGAGGTTAATATTAAGTTGAATACTATTTATGGGACCCAATGTGCAAGAAAACATTTTATGCAATGATCTGTACATCTGATATATTTACTACAGAACAGCTCATCCCTGACACATCTGTATCTGCAAATTCAAATAGTTCACATAGCAACACTGCAGCAGAGCTGTGCACAAGGAGAAAACAGCAGGACAACTATAAGGACAGAAACTAACCCAGATGTAACCTACATTTTGTTTCACTCCCAGACCTGAAAAGGGGCTTAAATTGTTTTAGTCAGCATTCCAACAATAACATTTTGTTAAATAACCAAGAAGAAACTTAAGCAATTTCAGCTCTGGAAGAAAACTAGTGGAGACTGTTACAAATGCCCTAAAATAGTGGGATATAGATTCATAGATTTTTAAGACCAGAGGGAGCATTAAATAGACCTACAATACAGCAGTGACCTCCACTGTAAGTGGTAGCAGGGCTATAATTAAGCACAACTGACAAATGAGGTCTGAAATCACAGCCAATTGTTCTCCCGAGATAGAGGATCTGTTACTCAGTACTTTGGTTCAGCTATCTTTTGCCTCAGGCAAACTAGGAGTCCCCACAGTAGCAATGGCAAGGAAAACATCCCAGAGCTCAAGAATGGCTGTCATGCCATACAAGTGCAGATCCCAAGTGATTTTCACAGGCTGAGCCTTGCTCATCCAGCCCAAATCTCAGCTTGGGCCGGACGCATTTCAAAGACCATTTCTTGTACAGAGAGGTATTCGTTACACTCTTCTTTGGGAATGCCTGCTTGACCAGTTCTTAGGCCCAGCTACATTGTAAACTACTTAGGTTCAATCCAACACTAAAAAGCTAAAGACCAAACTGCTGACAATATCAGCCCCTCAAATCAGCAGCTGTGGTTCTTCGTTCATATACTCAGCCTTGCTGCCTCCACTCTCACTGTTGTTCAGTGATACTGCCACCCCTGAGAAGACGAATTGGGAAGAGCTCATTCAAGTCCAGTCCAGTCAAATTACTCCTTGGGCTCCTTTAGTGGAGCTCTTGACAAACAGCAGTAGCTATAGATGTCGCTTCCAATGAACTGACATGATAACAGGGCTGCACACCACTCTTGTCTCCTGGGCGGTTTCAAAGGGCACCAATCTGGTCATCACCCTACCTGTGCTCCAGGCTCCACTTGTGTCTTCAAACCAGAAAACTGTTCTCCTCTCTGGTCAAGTTTAACCTATGCTTAGGTCTCCTGTTGCCTCCACTTCTGAACCTAGCAGCTCCCACAGCTGGAGCATGGTGGGGTTGAGTCCAGGGCCATTTGGTCTGTGTGGGAATATATGCCCCTTCCTTAAAACATTTTAACATTTTTGTGATATATTGCAGTTCATGAGTAGTAGGTCCATTTTAGGAATAATCACGTCAGTAAGTTATAAAATAAGCATAATTATATGTGCAACAGACATAGATTACATTTTAAACAAAGTCAGAATTCAGAAATTCTACAGAATAAAAATACATCGCTTTTTCTGCAGATTGTCAACCGAATCAGTATTTTTTTCTAAATATTTTGATCTGAATGAAACCACCATTTCTCACGAGTAAAACATTTCCAATCTGTCTGATTTTGATGTGTCTTAACTGGTCAAAATGAAACCACACATCTTTCGTTCACATATGCCAAAAGACAGGGCAGGCAAGTACCAGACTGCCTTACAGATACATTTCTGTGTAATATGCAAAGCAGTAATAACGTATGCAGGTATACAGGTCTCCTATCTGTGCAAAACCAGCAAGCTTTGGAATTTGTTGTAGGTGCAAGTACAGACACAGTTGAGCATTTCAGCTTAAGCAATGAAGGAAAATAGAGAATTTAGGAGAAGACAAAGCTAAATTTCAGTTTGGACCCCCATTTTATTTTTTTTCCAATGAAGAAAAAAAAATCAGATCTCCAGCAACACAGTGTCCATTAGAGGAACTCTGAAGAAGAGGATTTTGCCATTTCCTGCAGCATCCAATGTTTACTCAGAGAGTCCTCTACACAATAATAAACTTACAGTATTAACATTATCATCATTTGACTACCTTCTAATCTGCTGTGATCACATAGCTACCAGTACCTCATCAGTCAAATTTTCAGCTAGATATGCCTGTATGAGTTGCACCTCATCTTTGACATATAAACATACCTCTAGCTCTGGTTATCGAGAGAGATATAACAATGCTACAGCTTCATACTAGCAATATATTCATCCATAATTTTTTATGTTCATCGATCTCCTGTTATCTTCCTTAAAAGTCAAAGCTATGTGAATTATAAGGACCTGCACAGATCTCCAATTACACCAGAGGTCTGGTAGGCATCATGCAGGCTGGTCCATTTGCACAGTCCCCTGTGTCCTACCAAACCAAGTCCCACAGCAGGTCTCACAGAAGCCACAGAGAAAAAGGCAAAAGATAGAAATAAAAGCACAGAAATTCTGAATACTTTCCAAGCTTTTTCTTTTAGGTGGTCCTAGACAAGCAATTTAATTTCCTCTCTTCTTCACATAATTCACCTTTTTCCTTTTTTCCTGATTTTTTTATCAGTAATTTATTAAGAAATTATTCCATATACTTCTTTCCCATTTAAAAGCAATCTTTGGGGAATATAAGCAATTTCAGCCACATACAGAAAGGAGCTTAAGGAATTTAGCTGCAAACACCACTGAATTATGAAATTTGCAGATCACAACACAAGCCACTCTCTTTACTGCTAGCCATCTCTGCCTCAACTGTTGTTTCTGACCAGCCTCAGCGGACCAACATGCCTTTAGTTCCAAGGATTTCTCCTATTATTACCTTGAAGAGACAGGTACTGAGAGGCACTTCGACCCTGAAAGCCAGGTTTGCAAGACAGAAGCAGCAGGAAAGACCAGAAAATCAAAAGCATGCCTGCAGGGACACACCAGAGGTTTAAAAAACTCAGACAGTGTCATTTTTCTCAAGTACTAAGGCAACAAACCACAAAGAAATGAAAATCCACTCAAGAGATTACAGAGTCCAAGAAAGGCTTCTGAATAAATGCAGCAGCCAAGCAAACTATGGGGTCTGACAGCAGCATTAGAGATTGAAGCCTGGTCTTAACGTACAGCTCAAATTTCTACATCTACCAAGGAGCTGCTTCTTCCTTTCTGATAAAGGTCTCTTGCCAAATACTCAGTGCCAAACCCAGTCCATTATATATCCACTCAGGTTACTTAACTGGTCAAATTTCATGAGTAACAGGAGGAAGATCACACCCCACAGCAAAATCCCAAAAGCCAGGTATCCCTTTCCTCCATGGCCTACATTGCAAACTGCAGGCCAGTTACAAATACACATGCTGTATCTAGTAAGCAGTTAGAGCTGCTTTGATGAGAGTTGAGGAAAAGAAAGATTTTTACCCACCCCTTCAGCACCTTAGAACCACAAAACGCTTGCCAGCTTTGCGCTAACTAAACACTCAGAAGCAATCCAAGGGGCTTTCTTCTCTGCTGTCCTGCTTTTTATGCAATGATTCATACAGGAACAGAGGAAGTGCAATCTCTGCCATTCTGCTCGGGTACCCTTTAAGCTCTCTTTGCTCTTCCTGACAGCACAAGGTCAAGGCGAGTCTCAAGCGTGGAGGGTGAAAGCAGCAGGCTGAAATGAGCAGCCACAGCAGGGAGAGTGCCAATGCAGACAGGTAGGCAGAGGTGGGTCACCGTACAAGGAAAAGCATCTGATCAGCATTTGTGGTTCACGGTAGAGGACACCTGGGGGAAGTCAATGGAGTACATGGGTCAGATACCAAAAAAAAAGGCAAATAAAAAAGTCAGAAGCTCTCTTTCACCCGTTGTTCTGATCAGCACCCTGCAGTGCAGCATCTGCTCCATGTCACTGACAGGGAAGAGGCTATCCTGCTGCTCAGCCTCTGGCTTTACCAGCACAACTGCAGCCTGGCCTGGGAAGGGTCTGAGTACTCACAGTGTGCCATTGCACACAGCAGCAGGAAATGGGGAGATTTCTGTTGAAAAGAAATACAGACACTTAACAAGGAAAGCCACCTTAATTTCTAACTGCAAGCCAAGCTAAAAAACCGACAATCAAACCAGGTCATCCTACTGGGTGTTCATGAATGATAATCATTTACTTGTCATGCTAAGATATTTATATGTCTCTATCACTGTCATACAGAAGCATATGGGATTCTTAATATCTGGAGGTACAGGAAGCCCCACTGGCTACATATTTCAGATATAGAAACTGAGACACAGAGGGTAACCAGGTACATATCCCCTGCAAAGAAAGGTCAATTGATTCAGTCTTGAGTCCTTTAGTCTGCCAGCAAATCACTCTGGGGACACAGAAAGCCTGTGGCAGAAATGGAAATTAGCCTCTTAGGTGCTAACGCTCTTATGACCAGACCACTCAAGTTCTGCTGCCCTGCTTCACTTTCTTTACATGGTATACTTTGGTCTCTACAGAATAATGAGGTGAACAAGTGTACATGCAGACAGGGTCTGGAGAGCTGACACAGCATAACTGGCAATGGTGCCAGCAACACAGAATATGAATCTAGCGTACTCAGGTCCCTGCCCAATTTCAGGGCAAACACATTGAAATACAAAGCAGTTCTGCATCACGTAGACTGTGACATCCACAGTCCTCCCTCCCTCCTCACGTCTACTTCTCTCAGCCCTTGGGCTGTTTTGCACCCAGTTGCCAGCTCGTGGACCTGTTCACAGATGGAAGAAGGGCAAATGCTTTGCTCTGCAGGCTAGGTATACAATGGCAGTGAGCTTGTCTGCAATGAAGGATTGTGGGAGACGTACACACACACACAGAAGCCACATTTGCTGTCTCCAGACAGCCATAACATGGCAATTGCCTTGCTTTTTATAGGGAGAGAAAGAAGCTTTTCTGTCCATCAAGTTAGAAGTGAGTCAGAAACGAAACAAGAGGTAAAGGAAAAACAGAAGTTGGCCCAGGACAGGTGGCCATTCTACCATTTCATCACATGGATTACCACCTTTTCCCGTACCAGGAAACACTCATTGCTGAGATGGATGTGCAGTCTTCTCTTAGTAGTGACAGCGTGCTGGTCAGATGTGCTCCTCCTTCAATTCTTTCCCTGGACGTTTGTGGCACCATTTCCATCATCCTAAGGGTATCTGGGAGGATTACTGCCCTCCATTTTCCATCAAAACATAACGAAAACTACCCTGTGGCAAATGCCCTGCACACCTCCATACTGGAATAAGGATGAAAGCAACAGCTACTGCATGTGTTGTCTTGCTTGGGGCTATATTTACTGCTGATTGACCTCTAAGACAAGCTGCCTAGCTCGGCAGAAGCCTGTACAATAATAACAAATCAACTCTCCCCCTCCCTTTTTTTTCAGGGCAAAACCAAAAGAAAATAAATCTTTCTTCTGAACTGTAAGTCCAAAAGAGAAATTTCTGACTCTGCTCATTTTCACAGTTATTACTGGTTACTTTAATTTCAATTTTTCTTTGACAGTGCCCAAAAATTCCAGTTTAATTCCTAACTGTGCACACTATGGGACAGAGTGTGGTCTATGGGACAGCAGGTTGGTCTATGGGCTGACAGAGAAAACAGGTCTCCAGATTCCAGCTAGATTTAGTCCTCCTTGCTCAGCCCATTCAAATCTACTCTTTGCAATAGCCAAAACTGTTCTCTTATACTATCAGGCAAGTAAAACCAATATAGAACAGCTGATGTAAACAGTCTGTATGAGCTATGGCTTACT
Source organism: Pseudotriccus pelzelni (assembly GCA_035584735.1). NCBI lineage: Eukaryota > Metazoa > Chordata > Aves > Passeriformes > Tyrannidae > Pseudotriccus > Pseudotriccus pelzelni. The sequence goes on along the minus strand of JAWMRA010000161.1, from coordinate 42,274,800 downwards.
ATTTATAAAGTAACATTTTGATCCTGAGTTTTTTTCCCCTGAGTTCTACTCTCTCCTGGTCCACATATTATTCTCACTCTTTACCAGTTCCACCTCAGACCAAATAGCAATCTTCTTTGCACCCAACCACCACCTACTTCATTTTATCAGAGGAGATGTCCAAGCCTTGCCTAACTGAGAGCTTTAACTTCTTTCTTGCCTGAGGTCTGCAGCTGATCTGCAATCAAGCAGAAAAGGATTGTAGCCTCATGGTCATCTATAATACAGGAGAGTGAAACAAGAAGAATATAGCTGTCAGCATGTATTGCAGATAGACTATTTGAATCAATGGCACTCACCACGCAGGGTCCCATAATCTCCCTGCTGCTCCCCTGCACTGAAAGCAGGGGAGACCATGAAACAAATCCAGCTAGCTCTGGAGTTGCAGGCAGTCTACGCTTACGTGAGGGGACATGGGTCCTAAGCATCTTCTGTGAAAGGGTATGTAGGAAATAAATTCGAATTCTGTGGCTCCTGCTCAGTTTGAATATTCATCATTAAGGATAACAAATGGTGCTTAAACTGCACTTTGGAGTTTCAAAGCACTTCAAAACATCAATTAATATCTTAACACATCATCTTTCTCTGGTGCTCATCTGGCAATACATAAAAAAATTTACAACCAGACTGGAAAAAAGATTATAATTTTAAATATGACCAAAGGAACTTAAACCAGGAAGAATGAGCAAGAGAAAGAGAGGGGGAAAACCAAAAATTAAGTCATGATTAGAGTTCTTACCAGCTTTCTGCCTAATGGCCAGTGCTGTGACTTGAGAAGTTACATAAAACAGCATATTTGCCCCTTGCAGTATTTACTCCACAGACCTTGGAGACCATGAATTCTCAAGTTTTGCACTGGTGAGTGAAGATGTGGGCCCCTCCAAAGTGTGTCCTAGAACTGTCTGCTGTCCTCTACAACAGCAGAGCACAAGACCAAATGAAGGGCCTGCAACTGTTTATTGCTGGTGAATTCAATAAAAAACAATTTATATTCATCTATCAAGGAATATGCAAGTGGAAGCAAATATTATGGTCATGTTCATTTGTTTCTGATTAAAAAATGTATGTAAATGTACATGCAAATTAAGTGCAACCATCAGGCTCATGGCAAAGTGCCAAACTAGCCCCTCGTATTACAAAGATTAGGGTGGCTGGAAGGGAGACACGGTGCCTGCAAGTGAGGCTAAGCAGTCCCTGCAGATACAGCCAAGACTGGGCTGCTGCAAAGAGGCAGGAGGAGGATAAATCCTGCAGTAACTTGTCACTTTAAACGAAGCTGAGGGACTATAGAAAAATCTGTTCCCGCTGCAGTTAAAAGTGTGATAATTACAGAGCAACGGGCTCCTCTGTCATTCAGCAGGCAGCATCCCCAGGAAATCTTGCTCTGTAATCAAGGGAAGAGGTGCAATCAAGCCCCTATTCAGGCTTGGTTTAGAAACAGCCCCTGCAGGCAAGACAAAGGCTTCAGCGTGGTGCTTTGTGAAGTTGGTGATCACATCAACGTCTTGGTTCTGCAACTACAAGCAGACAGTCTCATTTCCAAGCACATTTGTTCACCTTTACTCACAAAGTCCAGAAGGAGTCTTGGAAGAGCGGTGAAGTCTTGGGCTAAAATACAGCAGTACTGGAGGAAGGGGAAATTTCTTGCAGACTGACAGCATGATCTTGAATGAGCAGATAGGAACATGCTCATCTGGCTTCTACAACCGCTCAGTTTGCAAAATTTGCATGAGGAACGTTTTGTTGGGTTTTTTTTTTCCAGCAATATGAATGTATCTGTGCTGCTCAAATTCTACAGGAACATCATTCTCTTGGCAGCAGCCTGATCGCACAGAGACTGATGAGGTTTGTTAGAGAAGAAGATGTCTCTGAGTTCAGCTTTCACGTCTAATGCCACCATTGCCCAGAAACATACAAACTAATTGCAACTCAAATCAGCCATCCTTTGTACCCTACAGAGCTGTCAGGTTCAATGAACCAGTTTACTCCAACTGCAACAAAAATAGTCTCGCATTTTATTCAAAACAGCCAACCCTTACAAAGTGTGCACGCCATTTGCACTCCCACTATATAAACTAAGACATAGAAATCATACCTGCTCAGCTGCCCATCTGAGCATGTGGCTGCCATGACAGACACAATCCTGCTAACTCCAGATGCACATGAAGTGCCAAAATCTTTTCTGCCCACTGGGGGCACATTCCAGACAGGATTCCTAGTCTTGTCTCAGTATGGAGTGGTTGTGCTCTGTTGGCATTCACTATAACTGGAATTGCACTTGGACTTACAGTAGCCCCTAACACTGTAAGTGGAGCTTCATTCCATCACACTAGAGAATCAGCAGGTTCCACTGTCTATCCACTCTATAAGATCTATCTCTGGCCACGGAATAAATAAGTTTGCTGTGGTTTTACCATCTGCAGGCATGGGCATCAGTCAATAGCGAAGTAATGGCCTGGACACTGTCAAGAGAATTCATTATTAAAAAAGTACATATTATATTTAGCTGTTCAAACAGAAGTTGTTATTGATCAGATTCCATCAGTTCCCAGTAAAAGAGCCAGCTCTGGTGACAAAATGAAAATACGCACACAGACTATAGACTAGTAAACTGTAATGGAGGTAAGGATCCTCCCAAAAAGAAAGTTGTTGATATCCAGTTGAAAGAGCATGTCTTTTTCAAAAATTAGACTCAGAATAAAATAACCATGTTACTTCTGCAAACATCCAGAGGGAGGATAAGGAAACAAAACAAAAGTGAACAGTTCTGACAACAAACATCTCAATCTCTTGGTGGGGGGAAAAAAGCAAACAAAGAAAATACAAGTTGTTTAATGGTCAATCAAGCCACAGGCAGGAAGAGCCTGTATCCAATTGTGCCATTCCTGCCACATCCTACTGTTTATCAGTGGAGGTTCTGCCACATTCATAGAATTGAAAGACATCATCTTTGGAGTTTGCTATATTTTTCAAAGTCAGATAAAAAGATACCTAAACTTAATTTGATTCCTGTTTTGTTTTCTTGCGACTTTTCTTTGCTTGTTTCCACTTACTAAACAGCTTTTCTTTTGTTTTTCCTCTTCTCACAATCTGCACAGACAGTGTAACATTTCTCAGCGACAGCATTTAGCACACAGAAATCACCACTGCTACACATAAAGGAGTCATAAAAGAAGGCTGATTATAAAATTCTGATGTAAAGCAAATATACACAATTTAGTAATACACGAGAAAACAAGAAGAACCAAATAAGATAACGACTGTGGAAATCTCTACATTTGATCCATTGCAAAAGTTGTCTGCACATCATCTTCTCTGAGAGTGAACAGACACCAGCTAACAGTAAGTTAAAAATGTTTACTTAAGAAGGCACATCGTGACAAACTTCTCTGCTCACCCTTAACAGAAGGTTCGGCTGGAAACTGATGAATCACTATAGGAAACAAACAGCAATGGTGACTCACGGCTTCAAAAGGTAACAATAGCACTGCTTGATCCATGGTGTCTACAACAGAAATATCCCTAGATTCATTAGAAGATGGATTTCAGATTATTCCACCCACCCAGGAAACGCAGAAACTTCACCACCTGAGCCCTGGTTAGAGCTCCCACAGTTGCCCCACAGGTGCATGGAATTCCTGCTCACTTAACAGTCTTTTCTCAAGATGTTCAATGAAAACCATATGCAGTTGATGACTTGAGCAGCGCCTGTACAGTCTGGATGCAATAGCCCACCAGTGGAAAGTGTCTTGTAACTTTATGTTTCAGGGTCCACATGCCTGTGTTGCACTTTCAGTCTTCCATCACCATAACTGGCATTTATACATGAGGTGTGTTTGCTCTCTAAGCATATGAGGATCAGGTCTGGGCGGCCCAGTTCCTGAACTGCCCATTCACACCCAGCAGTCTCTGCAGCCCCATGTAATTCATGGCTCAAGCACAGAAAATAGTTCTGGCTCATTATTAGCTTGGACTAATCATTTAGGAGCAAACGGCCAGAAAGAAATGTTGGTATTCAGGACTTCACAGGCCCACAACTCCTGTCTAATGGTCATGTACTGTCACTATGCTGTTTGGATATAAAGACAAATTTTCCGTTATTAAAATCACCTTAAAATGAATGCACATATGGGTGCTATGTTTATTTTTCAAACCTTCCCTTCCTATAAAAACATATTTGCTTCTCCATCTATACTGTAAACGTAAGCTGTAGGGGTTTTTGTTTAGATATCAAGAGTATAAGGACTATTTTCAGCACTTCTCACATTCTGGATACTAAACTCCGGTTAATCTAGTTTCACTGCCAAAATAAGTGAACAAATGCTAGTTGCAAAAATATATTATTGCAAGTATTTCCATTTTGACAAAATTCAGGTTGTTTTTTTTTTCCTTGAGATTGGACACTTCTTGTCCAGGTTTAGTCATTGGCTTAAGCTCAAACTCTTGTGTTTAAAGGCAAAAGTCACAAAAAATGGTGTGATGAGATTCTCAAACTCCCACTGGGATTTCGAGTTGACTTACTTAAGTCTCCTGCACATACAGAGTTAATTACCATAACACTGCTAAAGACCAAGGGAAAACCACTGAAATACACTTCAGCATGGGGCTTGCATGACTTAAAACTTTCAGGCTCAAATTCTAAAAGAGAGTAGAAACAATGTAGAAACATGCAGATCCCTCTTCTCTCTGCAACACTAAGATCAATTTCAAATGCAATTTAAGCAATTTAATCAAGGATGTTAAACAATCAAGGTGTCATTCAGCAATTAGTGTGCAAGCAATTCAAAGGAAGCATGGGGCTTCCACAGACTAGCAACAGCCAACATCAAATAACATATGCAATGTCCTGTCAATCAGTTATGTTAGCCATATATACATGGCTCCTGTTTGCTGACACTTCACTCAGTTTTCGGGGACACAGGGTAGTGGAATAGCGATTGCTTTTACCAACGCTAACCTAGGGTACACCTGTATTTACCAGTTTATGTTCTCCACCCTTTTTAAAAAGTTGGTGATGAAATGAATGATGATAACGAAAATGTGTCCATGCTACAAACGCAGCATCCTTTCAGAAAGGTGCTTCTTGCAATTGTTCATGCTATCTACTCCCACTTCACTACTTTCAGCTGGAATAGGAATGGTGGAACTTTAATTCCTCTGATAACCACCAGCAGGAATAAGATCTCCGTCGTAGTCCTGCTAAATAACAACTCTTTGGATTACGTAAAGATCAATGGGAAGCACGGAAGTATTCTCTTACCTTCAGAACACAGCTTGCCAGCATATCCAGTGGCTGAGCAGTCACAGTGTGGCTCACCATCCAGAAGGAAGCAAGTGCCACCATTTTCACAGGGGTTTTCTGAGCAAAGTCCTTCCATTTCCAGTCGGACCCCTTGACTACCCAGGAGCTGTGGCTCAGAGTTGCCGTATTTCAGATCCAGGATAAATCCTTGAAACGGAGGCTCATTCAGAACACCATCAAGAGTCAAGGCAGCAGGACGGATGTCCAGTGGGACTCCACCAACAAAAAGGTCACTGACGATATTCATATACTGGCGCTGTGGACGCACCTCACCTGGCTTGGCCTCACCATCCAGCACTAGCACCGTTCGAAGGTGATTGCGGCTGACCATCAGGAAGTGCCAGTTGCTATCATTGACCTGCTTGTCTGTGATAACTGTTGTCTCTGCACAGTCCACACTGAACTGGAGCTGGATGCGCCCATCAACAAGGGACAGACAGAGGAAGTCACAGACACCACCATCATCAAAATAGAGCAGCAGTCCAGCAGAGACATTGGTCTTGAACTGGAAGCTGAGTTCGCTCCTAGTGCTGGCATCCCAGCGGAGGTAGCGGGCCCACTGGTTGGGGATGCCCGTGAACTCCAGACCCAAACAGAAACCCAGCAAGGAGCCCAGCAGCAAACTCACTTTCAAGGTGAAGTAGACAGAATGCAGAGTGAAGCCCATTGTTTCAACCTGCTCTTCCCTAGGAGAAAAACAGAAGCCACACTACCGGGAGGAGAACCCCAGCAGTCAACACCAAGTGTTAAATCCAAAGGGAAGAGGAGGAGAGTAGAAAGAGTGACAGAGTGGGAGAGTAAGTGGAAAGTGAGATAGCAAGTTCACGTGACCAAGAGGAAACGTCTCCTCCTCAGGGAAAGATCTCAATTACCCTTAAGGATCCAGACGCTTTTATCTCAGAAGTACACGGTATATGAAGTGACTTTTCAAGATGGTGCACTTTTATGAAGGGCAAAATAACCCACAGTGATTTGTTTTGGCAGAACACAAAGGTGACACTGATGTTCCAGGAGTAAGGAAAGGGAGAGCCAAAGTCCAAGCCTAAAATTCTTGTTTTCTAGAAGTGATGACGATACTGACGGTGGTGGCAGTGAGACAGAAGAGAGGGAGAATTCATAAAGCATGTGAACCTCAAGAGGGCAAAAAATAAGTCAATCTTCATGATGCACTGGTGGATACCCAGCCCATAATTCACTGCTTGGCACTCACGGAGCTTGCAGGACCTGTGGGGTCAAGAAAACAAGAAAGGGAAAAATTAGTCCTATTACTCACCGTATCTTTACCATGAAGCTTACTAACATCTTGTGCAATAACTCATTTACGTTTCTTGATACTCTAGACCCTTCTTCATGTTCTCAGTTGGCTGTGCAGTTCTCCAAAGCAGCACAGACATCTATGTTCTCAAAACTAAGAGGACCAAATAGAGAACTCACAAAGTGATCTGCACACATAACAGTGCTGAGCAATGTAAAAACACACCACATTATTTAACTCCTTTGATGGATACAATCTCATTGACTTAACTAAGAAATGGTGCTGGAGCTTTCCCAGTAACAATTACCATTAAAATGCTTAGGGCAAAGACCAGAGTCCCTTAGAGTTTAAAAGTCGGTAAGAAAAGCAAGAGAAGACATTATTCAAAGTTCCCATTCCATTGTTTACATTATGCTTCCTAGCACAGCAAGCAAGCATTAGAGAAGGCAACCCTGCTGTTAGCCTGTCTTGCAATAGCTGCTTTTACTTTACATGTCTCACACACTTCAGAGACGCCAACACTGACCTCTGCAAACCGGAAACATGCGCCTGCAGCTTAGATGATTGCAAACTTGCAGCTTAGATGCTAAAAACTGTCTAAACACTTAACCACTTATCGTGGTCTAGTTGTTTGGCAAAAAGGCCAAATTCACCCCTAACTAACAGCAAATAATTGTAACTGCCTTTTCTGAGTTACATCTGTTAACACTGGAATTTAACTCACTTCTGCTTATTTGCATGTGGGTGACTGTATGCCTGGTGTAGGAGGATGTTTTAAGTGACAAGTAAAGACAGCACAAAGCTATGCTCATTCTTTGAAAAGTCTACCTAAAAGGAAAATAAGTTTTTCATTAACAGAGGTGTTTGTTCACAAAGATGGGTTGGGCACAAGAACAGCTCTGGAAATAGCCATTAGCATAGATACAAAGCAGGAAAGGAGGTGATGAGAATCAAGGCCTTCAGCCTCAGAAGCCAGCATGAACACAGCTTTCACAAACTGGTACACAAATACTGTGAGGCAGTATCTGCTTGGGAAAAATATTTTGTGCTGTGGACAGTGAGAGTTGCTGGGGCTGCTGGCGCTCACAGCAGATGCCTTTCAACCTCACTGCCCACCCTGCCCTGAAGGAGAAGGCCCACATACACTGCAGAAACAGGCAATGCTGAAAAGTTTCTGTTTGGTAAGGGCAGAGGTTGAGATGAAGCAGAACCACTAGGAAACCAAGGGGAGAGTTCACCTAGTCACAGCCTCACCTGCCTTAGCAACCTGGGAAAGCCAGAAGTCTCCAGAGCTGTCAGTCTGATAAATTTAGCCAGCATGAAAAACAAGTCACTTAGAAAACAAAAGAGATCAATTAAAAGAAAACCCACAAGTTGGAGAGAAATGTGAGCTTTCAGTGTCCAGTGGAAACCATGTCTGTTCCCTGCAGCTGCCTGAGTGGAGTGTGTTATCTAAACTGCTATAAACACAAATAAAATCAAGTCAAAACTAGAGGGAAGATAATTCCTTTTAATTGTTAACAGTTTGGCGAGAAGAATGGAAGGAGGAAAAAGGAGGTGTTAGGAGAGGTGTAAAATGAAAAAAAAAACCACAGATCCAAATGCTCAAATCATTTCTCTTCCAAATGATGATGGCTCAACTGATTGGGGTTTTGGGGGGCCCTGAAAAATCAGTTGGAAAAAAAATTATGTGGCTGTTGTCCATTTACCTTTCTTCCCGGTGCTACCTAGTGGATCCACTAAAATAGCCCATAATTTATGGAGAAGGAGAATAGAGTGAGAGGAAGGTAAGAGTGAAAGTGATGACCCAAGCCTGGAATTACTGATGAGATGGGAATAGGAATATCATAATGTGTGTAAATTAGCCAGCAATGTGCTTCCAGCAGCTCACAAGTTCACAGTTCCCTGAAACATTTACCACCACAGTAGCAAAATTCACTGCTCCATCAGACAGTTCTATGGTCACCCTGAGCTGAGAAGGGAGGCAAGCCCAGCATGGCACCAACCACTCACAGAGACCCCAGTGCAGCAGGGTTCTCACCTGAGGTTTCAGTTCTGCTAGGCAGGGTGAATTGCACAATCTGCATCAAAGTCAGCCCTCAGTCTTACTACACTTCTCTGACTGTTTTAAAAGACCAATTCTGTGATAACCAGTGAAAGATGCTGTAAATCACAGCAGCAGGTGTGAACATGATAGATAACTACAGCTGAGATGTGTATGTCCATGTACAGTTAAATGCCTGTCCAAAAAGCCTACCAATCTCTCCCAAATCCAGGCTGCTGAAACCCTGTGTTACACACACAAAGAAATCTTGGTTTCCATGGGTCACCTCAATCCTTGGGTTATTTCAAAGCTACAGTAAAGGGAGTAGGCTACCACTGTGGTACAGATTTCTGTAACGATACAAGTTCATCAGGAGAACACAAAAGGCACAGTTAACACGGGAAATCAGGTGAAAATGGTTAAATAGGAATAGCACTGTTGAATGAGGAAAGACGAGGCAATCCCTCTCTGTTTTGATTGAGAGAAGCCAAGGTAATCCCTTTCTAGCTGTTTTGAAAAAAAGCGTCTGCTCTGTTTCAGAAGAGGAAGATGACACAAAAAACCATGAAATATAGGTGTCACTGCTGGATGCTTCATTGCCTTTTAGATGCTGCAGCTCAGATTTTGGGAAGGCTGCCCACACCCAGCCAATAGCAGGATGAGGCCATCTGTGGCTCCTCCAGAGTTCTGTCAGCACACGTCATTCCTGACTCACAGCACTTCCCATTATTCCAGTTTTGTGTCTCACACAGTTGAGTCTGTGAGAGCAAATCTCATCACACAGTAGCAGGGTCTTCAAGAAAAACTCAGAAGACCCAGTGCCCTTTATCGCAGCAGGCAGGATCTGAATCCTAACCTTGAGAGACTAAATCCTGACACACTATTTCTGTGTGCCTCACCCATTCCCACAATGATCCTCCAAGACACACTGAGAATTAATAATTTTCTGCTCTTACCATTTTATTTTTAGCATAAATACTACCCTAGCAGCCTCGTACAGCACACTGCTACCATAGCAATACACTACCGTTTGGGACAATAACTACAGAATCCCAGATTATTTTCTTACATATTTCAACTCTGAGAAATCTCAAACTTTGTCACAGCATGATCACATCTTGCAAAAGAAGACTTCATGACGGACGCCAGCAAGCAAGTTAACTCCACTGCACTTCCAACAGCTTGTACCACCTCCCTGGCCCAGCGGAGAGCTGCGACAGAGAGAAACGTGCACACTGAACAGACGGCTCAGCACCTCGCACATGCAAAACCCACCGCAGGAAACACACCCACTTGCATTATTGAAACGCCCCACTCACAAGATCGACAGAGCTGCACAAGTTCCCCAGCTGGGGGAGGGAGGCACCCCCACCGCCATGCCACGGGCAAGTGCTACCCAACCACCGCACACTTCCCAAACTTGACAGCAGCCTATTAATGCCAGGTCAGAGCCATCTGCTCAGCAGCCCACGGAGGGGGTCTCGCCCTTGCTTTGGAGTGGCTCTCAACTGCTTATCAGCTGTATGTGGAAAGTGAGTGACATTATCTAATTGCCAACTAATTTCCATAATTACTGACTGGCACGCTCTGTATGCAGGGTTAATATCTTTGAAAACGTCTCGCAACAGACCCGCCTAGGAAAGAGGGTGAAAACCTGGGCACAGTGCTGCTCTGCAGCTTATTTACCCAACTGCACAGAAAGGTTGCAGGAGGTGGGTTTGTCACTCCCTGCCCTCCCTTCCCCACTACCTCCCTCTCTGGCTGCTAATTGCTTGGGGATGGAGGTACTTGTATTTGAAAGTGTAATTTTCAGCAATTTCTAGTGAGGAAAGAAGAAGAGAATTAGATGAAGCCAGAGATAGGCTAGTTTCCCTTGCAAAGCTCTGTCACTGCAGCCCAATGCAAACCTGTGTAAGTCCTCTTATTCCACCTCAGGATGCTGGACAAAATCCCATTCATACATTGACAGGAAAGGTTTACAGGACCCCCCCAGGTTTCTACTCCCTTCTGTAACTGGAACTATTCATTATGTCACACTTCGTGTGGAAGGAAAAATATGCATTGTCACCTAAGATCCATGTATTAATATCCCATGTGAACTCACTTTTGTCTGCGCCTTCACTGTAAAACACGCAAAATCCAATGGCTTTCTTTATTTCCCTGGCCCTAAAGAAGCAGAGGACTTTTAGGAAGGGGTAAACAGGACCCTAATTTGGCTCTGTGTCCATGTGTGTTCCCACATTTGGACCAAAGCACAACAATCATCATTACAGCTCTATGACATAGGTTGCTCAAAATAATCCAGTAAAATTCACAATCAATAACTGATATTAAAAGTCAAGCTTGCTAGCAGAAGAGAAATGGGGAATTAATAGTATTTATTCAGTCTGTCTTCACTCATCCAGTTCTCTAGGGAACAACGGGCTCCTTTTGGCTAATGCTTTGAGTGTGAGTCTCCTCGGAGCCTCCTATCTCTTATGCAGAAATCTTTCTGCCTGGCCTATCCCCAGCTGAATTGTGGCTAAAAACAACGGGTGAAAGAATAACAAAAAAAAAATAACCCTTCCAATGAAAAATGTAGATGTAAAAACTGTGAGTTGCTACTGTTGCTGTGGAAAAAAAAAAGCACAAAAATCCTTCCATACACAGCATACTCAGCAAGGATGCATGGTGAGATGTTTACAGAGACCTGAGAGGGGACATGGAGGGTTTGAAAAGCAAGAGACTAGAGAAAACCACAGGGATTAATTTAGTTTTTAATTTCTCTAGCAGCATTTGCATCTCTGCGATAAATCTGGACACTGCATCATCCCCCTGTTGGGATGGAGAGGACTCTGGGTGGTGCCAGGGGAGCTGAGCTGAAAGAACTAGGATGAAGATAGAGGCAAACAACGTCTGTTTTCGTACATTTCTATGATTCGCTTACCAGGGGAGACTTTGGTGGCACTACATTGCTCAGAGGGGTCAGGGGTAAGATAAGATAGGCTCTGCTTAGTGAAGAGGCTGGAAATGCAATTGAAAATGGGGATCTGCCTTCCAAAGAGTTGAACCTTGGTCCTGCTGGTTGGCAGAACTTCATAGGATCCTACATTACTGGCTGACTGGCTGCAGGGAGAGAAACAGAAGTGGAAACAATGAGATTTAGAGCTTTATCTTGGATGTGGAGAGACACACATGAAGGCAAACATCTTAAAATTAGGGATTCGGGGTGACACAGAGCACTTGTTGACCTCTTCTGGATGGTTTCCAGGGGTATAATATTCATGCCAGTCTGTAATATCATTGTGAGAACCACACGTGCCTTTGCCCCACTCCAAGCCCAAGGAGAAGATATGCTTACTGGTTTTTCCCACCACTGATATATATTGCAGACTTAGCATTTCCGCCTTGAAAGTAGATATGGAGTTACTCAATTCTTACCTAAATTCAGCATAGAGCTCCCTAGGAGACAGTGGCAAAAAAACCTGTATCAAGCAAAAAGGCAGGGAAAAAAAGGGTCTGGGGTTGGGGTTGCAATTCAAGAGTGTTCTCTTAAAAGAAAGTAAAACAAACAAACAAACAAACAAACAAACAAACAAAAAAGCCCCACCACAAAACACCTAGACTATAAAGCTACAATTAGTTTTCTTTGCTTCCCTGCAGTGGATTATGATATAGACATGCACATTCATACACCATAACTTGTAATGTGTAGGTTGGTGGCTGGTTTGCTGGTACCTGGGCATGTGATTTGCAATCAGTTTAAGCCCACTGCCCTTCTTCTCCCCCTTCCCAGTTCTCGCTCAGGAAGCGCAAGAATGACTGCTTATGACAAGTGTAACCTTGGAGCTCACCTCCAGAAACACTGTGTAATACCCAAACTAGGCATCTATCTATCGGGGAGATGAGCTCACCTGCACTGGCAAGACACACAGCTGAAATGCCACCAGCAGGCTGAAAGGGATATGAGCAAGCTAATAAAGTGCTTAGTGCATAAAACAGCATGGGACTATGGCAGCACAGCCTCACTTCAGACCCATCAGGCTGGAAAGTCATCTGATTGCTGGAAGGGTTAACATTTTATCATAATCACTCTTCAACATTTTTACTTCCTGGGCGTATTTAAACAAACTGAACTTAGAACTTTTCAAATCTACACTGGAAAAAAAAGAGTTAAAAAAACCACAAGAGACCTCCCGACTCCCTACTTAAACACTCTCCCCACCCCACAAGAGGAGGCCATCTAGTCCAGGAGAGTGACCTTTAACTAGCCTCCCTAGCCCAGGCTCAGCATGACTGCAATTTACAGACCATTTCAAGCTCTCCAGCTTTCTTAACACAAAGAAGAAAAATCAAAACCCAAGCACAATGGAAAAGAAAGAAAGAGAGAGAAAATAACCCTGCAGAGCAATCATGTCTGGGGCTGCTCTGATGGCTTTCTGTTCCCTTTCAGGACACAGCAATGACTCCTAGTGTGTTAATTACTCCCATTACCACAAACTCTCCGCTAACAAGGACTAGCTAAAAGGAAGCGTTGGCAGCAGCTGAGCAGTTATTGCTCTGTACTGCCACGCAGGAGCAACCAGACTCCCCCATCTCTGAGCCGGTGCTAACCAGGAGAGCGATTCTGCAAAACTCAACAGCCTTTATTGTAATTCCCATGGCAGCTGCACTAGAAACACTGGCCTTCCCTCAATTCCGCCATCCTTAAAAGAGAACAAAGTACAACTGCCTTTATAAAGGCTTTGAAATTCAACAGTTGGAGAGCTCTGAATCATTATCATCTATTTTACTCTTTCTGTAGTTGTTCAGTCTCCATACCCCCCATCCTCTCCTTTCTGCCACCAAGAAGCCTGGACAGATCTGTAGCGTTGTTTATCCTACCAAATCCTAATATTCCAAATGTAAAGTCAGTAGCTGCACACATCACAGCACGGAATGTTAGCAGGGAATTTGATGAATTTACAGCGCTGGAATTACTATCAAGGCAAAACTTCTTCCAGGGCCCATATTTGACACATACATAGTATTTCCGTTTCCTTTTAATAAAAATCAAGTCTTTTAAGAATGTGCTTATCGTTACTGAAAAGTGAAGTTTGAGCGTGTCACCAATGTCTGAAAATGAGGCTGCTTCCAAGAAGATTTTCCTAAGACTATCAGTGTAGAATGGGTTTACTTTTCCTCCAAAATATACGTGATACTGCAGAGGCAGGCTAGTATTAGACACTCCTCAGAGGAGAGACATATTTGGAGTTTGGGGAACTCCCAACTTTCAAGCAAGAGGAAAAAGTCACTGGTGCACTGCTTTGTCAGCTACTTAACTTCAGGAAAAGGTACAAAGCACAAAAAGCAGCAGCAAAATAAAACTAATGGCTGGCACATCAGGCAATAACACCTTGCTCTTCCTAGCTCTCTGTCTATCCACCTGCTTCTTCCTTTCATATGCAATTTTAAGTTCTTCGTGAGCAAGAACATTTTCTTTTCTGTCTGGCAGAATCTAGCACAACACAGTCAAGAACAGAGCTACTAGGCACTGCACACGTGCACATTAATAATGGTGATTTTCTGTATTTGAGCGAGTGCTAAAATGCCTTTGTAGTGCAGCTGACATATAGGGGGGAAAAAAGGAAGAAAAAATCTTAAAGGGACTATCAGAAAGACTACAATAAGAACAAAGTTTAAACTCATTTTTTCCTTCACTTACAGATTAGAGTCAATTCACACTTTGTTCAGCATATTTTACACTCCTGAGCCTGATTTCTGGTAAGTCAGATAAGTTTTCAAGTTTTTAAATGTTGTGATAGTATATTACAAAGATGGGAGGCAGACGCAATCAAGTTTATTACTGTACTAAAAACATAACATTTATAGAGGGAGAGACTGCACCTGGCCACACTTCCTGTCATTAGTATGGCCAGTAATTAATTTAGATCATTCCCTGTAGTCTGCTGGCTCACAGAAAGATAAGTACCATCCACTTAAAAAGGAAATAAAGGGCTCGTGGACATCTTGCGATTTACAGTGGATTTTCCCATTATGTAACACGTTAGCACTCTGCTTCCAAGTTCAGAATCTCATGCAAAAATTTATACTCAGCTTCTCGCAAAGCAAATAAAAACACCTAAACCTAGCAAACAAGTGTGAGAAACTGTCCAGAGCACAGACAAGGCTAATCTCAGTTCTTAATCTGCTTAAACTGTCGAGGTTCGTTTTACAGACCAAATGACTTTCAGGAAGTCCAGTTAAGCACTGGAACTGTAGTGTGAGGGACCCATATTTACACAGCTCTCACAGTGACTGATGCTGACAAACACAGACATTGGTGCCCTGGTAAGCGCTCTAGAAGTCTACAGCCACTGTGAGATTAGGTCTCTGCTTTCTGAACCACATTCCTCCCTTAACATGAGCTCCAGAAACATGTTGCTTTTTGTGGGTGTATACACAATGGCAGCCTGGGAATCCCCTACCATGGGAAATCAATACATTCTTCTGGCTGTTTGCTATTTTCATCCTCTGATATACAAAATTCCTGCCAAAATTCACTCCATCCCATCCCCCTCCCCATTTCTACTTAAGGGTAACTCAGGGGACATGATGAGAAGTTATGCACAGATACATTTTTCAGCTCTAGCATGCTGGGGAAATGAAGGTGGAAATCTTTGCCAAGACAGACTGCTCATAAAAATCTTTAAGGGTCAGTGTCTTGGCTGGAAGAGGATAATACCTTAAATGGCCAAGGATATTGAAAACTTTCCAGATCATCCAGTAAATTACTTGTAGCTTTGCACAACAGGGGTCAGTTTCTACACTGACCAGGAATTATGGGATAGGTAAGAAACACACTAAGCATGGAGCCATTTCAGCCTGGCCTGTGCTTGCAGCACTACATGGTGATCTGTCAGTGTGCACCAAGCAATCCTCCACCTAACCCACACTGCCTGCTGGCAAGGCTGGAATAACAAACTTGTCACTGCCGCAGCAATGGCTTCACAACTAAGGACTGAAACAGCTCTAGTAAAGGCCACTCAGGCTCCTAAGCCCTAGGGACCCTCAAAGCAGAAATACAGTTCTTTTGGCAGAATGTCTTTTGAAAGGATGGGTGTTGATCAGATAATTTTAGGCTCAAGAACCCCATGAGCCCACTAGCACAGAGAGTGAGACAAGTTACTCACACAACAGGGTTTTCATTATTGTTTTTTAATTCATCTACATCTTCTTAGATTGTAATTTTGTACTTCTCACTATTTTGCCCTACAAGTTTTCTGTCTAGTAATGTCTTTTCCTCAGAAACTTGGTGTTCTGAAATGCAGAAACAAACATTAAGATGTGCAAAACAAAAGGATTTTTACAAAATTCAAGTATAAAGGATTCATCTGCTTATTTCATTGGGACCACCTAATTATGAGGTAATGACATTTTCTGGAGTAAACACAAAAAGTCAAAAAGGCAGGGAATGTGCACAGATAGCAAAGTGTAAAAGGAATATACACAGGGTGACAAGGAGGCAGACATTAGCTAAAACGAGAAGTCTAGAGGCTGGACAGTCCTGGGCTGTCAGAAGTACTAGGGCATGACCACAGGAAGGTGGGGGAAGAGCACAGTTTCCTGATACATTTTAAAATGAACCTGGATAAAAGCACAAGGAACTAGTGAAAGAAAATAACCACTCAACACCTGAGAAACAGACTAGGGGCACTGCACAGCACTCTTGATTCTCTCCCTGTATCAAAACCTCAAACCCAGCAGTGTGCCAGGACCACAGACCCAGGAAGCAAAGTCTATCAGTCAGCTTAATACCTCACATGATCTCAGGGGGAAGGAAAAATAAAAACCAACTAACTGGAAGCACTGAGGAAATGAATGCCCTTAGAAATTATTTCAAATTTTCTAATGGCGTATTTTAACACCACTGGAGAAGATATGTCTCTTTATTTAAGCATTAGTTGCTACATATTGATAAATCAATCACACTCGGTAGATTTGGAAAGACTTAAAAGATATATATTCTCCTGCATGTGTTCCTTTAAAAGTCAGATGGTATTTTAAAGAGCTTCCAGCCTTGGGACTCACAGTGCAGTGCCCTGGAAGACAATTGACATTCTGAGTGACTGGGCTGCGAATTCAAAATCCCAGTTCGACCTGCTCAAGTCAGGATTCAAACTCACATATTTTAAAAATAGGAAAGGAAAAAAAAAAAAAAGAAAAAGCAAAAAAGAGAGTGCAGGGAAAATACTTGAATTCCTGCAGCTCCCCAGTCCAGAATCTCTCATCAGGTTACAGATGCGATAGTGGCTCAGGGAATATCTCTGTACTGTGCTCTATATCTGCATGGGACATATTCTGTGATTTGTCGTACTAAATATGTATCTCTGTATGGTTGGCAATAGAGCTGACAAGGGATAATTGTTTGTTATGAAAGCCACTAGTGAAAATGGAAAGAAAATTTATTATATTGAGGTGCTTTAATTGAATTTTCTACTTTTAATTAAAAAATTAAATATTCTAACTTACCTAGCGTTGGATATAGTAACTTCCAGTCATTAGCTGCACTTTACTTTTATTTCTTCTGGGAAAGGAGTACAGAATAGAAAAAGTGGGAAAACTGAGACTGCTATATAAATAGCTTCATTCCTAGCAACTGCATAACTTTTCATTTCAAATCAATTTTAAATGTATTTCCCTCCCTCTCAAGAAAAAATCTGAAAATTCTGAATAATACATCCTTTCTGCTAACATTGTTTTCACATTCTGAAAAGCCATTATTTTGACAAAAACACCATGAGCAGTTCTTGCTAACAGCACCCACTTTTTCCCCTTCATACCAAGCCCTGCACTCAGCTCAGCATGTGTCTGGGAAGTTCTGCATAGCTCTAGAGATTCATGATGAGGCAGTGATGGGTCTCACTCCTCTTTGGCACCAATTTTTATCTCCTTGTTCCACATACAGCTTTTGTTAGCTGCTGGCAAACTGGAAGCCAATAACAAATGCTGCAAGATTAGCCCCAGTTTCTAAATTAAACAGCACAAATTCCCTCACAAGGAGCAACAATACTCCTTCTGCTGTCCATCAGTAAGGCAAGCAAGGAAAAGAAAAAACAGTAACACTCCTCTTTACACCTAAGGAGACACTCTGCCTAGGATATAGCTAAAACACGTGGGTGGAAAAAAAATTCACTAGTGAGAGCACTCATTCCTGGGTAGACTGAGCACTCCAGTCTCCCACCCCACACCTGTCAAGAGTACAAAAATAAGTATGGGAGAAACAGAGGGAAAAGCTTTTCTAATCAACACTTACAAGGAAGATACCTGAAGTGCTCATAATAATCTGGTAGAACTTCTGTTTCCAAATTGCGTTGAATAACTGCGATTTAGAAGTAACTAATGAAAATGATTACTTGGTATCACAGGCAACAGATGGTTCCTGCAACCTGCCAGTTGCCAGATTCTAGGCCAAACCTCTCCCCCATGTAACTTCATCACACGTTAATTTAACTCACTTTATCTATAGTACCTATTGACTGACAATATTTTGCGGCTCAGTAATAAGATTCATGCAACAAGCTTTATGTTCTAGCAGTCAGAGTACATGCATGAGTCAATATAAGGAGGCTCATGACCTGTTTATGTGGCCTTAGGCAAACTGCTCTTTCAGGGGATATAGCTAGGACTACAGCAGCCACATAGTAAAGTTTAATTAGTGATCATAAAGTGCTCAAGCCACTCAAAAGACAACCTAACGTAAGAGCAACCTATCTTCCTTTATGGCACTAACAGTCTACTCTCAGATTAAGTAAGAGAAGATGCATCTATAAAACATAGCAGATTTTCTTTCATTACTCTTGATGGCTCAGTTCCAAAGAAGCACAGGTTTACCCAGCAGGGAGAAAGGCAGGGCACTGGTGGGGAGTGGGGAAGCCTTCATCTGCCTCAACTCCTGACCCCTCTCCAGCTGCCCTCTCACTCCACCCGCACCAGACAGCTTTTTCAGAGCACAGCAGCACAGTCGTAGAGAGCTGACATGGTCTGCACCTCCCTGGGGACTGCCATGCCCAGCTATGAGATACCTCCCTCCTGTGATACAACATAGGAGACTGGGGCACAAACCTTCCCCATTTAAATACAAATCAAGTGAATCTGTACACTGGCTGTGGGAATCACAGCCCACAGTTCATGCATGGCTCAATCAGGAGAAATGCAACCCCTCTTTTCCCCCCAAAACTCCCTAAGGGAGAACTCATCTCTGGGATTCACAAAATAGGCAGTCAACCAGGTGGGAAAAAATGGGTACATTTAACTCCATTTTTGACCAGTGGTCCTCTAAACTATCTGAGACTCAGAGGAAGGGAAAGTGTAAAGTCAGGCAGACTGCTTGTATACAGCACTGCCCAGCACTAAGGATCAGCTAAGTAAAACTATTTAAGCGTGCTTTATAGACTCCTGTATGTTCCTCCACTTTTCTGGGGCTTTTAAAAGCCAAAAATAAAGGCAAAGTAAAAAGACATGCATCTAACAGGAAAATGTCCCCCTGTTCATTTAATTAAGATTTAAATAAAGAGGGAAAGCTAAAAATAGCATGCATGTATATTGAAGTCAGCATTATGAAAAAATACAAGGTTTTAGATACACTTAATTCTGAACATTGTTTTTAAAAAATTGAAAAGCTGCTTTCAAAGCAGCTGGTTTTCAAACATGTGCAATGTGTACTACTGGAAAAAGTAAAAGTGTCTCCACAGTTTACAGGAAACGGAACACACACATCACTGTAAACTCCTTTACAGAATCCCTAATGTAGAATTTCCTACAGAATTAAATGAAAAGGGAAAAGGATATGGAAAACCTGTGAGTTCACTGTGGTCTTCCGATTACCTCACAAATACAGGCTAGAAGTAGTCACCTGTTAAAAAATACATGTCTATAAAAGTATACAGTTACTCTGCAGCACTGAGCCAGTCTGTTGCCTTGGACTACAGCTCACTCACTCTTGGCTTTCTGTCAGATGCCTCCCAAGAGAATCCTGTACAGCTTCACTATGATCAGCACTGCTCATCCAGGATAGCAGAATTAGAGGCATTCAAAGTATATCTCCTAAAATATCTGTTCCCAATAGCATTTTTCGACTAGTGGGAGAAACTAAGACTGCAACAGTACCAAACTACACCTGCCATTCACTACATAACTAGTTGATTTTAAACCACAGGACTGCAGGCTGTTTCATGATGATAAATATAAAGTCCAAGTTAACAGCACCATAGAGGCCGGAGTGCATGACTGAGCAGAGGAGGAAGACAATAGTAGTGTTCAGCAGAATATTTGCTCTTTAGGTGGGTAGTAGCAACAAAGTCAGAAAAATGATTTAAGCAGCAATGCTGGGGAGAAAAAAATAAAAGGAAAAAAAACCCCACGCCACACTCATTCAATTGATTTCACAGACTTCAAGAACAAACTTCCCTTAATCTTCACATCCATAACAGCTAAGAATTTTAAAACCCACAGGGATATCTTCCTGTTCAGACATTCATCCCCAACAGATTCTGCAACATGCCCCAACAATTTTCTCTGCTGAGAAAATTCTCCTGTTGAAGGTTTTTCCTAAGCCACCACCTAGACACTGGTACCTCCAGGCACCCCAGCCAGTGCACATCCTCTTTTAGTACTTTGACACTTAAAACACAAGACCCTGCACATTGAAATCAGCCTGTCTCTGTTGCAGTAACTTTGCATTAAGAAGGGCTGGCACGTGCTCTCTCATTTCCTCCTCACTGGATTCTTGCTTCAATGCCGTCTCATCCTGCCCACTGCCAGGGTGGAACTCAGGCTCCTGCTCAGTCATTTTACATCCTACTCCTCAACACCTAAGCACACATTCATTTTAGTAAAGCCATCCATCTCCTCTCCTCTTCAGTCTTGGCTATAACCTAAGAACTGGAGGCCACATTCCCCTTCTCCAGATCACTGTGGATTTTAGAGCACTTCCTGCCCTAGCCCTCTTCTCATAAGCTGAGGAGTACCAGCACTTCCATGTCTCTTCACAGAGATATCAGCTGGAGTCTGGTGAATGTTTTCCAGACTTCTTCTAGGTGGGATGACCAGAACTGCATGGAGGCAGAAGCTGTATCATACTGAGTTGGGAAATTGATGAGGTTTATAATGTAAAAAGAAACCCAATTAATTTAGAAATAGGAGATGTCCAAAAAAAGCCCCCAGGGTACCCCAGCATACCACTCAGTTTAATCGCAGTCCCTACTAACCTGGAATTTCCTCTGGTTCATTTATAGCTTACATCTTGGAGATGTTCAAGTGCATAACACTAAGCAATGTGATTAGAATTGATCCACTGAGTCTCCTATCCTGTCCCAAGGGAACAATTACACTATCTTTTAAGGACAAAATTAAAGCACTTGATTTTGAACCAGAGATCCACAGGTGAAAAGCCATGCTCCCATCCTTGTACTAAGCCTCCCAGCCACAAAATATTTGTCCATATGTCCTATATAATAACTGTTTGAATACACATTTTCCACAGTTATCAAAGAAAATATTATTCATCAGTCTATTCAAGGCGATCAGGTGAGGATTTTGGTTTGAGGATTTTTTTTTCTGTGTTCAGGTAACAGATTAAGTTAAGATTTTTCTTTGACAACAAGCTTTCTCAAACTTGCCAAAGGGGAATGGAACTACTTTGCACCAGTGAGAGATTTAAAAAAAAAAAATCCTAAGTAGCATATAAAAAAATTTAGAGTCTTTGGGACAGTAGATTTGGGTATGTCAAAGCTACAGTCTCTGTCAGAGAGCAGGGTGGGGAAGATATGTTAAGAAGAAGATAACACGAGACCTACCGTTTCCTGTAAAACAAGCATTTTTACTCATCATGCTATTAAACATTTTTATCATTTCAGTGACTACAATAACCCCATTTCATGCTCCTGGGTTGCTGCTTTTTTCCCATTATCAAAATCTGTCCACAATACCAATGGTCCAGAAAAGAAATTAGTTGATTCCCTTTTCTAAGAGCTATGTTTGACTTTAATTACATTTATACTTGCTTGGGAAATCAGACTTCACTCTCAAGAGGGTAAAAAAGGGGAAAGGGAAGGGGAAAAAACAGACACGTAGAGAAAGAGAGAGAAACACAAAAAGGAAAGACAATGCTAAATCAGATTAATCAAATTAAAAGTTTCTAACCCTCTATCCCTGAAGCTTCAGCCAACACCACTGTTTAGGAATATGAAGGAGTGAGTTTTTTAATTATTTTTTAAGTTTTCTTTTATCGGTCATCTATTCAGAAAATTGCTGACATTAGTCTTCAAGTAGACATGATTATCAATCATTAGAAAGTGCTTTTATCTGGAGCTGCTCATAAGAAACTGAAGTCTTTCCAAGATGAGTTTAATGCAGATGGATGGTAGCTCAAGGGAGAGGAAAAAAAGAAGTGAACACAAAAGTTTGCTTACCTTTTCTTCAGTGTGGGTTAGCACTCAAGACTGAAAAAACAAAGCACTGCAGTCACAATGCAAAATCAAGGAAGATTCTGCAAAAGTGGGTAAGAAGCAGTTATAACACAGACTGCTCCATGGAAAATGCTTTTGCTTTTCTTATTTGTTCCTTCCATCTTCTGTGACTGAGTTTCTCAGTGACACAACACTATGTTGCTTGTCCAACTGTGTCCACGAGTGCCAAAATACTTATTCCTAGGTGGCTATTCTACAGCTGCTGATCAACACTCAGCAGCATGGTCAAACCTTCATCTTCCATTCCTTTCTCACTCTCCTGCATTCCCATCTTACTCTCCTTCCAGCCTTTCATTCCTCTACTCTTGCTCCTTCTCATTCCATTTTAATCAAGGTTCTGTCCTAATTAAACAAACAAATATGTGGAAGCAATTAACGTCTTGAAGGAAGCAGATGGTAGAATAGTGCCATTTCATTATTGCATAAGCCTTAACTTGCTATCTCTTCAAACTTTCTGCACTTTAATTAAGCGCCGTTGCAGGCAAGTTCAATGGGCTCTAGAGTAGAGTTTATCCAATTAGCTCCTGAAAATCTGATGGTGCACAGTGGCAGGCTGAGCATGCCATGCAGTATGCAGCTGGGAAGGGCAACCCCAGAGCCAAAAGGGACTAAGAACTTCCCTTACACATGCAGCAGGCGGGAAAAGCAGTGAGAGAGAATCAAATGTTGGTGATGTGGCAGAAATGTAAACTAGCCCTGCCCTACCATGTTCTGGTGGAAGTTTTTCACTGCCCACGTCAGAGGACTCAAAGACCATGAATTCCATATGCACACATTTTAAGGGGCCATAGTGACCTTCAATGTATATGCCATCTTCCCAGAGACAGGGAAGGGGTGAAGATCTCAAGCACCTGTCAAAGAAATTATCAGTAGCTTTCAGGCCTGTTTATTGCCACACCAACTTCCAGCATTCGCACTGCTCCAATCCTTGGCTTCCATTATATCCCCAGATACAATGGACTGATGAAGAACTGGCAGTTAAGTATCTTGAATCATCTAGAAAAACACACCCAGAAATAGAGGGATTCTCTTTTTCCCTTGTGTTTCTTTTTGTGGTCAGTTCGACATTCCTGAGCACAGGCCTTTGCAGATAAAGTAAGCATCAAAGAGCAATTGTGTCAGCTCCACATACACATGCCAGAAATGTGGGCAGTCAAAAGATGCAGTGATCCAATCTTCCTCTGCCCTACCACATTCTGGCACATGATACATTTCTATTCAATATCACAGACAAGTGTCTCGAAATCCTACTTGCAAACATCTAACAAAAAAAACCACATAGCATGACTCAGATGGAAGCAGCCCTACAGATCCCAAGTTTCTCTGCACAGAAGTATCTCAGTTCTCTAGATCCATTGTGATAGTGTGTAGGAAAAATATACTACTATATATATACTACTATACTACTATAAAATATCCATTTTATAGGTAGGAATGCAAGACACACGATTTTTGTGATTCCCGATATCATGTGGGGAACATGTGGAGGAAACAGTTTTCTGTTTATGTCAACCACAAAGATCATCTTTTTTGTATAACCAAGGTTGGAATATGACTCATGGAGGATTCACGAGTTACAAAGCCAGAGACCATCCCTGAGGGTCATCTAGTCTAAGAACTTCTCTGAATTAATTTCTGTTTGAAGCAGGGCAAAAAAAAATCCAATCCTTCCAATACTGTCTTGAAGATTTCTATTAATGGAGAGTTCATAACAACTCCTAGAACATATTTCAGGGCCTAATTATCATAGTTGTTAAAAATGAGCACCTTATTTCTAGTCCAAATTAATCTATTTCAGCTTCTAACCACTTGATCGTGTTATATACCTTTATCTGCTCAAATGGAAAACATTCTATTATAAAAGGCCCTCTTCCTCTCCTTAGGATAAAAGACAATATGCAACATTTGCTGAGGGGTGAGACTCGTAGTGTCCTGGCTATTCTTCATTCATCAAATTTTCAAACTCACTTAAACAAGGAAACCACTAAACACAATAGCAAGAAATGCAACCACAACATGTTATAAATAATACTTTTTTTCCTTGCTTACCCCTTCATTTACAGTTGTGCCACACACAGTGCAAATTTATTTATTGAGTATTTAATCATGTAAAGACACCACATGGAGAAGAGCATTTATTAGCATTATGGGAACAGAAACTCTCAAATTCCTGACTTTGGGTACTTAAATTCTCTGTTATCACACTATAAGGTGGTATGAAAACAAAACAGGATTATAGAATCAGACAACCATAGAAATGTTTAGGTTGAAAAAGACCTCCAAGATCACCAAACTAAACCATTGACCCAGCATTGCCAAGCCCACCACTAAACCATGTCCCTAAGTGCCACATCTACATGTCTTATAAATACCTCCAGGGCTGGTAACTCAACCACTTCCCTGGGCAGCCTGTTCCTGTGCTTGACAACCCTTTCTATAAAGAATTACTTTCTAATATCCAATCTAAATCTCCTCTGGTGCAACTTGAGGTCATTTCCTCTCATTCTCTCACTTGTTACTGGGGAGAAGAAACCAACTCCCACCTCACTACAACTTCCTTTCAGGTAGTTGTAGAGAGCAAAAAGCCTCCTTTTCTCCAGACTAAAACACCCCAGCTGATCAGCTTATTCAACTTACTCCTCTAGATCCTTCACCAGCTCCCTCACCCTTCTCTGGATACATTCCAGCACCTCAATGACTTTGTTGTAGTGAGGGGCCCAAACCTGAACAACGTAATCATGGTGCGCCCTCACCAGTGCTGAGTATGGAGGGATGATCTCCTCCCTAGTCCTGCTGGTCACT
>JAWMRA010000161.1:42237995-42248269 GCA_035584735.1 Pseudotriccus pelzelni | reverse complement strand
TGCTGGATCCAGCACTTGGCCCTGTTGAACCTCATGACATTGGCCTCAGTGCATCAATTCAGCCTGTCCAGATCCCACTGTAGAGCCTTGCTGCTCTTCAGCAGATCAACATTCCACTCAACTTGCTGTCATCTGCAAAGTTACTGAGGGTGTACTCAATCCGCTCATTTTGATCATCAGTAAGGATATGAAACAGAACTGGCACCAGTACTGAGCCCTGGGGAACACACCTGTGACTGGCCACAGTCTGGATTCACCATCATTCACCACCGCTCTCTGGGACTGGCCATCCAGCCAGGTTTTTACTCAGTGAAGAGCACACCCATCCAAGCCATGAGCAGCCAGTTTCTCCAGGAGGATGCTACAGGAAACAGTGTCAAAGACTTTATTAAACTCTAGGTGGACAGCATCTACAGCCTTTCCCTCATCCACTAAGCAGGTCACCTTGTCACAGAAGGAGATCAGGTTGGTAAAGCAGGACCTGCCTTTCATAAACCTGTGCTGGCTGTGCCTGATCCCCCGGCTTTCCTGCGCATACCGCATGATGGCACTCAAAATGATCTGCTCCATAACCATCCCTGGCACTGAGGTCAGGCTGACAGGTCTGTAAGTTCCCTGAATCCTCCTTCTGGCCCTTCTTGTAGGTGGGGGTAATGTTTATCAACCTCCAGTCAACTGGAACCTCCCCAGTTAGCCAAGACTGCCTACAAATGGTGGAAAGCAGCTTGATGAGCGCTTCAGCCAGCTCCCTCAGTACCCTTGGATGGACACCATCCATCCTCATAGACTTGTATGTGTCTAAGTGGTGTAGCAGGTCACTTATCATTTCCCATTGGATTATGGGGACTTCATCCTCATAATAGTCATTCTTCATTATCAACATAATATTGAAATAATTTGATATGTATATGCAATCTCACACTAGAAGTGCATTTATATGCAACCATTCTATCTTTATTTAAGGCATGTTCAGGTTCCTATGTGAATTATTACATACAACTACAGCAGAAAACACTCATGTTGTCAGAAAACACTCATGTTCGGATCCACATACTATCAGGAAAAGTGCTATACTATCTATAGCACCTAGTTATTGACTGACAATATTTTACCCTCAATTACACTAAAGGAGGATCTACTTTACCCTAAGAGTATTGTCTGTCTAGTTATTTGACCTCGTATATCAATTTGGCCATGCTATCACATTAGGTAGATACTTAACATAGATGTACTAACAGGAAGCAACAGCATGCTGGCTTCTGAATTAAATCTGATTTTGCCAGTTCACACCTTAACCCCAACTACAGGGCCGAGGAAATTCCACCAATGCCTCTGGAACAGGAGTTGAGTCCGTGTTGCCACAAGGACCAAGATCCATCATCCATGCCATGAAACTGAGATCCTTCTTCTTTGTAAACACTATGAGCTTACAGAGTTTGTGCATACATTTAAAACATGACAGTTCTGTGCTAAGTCCTAACACATGGATCTGCACACAGATGTGGTACTGAGTTGTCTTACAGGACTCAGAGGTTCTAACACATCTGAGACTTGCCTCCAGCCATCATATCAAACACTAGTTGGACCTGCTCTGAAACAGCACATACTATTCTGATCACCTGTGCTCAGGAAGAAGTCAGACTAACCAAGTTTTGAGAAAGTCTCTGAGAATGAACCAGACAACTCTGAGCCTAACTCACAAGAAAAGACTAGGACAACATGGCACTTTTAACCTAACAAGAGGAAGGCCAAGAGAAATGACTGCTGTCTATGACTGCTTCAGGGACAGGCAAGAAAAAAGATTTATTTTAGCTGAAAAGCAATACTGACACCAGAATAAGGGTGCACAAACTGGCTATAAGTGTACACTAGGAATTAAAATAGCATTCCTAACAATTAGCAGACTGAAGTTTTGAAATGGCCATCCATTCAGAAAAGAAGCAGGTATCAAAAAAATACTGGGAATTATTTTCATTAGAGATATACAGCTGCATGCCATAGGACTCAGGAAGTCCTCTGCAGTTCTGTTTCCTACCCTGATCAAGGTAAATACTGTAAAAAAAAACATGAGAAAACACAGTCTGAGGTCCAAGGAGTCAGTAAATATTTGAAAGTATTTAAGACAGAGCAGAAGAAAGGTGAGGGAGAGAAACTGTGCCCAATGTACTGTTCTCCAAAATAGCTTCACTATATATGAGTATATGCTGTAGGTCATACAGCTTCCATTACACAGACAATTGGAGTAGATCATCATAAGGGCCACTTCTGGCCTTAAAATTCATGGATCACAAGGCAAGGTAAAAATGACAGAACATCAACAGAAAACCTGGAATTCTACTTCCATTCACTCAGCACTTAGAATCTGACACCCCACCAGCCAACTCCACCTGGTTTTATTGTTCAGCATGATGCCAAATGGTATGGAATATCTCTTGACCAGCTGGGGTCAGCTGTGCTGGCTGTTTCCCTTCCCGGCTTCTTGTGAACCCCCAGCCTACTCACTGGTGGGGCAGAAGGAGAAGCCGATAAGTCCTTGACTTAGTGTAAGCGCTGCTCAGCAACAACTAAATCAGTGTCTCAATCAACGTTATTCTCATCCTAAATAAAAAATACAGCACAATACAGCTGAAACTAGGACACCTGGAAATGCAACCCTGACCAAAGGCTCATGCAAAGGTAAACTCCAAAATCTGTATTAGGTAAGGGCCCAGGGATACCTTCAGAGCACTCATTTTTCCATTTCTTTGTCATCATTTAACATGATCTGGAGAAATGTCAGTCCCTAGATAAGGAACAGACAACTAGAAGTCAAAGGTGCAAGTAAATACAGAAACACAGTTTAGTATTAGGATAAGGGGCAAAAAGCACTTACCGTAAGAAAGCATCAACAGATTGTGTGTTCTATTTGCTGCCTTATGGACAACTTTCAAGGAATAATCATGCATAATCATAACTATGACTTTTAGAAGCTCCTCATAGGAACAAGCAAGACACAATCCTGCCTCACTAACATTTCACCTCCTACAACTATGGTACATTTTACCAACTGCTCAGTGCATATTGGCAAGAATTGTTGGTAAGAGAGTGCTCTGCCCAGCATTCTCTTCAACAGGTCAGCCCTGACCACTCTGGGGATAGAATACATTGAATCCCTTAAAAAACAAGAATACAGTGACAGTTGAGCTTCATTTAGAAAATGACCCCAGAGAAGTGCAGTCTCTAATGTGGACAAAGTGAGCAATCAGTCAGGATGGGCAATGGCCGGAGCACACATGTGACATTATTCAGTGCATCTTTCTTTTTGAACTCCCAGATGAAATTCAAACCTTTCTTGCCTAAAAGTAACCAAGGAGAGCACAAGGGAGTGCTGACTCCTACAGCAGAATTTACATGCACACAAGTCCTCTGTGTGGCTGAACAGATGCCAAGTCAGTCTGAGAAGAAATATGAGGATCTTCAAATGTAAGAGAGTATCTAAAACCTGCACAAAACAAATATTTATGGTCTATAAATATACACAGGCACATTCCTCCTCCTTTCTCCACACAGCAGAGACTCCCACTACAAAGTGTCTTGCAACATGTCAGACATACTGACAAAGCAAGCAGAAGTTGGGGCTTTTTCTCTGCTCTGCATAGCAAGGCCATGTTCTTTATTCCTGCTCCTCTGATATTTATCCCTCCCTTTCTTCTCCATCTTATGCCTCCAGCCAGAGGCTTGTCTGCTGTCTCTTCATATTGAAAACATGCAATCTTGTTTGGTTTAAAAGGTCAATCACAGCTTGTTTGTATGAAGTCTCTGATGCAAAAACCTCTTACTATAAGTTAGGAAAAATACTGGAGAAGAGAGAGTGCTGGATGGAGGACTGTGAGGTCTGAGTGACATATTAGGGGCACAGACACACAGTTAGGGCACTGTGGCTTACAGAGGCAACACCCATCAACTGGGGAGCTCATGGGTGCTGTGTTCTTGGTCAATAGCAAATAATCCAATTCACTTCACCTCGTAATAAGAAAGGCTTAAGCCAAATGTGGTTACCTTATATTCATCATCAGCTGAAAGTATCCACAAGGATGGTGACTATTAGACCAACAGATGTCTCATACCTTAATCTAAAACAAAGATTTTTGTGTCACAAAGTTTAACTCCTCAGTACCAGGAAAGGGACTAAACCAACACATCTGTTTTACAGATGCGGAATGGATAAAGCTATTGAAGTTGACACTTCCATGGGTCATGATACAGGCCAGGACATTTTAAAGATGTACTGTAATCACTTTGAGAGCATTTTCTTTAATGCATATAAAAAGCTTTAAAAATAAAACACAAAATTAAAAAATGTATGTCACTGACGGGTTGTTCTACTTAATTTAATGGCAACCACTGCCTTTCAAAATAAACTGGATATAGTGTATGATGGCACTACCTAACTCTATCCATTTGGCAATGCTGAACTGTTTGTCATAAGCTCTCTACAGGTAACAGAGAAATTCAGTGAGCAAAAGTTGTCCAAAGACGAAGTAGTGAATCCTATTCCCCACTCGCTTTGCCAATTTTATATTATATAGCTACAAACTACCTACTGCTTCTTTCAATTTAAAAGAAAAGGTTGCAGTTGGTTCCTCTTTCCCTGGCCTGTCAAGGTATCACTGCAGAACTACCTTCTATCATGTTGACAGCTGATGGTACTGCTAAGGCAACTCCACGAGTGTTACCTTTTGGCCTGCATCAGATGCTGTGAGGATGAACATTGTCATCCACCACTGCAGGAGACTCTGAACCCCAGAGCTGAGTACCAGCAGTAAAAAAACCCATCAGGAAATAGAGTAAGTGTTCCCTCATGTCACAGGCCCCACAAACGACTTCATGTCCACATTTCTGTGCTCTCTATGCTGCAGGCCATGGAATTCATTTCCTCCTTCCTCCTCTCCTCGATTTTCAGAATAAAAAGGATCAAGATCCTTTTCCATTCCCAGGCCTGCCCTTCTGCCATCTTCCAAAGCAGTTGTTTTTCACAGCATAGCCAGCCACCCTGGCCACTCCAGAACCTTAAGTGAAAACCTAACCAAAACACAAACTCCATCAATTCAAAGACTAAAACCAGGGTTTGCTTCTAAACGCATTTAAGAGGGACCAGTTCTTGGTACATTATCTCCAAGTTATTGATGGCCTTTTGTAACTCACTTAAGGACTCCACTCTGCTCTGTCACTTGAGAGTTACAAGATCATCAATAACCAGAGAAAATAATGTACCCTAAGAGAGGCCAGACCAGAACCTCTTTCTCCAAAATCTTTCTTTACCCATGTAGTCTGCGGTGAACCGCAGCACTGAGTAGCTCAGTAGTACAGGCTTCATCTGACACCCACGCACCAGTGAGGAGCAGCACTCCTATTCCATAAGTCAGCATGTTCACTCTATAAGAGAAAAAAAAAATTCCCCAAGAAAAATACTACTGTTTCATTTTCCTTCTGTGTGAAAAAGTGCAAGTCCCTGTCCTGTATAATCAGAGACAGCCTTGGAGCAAACACCCACGTAGCACCCTGCTGCTATTCATTAATCGCTCCGGCAGCTCGCAATGAAATCCCCAGGGAAATTTTATAGCCTTTCCATAACTCTACACATCTGCTGGAAGACACCTCTAACAGACACACACTACCAGATCTTGGAGAACTTGGTTCCTGTGGAATATCAGAGAAGTGACACACATACCTGGCTCCCACAGGAGACCTGAAGTAGAAAATCAGTGACCTCCACTTCCAGCATACGGCGAAATAGAACCACACAAACCATCCTCGCCTGCAGAGGGTATTGATATATTTATTACACAACACATCTTGGGAAATTCCAGTGAGGTATATGACATTCAAGGAGAAATGCTTTGGGAGCTAAATATCAGCCTCTGAGAGCAAAGAAGCCAACAGGGCGCAAAGAAACAAAGTAGAGACGTTTCTATCAAGACTGCAGGAAAGGCCCAAAGTCACGGCTGCAGCAGAATATAGATCCTCCTCTATTATTGTTGTTGTTCTCAGATGCAAACAGTTCTAGTGTACGGAGCTAGAGGAGGAAGGTGACTAACGTTAGCCAAAGAATTAGGGGAAATAAGAGAATATTCAGCAGTACTTAAGTCAGAAGCAATTTTCATTGGCTTCAGTAAGGCTAGAAAGTATTTTTTTATCTTACATTTTTTTAACTTAAATTTTTTATTAGATACTTAGGACAGGGAATATTTTATATTTAAAGACACCAATAAGCCCTGAAGATAGAATTTTGAGCTTCTCTTTTTTCATGAAGTTTAACCTGGGTCTTTCTGAAAGACTTGTGAACTTCCTCTATGTTTTGTCGAGATTTGGAGCACAGGACAAAGCCTCAGTGATGTCTACACCACTGCAGATGAAAAGTGCTGCAGAAACTCACATTTCCATCTCCAGTCCAGCATCCTCCTGTTCTGGTTCAGATCAAGCCCCTGTGTCCTATTTCAGAGACTGGATTGTAGGTAAAGACATAAAACCTGGTTAACTCTATTAACTTTACAACATCATGTCATGAAATGTCATCTCAGTTTCCAAGGCTGTCAGTTTATGCCACAGCCCTTCTGGCCTGAGTTCCTCTTGCTCTCTCCATCCAGATGTGCACTGCAGGCAGCAGCCTTTTTGAGCTACCCACCTTACCTGTGCACATGCACTTAGAACAATAGGAATATCACATGTAGCAGCCTTTGCAGCAAAGGATATATTGAGTCCTATATTTTTAATGCCACCTTTAGTATGCCTATAAAAAGACTCTATGCACAAGACTGGATTATGTATTTCAGTGCTGTATGGGAACAGGGTACCAAGCAAGAGACATGGCAAGTGGGAATGCTCCCCCAGGCAGGTGCAGCAGCCTTTGGCAACCACCATCTGGATAGGGTCTGCAGAGAATTGTGTAAAACTCACCTTCCTACAAGCACCAGAGCTAGTTGAGCCTATAGGACTTTTACATCTCAGGAGGTTTCCACTGGGATATCCTACTAGAAGTTCTGGTGAATGCTATCCCTCACAGTGAGCGGATTACATGCTGCTCTTCAATTTCTCTGTAACCACTCAAAAATGTGACATCTTTACATATCATTGTGCCCTCCTACAGCTCACATTAGAGGGCCAGAAAGAAGATAAATGCCTGCCAGAAACTTTTCACAAAATTTGGATATTTGGAGCCTTCTCTTATATTTTTCCTTACTTCCTTCAAACTAAATTAGGTCACAAGAAACAATTACAGCTTCACAAATGTACTACCTGCCTCTGCATTGTCCCTGTTACTGTACTTCAGGTCTGGCCTGAAAAGACTTATCCAGCAGCAAAAGAACATTTAACCTCCATGATCCTTGCAACCTTTGGTTTTCTTTAGATAGCAGATGTATGAAACAAGCAGGACTGGGAGCATGTTAAAGCATGGATAGCTGAGATTCCTTCAAGGCTTTTCTCCCCCCTGGCATGATATGCCAAGAGTGACATTTCAGTAAGAAGCAGGGTTTCCTAGCACCACTTCTGCTAAATAACAGAGAAACTTACCTGGGAATTAGGTCATTAAAACAGAGGGCCTGACTCACAATGAGAGATGGATCAATAAGTGACCTTTGACAGATTGGAGCCACTGATCAATGATTACTTTTTTATTAAATTATTATTTTCCTATGCCAACAGGGACTTCTTCCCTCACACACAGCATTAACATTAACCTTTGCTGCACAAGGATTAAAGGAGATGACACCAGAGAGAACTGTCAAGAAAGGAGTGAGTAGTAGGGGAAAAGACAAAACAGAAGCTCAGCCTAAGGAAATGCACTCTTCCCCTCTACTGAGAGGACTGGCTCATGCTGCCCAATTTCACCATCACTCCTCCACCCTCCACTCGTGCCTAAGCACTGGCAGGTCAGTCTGAGAAAGAAGGCAGCACTCAATGCAATTAAAAAGGCTGAGAAATGAGAGATAGCTAGTGAAGGCAGATGGGGCAAGACGACACACAGCATGGCCATAACAACATAAATAAATTAGCTACAACATCACAACAAAAATCATGAAGTACAATTCAAAAGGAAGCTGTGCTGACCCACAGCTCCCAGGACCTTAACTGATGGCAGACACAACCTGAAGCCTTTTTATTTCACTGTTTGGCTCCATCCCAAAACACTTCTGCTCCTATCCATGCCAGCCTGTTTGTCTTCACAGCATTTGCTCCTCCTGAGTGGATATTATCAGTCACACCAATATGTGAGAGCTATTTTGTCATATGGGGAAAAAGCCCTTTAGGGAAAAGCAAAGCTCATCAAATGTGCTGTGCCTTGGACTTGGGTTCAATCTTAACTCAGGTCTCCTGGGGTGACCGTGTACACTAATCAGGTATGCCCTCTGGCACAGTGCCCACAGCAGAAAGACCAGGTGGAAAAAGTTTTTCAAACCTTAAACAGATGAAAAACTGCAAACATGACACAGGAACACAGATGGCAGGAAAGCAACTTCTTTCTGCTTTTCACAGTGGTATGCTCCAGTGTGGCTTTTACTATGAAGGTTTTGCTGATTTCTCCATATACTTCTTAGATGATATATCTACCAGGAACGGGAGGGAGGATCCTGCATTTTCTTCTCAGACAGTCTAACTGCATTGTTCCTAGAAAGTGTTGCACCATAGCCCCCAGTGAAGCAGTGTGTCTTTGTCTTGGTACAGTGCCAAGGAACCAAGGGTCATTTGAGCCTCAGATGAGGACAACATGCTACAGGCAGCACAGCCCTCAGCAAAAGGAAGTATTTGGCTAAAGAGAGAAACATGGAAACCATAGAACAATACGACAAGAAGTATCTAGTCCAGCTTCACTTGCATATGTATAGTTCACCGCCACACATTTCAACAGTTGACACCCAAGAAAAGCTCACACAAATTCAGAGTCTGACCTCTCTCTCAAAGGAACAAGAGACATACTTAGCTGTAGTCTACCTCATCTAGCCATTATAAATGCAAAAGCAGCTGCACTGATGGCAAAAATGCATGCCCTGTTCCTTGTCGTCTGGGATGATCAGTTGTTAAATCTTTAAGCCACTAGCTTGATGTGTAAACCAGTAATTCTTCATGAGGCCTCCCTGTCAGAATACAGTGAACGTCTGCTATCTTCAGAAGAAACATTTACTGCCCTCATCGCTTCACATTGGTTTTAGCTTATGCAGAAACAAAAGCCATATGGAAGAAATAGAACCATGCCCATTAAATCAGAGAAAAATAAGACAGCAGAGTGCTAATTATTATCAACAAACAGATCACAATTGTTAAGGAGAGGTTGGGGAGCCTCATCAACTTCTTTGCACAGAAAAATCCCACCAGATACGACAAAGCTTTCCGAGCTGAAGAAGACAGTGTGCTCTCAAGTCTTTCCATAGTCTTCCTTCAAGAACACATTTCTTGGTACTGTAGGCCTCATTTCTTTCAACATACTTACATACTCATTGGTGTCTTCAAGGTCTCAATCTGCATGTACAGTGTTCCCTTGCATTCTCTGCTTCCTCTCCTCCCTCATCAGAGAAGAGAAGGTAGGGATCACAGGTAGACCTCATATTTTAAATTTAAAGAATTGTCATACAGACCAAGCAATTGCATCATACACACTATTTCCAAGTCATTCCTATTTTGTGCTTCCCTTTCACCCTCAGCAGAGTTGCTGGGCCTCACTCCTTTCTCACTCTCGTACCAACTCCCAGGGGGCAAGCCTCCAACACCTGGTCACAGCCAGCAGGCAGTACCAGTCAACAGAGCTCCCCAAGGGAGCTTCCACTGTCACACCAAAGCAGAGAAAGCTGAGCTCTTCCAAGCATAAACACAAGCCCCTCCCTCTCCATCCACAGAAGCCAGGGAAGGGATGAGGATACACAATTTTTGGATTCTAGCCTCAGGCTGGTCATTTGCTTGGAGGTGTGATTTTAATTCCTAGTTTTAACAGAAGAAAATGTAATCAGGGACTTTGAAAAGCAGTGGCATCAAGAAGAAAAGTGGCAAGAGTCAGCATAAATCTTCTTGCCAAGTCCACACCTTCCCTAGAGAAGGAAACGAACCAAGAACAGATGCAGTCAGTCCCAGAAAAGGGCTGGCTGGCTGCAACAGATGTTCCACACGAGAGCTGCAGAGATCCACAGTGGGAAATTAAGGAGTAACACCATAGGAATGCTATCTGTAATCTGTTGGGGATAGGCTCAGGACTGCAGAAGAATTCAGAGAGTGGAAGGAAACCAAAGACATCCTCCTTGAATCTT
>JAWMRA010000161.1:42152496-42237895 GCA_035584735.1 Pseudotriccus pelzelni | reverse complement strand
TTCACCCTGCACGTTGTGCCTGTGTCCTGTTTCTCTGGGATCTTACACGTGGAGCTACAACTCAGGAAAAGGACCCTCCACTGGTCTGAAATTGACCCCTGTCCCATAACCAGGACAGTAATCCATACCTGAGTCTGTGCCCACAATATCCTCCCTTCCCAATTCATACGTCCTTGCTTTGGCCTTCTAATTGCAAGCTGCACATCAAGTCCTTCCCAGGAACTTGATCAGACTAGTATTTAAAGATGAGATGGGATGAAAGAAGGAACATTATCCCGTTATCCCACACAAACTTGCACCCTCCTCATTTTTTCACAACGTTTTTCCCTGTTCTTCCTTTCCTGCAGTCCTCTGTGTAGTTGATCCATGTGTTTCTTCTCAGTGTGAATTATTAGTCTGGCCAATAATTTAAGTGGTCCAAAATGATACAGTTCCTCAAACCTTTTCACCACAGACACAGAATATATATATATATATATATATATAAGCAAAAAAAAGTGAGTGGGATCAAGACTGTTGATAATAACTGAATTAAAAAATTGCCTTCTTCTTCCCTAGAAGGCTTTAAAATTCAGAAACCTGCACTTGTTTTTTAACAAGTTTTTTAGATCTTACACTGATTTTAAGCACATTCAAAATTAACAAAGAAACTATAAAACTTTCTTGCTATTTGTCTTGGGTTCTAAAATAAGTTGATATTGGCAAATTATAGTCCATTATAGGATACTACCAATTGAAAGAAATCATTATTCTATTTGAGTGCATTTTTATTTGTTATTGTTACAAGCAACATCTAAAACTGAAGGATTAGAAGGGAAAATGCCTTTAACCTAAGTGCTTACTCCACGCATGTGACAGTAGTTTGTGTCAAGTCAGTTTTACTGTTTCTCTTGTAAGCAGTCAGATCCCCTTTTCGTTCAGCTGGATTAGACCCCTACAAATAGGCAAGGAAAAATACATATGGAAATATAAACTGCAGAAACTCAAATATTAGCCAGTGAACCCAGACAGAACACTTTTTTTTTCACTAAGTAAAATGAAGCTGATCCTTAAACAACACACACACACTGAAAATCCTCTGCCTCAAATAAACACATATTTCCCATCAGGCACAAAAACATATTCAATATTCAACAGACAGTGTCAA
The DNA here is from genome assembly GCA_035584735.1 of Pseudotriccus pelzelni. Classification (NCBI taxonomy): domain Eukaryota; kingdom Metazoa; phylum Chordata; class Aves; order Passeriformes; family Tyrannidae; genus Pseudotriccus; species Pseudotriccus pelzelni. The sequence continues at coordinate 42,236,748 of JAWMRA010000161.1, read as the reverse complement.
TACCGGTTACAGTCTTTTTCACACACTCTACCCTAGAACCATGAGACATCTATGATTCATTCTGCAACCCACCTCTACAATCACACACCTAGGAGGAAGGCATGTTGAATGTTTTGGGTGTTGTTTTTACATCAAAGAATAAAAATATTAAAAGCCTTGCATTTCTTTTGGGATTTTGTTCCTCCTCAAAAGGAGTCTTGTCACTTAATTTTTCTCTTCTGCATTTCCCCACACTTCCCCCACACCCAACCCACTGCCTGACATTCTTTTCCTTCCCCGAGATTGCCTCCTTTCCTACCTTGCTCCTTGCAGACATTCCCTCCAGTGCTGCCTCATGGCTCTCCCCTCACCCTTTCTGTGTCAACTCAGCCAGGCTCTTGTGCAGATGTCAGTGGGGTCAGCACAAAGATGAACCTCTGTTAGATGTACACTTCATAAATCAGAAAGCTACCTTCTGCTCTCTTTATTCATGCTCTTCATTCAAGAACTTTTTCACTGGTCCTTCTCCCTCCCAGCCTCATCTAACTTCCCTATATTCTTTTGCCTCACTGAAAGCTTTGCATTTTTTTTCCTGTTTCTATTTCTTGCTTTTAAAACTTCTTTTTTCTTACCTATTCTCCACCCACTTCCTTTGGAGTCTTTTGCTACCGGGCTGTCATCTATGCTGTTAGCCCCAACCACATCTCCAGTACCTCTACAGTTAAATAATTTATTAGACTCCATTTTCACTTCTTTTCTCTACTTGCTCCTTTGAGTTCTAGCACTGCCAGTTCCCTAATCACACAGACACCAAACCCATACCCTGTCTCCTCCTCCTCTCAAATAGCACAATCTTTCACTGGAAACTGACTGCTCACATAGGATGCAATTACCAAACCTTTTCGCAGGGGCACATGATGGTGTGCCAGTGATAAGATGGTGGGTTACTTTGAACTGATTGGAAGAGATCAGTGAAGCCTCAATAATCAAGCCTGACTCCATTTGCAGTTTAGACAAAGGTTTGGGCTGACTGTTCTGGAGCAACTTATGCCTAGAAACATAGGAGAAAAAAGATTCAGCTTGAGATATTTTAGTTGTGGACAGAACTCAGTAAAGATATGGAGAAGATCCAAGGCAAGAGGAGTCAGCCCCAGCAGTCAAATAACAGAGAAGCCTTTTAACTCTTTAAACTCTACAGTCAGCAGCGAAGTGACGGAAAAAAAGGCAACTTTCCAGCTACTTAAAGAAGCTAAGAGCAATGAGTCACAGGGTTAGCATTTAAGAAGCTAAGAGTTTCACCTGGAAACATAACAGAAGAGGAGAGTAGCACCTGCTCAGTAGGCTGGTCCATAAGGCACACCGAGGGACAAAAATCACATACACACCCTCCCAGTCCCCAAGTAGCGAGTCAGGATGGAGCCTTTCAAATTCTGATGCATGATACTCAACATAAAAGTTGTTTGCAGTGACCTGTTGCTTCCAGACCTCATAGGAAGGTTGCCTATAGCATCACCCCCAAATTTATGGCAGGTTGCACTGCAATGTGACATGCTACCCAGCCAGATGCAAAAGGGTGTGTGTGCAGGTGGCAGAGGAGAAGGCAGTCAGAGAAGTGAACGAACATACAGGCAGCAGTGATTGAAAACTCTGAAAGCCTAAGGTCTCTGCAAATGCCTGAGTTAAAAGCAGAGGCAGTCTCCCAGATCGATTATGCATGCACGCGACTGAAAACACAGGCTGCTAAAGTGCCAGAGCCTTGCTGGATAATTTATAGGCTGGTGTTAGTATTCACAGAGCGGTGGGCAGAGTTCAAAGGAACGAGGTGGAAAATAAAAGTTTGAGCCTTATGAAAACACTGTCACAACCAGCACAAGCCCCAGCACCACAGAGGGCTTCCTTTGTGCTGGGTACAGGCAGAAGCCAGCAGGTGTTATTAAAGCAGGAGCCATCAAGTGTTATCTCGGCACAGGGGCAGACAGTTCAGGGAGGGTGCACAACCAGAGTGTGAACGTGTGCAAATTTTTCAAATTTCAAAATTTTTGTAAGAGAACATGCCTACTTGACTTTTGGGAAAGCACAGGAGAGCTGGGCTAAACAGCCTGTGACCCATGTCCCACAACCTTTTCTCACAGTCCTCTTGATTCTCCTACGCTTGCCATACTCCAAATTTCCTAGGCTACTTCTACCACAGAGATATACACCAAGAAGCGAATAACTGCCTTTTTCACTTATGATCTCACCAGGATTTGAGGCCAGGACTTGAGGGAAGAAATTAATCGTACTAAGCCACCCAAAATGCAAGCTTTATTTAGGTGAGCTTGAGTTTACCAGCTTTATCACTGCCTGAGCCTCTTAGCCATCTAGTTTTCTGGAGACAAAGATGGCAAGACAGTGAGGTCATCAATTTACTAAGCCTTATGTCTGCTCACGTTTGAGATTAGACACAACATCAATGGCATTAGAATAAGTACTGTGCAGTTGACTTCAGCAGAGATGTAAAGCAAAAGCTGCCTCGCCTGTCTTCGCTCCTCTCTCTGCAAGGCCACTCTAAAACTAGATCTTTACAAACAGACATACAGGTGCACAGCATGTACTGCCACTATTCACCATTACCATCCAGCTCTGGAAAAGGAGTACAAGGGAAAGCACAGATACAGACAAGATGAACTAAGGCATTTAATCAGTATTTTATTACTGCATGCATGCCCAGCTAACACTCTTAAACTCCTTGTCACAGCTTCCACAGCACTCGGCAAAACCCTCTCCAAACTTACTTATTCCAGAAGAGACTTGTCTGAAGGTACAAGTGATTTTCTGTTCTAGAAACTTTTCTAAACTAAGCTTTCTGACGCTTGCAACATCTACCTTAACTGGGAAGGCACACAGGAATTTGGTATAATATAGTGTGCTGTCAAGTATACCAACAAATACTGATCTCACTCACTTCTCCCTGCGGGTTAGTCTTCAGGGACATTCTGTCTGGGTGTAGTACTTGAGGCTCAATCAATTATAGAAAGATATCTTTATTAGAAGCCACAGAGGGGCATGTTTTAGAGACACAAATCACTTAGGATGAAAACCTTTTGTTCTACATTTAGAGAGCACCACACACAACAAAATTCTTGTGTATGACTGGGAATATAGTAAAATAATTCAACAGAGTAATAGTCACTAAAACTAGACTCCTCTCCATATAATTACAACACTAAGTTGGATTTTTCTCCATAGAATCTGGAGGACTACAGTGTTGACAGATACCCATTCCTTTAATCATGAGAGGGCTGGGAGGGAAAGTGCTGAAACAAGGAACCCGTGTCTTTACTCTTTTGATCAATGGCAAAGAATCTTTGTAAAGGGCTGTGAACACTGTTACATGGAATATGTAACTGTACCTTTACTAGTTCAGTTTCTAAACATGTGATCATTAGGGTCTTGACAATCAATCTATTGTTAGTCCACAGTATCATTTCAGGTGGATTTTTAACTGCAGTGTTATTAGAAGTCTGAGGACAAAGGTACCTGGCGCACAAGACAGAATTTTGTAGGTTGGCAGCATCTGCTGATAAGTTTGACAAACATTAACTGAAAAAACAGTTTGGGATACAATTTCAAACCAATCCTAAAATGAAGAGTGTATTAAATGTGATTAAACAGATCAGTCTGTTGTTTATGATGTTCAACAAAAAGAATTTAAACTCCACTATTGAATTTGAGACCCATTTTAGAGATACGAAAGAAAGATAGCAATTTGGTTTTGTCATGAAATAACTCCATGGCAGAATGAAGAAGAAAGTTTATGCCTTCTGCCCTTTCTGTTTGATTATTTAACTCTGACAGTATGAAGAAGGGCGATTCAGGGGGGAAAAAATCACAGAACAACAACAACAAAAAAAACCACCTTAAAATAAAACACATGAAAATATTTGGACAGAGTCCAGCAAAAAGACACTATAAAGCAGTGTCTTGTGTTTGCATGGCAAGGTCCTGGTAGCGAGGGGATCTGAGAGGTAGCCCTGAGAAGCTGCTAGAAGCTTCTCCCATAGCCATCAGAGCCAAAGCCAGTCGGCTTCAAGGTGGACCCAGCTCCACCCAAGGCTGAGCTCATCAGCGATGGTAATAACACCTCTGTGACAACATATTTAGGAAGGAAAAACAAGCTTTTACGCAGAATTAATTGTGGCTAGAGAAGAGGGGGGTGAGAACATGGGAGAGGAACAACTCTGCAGTGAAGGTCAGTGAATAAGGAGAAGGAGGTGCTCCAGGCACCAGAGCAGAGATTCCCCTGCAGCCCATGACAAAGATCGTAGTGAGGCAGCCTGTCCCCCTGCAGCCCATGGAGATCTGTGGGGGTGAAGAGATCCACCTGCTGCCCTTGGAGGAGCCACACACTGGAGCAGGTGAATACCCAAAGAAGACTGTGATCCTGTGGGAAACCTGTGCTGGAACAGGCTCCTGGCATGACCTGTGACTTTGTGGGGGGCTCAAGCTAGAGGAGTCTGTTCCTGAAGGATTGTACCTTGTGGAAGGGGATCCACACTGGAGCAGTTTGTGAAGAACTGTAGCCCATGGGAAGGACAAACGTTGGAGAAGTTCATAGAGGACTGCCTCCTGTGGTAGGGACTCCACAATAGAGCAGAGGAAAGACTCCTCTCCTTGAGGAGGAAGCAGCGGCAGAAACAACATGCAACCCTGAACTGACTGTAACCCCTATTCCCCATCTTCCTTCACTGCTGGTGGCAGGAGGAGATAGAGAATCAGGAATAAAGTTTAAGGCCATGAAGGAAGGAGGGGTGTGGGGAAGCTGTTTGACTTCTCATTATCCTGCTGATTTTGATTTGTAAAAAATTCAACAACTTTCCCCAAGTCAAGTCTCTTTTGCTCGTGATGGTATTCGGTGACTGATCCCTCCCTGCCCTTATCTCAGGTCATGAACCTTTTGTTATATTTTGCCTCCCTGTCCAGCCACAGAGTAGAATGATAGAGGGGGTTTGGTGGGTACCTGGCATCTAGCCAGAGTCAAACCACCAGAAGCAGACAGAAAAGACTTATGTGGAAATAGGAAGAGGTACAATGTGTTTAACATAGAGGGAGACAAAAATTACAGAGAAGAACACTCAAATCTGAAATGACATATAAATCAGTTTACAAACAGAACCATTTTCCCAGAACAATTATGGTTACAGAAGAATCACTGGAGAGCTTTAAGAAATCATTCACTGAGCACTTACATGGGATAATCTAGCAAAGGGACCCAGGAGACCTGGTTGATCTTAAAGAACAAACCCCTAAAAGCACAAGAACAGTCCAATTCAATTTGTGGGAAGCCAGGTGGGTGTGGAAGCAAGCAAGCGGCTGAATGGGAAACTCCTGACAGCATTCAAGCACAAAAGGATGCAAATAGAACGTGAAAGTGGGGGTGTGCTTCTCAGGAAGAGTACTGAAACTCTGCCTTGGCACGTCAGGATGAAAATTAGAAACGTTTGAAATTGCATGAAAATCCACAAAATGTGAAAGGCAGCAAGAAGGACTTCTAAATGTACACTGGCAGCAAAAGCATGACTAAGGACACTGTAGGCCCAAAGCTGAATACAATGAGAAACCAGTGGTAAAAGGAAAACACTTATGTCCTCAGTGCCTTCTTATCCTTCACTGGCAAGGACCGTTCTCAGCCTTCTTGTTCCACATGCCCAGTGGAAGATTCCAGGGTACTGAAAAACTACCCATAGCAGAGGAAGACTGAGTTAAGAACCATTTAAACAAACTCGGCATACTCAAGTCCCTGGGACTAGACAAGATGCCCCAACAGCACTGAGGCATGCAACAATGGCTGATGTCACTGTCAGATTACTCTTGATCCTATAAGAAAGGTTGCAGTAATTTGAGGAGCCTTCCAATGACTGGAAATAGGTAAATGGAACACCTGTCTTCAAAAAGGAGAAGGAAGATTCAGGAAATTATGGGCTGGTTAGCCTAACATCGGTCCCATTTCCAGACACACAAATGACCATAAAGTGATTGGGAACATCCCGCATGGAAAAAAAACTTACCAATGAAAAAAATCAGCCAGATTTGTTTCTGTGATGAGACAGAACCAATGAAGAAAACGAGAACATAACTTTTGAAAGAGTCTCCAATAGTATAATGGTAAACAAGGGTAGGGTATTTAGCTGTGTCAGGGGGAGTTCAGACTGGACATTAGGAAAAGGTTCTTCACTGAGAGAGTGGTCAGTCACTGGAACAGACTCCCCAGGGAAGAGGTCAGGGCACCAAGTGGGTCAGAGTTCAAGGAGCATCTGGATGACACTCAGTCATATGTTTTAGTTTTAGGTAATGCTGTGAGGAGGTTGGTGTACTGCCAAGTACATGGAAAACTGACAGGACCACTGCACTCAAAGGTCTGAGGCCAGTGTTAAAACAACCCAGTGGATGCCAGCTAATAAAAGTTTTCCTCAGGGGTTCTTTTCTGGACTTGCTGTATTTTGTCAATGTCTTTCCTGTACTGGGGAACCCAGTACATGGCACAATAAGCAGACATGATCCCACAAGTGCTTAGTATAGGGAAATAATACCATCCCCTGACCTTCTGACTTTGCTTAGGCCAACACACTTCAGTATATGATTAGCTTTCACCACTGCACAAACCATTCTAATGGTTAGGCCTAGACCATGATATGCAAAGAACCTGGGAGAGCTGGGTACATTCAGCTCAAGAACAGCTGAACATTCTGTTTTTCAGCACCAAACCTAAACACTCAACAAGCAGCTATGAAACCTCACCATCCATTAAGTGAGCATAAAGGACAAACCAAAGCACAGAGACTTTATGAGCCAAAATACAGATTTTTTTAATTAATTTGCAACACAAGGGTTAATAAATATTAATAGAGAATCATAAAATCGTTTGTGTTAGAAGGGACCTTCAAAATTCATCTAGTCCAACCCCCTTGCAATGAGCAGAGCTAGATCAGGTTGCTCAGAGCCCCATCATATATATATATATATGTATTTATACATATACACATACATCAGGCATTATAACATGTCTGATGCTGGCATACTGTGTGATGACAACAAACCACACAATAAAAGAGAGAGGAGAGGTCATCACAGCACCACAAAAAGTTACTTGATATAATTCTAATTGAGAAACAAGAACTCCCTAAAATTACCCAATGTCTATCCTCCATTTTGTGGCCCTCTCAAGGTAATACCCGAAACAAGACTTATATGTGAATGCAGACACTGGCATAGGCAGAGTCCTAAGGCCAAGCATGTCCAAGTTCTCCAGAAGTGTGGTACAGCCACACATGTGTAACAACAGTTCACTGTTCAGCTGAATCAGAGCCCTCCACACTTTCAGGCACTCTTGCACTCACCAATAAAGCACCAAGGACATAACCTGTATGTACAAAATTGTTGCCTATGAATGGCATTAGATAATTTTTGCAACACATTGGTAAGACACTACTTCAGCCAACAAACTTCTTGCATTATGCCACTTACTTTGGATATTCATCCTGCTGAGATCTGTCAGGCTTTTCCCAGCATCCTTTCAAACACACAGCAAAATCCCATGCTTAGTCTCTCTTTCAATAATAAAAATCTCTTTCCCTTAAAAACTGCAGTGGACAACTCATTGCTGGACCGGTGTGTCTCCCTGTCTACAGCAGATGAATGATGGGAAGTTTTGGGACAGAAAATCCCTCACTGAGTGAGAATTAAGCTGTTTAAATAAAACAGATGGGAAGATGCACACACAACACCACCAAAGCAAAGGACGGTTTGAATTATTGTTATAATTTTTTGCCACATGTCTACAGAAAGCTTGACAACAGCTAAGCTGTCAACATGCTATCATACCACCCATCCTGCTGACCAATCTTTGGTTTTCTGTACTCCCCCAGTTATCTGTGTCCATCTGTTGTCTCCTGTCTCATCCTTAGCTTGCTAGCTCTTTGGGGCAGGGAACATTTTTTTGCCTTGTGTTTGAACAAGGATTGTGTAGGTGCTACCACAATAGGCAGGGATAAAAATAACGACAAAAATTAGGTTATATCTTAGTATCTCCTTGGGTTGGAACGTTTCCCTCCTGACTTCACAGCAGTGTTCTTAAGCAATTATAACTTTGTGCAATATGGGTCTTCATAAACAAATAATTACATCCCAACCTACCTTCAACCATTTCACCCAGTCATCCCTTGAGACCTGGATCTGCTGAGCTCTTCATATGCTCCAAATGGTGAGTGTGTCTTCAGAAGAAGATACCAGCCTTGCAGTGCAGCAGGACTAACACCCTGAATATAACCCATAGATTTTCTCTGGACGGAACAAGCTTCCTACACACAAACTGTTGCCTCCTACTTGTGTGTGTCAACCCTGACTCACTTCTAGTGCCAAGAAGTAGAGGATAGTATTTTCATCCTCCACTCACTCTGAAGAATGGCAAGAGCCTGCAGTTACAAGTTTATGTAAGAAGGTTGAAAACAGTTACATTATAAACAGTGCACACACATTGTGGCCAAGCATACCACTGTCCAACCTCAACAAGCATCTAATCCTGGATGTTCTATTAAATCAAAAGGAAAATTTTTCTTTCTCTGAGGTTTGCTAGGGGAACAAGCTCTCTGCACTGGAGATAATCAGAAATTCACTCATAGGCCCAACAGGCTCCAGGCCTTTGCTGTTACTGCAAATCTAAGGTTCAGGAAAAGAGAGCAGTAACACAGCATATAGTATGACTTGGATTACTTGCTAGTAGCTGAAAGGTTTTGCTGAATTCTCAGGGAAGAAAAGCCCTCCCAAGTAACATCCTTCTCTCTGGAAGTGCCATGAGCCCCTTTCACAAGTACAGAAGTATATGTCTTTACTGATTCAGGCTTTAGGCTCCCTCTTCTCAAATCCACTGGCTGCAAATGTACCTCCTGCAATGCCTAATCCACACTACTCTACTTTAGGACACTGGAAGAAAAGACGTTGCAGAGAGAAAAATCTTTATCCTTTTCCACTTCATTTGATGGAAGAGCACAGAAAAATGAGCCTGTAACTGTGACACACCATACAAACCTGCAGCAGTTTTTAATAGGTGAAAGCAGAAGTGTAAGCCTTCTTTTCCATCTCCAAATTTCTCCAAATCTACCCAGTGTAAATTAATCAGTAACCAGAATAAGAGTCTCCAATAACTTCCAATTCCTAGTTACAAGGATGCAGAAAGCTGGGCCAGCCCTCTGCTTGTTTGTTATCTACAGAAATAGAAAGGCTTACAGTGCTGGATGGTAATGTAACGCTGCTGAACACACAAGCTCCCTCAGGCCTTTTTGGGACGTGCACTGTAAAACTGGATCGTACCAGGGGCATGGAAGGTGCTGCAGGGGAATTTGCAGACTGAGTGATTCGCCCTGGCTCTGCCTCCCCAAGCTCTCACCAAAACTGCCACTGAGCAGAGAAGCCTGCTTATCAGGCAGTGCAAGAGCTGTTGGGACCAGACATCAGGAGTTCAGCCAGCCCATTCCCCTTCTGAACTTGTCAAAACTAAAATAAAACAACCTAGATAAAATTTGGTGTCTCCTGTTTCATCTGCTCTTAAAACTTCCTGTGATGAGGGCACTACAACCTCCTTCACGAAGCTGTTTTCCTGCCTAACTATCCAAATACTCATAAAGCTTTTCCTAGCACCTGCCTCCACATCTTCCTTGCTATAAATGAAGCTGATTACTTCTTGTCTTATCCCCAGTGGACACAGAGAACAATTAATCACTGTCTTCTTAAAACAAGCTTTTAAATATTGGATGGCTTTTCATGTCCCTCATCAATGTTCTCTCTAGTCTAAACCAACCCCACCAAGCCTCTCCTTGCAGATGGCATTTGCCACTCTGGCTGCTCTCTCTTCATCTCCTTCCACTATTTTTGCTTTTCCTCCTCTCACTGGATGCAATGCTCTGCTGTGGCTTCAGCAGTGGCTGCTAGAGTAGAAAACTACTGCCTGTGTGCTACACGTGACATTCCTGTTAAATATACCCTAAAATGAGCTTTGCTTTTTTGCAACATCACCACACTGTTGACTCACATTCAGTCTCTGACTCACTGTAGTGCCTCCCAGATCCTTTCCTGCAGTTCTATTGCCTGGCTTGTTATCCCCCATTTTACATATAGACATTTGATTACACCATCCCAAGGGCAGGACTTTTCATTTGTGGTTAATAAATTTCTGCTTATTGAATTCAGACCATTTTCTAGTTTAATAGGTAAATTACCTACGTTGTGCCAAGAAAGCAGATCAACTTCCAGCCTCATGTTACACACTGGCAACAAAGAGAGCATGAAAAGAAGAACTACTGTGTTCAGGCAAACTTCTTAAAAAGAGTTACTGTCTTATCGAAAGCCTATCAATTCACTACTCCCTTTTCGCTCTGCATTTCTGCCTCATTGTGGCAGGTTGGCCCTGGCTAGATGCCAGGTACTCACTAAATCTACTCTCTCACTCCCCTCCACAACTGGACAGGGGAGAGAAAATATAAGGAAAGGCTCATGAGTTGAGATAGGACTGGGAGAGATCACTCACCAATTACTGTCATGGGCAAAACAGACTCAGCTTCAGGAAGTCAACTGAACTGATTACTAACCAAAATCACAGCAGCATAATGAGAAGTAAAACAAATCCTAAATACACCTTCCCCACACCCTTCCCTCCTTCACAGGCTTAACTTTATTCCCGATTCTCTACCTCCTCCTGCCAGTGGCACAAGGAGATGGGGAATGGGAGTTACAGTCAGTTCATCACATGTTGTTTCTGCTGCTGCTTCCTCCTCGGGAGAGGAGTCCTTACCCTGCTCCAGTGTGGGGGGCCTCCCCCAGGAGACAGTCCTCCACGAACTTCTCCAGTGTGAGTCCTTCCCACAGACTACAATTCTTCACGAACTGCTCCAACGTGGATCCCTTTCCACATGGTGCAGTCTTTCAAGCACAGGCTGCTCCAGCGTGGGGTTCCACAGGGTCACAAGTACTGCCAAAAAACCTGGTCCAGCATGGGCTCTTCTTTCCACGCATCCACAAGTCCCTCCCAGGAGCCTGCTCTAGCGCACACTTCCCACAAGGTCACAACCTTCTTTTGGGCATCCACCTGCTCTGATGGTGGGTCTCCTTCACAGGCCGCAGGTGGGTGTCTTCACCCCTGCTGACCTCCACGGGCTGCAGAGGGACAGTCTGCCTTCACCATGATCTTCACCAGGGGCTGCAGGGCCACATGGAGTACCTCCTCCCTCTCCTTCTTACTGACCTTGGTATCTGCAGAGCTGTATCTCTCCCCTATCCTCACTTTGCTCTGGCCACAATTACTTCTGTGAAAAAACTTTTTTTCCTTTTCAAATATGTTATCACAGAGGTGTTACTATCATTCCTGATTGGCTCAACCTTGTCCAGCAGCAGGTGGCCTGGAGCTAGCTGCCATTGGCTCTGTCAGACATGGGGGAAGGTTCTAGTAGCTTCTCACAGAAACCACCCCTGTAGTCCCCTGTTACCAAAATCTGGCCACACAAACCCAATACACTGATACACCATGGCCTTAGTAAACAAGCAGTAGCTCACTCTAGCCTCAAAAAATACATTTATTCAATGAAATTACAATCTGCTGCCAAAAAAGTACAGCAACATCCCAGGCACCACATCACACTATCACCCAACTAGTACCAAGCAGAGCTGCTAGCAACTCATTAACTAGGTCGTATCAACTAACAAGGAAGACAAGGGACACATCAAAAAAACCCAAATTATATTGAGCTAAATACTTCAGACCTGGCTCCACGAAATTATGCCTTTTGGTCCATTGGTATTAGATACACCTTCAATATGCATTTGATTAATGACCTCTATAAAATTACATCAAGAATCAATATGTTTCTTGGTATTTTCCTGATAAAGTCCTAATGTTTGATTTCCAGATATGCAGCAGGTATTTTTAATGCATACACCTGAAATTATATTGTATCATACCCTCTTTGAAAGTGCTGCATGAGCTGACCAGACAAACCAGCAGATTTTAATTCCAGGACTTCAGTATAATAGCAGGCATTCAGAGTCCCTTGAGGAGGTTGGCCTTAGTCCCACCACAGGACTCCTACATTCTCTCTCTTTGTCCCCCTCAAAAAGTCAAAACAATCAATAATTTAAAATTTCTTTTCTTTGTGGTCTGCAAAAAAGATCACAGAATGTAACCAGACATAGTAAAAAGACAAACTGGAATCTCTCTCTCCCAAAACTTAAGAAGCATGTTAAGATAATTGAATATGTCCAGAGAAAGATAACAAATCTGCTGAAATGCTGGAACATATGTCCTCTGAGGGGTGGCTGAGGACTCTGGGTTTATTCAGTTTGGAGGAAAGGGGGTTGAGGGGCAACCTCACTGCTCTCTGTAGCTTCATGAGGAGGGGAACTAGAGGGAGATGCTGAGTTCTTCTCCCTGGTATTCAGTGACAGGACATGTAGGAATGATTCAAAGATGCATCAGGTGAGGTTCAAACCAGATATTAGGCAACACTTCTTTACAGAGAAGGCGACCAAACACTGGACCAGGCTTCCTAGAGCAGTAGTCAATGCCCTGTGACTCTGAGACAGTTGCACAATGCGCTTAATAATATCCTTTAACATTTGGTCTACCTTGAAGTGGTCAGGCAGTTGAATTAGATGATCACTGTAGGTCCCTTCCAACCGAAACTATTCTATTTTATTCTCAGATACACAAAGCCTTCCTTTCAAGGAACTCATAATGCTTTACAAATGGTAATTTTGAATTTTGGATGAATGGCAAAAGTGATGATTATTATGAAAAATTGATTAAACACATGCTGGGAAAGAACTCCAGACTTCTGCTTCGTAAGTTAATACTTAAGGACCACTCTGCCTGCTCTGCTGACACTCCATACCCCTGTAATGAAGTTCATGGGTCATGGATCAGTATACATGCTGGAGGACACCTGGCTGAAAAGCAGCTTTGCAGAAAAGGAGCAGGGATCCTGGTGGATACCACACTGCACATCAGCCAGCAACATGCCTTTGCACAAAAGGCAGCTAATGGTGTCTTGGGCTGCATAAGGAGTGTTGCCAGCAGGTTGAAGAAGGGAATCCTTCCCCTCTACTCAGCATGGTGAGGCCAAATGTGGAGTAGTCTGTGCAGTTCTGGGCCCCTCAGTATAAGAGAGAGGCATACATCATGGGGGAATACTACAAAGGACCACGAAGACGAGTATGAGTATCTGTCATATATGGAAAGGCTGGGAGAGCTGGGATTGTTTAGCCTGGAGAAGAAAAGACTCTAGGGGGGAGTCTGGGATGGGAGTGGAGGGGATGTCTTATCAGTGTACATAATGACGTGAAGGCAGGGTGTAAAGATGACAGAGACAGGCTCTTTTCAGTGGTGCCCAGTGACAGGACCAGAAGCAACGAGCACAAACTGAAACATCAGGAAACATTTTTATTGTGAGAGTAACTAAAGCCTGGTGCAGGCCACCTAAGGAAGTCGTGGAGTCTCTCTGAAGATATTCAAAAGCCATCTGGACATAGTCAGCTTTTCTAGGTGGCCCTGCTTGAGCGGGGGGTCGTTCAGATGACCTCCAGACATCCCTTCCTACTACAACCATTCTGTGATTCTGTGAGTTTGACCAGACACTGGCAGGTCAAAAATCTTCCTAGAAAATAGTTGCTCTGTGGCTTAATGTATTCCTTTTCAAATGTGTCCTGATGCTATAGCAAATCCTTCTGGAGACTGGCATTAGAGATGGTGTAGAAAGGAATTTAACAGCTACGGTTCCTTCTCAGGACCATACTGCTATTTCGCTTATTGCATGAACTGATAGAGATCTTTGTGAGATCACTTTAATTCAGACTTACGCAATGCTCAGAAAGGTCAGACAGGTTATTCTCTTTTCCATTATTCCCCTCCATGACTGGTCATGAAGGCAGCTGACAGAAGGTCCTTTCACACATCCCTCACCAGATCCTGTTCCTCCACACTCCATTTAGTTTCTGCAGTTCAAGCAGATTCCTTTTTCCCCCTGAAATCAATGTTTAATTAACACATTATTGGGAAAAAAATGGGATGCAAGAGCAGACTGAAACAAAGCCAGCACTTTCCTGCTCTGCAGATGCAGCCAGTCCCAAAAGACAGCTATCCCACTGAAAAGTTCTTCCTTTCTTCATCCTCCTTCAGCTGCCAGCAAACATCATCTTCTTGCTTAGTTACCCTCATTTCCATCCCCATGGAACTCTTCCCATTCTTAGAAGTGGTTCACAACAGCAGGAAAGACAGAAAGTAGAGGCAGAAGGGAAGCAAGTTCTCTCTGTGTAGCCTCACAGAATGACTGAGGCCTCACCTTTAATCCTGCCATCCCCATGGGAGCAGCACTGTTTCCCCTGACAACACCCCCATCAACACGGCAAGCAGAGTGGAAACAGGGCAGCGTGCTTTGCCATGAGCAGGGGATTCTCACAGGGTCAAACTCACAGAAAAATTCTGGAACTACGCACAGCTATATGTACCCAAAGGCAGCGGAGATGCTACCGGCAGCTTCAAAAGGTTTACATCATACCTCCCCCCATCCTCATCAATTATTATTCTATCCCATTCCTTGGCTCTCATCCGGCTGCTGGGAGGTACTTGGATGCAGGGTATGCTGCAGTACTGTCAAGGGCATTATTGAGGCAGGCCTAGGTCTTAAGCACCCTCTCTGCTAAACACACAGGCACCCTCACTACAGGGTTGGTGCAGTTGGCAAGGGACAATGGAGTCCATGAACTCCTGGACTTGGCTGCCCTAGTTATGAAGAGAGACATCAGGATCTTTGAAAGTCTACTATCCTAGCACTGTCCTTCCCAGGATCCAAAGCTCCTAGTGTTAATTAGTTCCCATGATGTGATGGATGACAAGCGGCAGGGCTAGGAATGACACAAGCAGATTGTGTTTGAAATAAGCCGTCCCTCACCATCAAGGGCAGAGAAAAGGAATTTGGAAAGGATAGGAGCTGAGCACACCACTGAGAGATGACAGGTACGCTGACAGTGCCCCGAATCCTTGATATACCCTTACCAACATCTCAGTTTGCTCCTTCTACCAGCAGACAGAAAACATGCAGGGGAGCATGCCTGAGAGAGAACTCGGACACATGCCTGCGAGAAACAAGGAGAAAGCTCTGAGAAGGCTCTGAGACACAGGAAAGCAAAGCAGATGAAGGGCTAATCCACCCTGTAGCAAGGGTCCCTATTTCAGAAAGAGCTGAACTGCTGACAGCTGTAAGTCACCACCCTCTGAAAAGCCACACAGTGATGCCAGCAGCAGCCCAGTCTTGAGTGGCTCAAGGCTTAAGCCCAGACAGAGGACTCTGCCAAGCTGGCTGTGTGGTATACACTTCCCAATAAGTGTCCACAGTGCTCAGAGAGCACCATTTCCTGTGAATGGCAACAAGACTAATAGCATTCCCACCTTCCTGTAAGGAAGAACAGAGGATCTTTCAACATCACTGGCATATTTCCACTAGGAGTCTTATAGCTCAACTTTTCAAGCATGTCACTACAGAGACAAGACACTTCATCCTTACTGGACTTCAGTAAAACCATAGTCAGGCTATGGTCATTCTCAAAGCCATGGAAATGAAAAGAAAGAGGATGGGGAAAAGGCAAAAAAGAAAAAAGAGAAAGGAAAGAGAGAGAAAGGAAAGAGAGAGAAAGGAAAGAGAAAAGAAAGAGAAAAGAAAAAGAAAATAAAAGAAAAAGAAAAGGTCATCCACTGACCACAACAAATAGGCAGGAAGAAAACACTTCTCACTTCTTTGTGCTGCCTTTCTACAAACACATCTTGGTCTGGCTATTTAGACAGTGGTGAGAAGTCAAAACACTCTTTGATTCTCAGAGTCCTTTACACACATGAATTACCATTGTCTATGCCCAAGTGAGGAGAAATCAAAGAAAAGAAAAAACAACAACCTGGACCAAGATTATGTAGTGTACTGGTTTCAAGGTTCTACCAATCTCTCTGGTATCTTGGTTTCCAAAATGCAAAATATCTTCCTCACCACTTGCTGTATGAATTAAGATCCAACTCTGCTAGACTGACAGACTGCTATTAACTAGAAGATGGGGATGAGGGGGAGAAGAGAGCTGATAAAAATTTCCAAAGCTTAACGAAAATGCATGTAATTTCTGGCCCCAGCTGCATTGGCAATAGTCCCAAAATAAAGCCTATCTTCTCTTCATGATGGTGGGAGGCAGGGGCAGATAAAGCTGGATGCATTTTGTTTTTAAATTAAACATCATGTCTCTTGCATCATCATAGGAGGTCATCTCTTATCCTGGTGTTTGGTCATCATAAAGCTTCCAACTCCTTCAGTTTGTTCTTGAACAGATCGCTGTGTGTCCTTATCCTTGATATAGCATGTCACAGCTCAGCCAGTATCCTGACACCCACCTGCATGTGCCATGAGCACAGAGCTAAGGAGGGGGCAAAGGAAAACAGATCAAGGGGAAAAATACACTCCACTTCTCAAGAAAAATAAACTAAAGAGCCCCAGAGGAGGTTGCAGAAAACAAAGAAGTTCAGTAGACCCACTGAAATACCACTGCTGCTAAAACAAACAGGGAACTAAACTCTCCCTTCCCAGGAATAAGCCGGACAAGAGCTGAACCATCACATGCAGTTATCTAGGTTGAGGGTTTAAATACAATTCTAACAGAAAAACAGTAAGAGTTGCCTGCACATGATGGCTTGGTAACTTGCTTAGAAAAGGAAGAAAGCAAGGGAGGGAAGAGGTATAATTACTTCCTTTTTGCAGAGGAACTTAGGTCTTAAAATCCACTGTCATTGCTATCACAAATTACCCCTGGCAGCACCTCTCACACTCTGAATGCTCTGGAGGAACTGAGTTCCCCTCTCACTTCAAGGGTACAAAACATTCAGGGTCAAAAGTAAGTTCCAGCACCATGTTCACTTTTCTCCATTGGCTGTGAAAGCTCAAGGAAGCACAGCACACAGGGTGAGCTATAAAACTCACATGGCAATCACTGAAGTGTACCTACAATAATGCTTTTTGCAACTTTTCCTATTCCTGCTAACAAATAATTCATAAAAACGGGCTCACTGTGCCACAAGAACACACAATACTTTAATCACTGTGGAAGAAGAGGAACCATAAAACTAGGGCCCACCTTTGCCCTGCAGGGTACCAGGCAGGCACCCTCCACTGGCGGGGAGCAGGCATGCAGGTCTTGCAACACACTCTGCCTGTTGCTCAGCTGGCCACCATCTTTGAGAGCAGCCATATAAGAATCCAATATAAGAAAGATATAACGCTATAAGAGAGCACCCAAAGGAGGGCTACAATGATGGCAAAGGGTCTAGAGGGTAAACCTTGAGGAGTGGCTGTGGTCACTTGGTCTGTTCAGCCTGGAGAAGAAGAGGCTGAGGGGGAAACCTCATTGCAGTCTACAACTTCCACATGAGGTGAAGAGGAGGGTCAGGTACTGATCTCTTCTCTGTAGTGACAAGTGATAGGACCAGAGGGAATGGCATGAAGTTGTGTCAGGGGAGGCTTAGGCTGGATATCAGGAAACAGTGGTTGGGCACCACGGTGAACAGGCTTCTCAGAGAAGCAGACACAGCACCAAGCCTGCCAGAGTTCAAGAAGTGCCTGGACAATGCCCTCAAGCATGTCATGTGATTTTTGGGGCTGTCCTGTGCAGGACAAGAGTTGGACTTCCAACTCAGGTTATTCTATGACACTATGAAGCATTTCCAAAGGGACTGGGATAAAAGGGAGGGCAGGGAGAGATCAAAATGTAATTACTGGTAGAGCGGGCAGCTGAGGCAAGGTTGGCTTTGGTGAGCATAAACCAGGGGAGCAGGGGACTCTCTCCAGACATCGCCTACACAAACAATATGGGGCACTGAACACACCCCTGCCCCCATCTTCCTGGCTGTAGTTTACCATTGCACCTCAAGGTCAGAGAGAAAGGAAAAAAGCAAAAGGCAAACAACAATAGGTCTGGACAAATCTATTTATTCAACTTTTGCTATTGCTTCATGTCATGTTAAAGATCCAGAAACATGAAGACCTCAGAGCAGGCACAGCCACACACAGCAGCAGCTGGCAGAACCACAGGAGCACCTTCCTCCCACAGCTCCCCTCTGCCTGGGTGCGAGCAGCCCGTGACCAAGCAAGAAGGGTCCCTCACAGCCAGAGGAGGAGGGTGCTGAGCAGGTCTCTGAGCCTTAGAGAGGGTCCTGGACTTCCTGATAATGCAGAGAAAAGCCTCCCCCTCTCACTGCCTCAGCTCCCCCATCCCTGCACACCAGCCACCTGCAGCCACCCGCTGAGGCTTGTCAGGCCCTTCCCCATGTTCATGGCGGAAAGAAGGAAGGAAGAATGGATAGAATAAGAGACTCCTATCTCCCTTTGCTCCCCCACCCAGCCTTTTCCCTGCTCTACTCAGACACGAAAAGCCATGGCTCTCCTGCACATTCTACAACAGAAACACAAGGAGCTTTTCCCCGCCTCTCAATCTACCACCCTCCAGGCTCCGGCAGGGACTGCATGGAAATGGCGATATTCCTGTGTCATCTGGATCAACAGCACAGTTAAGCTCAAAGAGGGCAAGAGAGGATGGCACAGGAGCATGAAGCGGGAAGGCTTTGTTTCATCCTGGCTCCAGTGCAGCCCATCCCCTCTTTCGATCACGATGCCCTCCAGCTCGGACATGCAAGGAGGCGTTGGAAAGGGAAGGGATCTGGGATGCTTATGAATTTTGTTTCCCCCATCAGGGGGACAGCTCACTCCCCCGAGCATGCCTGGCTCTGACGGAGCTCCCTGGAGTAACCTTTATTCCAGTGTGTCGCAAGCATGTATTTCACGGATGGTTACACTGAATCATTATCACCAGACGTTCATTTGACCAAAATAATGTTATTAGCATCGTCAGGTCCATTTCCCCCCCACACAATTCCTCCCTCCCCAGTACACATACACTCCCTCCAACCCCCAGGCCCCTACCATCCACATAGGGCACACCCCTCCCCAGCACAAAATCTCATGATGTGTGACACAATGACCAGGAAAAGAGAACGGCAAGAGGGGCTGGCGAAATGGATGGACGTGCCTTTGGCATTTACTGCGTTCCTTACCCTCTGCCAATTTTTATCAGCCACACGCACACACAAAGCCGTACACGCAAAAATCGGAATTAAATCACAAGCTATTCAAGGTACATGACCATGGGTGTATGAGTGTGCCCAAGCTGCAGTCACAGTCCTATCAGGAACCCAAATCTGTATGGCATGAAGCAAAGGTCATCGTGCCACTGTTGTGATGCACTAAAAAAAAAGCCGCAGAGCCATCAGGATGTAACACAGAATTTTCTCGTCAAGGGATGAGAAACCTTCAGGGGGGGTGGGGGGTGGGAGGGGGCTGGGAGGAGGAAAGCGGGTGTGCGGATGAGGGGGATGGGGGGAAATAGCAGAAAAATGGGGAGGAAAATGAAGAATACAAAGCTCCACTTCGCTAATCCAAGATAGACAATCCATCCCTTCCCCCCCTCCCTACGCCCTCCCTCCCCCCGAAATGTTGGTGCAGATGGATTTCTGTATCTTGGTTTTGCAGCAGTGGGTCTAATGACTCCCATACCAAACCCCCTCGCTATGATAACCCCTCCCACTATTTTTTTTTTTTTAGACCGGGCTGAAGAATAATGTGTTTTTAGAGATAATGGGTTTTATAAAAAGAAAAGAAAAAGGGACGCAGCGCAGACATTATGCGAATAAGCTGTTCCCCGCATCACCCCCATCTTCTCCCAACCACACATTCCGATTTCATCCCCTCCCGTCATTCTCCAGCTTTCCCCATCAGCTCCCCCAAGGAAAGGAAAAAAACGCACAACGCGATCTGGGTAGCCGATCTCAAAATCCCAAGCACTAATCTGCTTGAATTTGTTCTCCCCCTTATATAAGCAGCAGCACGTCAACATGTTCAGTGGAAACGCAGCGTAAAATGAGGCCAGGCTACAGCCATGGAACAGGGGTGATATCGGCAGATATCGCTTCTATCGAGAAGCCATCACCACCAGGTTGGTGAAATCAAGTATTGGGCTTCCAGCCGTTCCCTTACTTTATTTATTTATTTTTCAATGCTTAGTCTAATTTTACTTTGTTTCATTTTGGTTTTGCTCTACTTCATTTTTTAAAGGACGAAAGTGAAATAAATAATTAAAAGCCTAGAGACATACCCCACCAGAAGGTGCCCGAATGCTCCAGAAAGAGAATCCTCACCTCCTAACTCTGGGTTTGTTTTGGTTTGGTTTTTTTTAATAAATAAATAGTCCTGTTGCTCACATTATCCCCAAACTTCCAGTGTCTCTAGCTGCACCTCCCTACTCCCAAAAACCAGATGCTTAGTTAGAGAGTCATGAACATTTTAAGAAGTGTTAAATACCAAAAAGAAACCAATAGAGAAATGGAAAATTATGTCTATACAATAATCTAGTTCATTCAGCTGATAAAATGCGTACAGTCGCAAAACCGTGAGCAATAATCTCTGCAACCTCCTCCCCCCCAAAATACTACCAACCCTTAGATAAACTTGCCCAACTTAACACTGATGATCATTTTAACTGAAATCAGTGACAGACGTAACACCCTTCTGTTAACGTTACAATTAATAACTGACTGTATAATCACGGCAAACAGAACCTTTTGTGATCAAATTTTCTCCCACCTACTCGACATCTCTTAGACTTTTCATCAATCTAGTTAAGAGTTCATCCCCTCAAAAAATAGCCCCTCAAAATATGCAATAAGCAGGTATTGGTGAGCGGTCATTTCAATATTCACCTTTTTAGGAGGGCTGTGTGCTTATCTCGGAACAATTGCGGGCAGTAAAAAATACAGGAGGGACAAATAATATTTAGTAAAAACAAAAATAATTTGTTAAAACTATTTTCAACAAAGCGTTGAACAGTTTGACCACAAAAACGTGGAAAAAGAGCTTGAAAAAACAGAAAGCTGCAAGTATCTTTTTACAAACGATTCAATGTTTCTATCCCCAGTTCTGCCTCCCCAATTCTTTGGTTTTTCTGTCACTGACCTCATGCCTAATCATTTTTATTGTTTTCTTTTGGGGTGGGGGAGAGAAATCAGGAAAAAAAATGAAATAGAAAGTGCTCAATTTTAGCAAAATGCATTCTTAAAGAGCACTGTTAAATATGTTACTTCCTAGCTACATAAGATTGCCATTAAAATAAATTTAAGAGTAAGCAAAAGACAAGTCACCTGCAAAGCACCAGAGTCGCTGCCCTTAGGTAGGAGAATTACATCACTCCCTGACTGAATGATGTTTTCTTTTAAATTATAAAGCCGGTGGATTTTATTTTTTTTTTTTTACAAAAAAAAAAAATTGGAAAAAAAAAAGCTCAACACAGCGGTTATTTCACATACATTTTGCACGAAGAAAGCATTGAACCAACCTTTAAGGTCACTGACTGCCTGAAAACCCACAGCAGTCACTCACGGTGGAAGTTTTCAGGCAAGACGGCTACTAAATCATTAATACAAACAAATGGAAGGCGGGGAGGAAAGGCACTACCGTAATAGATCCGAAGACTTGGAAGAGGAAAAAAATATTAAAGAAAAAAACTTTCATCTTCAGCCTGTCTTCTTTCCTCGTTAGCATTTTTTTTTAACAAATCCTTAAGCTTTAGTCAAACAGCAGGCTCACTCTAAGGGTCTCCCTGCTGTAGCTCAGCGTAGTGTCTTCTTTTTCGAGAAAACCCCCCGCCCAGTTTTCCACTCCAAAAAGCCCCGCCGTGGGAACTGCAATTTCCCAAAAAGTCGGGCCAAAGGAGCTGGAGCGTCCCGGGGGCTCGGCGCGTGCCCACTCCGCCCGGGCGGGCAGCGCCCAGCGCCGCCGGGGCAGCGGGAGCGAGAGAAAACGATCCCAAACAGTTGCCGTGAGGAGGGTCACAGAAACCCACCCGCGGAGCTCCGGAGCGGCGGCGCCCAGCGCTCGCCGGGCGGGCAGCTCCCGCCGAGCCGTGCCAAGCCGAGCCGTGCCAAGCCGAGCCGAGCCGCCCCCCGCCCGCCGCCCCCTCTCACCTCCGCAGCCGGGCGGGCGCCGGCCGCCGCGCCAACTCGCGGCTCGCCTGCGCTGCGGGGCAGGGGGCTCCAGCGTGGCCCCAGCCGCGGAGGCTGCGGGGGTCCCGGCGAGGCTGGGCTGGGCTGGGCTGGGCAGGGCTGGCCGTGCCGAGCCGAGCCGAGCCGTGAGAGCCGCGGGCGGAGCTGCGCAGGGCTGAGCGCGCCGCGGTGCCGGAGCAGCCCGAGCCCCGCGCACGCCGCCGCCGCCGCCGCCCCCTGCGCCGCGCCCGCCCGCCCGGCCACGGCTTTTAAAGAGACCGCGGGTCCGCGCCCCGGCCTCCGGCACGGTCCGCACGGCCCCGGCGGCGGGCACGGCCCCGGGCTCGGGCAGCAGCGCTCCGCCGGGCTTCACCTCCCACGCTCCCGCCGCCTCCGCCCAGCAAAGAAGTCGGCGGCTTTTCTGCTGCATTCGGCCCGCCAGCGTCCCGTTCCCCGAGCGCTCCCTCACCGGGGCGGCACGGCAAGCGGGGATCTGTGCCCCTCTGGTCCCAGCAAGGCGAAGGAGGGAAGATGCAGCTTATTTTTGCCTTCGTAAGTTTGTCACCAGGGACCTGCTATCAGAGCAGATGGAGGTAACGTCTGTCTCAGACGATGTGTCCCCCAAAACACCCTTAAAGTTTACAGATTTTTCCTTTCTAGCTCAGAGTCTGACCCAAACCTACTGGGTATTTCAAGTCAGTTTATACACTGCCCATTCATTTAAGCCAGCCACTAAGTTTCTTGTTACCTTGCACGAATGTCTCAAACTTTTTATGCATTCATTTGCTCACTTGTAAAAGTAGAGCCAACAGCTCTGACAGACTGATAGAGCCAACCGACAGACACCATCAACTGTATTTGGGTCAGTATTTCATTCAGACTGGACATCCTAGAAATTGTTATTTATGGTTGTATCACCACTAGCACTTAGCACAGTAAACATACTGTGGGGAACACGAATGTAAAGTTTTTTAATAGGTTATCACGCTGAAAGTCCACCTCAAAGAAGACTAGCAGGCAGGAACATTACGGACATGAAGTTCACACAAAACTAAAAGTGAGAAATCAAACCTTCTGGCCCCTCTCTCTAGACCCTATGATCTTGTAAAATTTGTGTATGCTGTTCATACTATAACACCAGACACTTAGAAATGCATTTGCCTTGGGGACAGACTGGAAAGTTATTTGTCTTTCCTTACACTTCTGATCATGTATCCAAAGGCGTTTGTCTTTTTCTACATTTTGCATAGCAGACAGCCTATCCACAGTACTCGATAAATAATAAATAATTATTATTTTATACAGTACGTATTGATCACCTTGCTGACTATCGAAATGCAGCTGTGGCTGAGGTGGATAACAGCTACACAGAAACACTAAATAATAGTTACAAGTAGTATTAGGAGCCCCCTGGGAAGTTTCTCTGGAAAACACAGTCCTTCACATGCCCTAACTAATTCAGATACATGAACAGAGAGGATAATGGAGAGCTATTTCAACAAGGTGACAATGGGACAGAAAAGAGGCATCTTCCTGACTCAAAATCAGCATCCCAAGAGCAAGATTTTATCCCTTTAGGTGTTTGTGCAAAGGCAGGTTATTGTTAAGCTTCCTGTTTTATATGGGCAACATAGCAGCAGGAAGAACTACCTATCCCTCCTCAGGGCATGGGATTAGATCCCGGTCTCAATTACTGTGAAGAAAATCAGGTATTATTTCATTTACTGCAATAGTTAAATCCAGATTTAAAAAGTGCAACTGGCAATAAAATCTGTCTTCTAGTACCTTTCTTCCCTTGCTGATAGTTCTGGCAATCTAGCATTTTGCAGCTTGCAGTTTATCAAAGTAATGATTTGATGAGGTAGTTATCTGAAACTGCACCCTCTCTGGCCCTGCCCTCTCCAAGGTCTTCTAAGACCATGCATGCACATACTTGCATCATATTTTGATCTGACTGCCTATCAACAGAGTATCTTCTGTGTAAAATCAATGACAAGAGTACAGTCTCTGCTTCCAGTTCCAAATTAAACCTCTTCAGTTTAATAGACAGAAAACTGTGCGTCCCCTGAAAGAAAAAACAAACTAGCAGCTTTTAGCCAGCTTAATCACCAAGGGTAAAGTGAGCCCAACAAGATTTGGGGAAAATGAGGTGGTTTTCATCCATACACTATCCCTTCAACTGGAAAAAGAAAAACGTAGGACCCCCATATATGAAATGGCTACAAATCAGAAAGGGGTAGAAGACTTCATCTAATTGAGAAGCTTCTATTCAGAGTGCTATATATGAACACATATTACGAAGATAACAACTACTTTGAAAAAATCTTACTGTGCCTAACTCAGACACATAGATCACTACTTCTGAAAAATTGTTACCGTTAGGCACCAAAATAGCAGACATCATTTTATAAATAGGCAGAGAGTAGTGAGAAAATATTAGAAGAGCAGTGAAGTTTCCTTAAGGTTGCAAGGCACATCTTTGCTGGGGTGCAGAGCAAAATAGAGACAAGAGGAAAGCAGTGCAGTACAAGAAGTTCTGTGTTGAGCAAGCAATGCTCTAATTGCTCAATAGGGGAGTAGATTTTTCTGTCTAATTCCTCTAATTCTTCACATCTCTAGCTCTGGCCATGCAGTTTGCAAATAAGATGTATGGAGAGGATGAAATAATATGATTACCACAGTGAGGTTTGTATCAGCCCCCTCTAATACTCCTCCTCTCACCAGTATTTGCCACTAGAATCCTGACTTTTCAAAATATATGCTCTAGGTAAAGTGCTTTGTCCCCATCTATAAGATGATAAGTAGATACATCAGACTTTTTTGGTGTCTTCATTAAGAAAATAGCCACTGCCTTTCCAAGGGGCCTTAAAATTAGCAGTGGCAGATTTATAGATCTGGGCACCTGGCCACTCCCTCCCAACACCACCAGATAGAAGAGGCAAAGGAAGCAATACAAGAGTCATAGAAACGTTATTCATCTTCTTTTGCTTGTTCCCTTTAGAATAAATTTCCAAAACTTTTTACCAAGCCAATGTGCTTGTTATAACTAAAGAGACAAAGTGCAGTCAATGAACTGGGGCAATTCAGTTGTGCACTTTTCAATAAATTGCTACATGGGCCTGCTCATATTCAAGGTACTTAATCTGCTTTGAGATATGGGCTTGTTAATTCAGGGCAGCAGCTGTAGTAGCTACAAGACATAGCTTTTGCTTACACCTTGCTAGAAGAACGAGCTGGCTCACAGAAGCTACCTATTTCCCTGATGCAGTAGAAACTGCATGTACTATTATCATAAGTTCCTGGTGTGTCCCCCATCCCTTTCCTGTTAAGCAGGGGTGATGAGAGGGTGGGATCAGAGCCTGGAAAAGACTCTGGAGACAGAATAGGCAGGAGTTAGAGGCATTATTCATCATGCCAGGATGTCCAAATGCTGCGAGACAAGATCTAGAAGATCCAATGAAAACTAATGCCTGGCCTATGGCAGCAGGAGATAGGAAGAGAGGCTGCACTGCAATACTGTCTCATAGAGTATAATATCCTGGTCTTTTTCCTTAGGTTCTCTGAAGGGCATTCACCAAATCCTTGAAATTAAGCATTTGTATGGTACTATTTAATGGAAATGAGACTTAAGGGGAATTTGCCATCGAAACAATGGTAGGGAAGTGTTTGCAACATGACAAGAATGCAATTTATCTCTCTGGCTATTTTTTATATATATATATATATATATATATATTTACCATGTTAGCATTTTCAGTGTCTTTTTGCCCAGAAGTTAATACCCAAGGTGAATTTAGAAGCTGCAGTCCAAACTATGATCAGATCTTCTTGGTTGTGCCAAATCAAGCTGATCTTATCTCACTGGTGACCTTATCCTACTTGAGAGAGCAAAATTCATCACAATAATAAGAAATAACAGAGACAGGGGAAAAGTAATCATGACTCCTAGCATCCTCCTAGCATGTTCTGTTGCATTTATTTAATAGAAACTCTACACAATGTATACAGGAAAAAATTTTCTGAGCACCACTTTGTTTAACCAAGTGTACAAGGAACAGAAACTAAACAGACACACCTTTGAGTGTGTGGAAGTGTATGAATGAACACATAGCCAAAAAAACTTGATGTGCGTACACAGGAGTGTCTATGAAAGGATTCCTTGTAGGAAGAGTGTGTAAGAGAGCTTAAGTATGAGTGATGTGCATGCAAATGCTGCAGGAGCACATTCAGAGCAAGGCATGTAGGGAAAAGAAGCATGTTTCATTGCATCAACTAACATAATTGGGGACAAAAAGTATGCTATCTCTTCTCCAAGTCTCATATACTCTTTTCCATGATCTTTAAGAGCATCATTGTGAGAGGATGCATTGAACGTGTGTATTTGTACTTAGGAACATGTAAGCAAAACAACAACAGATTAGACAGATGTGTGTGCACACTTGATTGTGCAAGGGAAGTAAAAATAGAAGCTGTACATTCTTTCAGCCAGCAATATAAAATTTAATGTTTGCCATACTGGCTTTATGACCTCCACCACCAGATATTAGATACCACCTGATTCTAAGAGAGAAAGACATCCATTGCCATCTCCTGTTGCCAGCAAGTTCACTGTGACCCTGACTCAGTGCTGGCCCAAAAGGAAGAGAACCAATTCCTCAGGCAGCAGGTAGTATCCAGTGAAACGTCCATAACCAAAGCCACAGTTTGAAGTTAAAGCACAACCTTCCAATAAGTATTTCCACCAGTTTTGAACTCCATCCTTCCTTGTTTCTTGAGTCTTATAACTCTATGGGATCACTCCAGTTTCCAAGATGTCATAAGCCCGCCACCCCTGCCCCCTGGAGTAACACTTACTGTCTCCTCCACTTGAACTCTGACTCCCCTCCTTGCTTCTGAATTCTCAGATGGAGCCATGAAAATTAACCAGTGACATCACAGTGTGCTTCCCAGGCAACAAATATGTCATACCTGCTTGTCCGTCAACAGTGTTGAGTAAGAACAGGAATTGATGAGTACTGAAAGAGGAAGAGCATGGAAACACCTGCAATCAGAAAAGATGGATTTAACATGAGTGAAAGATAAACCTCTCTTTAATAAAATGCTAATCCAATCCATCCACAGAAGCTACTCCTTGAAGAGTTTCACAACTCCTAAAATAAGATTAAATATTTTTTCTATTTTGGTCTTGACCTCTTCAGTGACCCTGAAAAACAGAAACATTGATGGCTCAAGACCAGTGGTACCAGATAGGGATGTTTCCTGCTGTATCCACTAGATAACACTCCTAACATAGGAAACACAGACAGTTTGGGAGGTTTTATCTGGTATTGCATTCAATCTTCAGGATCAAACCCTAGCAGTCTCACAGCAAACACTTACCTGCAACAGGCCACTTATTCACACCAGACAGAAACCCTCCCCAGCCAACAAGAGCAGGTGGAATAAGGACATCATCACAGAATAATAGCATCAGTGCAAGACAAGACAGGCTGTCCCCTCTTCCTCTCAAAAAGCAGACCCCTCACACTGACTACAGCACCCATCCCATGACTGAGTTGGATCTGCTCCACAGTCACTGAAGCGCAGGTTCCCCAGCAGAATTTCTTTTATCCTGTGAGCTCTCCTGCAAGATGCTTGCAGGCATCTTGTTATAACTAACTAGTCAGTTGGGAAGCTCTCAGGATAAGGAACTGCTGCAGCCAGTTGCACTAAAACCTTATGCACCATTTTGGATAAACAGAATTTTCTCTGCTCATGTGCCAGACAAACACAGTGCTTTCAAACATTGTTCTATCCATGGGAGGATGTACTTCTCATTCAGAATCAGATGACAGTAAACTTCTTTGTTTTGCACGAGTCTATAATCTCAAGATTTAAGGTGAGATGAGGAACCCCAAGTAGGACTCCAATAAAACTGGAGTGAGGGGGGGAAATTTTCTTCCTGCTGCTATAAAGTAGTGGGGGCTGGGAATCTTGTAGCTTCAGCAAAATTCTTCAGGGAGCCAAAAAGAGCAAAACATACCTTCTTTTCACTTAGCAAACGCTACTTTTGACAAAAGCCTTTTGCCTTCTGTTTAATGATAGGCACGGCATATCTCCAGGGCAAGCCTAAAGCATTGCTTTTGACCTTTACAGCATTTTATGCCTCTTTTTCAAAGTTAGTTGGCATTAGGTATCCATTCTATTTAAGTACTTTCTGAAAATCATACTGGCTACCTATCTAGGAAAACCCAACCCTAACCAAGTTTTGAAAACCCAACCCTAAATGTCTTGGGCTCATCATGTCTTTTCTCAAAGGTTAAGCCAATATTGACTCCATAATGAACTAGCAGCCAGGACTCTGTCCTACACTGCTTGCAGGGCTGTGCCCTCCTACGTGTCTCCCCTCCATACCTAGTGGAAGGTTCTGACTGATGCTGTGAGACTGGCAGCAGGTCTGCTTTGTCCAGTTACAGATCCTGCACCCATTACTGTGTATCAAGGCATATTCCTGCATTTCCTGGACTCAGTCTGGGCTTTAAGACAGGCAAGCTGGAAAGCTAGACAAATGCATATATTCGAAAAAGGGACAGTAAAAAAAATGGAGAGCAGTTCCCCTTCTATAGCCTGGCCCCTGTGTCCCAGAGCAAATACAAACCTTGCTTTAGGGCACTACATAAATTGGTATTATAAATTCAGATGGTGCATCAGGGAGTGCCTCATTCTGTATGATTGGAGTCATTCTCAAGAGCAGTTCAGGCACTCAGCCTGCCACATGCGACTGCTGCCCCAAGGGCTGCCATTACAGACGCATTATTACAAAGCGCTGCAATAAAGCATGAACTAAAACAACTTCATTGAAATGAAGATTAATACAGAACATGTGTTCACCTCCGTACTCTCAGAAGGAACAGTCCAGCAAACACAAGCACCACAGTGCTGGGGCTGATGGTCTAGGGTAGCAATGCGGCTGGCCAACCACCGCTATTGCTGAAGGCAAACAATACATTTCCACAGCATCTTTTAAGTGTCCACAGATGGATTTAATGCAGCAGCTGTGAAGCAGAGAGTGAGGCAAGCAAAACATGTAGAGTACTGAAACATGCAGAAGAGTGAGCTGTGTTTGAGGCAGAGAAAAGAGAGGGATGTTTCAAACCTACAGAAACAATACCACTAGCTGCAGAATGATCCGTGCCTAAGTTATCACACACTTCAATGGACTTTGGTGTATATTCTCAGCCCTTGGAAGTGTTGTATCCACATGAGAGTTACAGGTGAGAAAGATCAGCTAAGGTGATAGTTCTTCCATTACCCTCAAAATCAGAACAGGATTATTCCCCATGATCTATTTGTTGGTGCCATTGCCACCTCACTTAAACTCTCCCATGCAATACAACACTCACTACTTCCCCCTTCTGATGCCCTTTCAGAGCCCCATAAATTTCACCATTGACATAAGCTGAGGGCCATTACGTCTATACATTTCCCTGTTCAAATTAAACTCATGACACCCTGTTATAGTTTGATGGTCCAACTTTCATGCTTTCCTTTTCCTGCTGTAGGTTTTTCATTCTTCCTTTCCTTGAAATCAGTCTAAGGCTCCCATCAAAACTGGCTGTGACTACTGACTACAGGTCCCAGTGTATTCATTCCTTCATTCTATTAACCAAGTCAGCCCTGAGGGGTTGACTAGGAGTAAGCATAAAGGCATCTAGGATAAACACAATCCATCACAACCAGAATAAAGGACTCAGTCAGTTCTGGAAGTAAGTAGTCCTAGATACTTTTGAAGTGTCTAAGACATGACCTTGCGTGAAGGCATTGGAAAGTGGCACAACATCAAGTTTTCTTATTAAAGGGGGCAAAAAAAGCACATGGGAGGGATATGGCATTTCATGAGCAAAAACAAAGTGTTGGTTGCTATATTGCACCTCCAAGGTGACAGATTCATGATTAATCTGCATGTTGGTATTTAGCACTTTAAGGAAAAAGCAACCATCTTCCCTGAGGGCACACCTCACTGATCAGACACTTTCACCCTTGAGAATCAGCAGCACTTATTTATCATTTAGCAGTGTTTAAGACCTCATAGATGATCTGCCTTTGGCATAATACTCAGATAGGTCATCCATGTAATGGATGACACAGGTAGTTAAAAAAAAAAAACAAAACAAACCCCAGAGTCATGCATATCTGCATATGGGTTGGAAACGAGTGGGGGGAAAGGACTAATTAAAGTAGAGAACAGATGCCCCCATGATGCTGGCATCTCTATTGCTTTCTGTTTCTGGAATGAAAAAAATATTTTTTCATAAAAATAAATTAACTGGCATCAAATATTTAATTTTTAGGAGAAAAAAAAAAAGATTGCAGGGGAGATATAAATACACAGTAAACAAGCAAAATTTCCACTTAACAGGTTTGTGTTTCCTCCCCAGGCTGACTGGCTCTGCACCGATGCAACTCAGAGAGAATGAGATCTGCTGCATTCAAACAATTCCTATCAGAGCTGAAACTCTGCACTGAACATGGGTGAGCAAAGGTTGGGCAGCTGCCTTTAGACAAGGCTGCCATGTCACTGCCCATTCAAAGGGCAATACTGCAAAGAAACAGGTATGAATTATATTATTTCACAGCAAGGTGCCATCCATTCCTCCTTGCACTGCAATTTTATATCCCAAAAATAGAGTAGCCTTCACAGCCATCTCACAGTGCATCTCTCACATCACCACAAATACAGCTCCATAACAGACCATTGTCATCAATATTCCCCTGACTGAAGATGACTTAATAAAACATTCTTAGAAGCCAGTCAACAAGGTTATAATTAAATGGAAGCCATTGTTAAGCTCCATCCAATTATTGTTTTCTCTCAGTTCTCCACACTTCTACTAAACCAGACATAAGGCTACATCCCAGGATGGATCTATGCTATGTCTAGCTCTCAACAGAGAACTCTGTAGATCTTTGAAGGGACAAGATTTCTTCTACAATTGTAAAACACAACTTCACAGACGTACAGATGTCTTAGATTTAGACCACATATACATACAAATAATGATACATATGTTGATTTTTAAATGCCTGCATAGACCTGATTTCCATCGCTCAGAAAGCTATGTGAATCCTTATGCAGGCTTCCTACAAAATGAGCATTACATTTCCCTAACAAGACAATTCCTACCAGGCAAAATGTTATTTGGATATCTATAGTCAGCACTGGAGGCACTGAAGCTTTCTAATCTGCAGATCTAGGAACAGGATTTGAACTGAAATAAAACAATGGGTGTACCTGGTTAAATGATGAGGCAGTGCCTCTCTGCATGGGTCTCTTGTACACTGAAGTCAGAATCCTCCTATAGGAACTAATCATTCAACTGAAGGAAGAAATAGTCAGAAGACCCACTGGGTCTGCAGTTCCTACATTTCATATTACCATCCTAATAAAAGATAAGGTTTGCAACAGGTTCTAATTAATTAAGTTTTACTTAGCCCATCACTGTCTCATCAAGAGGCACCAGGGGGTTACATCAACGGGACTGTCGTAACCCAGACACAAGCAAGTGCCACAGATGAACTGCAGTGTCTTGAACACACTGTGCTTCACTACATGCAAGGAGTCACGTCATCACATGCAAGGAGTGATCATACGCAGCATGCTTATGATTACCCCGTGCACAGGCAAATTCATAACAACAGAAGACTCCATCCCACCCCATCCAGCTACAAACCAAAGCTGACAGTCAAGATACTGGCCTACAGACAGAAGACATTGATTATCTTGTCCTTTTTTGCCAGCCACAATCTGAGAACTAAAGCCCAATCTCCTTGTGGCATTGCTAATCATCACTGCAGAAGCGGTCATGTCGTCTCTGAGTTCATCACAATATCTTAAAGAACAATGCAGAAAGTGCTGCATCGGAAGTAAATTACTCTGTGTTTTGTCTGAGACAGAGTTTTATTTGGTACATCAGTGTAACTTCAGAAATCTTGTTAAACAAGAGTTATGAGGTGCCTTTTTTTGGTTTTCCTTTGTTTAAGTTCCTTCCAAAGTGATGCAAGCTGACCTGTGAAAAGTTATCTTATAAAGAAACAATGAAGTTATACTAGCCTATCAATTCAAGTTCACAGTTACACACACCAGTATCGCTTCTCCAGGCAGAAAACATATTAGATAAGGGATAGCATTATCAACAGCAAAATGGAAAGAAGCTACATCAGATACCAGCACTGACAGAGAATTGGGGTCATCTCCTGAGTCTTGTCTCCTACCTCTGGAAGAAACCATGGTGTGGTGTCAAGCTAAAAGGATTGAGAGCTGTAACTTGACAGTACAGACATCTGCAACCATGTCTGTAAGTGAGTTTTCTTCTCCATACCTCATTTTTCCCAACTGTAAAATAAAATGCACCTCTCCAACCCCTTCCCATGTAATTTACAAAGGTTAGCTATTTAATACTAAAGACAATTTCTATTAAAAAAATAATAGAATGCTATACCTGAAAAATCTTTTGAGGATACATATGAGTTACTGTCCTGAATGTCAATTTTTTTAGCTTTCTTTTTCAAAGTTTTAGAGCCAGAAGTCTGGCTACATCCCATCTCTAAAGACCTTCCATATTAACAAGTTTCCCTACTGTAAAACATTCAAAATTACTCCTTCCCTCTCCCTCTGTGTCAGGGAAAAAAAAAAAAAAAAAAAAAGAAAAAGAAAAAAAAAGGCTCTTGCAAAGGGTTATGATGCATCTTTAATGATGGAGCTGAGAGAAGCGCCTGCCATACAAAGAAGCTAATCAGTCAATCAAGAGCCAGCTCACCAGACAGAAGCCGTCAGTGCCTAACTGCTCTGTCTCCACCTGTCCAGGGAAACAACAAAACAGCATGGGACATGCCTGACAATTGAGTGCAAAATAGCACATGTATTTCTCTATTTCTAAGCATCAGAGGGGCAAGCTTTTGCTTCAAATTAACATTTTCAGAAATAACAAACAGCATCACACATGTACTGATATGCATTTGAAATAAGGCTAGTGACTCTCTTTCTTTTTAAAAACAACAGCAAACCTCAAAAAACAGAAGGGCAGCAGGTGAGAATTGCTATAATTAGGCTAGCTGGAAAATCCTTCGCCATAAGCTTGCCAGTCCAGATCAGTTAAGTGAAGAATTGTAGTTTAGAGAAGGAAATACATCTCTTAAAGCCAAAACCAGGAAAAGCTATAGAAGTTTTATGGTTTTGTATTACTGAGAGCGTAAAAGGTCATAGTCTTTATTTCCCGTGTTCAATACTGGCTGAGACAACCTACATTATCCTTGTCTGCCTCAGTTTCCTCAACTAGACAAGGATAATGAAACCTACCTACATTATAAAGGCATGATTGATTTTGCAGCTGGCTTCATTAATATTCAGAAAGTGCGTGGAGACCCTTGCATGAAAAGTGCTGCTCAAGTACTGACTGTTAAACCCGACATTTTGCTGAGTGGTCTCGTGAAAAAAACTTCGAATTTTTTTTTTTCCCCATTCTCTTCAAACAATTCACTTCAAGCGCTTGGCACACGAAGGCTTTACAAAAGCCTCGGGTGGCGGTAACCCGCACGTCGTGCCGCGGTGGCGGGAGGCGGGCGCGCCGCGGTGCCGCTCTCCGCGGTGCTGAAACCCGCTGGGCGCACCCGGCCAGGCGGACTCTCACCTGTGCCCTGCCCACGGATAGAACTTGCTCCACGTCACACGCGGGCTGGGCTGCGTGGCTTCACTGCCAATCACTGCAGCGTGTCCTTGGATTATTTCAACACGCAAACATGAGCTATGAGTCTAGATCCTGTTGCCGTCACTCACTGGCCTGATCACTCCCTGATGAGAGGTGGCTCAGGTCAACACTGATCTGTGATCTCGCCAGACTTCACCATATGGATATCTTTTCTTATGCTTAAGTCACAGCGAGTTCTGTGCCTGCATGGGTCTAAATCTTTCTGTGTAAGAACGTCTGCTGTGGAGCACTTTGAACTCAGCTTTCTGCATCTTGAAGCATGGGCTTACTTAAAGCAGTCCATCACTCATCTATTCCTATAGCAGGGGAAAGCAAGAGGAATAGCTGCACACTGTGGATTGCAAAATAAACAAACAAACAAATAAATAAATAAATAAATGAAATATTGCTTGGAGGTGAGAAGAGAGACGGATCTCGCTGTCCCCAGCTTACCTGCCTTTATATTTTTATTCTGGGTCAGCACCTAGCTAGATATTTCTATGCTAACAGGGCCCTGTGCCAGCAGCAGGCCTCAGAGCACTGTGCAGCTGTTCTGCAGGAAATTGCCTGAGAAATGGGGAGAAAACACATGTGTTGTGATTTCACCCCAGCCAGCAGCCAAGTCCCATGCAACTGCTTCATTACTTTCCCACCCATGGGATCAGGCAGAGAATCAGAACGGTAAAAGACAGAAAACCCATGAAATGAGATAAAGACAGCTTAATAAGAAAAGCAAAAGCCACACACACAAGCAAAGCAAAACAAAGAATTAATTAATTCACTTCTTCCCATGGGCAGGCAGGTGTTCAGCCATCTCCAGAAGAGCAGGTCCCTTCATATGTAATGATTACTTGGGAAGACAAATGCCATCACTACAAACGTCTTGCCACTTCCTCCTTCCTCCAACTTTATATGCTGAGCATCATGTCACATAGTATGGACCATCCCTTTGGTCAGTTTGAGTCCCCTGTCCCAGATGTATCCCCTCCCAACCTCCCATGCAACCCCAACTTCCAAGTCAGCATGGCAGTACGGAAAGCAGAAAAGGTCTTGGTTCTGTGTAAGTCCTGCTCAGCAATAACAAAAACATCTCTATATTATCAACTCTGTGTCCAGCAAAAATCTGAAATATAGACCCTAGCCAAAACATAGATACTAGCCACTGTGAAGAAAATTAACTCTACCCCAGACAACACCAGCACAACATCTCATCTCTTTCATCAAAAGGAACACTTGAGTGAAAGGAAGCACAGGCCTTCCATGTGTACTCCACTGGTAGAGCTCACGTAACAGGAAACCCTATCTGATCAGAGAATCCTACAGTCAGGCAGAAGGAAGAGGGAACAGGCCAGCTGCCTAACATACAATACACTATACAAGAACAAACTTGATATTTTGTTCATGAAATATACAGTGATTGGCCTCTCATTCTGCACTCATCATGAGCAAGGACAGCAGTGATGGGAAATGCCCTGTTTTCTACAAAGTCTTTTGAGGCTCATTAAATTACCAATTGTTTCCTAACCTGGATATTTATGCCCTTTCGTTGTGAAAAAGGACAGCAACTCAAACTGTAATCCCCAATGCAAGGAACAAACCAAACCATCCCAAACTTGTAGTTCTCTCAGGGACCACTTCTAGGCATGAAAAAGCAGCTGGAAAAATACTCCCCAGCCTCACAGAGGTGATATTAGACTAAATTCGTTCATGTTTGTTAGGCAAGAATGCAAATCATAGAAAAAGCTTATCAAGAAAATTAAATACAGGGTCCTCAGTGCCTACCTCTAATCTTAGGAACTCTCAGGATGGGGAGGAGAGATAAATAAAATCATTCTTGCTCTGAGGGCTAACTCAGTATCGTGGCTAAAATCCAAATTGAGTAATTACATTCCGTCTCCTGAGTGTGCCCTTGAAGGTTCTGCTAAGCATGTGACTTCACTTCCTGTTGCCAAGTTTTGCTACGTGTGCCTAAGTATCAGCTGTACCCACCCATATGACCTGACACACTGCAGGAAGAGGAAGGTTTTGTTTATCTCTCACTCTACAATCTTTTGATGAAAGGTCTTGTTGCATTTTCAGACCTCATGTGAGTTCCAAAGGCATTTTGTTAGGGCTGCTTCACTATTAGCAGCAATCCCGTATTTTCTCCATGGCACATTTTATAAATAACCTTTTTCCAGTGAGAGCAATATCAAGAATGTGCCAAACCTCTAATATCCACAGCACACCTCTTTATGCTCCTTATTTAACAGATGCTGAAAAGCCTGAGAACATGCTTGCTGTTTGTTTTCAGCATGGTGTTTAAAGTTTTGCATTACAGTCATTCCCTACTACAGCAAGGGCCTTTAGAAACCCAGAAAAAAAATCCCCTTGTGATACTAACAGAGCCATGAATTGTCTCTCACAGACACTTTTATATATCTCTTTATTGCATATTTACTTAGGCTTCATTCTTTACAGCACATTTCCTGCTAACAGGAAACATGTTTTATACCCCTACAACATTACTCCAGAGAAGCCAGGGTGAAGATGCAGCAAAGGCAGCATCTACTTCTCACAGGCTGCTTGATTTTCCTGGAATGCTTCCTAACATTAGAAATGCTGGGAATGAGATTTTTAAAATGTCATTGGGGCAGAAGGGAAAAAAATCCCAAAAGACAAACTTACTTCCCCCAACTAGATCTCATATCCTAAGGATACACAGACACCTTATTCAAACTGGAATAGATTACAGTTAGCCACTTGAATATTCAAGAATCTAGGCCCCCAAGTCTCTATTCCCTTTTTCATTTGGCATCTTGGATCTTGCTAGCCAACATACATCTTATAAAATCCTGAGATTCACAAGCAGAAGGCTTCCAAAAGATCCCAAAATGCACACATCCAATCAGACTACCTGTATCTCCTGGAAGTTTCAAAACGATAGAACCTCATTCTGAAGCTAAATAAATTACTAAGACCTTTTTTTTTTTTAATCTAATATTAAGCAGCAAGTGGGAAAGGTAATTTTTCAGTACCCAAAAAAATAATAAAAAAGAAGAAGTCTTGTTATTATAAATGTTTTCCATCCACACAGTCAGTAACCTCCATTAACAGAAGAGAGGTCTATCTTTTAACATGACATTCCAAAGTGCACAAAACCTGCAGCTCCATTTAGCTTTAATAAAAGCTGTGGAGAACAAAACAAAAATTAGACCAGAGCTGTCTGACAATATTTTGCTATACTGGGAGCAAGTAATTGCCTTCGTCCATACCTGAAAAGAGGCCAACTGCCACATGTAACTTGGCATCCCAAATGACTTCAAGGTTGAGTTCATGCTCTAGCTACACAGAAGGATGCTCATCTGCTCTTGAAGGAGGAAGATGAGAAAGGCTCTTGAAATCCACCCTTCTGAACACTGACAGAGCAACAGCTGCAAAAAACCAAGCAACAAGTTTGAATTACTTGCAGGAACAGCTCCAAAGGAAGAAGTGGCAGTTAGGTCAAAATGTGTGTTCATGTGATCCAGACCCACCACTGTCACCTGTACAAATGAAAGCCAGCTCCTTAGGGAATGCTGGAAATGTCTCATACAACTGAAGTCCTTTAGCAGTGAGAGTAGAAATGCTCAACTGTTCTAGGACAATAAATCACAATGACAACACAGACTGACATAGAACATTCTCTCTCCAAGAGAGCATTTTTATGCTTTGCACCTTTTCCTCCTATTTGCAATACAACACACATTCCGTAATCTCAGTAAATGACCATTTTCCATGCTTGACTCAGACCAGCCACAGAAATGAAAAGGCAGAAGCTCCACAAAAAAAGTGACATAAGTGAATGAGCCATCTGATAACTACGTACTAAAAGAGAGCAAGGAACCTCGTGTTCCTCCCCACTCTCCAGTTTGTCACTATACTGAAGGCTAGGATACTGAGGTCATAGCATTGCACACTCAGTGGATTGATGTAAAATCCTGCAAGACATCATATAATCTGTTCATATAGGATAGCTCTCTAACTAGCTAAAATGGGCTTCATCCTTGCTTTGTTTCCCTGTGCTGCCTCATCTCCTCTTTGGACTTTGCTTTGCCTCAGTGAACTCCCATTGTTCGCAGCAGAACATGAAGGTTGATGAATTTATCCTCACATTACTCTCTGGAAGGCAGAGAAGTGTCAACTTCTCATCTGCAAAAGGGTGATAATTAAATGCTGAGAGAATAAATGACTTGCACAAGGTCACTTGGGAAGTATGTGGCAGAGCTGAAAATTAAATGCAGATCTCCAGAGCTGCAGGTCAAGGCCCAGAACACAAGATCTTTCTGCCCTGCTGGCACAGTGAAGATCAGATTCCCAGCATATCATAAGGCCCTCCATTGGAATGTGTGTCTCTGTGTTACATTGTGTGTAGTTTACCGGTAGGAAGAATTGGATACATTTCAACGAATCAGGTAAATATCAAAGATCAAGCAAAGAGGAAAGCAACAGAGAATTTATCTGAAAAGCTAGGAAAGGCCTTTTCAATACATTGGATAAGGCAAATATGCCCCTGTAGCCTTCTTCTACTGGACATACTACTAGTCCAGGGGAAAATCTGACATCGACACCATGTCTAATGTGCAGAAATCACAAAATGCAGCCATAGAGTTATGTATGTAATTTAACATAAGGCTTGTTAACAGACTGAAGATTTTAGTAGTGCTACAGATAGTGTCAGGTTTACAGTTTAATAGCTATGTATCTGCACCCTCACCTCTCGCTTGCTATGCAAACTGCTAATCACATTCCTAACTTTCCTCCTCTTCTTTCATTTGCAGATGCTGCCTGCCAATATATATGACTATACTTATTCTCATATGCGTAAGATGTTTCCTTCATATCTCTGCCTAAAAAGCTTTCAGCTCTCCAGCTTTCAAAAGGAAATGAGGCACTGGAACAGGTTGCCCAGAGATGTTGTGGATGCTCCATCCCTGGAAGTGTTCAAGGCCAGGTTGAACAGGTCTTTGAGAAACCTGGTCTATTGGAAGGCATCCCTGCCCGTGATGGGGGGTTGGAACTGGATGATCTTTGACATCCCTTCTAACCCAAACCATTCTACGACCTTAACTAGTATGTGGGTCCTCCCTATTGTGCATTTGGAAGCTAGGAGTGACATGACATTGTCTCCGCAGAAGAAACATAGGGGCACTGTAAGCCATAAAGCCTCCTTAGGAAACCAAGAAGGTGTCAGGAAGATGGCTGGGAAGCAGCACAGAGCTGAGCTGCTATGAGCTGGGTGGGTGGTGAGGCGTTTACTTTTGAAAGCACCAGGAGGGGAGCAGGTAAAAAACATGGTGGAGAACTGGGAGAAGAAGAAACTCATCCAGGTGGAGACCAGACCCAACTGGGTCTCAGGCCCACCTTCAATTTCAGAATAGCCAAGTTCAGAACAACAGAACAGTATTCTGCAATTTTTCAATTGCTGGTGCTCCTTTTTAAGAGGTATCAATACCATGATGGATTTTAGTGACTCTGCCTATCACTAATCCCAGGTGTCTGCCTCATCTCAGCAGTGATTCTTCCTCATGTCTGATGCATGTAGCTACACTGCTTTGCTATGCCTGAACTCTGCAGTGAAGTCCCAGAGTGGCCCTTGCTCCTAATGTGTGCACAGAAGAAAGCAGATGGGTAAAGCTTAACTGTGACAATAATAATAATAGTTGAGGTAATAATAATAAATTAGATGCTGTCATCACAGTTCTGGCAAATTGCTACTGATTTCACAAAATCTGTGTTTGTATTCAGAAAATTCAATTACGAAGTTGTGACATTAATTCCCTGCTACACCTGGACAGCTCATCTCTTCATATTGCATTCCAGTTTCCTCATAACTCCATGGTCTTTCATCAGATAAAATGTTTGGAAAAATTCTAACAATAATATTTTTGTTCCAGACACTTTACCATCACAATAAGCTCATATTTGGTTTGCATTTTTTTAAGCAATATAAGCATTCATGGTCAAAAGTAGTATTTAGAGTAAAGAAACAGATCAAATGGCTATGAATTGTAGCCCAAAGGGGTTTAACAAATGTACTTCAATTTTTCTAGTAAATTGAAGTGCTGAGGAAACATTTCACCCTGAAACAATACTCTGAGATAACGGAAAAAAAACCCAAATTTTATGTTCTTTGACTTTTTTTAAACTGCTGCTTAATACTCTCAACCTGGTCACTAGAGGGTGTCATCAAATTACAACTTTGGAATGACAACAAAGTTAGGATCATCCAGAGGCTTAATTCATCGTAAAGAGCATCCCCAGATGAGACATCCAATTGTTTTGTAGAAAAACCCAACTTCACCCTCTATTCTTGAGAGAATATTGCAGACTATCCATAGTCAAAACTCTTTACTGTCAGTAAAGAGTAAACGCTGCTGTCCTGTCTTGCTCTTGCATCCACACATAGATTTTGGTTAAAAAAAACCAACCAACCAAACAAACAAACAAAAAAACCCCACATAAACACAGTCAATATCCCTAAAGCTTTTCTTGCCTTGTTCTTCTTGCCCTGGAGGATGCATATGCTGGTACATAAAGGATAATCTCAGACATTTTTCATTAATATCTCTGCAATACAACACTGTATCCCTTTCTGCTCTATCCAACCTCTGCACACTGACTTCAACAGATTACATCCGTTTACAGTGCCTATACACGGATAACTTCATGGATCTTACACACCAGAACTGCCAGTGGCCCAAAGGTGATCAGTGGATCTGGCTGCTAGAACCTGTCATGGGTTTGCCTAGGGACAATTTTTTTACCACACCCCCCACAAATTGCCCTAAGGTGAGAGAAGGTTTATGCAGACAAAGAGGTCTGATTGGGGAGAAAGTAATATCCCCTTCACAGCAACATCTCTGCTAAAGAAAAAGGGAAGGAAGGCTCACCAGGCTGGTATCATTAAGAAACTCACTCCCTCCATAACAAATATGTTCTTTTTGGCCTTCTTCCTTCTCCTCCAAATCCACTGCTCTAAGAGGTGAATTTCAGTAGAGCTTCACGTAACTGCTATCCAAAACAAACAGAAAAAGCTAAACCCAGTAAAACTTGATCAGCAGCTAGGTCAAGAGTAATAACCTCCATGGAAGAAGAAAACTAAAATTACTTTCAGTATTAATAAGGCAACTATGGGAGTAAGGACCATTGGCAAGGGCTCCAGTGCAGCAGATCTCCGTACACGAGCCACAGATGACAGCTCTGGCTGCCCCACTGCCAGCGCTACCCCAATGGATTTTATAGCCATGGATGACAATAATAATAATAAAACAGGACAACTCTCTCTTCACTGCCACCTTAATTGTCCTCTGAGCAACAGGATACACACCCTAATGGGCCAGCATAACCATTATCAGGAGGGCTGAATGCAGACATAAGCTGCCAGAGAGACCACAAGGTACAATGCCAGGCAGTGTCCTACTCAGTTCAGAAAGAAGTATTCCCAACTGTGTGAAACAGACCCAGAATGCCCTCGCACAGCAGACGCAGTCTGCATGGTTGCACTGATTTTGCACCCATGAACATACTTAAAATGCAATAAAAGGAGAGAAATGCTGCAAGATGGGGAAATGAAGTCTCCACATTTTCATGGAACAGTAATTAGTTTGAGGGGTCCCACAGGGTAGCATGCATCACTTTCAACCTGCCAGCCTCAAACATGTCAACATTGGGTGACAAAGACACAAAGTGAGGCACATAAGAATGATTGACTTTCAAACCCTGGGAGTTTCTCTTTGGTGCAAACATCTCCTCCCATTGCTGCAGCTTCATCATCTTTGCTTTTGAGGGAAGCAGATTTTGATGACTCCAGCAGAAGAACACCAAACTTTGGATGAGAGTCAGAGCTTTGAAATCAAAGTCAGCAATGCCCCTGCAGAATGAAGACTCAGGAGCACAGGCACAGTCCCATATCCCTTTTCTTTTGTAATTTTGCCTTCAGAATCCTCACCCTTCCCAGGGAGGAGGGAAGAGACACAACGACAGCCTCACCACATTCTCTGCTGGGATTGCCAGCTTCACGCTATATGGATACTATGTTTCTCTCTCCCTGATCACTCTGTAGTTGAAAACATCATCCCTGCTGTCCCCTTCACACTCTTTCAGATACACTTCACCATCTCAGCCTTTTCACCACCTTTTGCCACCTTCTGTCCTCCATGCCAGCCCATTCCCAGTCCTTCTCAGCTGCTCCCACCTACACATCCCTTTCTCTCTCCCTCCTCAGCTTTAGCCCCTCTCTAACCCTTTAGCCCTTTGCGCTCCTGACATCTACAGTTGTAATCTCATTCTCTTCCCTATTCCTCCCATCAGCTTGTACTTCATTCCCAAACCTTCTTGCTCCCTCAGTCCCTGTTCGCTGCCCCACATCTCATTTTCCTTCCTCAGTTCCCACAAGGTTATTTCTCAGGCTCTCACCACTTCACTTTGGGATCATC
Source organism: Pseudotriccus pelzelni (assembly GCA_035584735.1). Lineage (NCBI taxonomy): Eukaryota > Metazoa > Chordata > Aves > Passeriformes > Tyrannidae > Pseudotriccus > Pseudotriccus pelzelni. The sequence goes on along the minus strand of JAWMRA010000161.1, from coordinate 42,194,455 downwards.
CCTTCCCCTAGGCCCAGCTTGCCACCTTTTGTTTACACACACAGACAGGTCTTCCCTCCCCAGCTTTGCCACGTATAGAGAGTCACCCTGACCTACTTAGGTTCCCTGACCTAGTTATAGCAGAAATACCAATTCTAAACACTTGAGAATAAAGGGCAGTAGGAGGAGGGAAATAATATCATTATTGTTTGAAATAAAAACAAATCTACCAGCACCGGGCTGCTGAGCTATTCCAGCTCTGACCATTCCCCCAGGGAAGAAAGAGCAGCAGTTCACTTGATATTTCAATGCCGGTATGGCCATAGACAATTCAGACCTAGAAACCACTTGGAAATAAGGTCTGTGGTCTCTTGCTAGCATCCCATTTTCTTTTTTTCTTAATCCAGTCTCATTCTGTCTGGCCTTACTCACCCAGAGCTTGTTTTCAGCTCCACACAGGTGTTTCATAGCAAATCTGGTTTTGCCCTCTACTCTCATCAGTCCTCCTTGACTGTGGATCCAGGCTACAGAAGCAGCCCCTTGTTCAAGAACAGCATTTCTGCAGCTGAGCTTCATTTAGAAATCAAGCAATGCTCTTTTTATGTTTGTTTGACCTCCTCAGCCCTTTTATTCTACTTCAGCTACTGTCACAGCTGTCTTCTCTTCTTCCTTTGCCTCCAACCTGTGCTATTCACTCATCTTCCTTCTCTACCTGGCTTGGAGTTGCAGTGCTGCCACCTCTTTTCTTTACTAGCTCTGGAAATGGTGTCAGCAGTGCCAACCCTGACACATAAATCTGACCTGAAGCAGCAGATGTTCTTCAGAACCAGTCAGGAGTCTGTGGGTTAGCAATGCCCATTCATTTGTGTGCTGTTTACTATGCCCATGGCTTAGCAGCCAGGATTCACTGCTCAGTGACAGCTGGGTCTGTGATTCACTTCCAGCTAGGCTTTTATTTGAGACACTGTTAATAGATTTCCCTGTAGTGTTTGTATTTTAGGAATCATATTGGCCCTTTAGTTGCCTGGATGAGTTCATTAAATCAAATTATGTCTCCTTACAGCTGACACTTGTGGTGCTTACCCTCCCTGTATAGGGCCAGTGCCCTAAGTGACACTGAAAGCAGCCTGCTTTGCACGCTGAGCTCACAAGTACTCCCACCACCACTGCTTTAAATCCTGCCAAATACTCCCTTTCCATGGCCAAAGTCCCATCAGAAAAATGTAGCTGATGTATTCCACCAGATGTATTTATATAGACACGGGAGTGTAGTCATTCTGTACCTATTTACTGTGATTTTGTACCTGTTTGCCAGCTTCAGCATAAAACGCACTTTTTGGCTATTGATTTCCTGGGTCACAGACTAATCTGCTGAGCAAGTGGCTCTGGAAATTTACTGTGGAGCCCCTAAATCCCTACATTGTCATCAGCCACTGCCTACTAAATTTGCATTTGTGGATACATTAAACTGCAGTTCTGGCTCCTGCATTTCCTTTGTAACTGATTTCTCAGATCTGTCCCACTACCTGTTGGTTTTCCCCTCCTCACAGTACTGTATCTACATTTGGTATGGTCCTGCAAAGGCACTGCAAATCCACAGTCACTTCAACCACCCTTGCTTTTGACTAACAGCATTACTTGCCTCTCTGCTATGTCTTCCCTGTTCTGCTCTTGCAGCCTAAATCAGCACCAGCCAGACCAGCCAAAAGACTCCACATTGCTCCGATAATGTCTTTGTCCTCTGACCTGCACGTTTAGTCAGAGCAAGATTGAATCCTTCCAGCACACAGGACTGAGAAGTAGGGTTTGTGATTTCAACAAGTCCTGAATGCTGAATACACTGAGAAAATGTCTCGTACTTACAGCAATTGGCAGGAACATCCTGTGTTAGCATCACCCCCTACCTCCATTTATGGACTAACCAAAAGGGGTAAAAGGACTGGAAATGGACAAAGTTGTGCCTGCACAAGCTATGTGCAGAGGATCCCTGCCAGCTTCTCAAGACAATATAAACCCAATGAATTAAGACAATTCCAGACATGCTGATTACATTTGCCTTTGCAATTTGTGATGGGATTTTCAGATGTCTCTAAGCATTCTCTACCTGGCATGTGTCAGCCACACTTCACTGCTGCTTTTATGTTATTAATATTGACAGGCACTCAGTTTAAACGCAGGTTAGGATTGAAATCCTGTCTCTTTGCTTATCTCTGACTTTTGATCTTGTTTGTTTCCATTCATTATGGGGAAATCTTCCTTTTCATAAAGCCCCTTTGAATATCTCAGCAAACATGCAAACACAAAACTAAATGGATTAACTGGGAGATACTGGGGTCCAAATCCTGCCTGAATAGATGCTCCTGGATAAATCAGCTCTGCGTACCAACACTAATGGTCTGAGTTCCCCTAAGGGTCTGAGATCCTCCAGATCTTTCATGGGGTTCAGCACAGGTCCAATGGATATAACTCTTTACTCTCAGGAAAGGCAGAGGGAAAGAAGAATATCTGGTCTGTAAGAGGGAGCTAGTTACTCAGTAATATTATGAAGCACTGCAGGATTTTAACACATGGCAATGGCAAGGGAGTGGGTGTGTCACGACTGCAGATTATTATGCCAGATTTTATCATCTCACTTTTACCTTGTCCTCTTTCCCATTTTCTGGTTAATAGCCACATGCTGGGAACTGTCATATTGTTCTTTTGAAAGGTGTTTGGGGCCAGGACTATTTATATGCATACAGAGAGCTTAGCACAGTGGCGTTCACTTCCCAGAATGGGACCTCTGAGATTTTACTGCACTATCAGGTAATAGTAATAATGCTCTTCCATCTTTAGGTCCTTACAGCATGTTTTCCAGACGTGAATTTAGCCTCCAAACATCTCCTGTTGGCTGCTGTTATTGTCATATTATCCATCTATATCACACCATTTACTTTAATACCTAGTTCATTATAGAGCTGAGATACTAAGGCATCCCTAGACCACAGCACCTTGCACAGACAGAAGCCCTTCTTCGCCCCAGACCAAGCAGAACAGGCCAGCAGTGCTTCTGGTGGCTCTGTGCTCTACAACCCAGACCACGGAGATCTGCCCTTAAAGACTCCTGCACAGACTGGCAGCAAACAGCAGGGGCAGGGGAGGCATTTGGGATTCCAGGCCCAAAGATGGGCAGTAGAATGATTTCTGCTACTTGAAACCTTCTCTGAAGACCAACAGCAGTATAGGAGAGACCATCTAAATTTTCTTCATGGAGAAGAAACCCTTAGAGAATGAGCAGCAAGGTCTATTGATCTTTGCTAATAAGGACAAGGAGATTACCACAGTGCACTACACTTTATGAGGGCTTTGATACCCTGGGAACAGGAAGAAACACTACTCAACCAGCTGACTCCTGAAGCAGTCATTCCTTCTGACAATAACATCTGGGCCAAGGGTTGCCCAAGGTGGGTGACAGACCAGAAATTGGGCTTTTTGGGGAAAGGAAAGAGAATGGTGTCACTGGTTTCTTCAGTGCCACGATGATAAGTCAGAAACCCAAATACCTACCAAGGCTGATGGCATATTCCATGCTCCAAGCACCCATACATGATACTATCAGCCCTGGCAGAAAACAATTTTCCCTGAAATGACACAAAAGGTGGCTAAAGATAGAGAATAAAACAGCCCACACTACAAGGAAGAATACTTGCACTTATACTACTTAGCAGCTATACAAAGGGTCAAAGATTAAGTACAAGGACAGCACAGATATTTCTATCTAAATAAACCTTCTCTCTAAACAAAAGACTTTATCCTAAACAAAGCTATAATAATGTTGATACTCTAATATTTTATTATATTATGTATTAGACTGAACACTAATTATGCATCTACCTGTCCAGTATGTGAGTCTCTTTTACTTTTTAAAGCTACCAAACAAGATTCCATAAGCCATCATGTGGCATAGGCCACCCCAAACTGTTGGGAGAGACAGTCCCTGAATATTGTTTTCTAAAGCTTGGGTGAAGCAGGCAAAGTGTAAATTTAGTGCTTACAGGAACACAGCTCATGAATGCTATCTGCAGGCTCACCCAGAAACACTGAACTTGCTTGCTTTCTTCCAGCAGCTGAATATGCACATCTGTCTCTGAAAGACTGGTACATATAAAAAATTAGAAACTGCATTGAATGAAAACTGTTGATGCATCACTTGATGCTACAGATTGACTACTGTGAACCATCTGTACACACCTGCCTGGACTAGGACACTGGATGTAAGGAACGCAGTTCCAGGTAATACAGAAGTCACATAATAAACCAGAAACATGTGGCATTCGGGATATAGTCACATCAAAGCCAACTGAAATGCCCCAGAAGCTTTTTTGCTACAACGGCTATTTGAAAGCCCAACAAAGGCCACACAATTGGAAACAAGCCATTCACAATTCAATATGTTTAATGGGGGCCTGATAATGAGCACAGACTGCCTGGGAGCATGGAAAGAGGGCAACTAAACTTCAGGGTTTGAATCTTTGTGGAAGAGTAGGCTTAACAGAACTGTTACAAGAAGAAGGGACTACTCTAACAGAAAAGACCTGTGAGTGTAGGAAAACACAGGTGACATCTGTGAGCTCTAGTAGGAGCTGTAGAACAAAGAAAATCCAGCCATGATTACTCATCAGATCATAGTATTTCCTAGCTTTGACATATTGTATGGTTGTGGAAGAAGAACACAAAGAGCAGTTGCTTGTACTTAATAATAATTGACGAGATGTGTGGTCAGAATAGGTGATGTGACCTTGCATTTCAAAAGCAACCAGGATAGACACAAACCACCTTGGATTTAACCTCGAGTAGTCCCTCCAATGGCTTCATAAGCCATCTTGATAATTCTTGGAGTTCCCCTTCTCTTAATGTCTTCATGATGAAAAGTGACAAGCTGCCTGACAAACGAAAGCAGAAGAGGAGAGCAGAAGCAAGGTGGTGCCTGTTAACTGCCATGTTAACTTTCCCATGTTTGGCAGTAAAAACCCATCCCCAAAGTGGTTAACTTCTATCCACTTATAGACGTATTTTGGTGTCATGGGCAAAAAGTGATTTGGGGTGAGATTACTGATTTGGGGGGATTTTCAACCAATTTAATATGCTGCCAATGAACAAAGTTCTAATTATCGATTCCAATACCGAAGCAAATAAATGGGCACACAGGGAAAACAGTCCTTGCCTCTGCCAAGCCTCTCTTCCCTACTTTCTGCTTCCCAATCCCCTCCCCACACATTACAAGCTGTCCCCCCGACAGGGACTGCCCAAGAGCAGTGACGGAAAAGGGGGTCAGTGCCTTTGCCTCCTGCACCGCCCCCATCCCGCCCGACCCACCCGCGCTGCCCGCCCGCTCCATGGCCTTTGGCTCTGCTTCGCTCTCCCGTCCCGCTCTGCCCTCCTCGTTCCTGAGCGCGGCACTCACCGCCATTTCCAACACGGGCCCTGACGGAGGTGCCACAGGTGCCGCCGCCTCCCCCGTCCTGCCCCGGCGCTCCCCCCGCTGATGCCGCAGCACCGGGACACGCTGCCCTCTCCCCTCCCGCCCAGCCGGGCGGCCCCGAGGGAGCTGCCAGACCCCTCAGACCCGCTCCTCTCCTGCTCCCTCCAGCCTCCCCGGCCCCCCGCCTCCCCATGGATGTCAGGGGCGGCCCCCACGCCACCGGTCACTCCTGCTTTGACCGATACATACATTTTCTGCCTGTTATACATATATATTGGTTTTCAGGGGGAAAAACATTTTTTTTGCTTTTAGCACACTTAGGAGCTTAAATAAAAACAAATATATCTATATTGACTGTAGTTATTATGCTTGGTTTCATACAGAGTAAGTGGTTCAAATAAAAATAGATTGGATGGAGTGAATGTGCATCAGTTCCAATAATAACACAGGCAGTTTCAAGAAGCGTATAAGTTTCATTTAATGTGCACCAAGCTTACAAAGAAGAGGGAAGAAACATTGCTTTAGAGCAGCTTTTAGTCTACATTTTCTGTCTAAAGGCTTCTGTATTTACCAGATCTCTGAAACAGAATGAAAGTCTGTAAACAAGTGGAAAAAGGGGGTTGCTAGGAGGCCCAGAGGGGTGTTACAGGGGGAAGAAGTGATAGACAATAAAACATGACTGAGGTAGAAATTCCCACTTATATTACCTCTCTACAGTTAGTCTCCTATGTGTGGAATTATCTCCCCACAGAAAGACTGGGCTTCAAACTGAAGCAAAAATTTGCTATAATAAAGGGTTGCAAGTTCTGAGAAAACCGGACTAGCTGAGGACCAGTTTTCAAAGGTAAAATTAAGAACAAATAGGAACAGGGAGCTTAACAACCTCCTTTGGTTTAGGCCATATGCCTCCAGAAAGACTCCAGGAAACTACGAGAGGGCAGGACGCAGTGAGGCTTTCTGCCCCTGGGGCTGTGAATCCAGCAGCTACTACAATCATAATAACTCCAAGTTAGATAAACAGAGAAGACATCTCTTTGAGATATCAGATGTTCTATGAAAAGCATCAGGGAAACGATCTCAGAGGCAATGATTCATTTCCAGGAATGGCTGCTGATGGTAAAGAGATCAGTCAAATCCTGTATCTCTGTTTCCCAAGATAATAAGGTATAGCAAAGCTGGAACTGTACTTAAGACAGAATATTGAAAAGAGACCTGTTCAGATCCATGTTAAAGACTGTTAAAGTCATGGATTTACACCCCAGTCTCCAGTCATGATGGAAATCTGTAATGGTCTTACCCTGGGTGGTGCAGGAGACATATCTGGGGGCAAGAAGCCATTTGGGATGTACCAAATGTGTTTTACTTATTTCCCTCTTCATTCCTCACATTTCTTCTATGTCCTGCAGAAAGGAGAACACTGCCTGGATGTTGGAACCCCCTGCTTCATGTACCCACTCACACCTGATTGCAGTGAAGGGAAATTTCTCATGAGATTAGAAACCAGAGGAGAATGCTCTTTCTGTGCCTTTAGGATGGGCCTTTGAGGTAAAGGATGGGATCCCATCTCCCAGCAAAAGCTCCTGGAATTTCCCAGCTCTGGGCCCATCTGTTTCCCACGGGACCATATGTTCCCAATGAGCAACACCCCAGGAGAGGGTGTTTATCAAGACTAGCAGGTTGAAGCTTGGCAGGATCTGCAAGAAAGCAATTGGAGGCCTTCAAACGCAGACTTTCTATTTGCAGCATGTGAAGCCTGCATGTGTGTGTTTCCTTCAACCACCCATATACCGCAGGGGAAAGCATTCAAAAACAGGATCCAAAAATAGAAGAAATAGTGTGACTCACAGCCCTGCCACCCTGAGCTGTATGCTCAGCACAAATCCCAGGCAAAGCACCATGAGGTGCTACATACCCTCCTCACTCAGAGCTCCAAGTCACCCCAAAGGAAAACCTACACTGCATACATATGACAATACATTACGCACCAAAGGCATCCCACTCAACAGTGCCCTTATCTCCAAACGGGCACTGTGCCAACACCACACTAAGTAGGTTTGGTTCTGCTGGATGAGCAGGTCTTCTGGTGAAAAACAGCTGAGAAGACCAGCTTCCTCTAGCGTGCAAGGCCTGACTGACTGCAAAGATTACAGCACGACACATAAATATAGAAATATTCACAACACTGTCCTAGGCCACATTTCTATTTCTCTGGGATTTTCACAAACTTTGATCAGTTAGTCTTTGCTTCTGTGCTTTAATGTATTGTGTTCAAGTTTGTTATGGTCCTTCCACAAGATGTTCATATTTCAGAGGTCACTGAATTGGGTTTTGTCTCTAGAAACCGGAAGGTACATGAGAGTTATCAGTTTTTGCCTGGGTAATACCCACTTTCTTGTCAGATAAACAGCAAGCAGATGAACATTTTCTAAAAAATGTTATTTCCAATAAAAATATTTTTGTCAAGTTTCTTAATTTTTTTTTGCAAGACTGTCCAATATTTCATCAGATTTTGGCCTCTACTGAAAGAACTAAAAAGGATAAAAATGGGGGGGGTTAAAGCAAGAATGAAAAAAAAAAAAAAGAAAGAGGATTTTCTTGGCCAAACTCCATCTTGAAGACAAATGTCAGTCAGAATAGATAAGTAAAAATTTCAGCATGGAGAAAAAGCTCATTTCATGATCAGCTCCAGCCATTCCCTTTTGCACCATGTTGGCCAGGTGAACTGCATGATACAAATAGCAAACAGGTTTTCTGTGTGTACTCATGTCTCTCTCTAGTGGAAAGCCTTCATCACTACACAAATACAGATAAGAGGCATGGGATCTTCAGTTCAACCACAGGAGACCTGCACCCCACTGAATTCCTGTATCTTGGGGGCTGATGTTGCTCCATGATTGGGGCAGAGCTTTCCTGCCTTGCACAGGAACCCATTCCTTTGCCCCCAGGCAGGGCTATGCTGTGGCTTAACCTAACCTCAGTATTTTGGAGAGGGGGAAACATTAGTGTCACACCCAGAACTAAATCAGTACCAAAAAGTGTTGGCATTTAGGGATCCATTTGCACTGCAAAGAAGGACAACAATAAAGAAATCTTCAAATGCTTTGTTAAATGCAGTTCCAGGTAGGAGCTACCCCATAGAAAGAGGGAGGCATCATCCTAATTCTTGTAGCAAACCCTTGGAAAAACAGCCAAACTTGTCAGCTACCAGCACACTCCATCCAAGTCCTTCTAACTCCCTAACCTAAAGGAACAGTCAGGAGATGTGCCCTCCCACAGCCCACTGGCTTCAGCTTTCCAGTCCCTGCTCACATCCCTACGCAGCCTTGGAATCTTCACTTTAGGCTTGGATGCAGCAGTTCTGAGCCTGCTGGCAGGAGGCAGGAGGCACATGCACCCCTGACCCTTCTTGCACTGCAGCCAGTGCTTCTGTGAGGCCCCCAGGGTGAGTGCCGTGGGGTCCAGCAAACGGTGTTGTGCCACGTGCTGGCAGCAGCAGCCCCCGCTGAGCAGATGTTGTGCTTGCACATGGCTGGGTTTTCCTTTCCGTGGTGACAAATAAGCACCATTCAACTGGAGCTGAAAAGCACGGACAGGGTGGGTCATGTTTCGCCCTCTCCCTTTGCAGAGCTGGGGGAAGCCAGACTCTCTCTGCTTGCCAGGGAATTATTCCCTACCTTGCCAGACCCAGCTCAAACATTGCTGCCCCCATTTATTCACCAAGGGGGAAAACAGCCCTGTGTTGCATTTTCACAAGATGACTGTGGGGAACTATTAATCTGGAAGCTGCAGAGCCAGCACAAGCCATGCGGGCAGCCTACATTTAGACTGGCCACAAACTGCTTTTCAACACACAGGGACCTTATCAATGACAGCACTGGGATCCATCCCTGTGTTCTGCTGGCCTGAGACCATTGCACCGGAGAAATCATGGGACGTCTGGAAACCACAAGGACTTAGCCATGCAGCTGGGGTAAGCAGCCTGCGATGGCACAGAAGGTTTTCCTAGGAGTGCCAAGTTGCCCAGGGCTTCCCTGCTGCTATGTAGTGTGTAGAGGCTATTCTGGCCTGTGGGCTTCCCACTAAGCTGTTTATCTCCTGCAGCATTGCCTCCATTTGACAAAGATGGAAACTGAGACACACTGAAAGCAGAAAGCCTCCATTATAACTACAAGATGTCTAACTGCTGGCTGGCTTGATGAGCAGATGTGCAGAGCCTTTCTAGGTCCTGCTGATGGAAAGGCATCAGCAGGTGCTCCACACTTGGGTTAGCACTAATGAGGCACTCCAAATAACTGGGCACTTCTGAAAAAATCTGGCATAAATGATGTGCCTGGGGTGGCAAAGTGTATGTGGGAGCAGCAGCAGTCTTCAGGCAGTTTCCCAGGTCTAAACACTAAGCCTTCTTTTCCTGTGAACCCACCTTTAACTGAATACCTTGTTATCACTGGCTTCCATGCTTACACTAACCTCTGTTTTAATTCAGTGTACATATATTAACATAGATTCCATGGTAGAGATCAGTATTGCATTTCAAAGTAATTGTATGTATTTCTAAGTATTTAATCTCTGTCAGCAGAAGGGCAGTGGGTGCAAATGGGTAGTATGGGCACCAAGGCTCTTGAGCTAAGCAGCACCCACAGTGTCCTCTGCTTATGCTCAGCAAAGCTGAAGACTGTAATATACTTTACTGGGGAGAGATGACTATGACGTGTCAAACATGAGCTTTGAATCAGGGATTAATGGGCATAAAGCTATTTACTCATTTCATTTGAGATACAATATCAAGAGACTACTCAAAACAAAGTAAAAGTATTTCGGAGAAGTCTTGAAACTCCCCTTGTTTAGCCTGTTAAAAATTGGCTGAAAGTGATACCTTTGATTGCCTAATTTGTAATATGTATCTAAGATAGGATGACAGCAGTGATTTTCAAGGCAAGTGCCTCCTTTTTTGAAATGCAATATTTATCTTTTACTAATAAGCTGATTGATTGATCTTGGCTGTTGGAAGTCCTGAGTTTTGTCCACAATGAAACCAACATATGTTTAATACCCATCAGCAAGAGGTCAAAAATGAAAGGTATTTTATCTCCTCCTTTCCTTCCCAGTCAGAACAATTTTGAAGTGATGGGTTTAAGGGCCCACATCAATTTTGTTTCCTAAACAATCATTTCCCCACTTTCTTTCAGTTACACTTTATCTCCAGCAGGATCTAAGCAGCAGCTATTGAGCCTGACTTTAAATCTTGTGGAGCCCTAGCTTTCCCTGTGGCCACAGAGGGAAATATTTAGTGCCAACCGTTCTGCCGCTTCACCTCCTGACACAATATTATTTCATCGTAACCTGTCCAGTGAGCAAATTGCCTCTTTGGCCCCCTTGCCGTCTCTGCACAAGGGCTGGGCTATTGATTGTGACAGTGTGCCAGTGCACACGGGGTGATTCCTGGAGAGGAGGGATCGATGGGAGTATAATTGCTACCTCATCGGCAGCAAATGGGGAAGAGGGGCTGGAGCAACTCAGCTCAGCGGCAGAAAAAAGCTGACGCTGCTTCTGGTGCATCTTCCTTCTGGCTGTGGGGTGCCTTACCATGGGGAAGGGGATGCAGCCATTCTGCTGCCAGGGCAACAGGCAGTGCTTATTCCCAGGGAAGTGGTTTTGCAGCCACTTATGAAGAAGTAGAGATGGATGAAGACTTTGCATCTAGAAAGGAGCTGCTAAGTGAAGGGTTGGTGGAGTGAGTGCCATGACATTGCAGGTTAGCTATTCCTCCAAGGTTCCGTGTGCGTTGCAATCACAGAAAACAGGTCTCTAAGGGACACTTCAAGGGGTATGTAATCCATCCCCTGCCCCAAGGCATGACTGACTACACCTACACCATTGCAAGGCTGCAACCCTGGCTCAGAGCAGCACACAATGATATAGAATGGACCATAAAGCAGCACTGTCACCTTGAACACAAGACAGTAATCTTCAAAAACTGTAGCGTACAGAGTGACCAAAATCATAACAACATATTACATGTTGGAGTGGTCCATTTTGTAGGCGGCACCTCTGCATTAAATACCTTGGTGGAATATTTTTCAAACTTTGTCTCAGAGAAAGGTGTAAGCCCAGGTGAGCTTCCACTGGAACACTAGGCTAGGTTGCGCCCACTTTCTTCTCTGTTTTAATTCCATTACAACATCACAAATTAATTTCTGCCACATTGATCATGCAAAATTATAGCATTATCAGCTCTCAAATCTGTGTGGAAAAACATGTCTTCAAAATTCAACAGTGATCTCATGTCAGGAAGCAGACACTCTGCCAGCCTGGGGTCTGAGGTGACAGCCATTTTTGCTTCCAACGCACATTACTGTTTTTTTCATGAGTACCATCCCAACTTATCACAGTTTCATATATTGCAAAAGATAATGTTTGCTCTGAGTGTTGCCTTTGTCTTCCTGGCAGGGACTGGATGGGAAAGAGCCAACACATGGCTGGTATCTCCATCTCCACCTGGAAATGGCAAGCACCAGAAGTCATGCCATGGAGCATCAGGTTTGACAGAGGGCAGGGAAGCAACACTGGGCACTAACCAGCCACGGTGGGAGACACAGAATAAGCTAAGCAAGGAAGGCCAGTATTGAAACAGCAGCAATGGGATGAAGGAGAGCACCAAAACTCAAATCTCAGCAGCCCAGCTTTTTTCTAACCTAATACGCAGCAAGCAGAAAAGAAAACAGGACTGAGTCAAAACCCAAGCTCTACCATTCCCCTGCTGGAAAGCCTCTCTGCAGTACAGCTCACTCCACAGAGAAAGAGAGAAATTGCATGATGTTCGGATATCTTTCGTCTCTTCACTCATTATGTCATATCATCCTATCCCCATATATGGAGATAGTGTAGAGATGCAAAGTCACTTACTAAAAAAGATTTGTTAACTGCTCAACTTCCCCAAGCTTCATTCAAGTCTGGCACAGACAGCAGCAGGGAGAGGAAGGAGGCAGGCATGTTTTGATCAAAGATTCAAGTTTGTTATTGATTCATCCAAGACAATTTACCTCCCTCTCACCCCTGAATCCTTCCCAGCATCACTGATCCTGTCTCTGGTACTTAAATGAAGCCACAGAATATCCTCCTCAAGACTGCTCTGTGAGAAAGCAAAGGCAATGTATCACTCTGAGAAACTCCATCTTTTCCATCACACACTGGCCTCCTGCCTTCAGGCTCAGTTTACAGCAGAGAACAACTCTGTCATCACTTGTAAACGAAGTGCTTTAATGTGGATATCACCAAGGGATAATAAACACGAACCACAGTGCTGTTTCATAGAGTTACTTCTCTGATGTTCCCAATAGTATGTACTGCTTGCCTGGTGCTTTGTCTCCTAAGATCTCAAGGCAGCAGACTTGCTGTCAACTTGATTGGGAAAAGGGCTTCTCTCCACACCTCAGCCCCAGAATGAGATTAACAGCTTCGAACAGACTTCAGAAAAAAGCAATCAATGCTGGTGGGACTAAAGGAGCTGATGTATAAGTAAAAATAAAATGAGCTTGAAATAGCTGTAAAGCTCAGTAGGTGTACCCAGATTTCTGATAGCAATTAACATATTACCATTAAGCAACCACTCTGCTCTGCACTAGTGCAGCCTCACCTTAAGTACTGTGTGCAGTTTGGGGCACCACAATATAAGAAGGTTATGAAGCTATTAGCATCTAAAACAGGGCTACAAAGATGGTGAAGGGTCTAGAGGGGAAGCCATACAAAGAGAAGCTGAGGTAACTTGGTTTGTTCAGCCTGGGGAACAGAAGGCTGAGGGGAGACCTCACTGCAGTCTACAACTTCCTTGTGAGGGGAAGTGGAGGGGCAGGCACTGATCTATTCTCTGTGGTGACCAGTGATGACCCAAGGGAATGGCCTGAAGTTGTGTCAGAGATGATTTAGGTTGAATATTAGGAAAAGTTCTTCACCTAGAGGGTGACTGAGCACTGGAACAGGCTTCTCAGGAAAGTGGTGATGGCACCAAGGCTGGTAGAGTTCAAGAAGCATTTGGACAACGCTCTCAGGCACATGATGTGACTCTTGGGGCTGTCCTATGCTGAGCCAGGAGTTGGACTTCCATAGAATCACAAAATCACAGAATATGCTGAGTTGGAAGGGACCCACAAGGATCATCGAGTCCAGTACCTGGCCCGGCACAGGACCATCCCCAAGAGCCACACCATGTGCCTGAGAGTATCATCCAAACACTTCTTGAACTCCGTCAGGCTTGGTGCTATGACCAATTCTCTGGGGAGGCTGTTCCAATGCCCAGTCCCTGTGAGTCCCTTCCAACTCAGGATATTCTATGATTCTATGATTATACATAATAATCATGTGATAGCAAAATAAAAAGGCAATCATCTCCAAGTATTGTCAGACTCTCTGAAGAAGAGTTGAGGTGTTATAGGAGGGTAAATCTAATGGACAAGAACAAAAAGAAGGAAACAGACCTAGGATGAGTATTAGTATACATTTATAGGAAATTCATCTAGTACAGGATTCAGAATTGGAGCACTTCTTTACTTGCTACAGGTTGTTCCAGTTTCTGAGACTAAATGCAGAGGAAGATGTCCATGGAGAAACAACTGCCCAGGCTGGAGGGGACTGTATGCTTCACCTATTAATAGGGTGACCAATCTGCATTAGTCTTCCAATCAAGCCAAGCATAATTCTCCATGGAGATTTGGCAGTGGTCTCATATTCAATATCACATCATGTTTAGAGAAAAAATCCAAATCGATTGCTATTCATACATCAGATGGGCAAACAGACACCAGCTGCAGCGTCGCCCACTTACTCTGAATTAGCAATGACTATAATGCAATTCAGGCTTTGAGCTTTTTTAAAATACAAGCAGGGAGAGACCATCATAATGTCTGTGATAATGACTGGGTGTGTGGATCATGGAGCTGAAAATTATTTCTCCTAAACTCCTCTCTTAGAAGAGGACATGTGTTCAGATTTGGCTGGTTTGTTTGAAACCATGCCTGTGTTCATTCATCTCTGCTACATATCCAGTTTGTGCACTGGGACACATTAACACACTGATTTTAGTTCAACAATATAATTGTAAAGAGGTAAAAAGCACACAACAACCTTAAAGTAACCTTCCATTGCTACATTATTTAATAATTTAATAACAATTATAATCTTGAAATTACAATTATACCATGTCGAAGCCTGGATAAGAATGCCAATTTGGCTACAAACTCAAAATATCTCCACTTTTCAGGAACACAAACAAGTTTCTCTTATAGATTCACATTGTAGGCCGAATCCTCACCTAGCATTAACCAGCAACAACGCTGTGCTGTACCAATTTATATCTATGGCAGAAGATGTAGCCCAGTGACTTTAAAATAATCAGATCAGCAAGCCCATCTGCAGCACTGAGCAGAACCATACACAGGTATACATTACACATACCCACTCACTGTGGGTTATGTTTTTATAGAGCAAGCTAACTGAAAGGAGTTAAAACTGCACTGTGATGCATTCAGTCCTTTGATGTCAGCAACAGAGGTGATGGCATTGTTGTATTGGAATCGGATATGAAGGCATGAGCGTGCAGACATGGCTAAGTATGACAGCTGTGCTAATACTTGGAGACTCACATAGTGCAGGATGTACGAGAATTTGTGATTTTCTTGCACTGAGAAAAGACTTTCATCAGCCTCAGCTAAAGGCTGTTGAGGGCAAGGGAGGACATATGCATCCTTCCTTTCAAACTGCACCTGGATGTAGCAGGAAAAAGACTGCTACAATGTCCCCACTACTTTCTGGTCTAAAGCAGCAGTTTTAACAGATGCCGAGTCAGATGAAAAGGATTGCCCTGGCCTTTCACATTCAGGACTGAGCACTAGGTCAGCATCCTTGTGTCACGAGAAAGCCACAGACAGAAGAGGAGGTTGCCTTTCCTTTATGCTGCTAGACAAGCCGAACAAGGGAAGTCCAAGTTTGCATCACCAGAGCACACCTTGGCTCCAGCTCTTAGGCAGCTTCCCACTCTCCCTTCCCATCTCACACAAGCAGTCTAGCACCTACAAATACCTGCATGGGCAATACCACAGCTTGCAGTATTTGTGCAGGCTACCTGACCCGGGTCCTCCACAAGCGTGAGCAGGTACAGCAGCGAGTGCTGAGCACTGAAAGTACAGCTTTGCCTTTACATCTCATTAGCAATGCAAAGTTGCACCCGCAACAGAACCTGCGTAACGTGCAAAATAAATGTGGCCTATTTTTTTAATGCTCTTATTAGCACTAAATACTTTCCCTCTCTAACCAGACACATGGCTGAGAGAGCAAGAGACAAGGGTTCTATCCTTTCTGCATAATCAGGCGGGCCAAGCTATCTGACCCACACTTGCCTCCACCTCCCCCTTTCCAGTTAGTGCTTTCGTCATGTTGAGCTCCTGCGCTGTGGTTTTCAGGCGAATTTCCACTCAGTGCTCAGAGAGCTGAAACCTTTAGATTAATCCCAGATCTGTCAGCCTCCATCATTTTCAAGCAGGGCTGTGAGCTCCAGGGCACTCTGTTACTTTCTCTAGCACTGAGGAGCCTTAAGCCTCTTGCTCTCACTCTCCTGGAGAGTGGGCAGCCCCATTCCTCTCCCTCCCCAACCTGAGATGACCTGAGTCTGTGGCCAGTGTGGTTGCAGCAGAATTCTCTGTGAATCAGATGATTAAATTTTTTCCTCTTTCTCAGTGAAATTTTTCTTGATCTTCAAAGTTCCAAGTCACGTAGAAGCCAAACACAGCCAGCAATCCCCTTGCTCCCTTACAGTACATGGTTGCCCCAGCCCCTAAACTGCAGCTACTCTGGCTGGCACCATAATCCCACTTGTTTTTCTGCAGTTGTGGAAATGAGCCTAAATACCCCACACAGAAACTCTTAAGCCATTTATCTGAAAGCTCAATGCTCCTTCTAGGCTAAACTTTTTTTGCTCAGATCTGTTTTGGTTAGACTGAACCTGCCTGATTCGCCTCAATTTCCTGCCAGGGAAATTTCTTTCTATCCTTTCCTCCTGCTTACCTTTGTGTAGTGGGTTGACTCTGGCCGGACACCAGGTATCCACCAAAGCCACTCTCTCACTCCTTTCTGCAACTGGACAGGGGAGAGAAAATATAATGTAGGGTTCATGAGTTCAGATAAGGACAAGGAGAGATCAGTCACTGATTACAGTCATGGCCAAAACAGACCCAAAGTGAGGATATTAATTAAACTTATTACGAACAGAATTAGAGCAGGACACTGAGAAGTAAAATAAATCTTAAAAACACCTTCCTCTCACCCCTTCCTCCTTCCCAAGTTCTACCTCCCCTCCCCCAGCGGCTCAGGTGGACGGGGAATGAGGGTCAGTTGTTGTTTCTGCTGCTGCTCAGACAGAGGAGTCCTTCCCCTGCTCCCCGTGGTGTCCCGCCAGGGACACAGTCCTTCATGAACTTGTCCAGTGTGAGTCCATCCCGCAGGCAACAGTTATTCACAAACTCCTGCAACATGGGCCACTTTTCCATGGGGTGCAGTCCTTCGATGTCTGTGACAGGCCTGTGCTTTGCCCCTATCAATGACAGGGAAATGATGGGCAAAGAAAAAAGCACAACTGAGGGGGCATGAAATGAAGTAGAAATAAAACAGCAAGAAGTTGAAAGGCCTGTCTCTGAGAAAAAACATTGCATACATTCAGAAAGCCAAACATTGTGAGGAGAGTGGTGCTGGTAGCCATTGCCCACAACTCCAGCACTTTTTCTGGGGTCTTTCACTTCACACAGGTGCTCCAAGATGGGCTAAAGAAACCTGGGAGAGGCCCCATGTGCTGGGCACCATGGCCTGGTTTCAACAGGGACTATTAGAAGCTTCAAGTACAACCCAGGAAGCAAAGCCCCATACACACTACTTGGGATGCTGAGAAAACCATGATTTACTCTGACCCCAAAGGAGCAGGTGATTACGTAGCACTGGAAGGAGGTTTCCCAGCCCATAGCCCCTACAAGCCAGCCATGGGCAGCTGTCATCCTGCCCTCTGAAGCCCTGCTGAGCAGTGACAGGAGAGCTCCTTGAAGTGCCAGGCTCACTGCTCCAGCAGTTATCCTTTCTGTGGATACCTCCTCCTTGTGTGCAGAAAGGGGAGATACTCTGGTGCTGGGTGCTGTGGGAAGAGTTTAACCCTTCAGCATATAACAAATAAATCCCATTGTTCCAGCTCCCTGGCTAGTGTTCCCTCCAGCCTGTGCCTCCTGAATCCCTCTCGAGAGCAGCTGAATCAATGTTTGACTTGTACAAACAGCTGCCTGACTGCAATTTGGAAGGGATTCAGATGGGGATTACGGCAAGGCAGTGGATAAAAATCTATTACATGGCAGTATTTATTTTAGATCCCTGTGGCACTCAGTGTGAACTCTGGCAGCATCTTCTGTTCCTTATTCAGTGGCACATGTGCAGGGGATTGAGAAGAATCACTTTTGGGAGAGTGTGCTGCAGAGCAGCAGGAGCAGCAGGAGGAAAGGACAGGGATCCAAACTGAATACATTGGAAATATATATGTTTCCTAGCCAGACTGACTTGGCTCTACAGTGGATCCTCCCAGAGGGTGGGAACATCTTTAGTTTTCAGGAGAATTTGATATTGGTAAAATTGTATTGCTTTGATAGCCCTAGGGCTTGTGCCAGCTCTGGTTTACCAAAGACCAATGTTTCTGGCTCAGTGCAGCTGCATCTGAGATCTAAATCTGATCCTGTCTTCTCTCTTTGGGCACAGAAACGATCCAAGCCCTGAGTTAGCAGTAGGACCTGCCTGGGAGGAGGAAGCCTGCCTGATCTCAGACCACAAGAGCAACACTGCAGCAAGCCCTACTTTGCTGCTCTCTTCTGATAGCCTCGTAACAAAGGGAGCAGTTCAAGCAAGGGATGAGTGGGGCTGTAGGTGGCAATCTCTGAGATAAAGTGTCCCAGGAACAGGACTGCAAACAACCCACTCAGTGCCCACAGGGGTCACCACCAAACCACCGCTGTTGGCCCAGCCTGGCCGAGCTAGTCAGGAATAGTCTCCTGGGACAGGCAGGAGTACCCTCAGTCCTTTTCCAGTGTACACGCACACGGTCTGCTGGCAGGAGGGAGCATGGGGAGCGTCAGGGCAGTGCTGCAAGATGCTGCTGACTTAACAGGCTGTGACAGGGCTGTCCAGCAGCAAAGAGAGGCAGAGAAGCCACTGCTCCCAAAAAAGAAATAGAGATAGGGGAAAGGTCTAAAGGGACTGAATTACCCATCCCCAGCTTTGTCTTTTCTTGTGTTGAAAGTACGAAATTTTCATCTGCTGGAGGTACATCACATGTTGAGGGAGACAGACCTCTCTACACCAGTGCTGCAATATTTTCTCCCCAGGGTGACAATGCTAAGGGCAAAATGAGCACTGGCCAAGGCTGCCACCGACAAGGCAGCACATGTAGGCACCCAGATCCCTGGCAGCAGCATTTCTGGGCTGAGCGATGCAGAGATGACAGGAACAAATGGACTGGAGAAGGGCTAGAGGAGCCAGAGCTAGTTTGGGCAGCCCTGGTGATGAGGGACCTGCCCTGAGCACAGCCATGAACTTCAAAGCCTAAAGTGGCTCTGTCCTAAACACTTAACAGCTCCCTCTGGGGACTGCTCACGTGGCTGGATCTGTGCTGGAGTCAACCCCACACCAGTGAATGAGGCTCTCCCATGAGGTGCCTGCACAACAAGGTAGCAGAGCCTCTTCTTCCTCAGGTCTTCTCTTTGCAGAAGTCACTGCCCCTCCTGCGTAGCTGTACAGGTGACTGCCTTGATGGACAGGCTTTAAATTAACCAGCATTGCTGGGGCCTGGAATGCTGGGTCATTTACTCAATTTAGCAATTTGAACTCTTAGTTTAAATTTTGCTTTCTGTAATAGAGAGGTAAGCCTGACCTACAAAGATGCTGGGAAACTTAATGAATGGAAAGCTTACACTGTGCTTTAAGATCACCAGGGAGAAGATACAAGGGACCAGCAAAATATTGCAATAGATGTAACATTTTGTCAGATTATAGCAAATTTTAAAGTACTTCATGCACCAATCTTTATACATAAAGATGTGCTCTATCATACATGATTTCTTAAAGGACCCATGCTGCATTAAGGAGAACTAAACTTCTGGAAGGATAGTACGAAGATGTCATAACTCAGGTTTCTGTCTCATAGACTCATTTCCCTGCACTTCCTCTTTCACTACAATCCACATTTTTGCTATCCCCCATTTCACCCTGTCTTCCTCTCTCTGCTGTTGTGAAGTTATTGCTCACTGGGTTTTGTTTTCATGCAGAAGCCAAAAAGCGTAAGAAATAACATGGAGCCCCAGAGGCAACCACACCGGGATGGCAGCATTCACATCTTTTCTCTGGATGCTCTGACTGCCTTCAGGATTTGAGACAGGGCTAGGAATCTGGGACTCTCCCAGCTTTGTGTGCTGCTTCCGTGGCTGCACAGGCTTTCTGCAGGGACCAGGCTGAAGTCTCTGTGAAGGAGAGCTTCACTTTTGTGTCATGGAAGAGCCTGCATCCTTGTGAGTGTAATTTGGTCCACCTCAGTCCCCAGAGACCCTGGCTTACCTGAGCAAGCCCAGCTCCCCTGCCCAAAGGGAGACAGTCGGGCATTACGTTATATTACTGCTAATGAAGTTGCTTTGTTTGTTCTGTTGCTTAGGGGAATAAGCTAATGTCTCAGAATGCCCTTTAACAGTATTTGTCTTTGTTTATTAAATATTTATTTTGCAAGATAAATGTGGATAAGGAACCCCTATCAGGATTCCTTCTGGGACGAGAGGGTGCTAAGAGGAAAAAATGGGTAGAGATTGAGGTTGAGTTCTTATCCAGAACCGAATACAGCACCCATCCTTTCTAACAGTGTAAAAGATAAACAGTTTCATTTTCCTATTCTCAGAGTTTATTCCCCAGCAGCCAAAAGAAAGTAGATGTGACATGCTTAGAAGTCTACTGCTTCTCTTTGCCTGGGGCCTGGCACTCCTTCCCCCCTGTTGGTGCAAAATCACTGTGCTTCCCAGCACAATGAAAGGGAATCCTACAGTCTGACTGCTCCAAGGAGGATTTGGCAGGGCAGGAGGGGAAAGCAGGATGGCAATGGTATAGGAAGCCTTCAGCAGCAGTATGGAAGGAAGGGAAGAGGGGAAAATCACAGGGACGTATCACAACTAGGATTAGCCTGTTCACTGGTGGCCTTGCAGGCTTCATACACACTTGCTTGGCCTTTCTTTGGGTTAGCAAATGGCAGAAGAGAAATACAAATAAATCCTAGAATGTTAAGAAGTTGGAATGGACATTAAAGATGATCTAGTCCCAATCCCCCCACCATGGGTCAGGACACCTCCCACTAGACAAGGTTGCTCAAGGCCTTATCCAACCTGCCTCAAGGCAACACTAAGCAGTTAGGAATAGAAGTGGTGCTGCTCTCTTACACAGCCATGTTGTGTGAGTCAGAGTGAAGATGCCATCTCCTCTCTACCCATGCACGTGGCTGGCATGTGAATCTGGCCTTTCTCCTTGGAGCCCACTGCAGCTGTTTGCAGAAAGAGATTCACCCCCACGGCATCCTTCTGCTGGGAGGGGTGACTCCTCTGGCCTCTCTCCCATGGAAGCAGCTGTAAGGGAGGAATAGCCATCTTCCTGAAGTGCATGGGAATAGAGCTGAGAGGGAGTGGTGTGGATTCAGCCTCCAGCCACCTGCTGTACAGAACGAATGGGCAGATCATTACCAGAGAGCTCTGTAATTTCACTTCGCAAATGCTTGCCCGCTGGCACAGAGCCTGAGGAGGGGAAGGGGAGAGGGTGGTTGCTCACAGCTCTGCATGCCAAAAAGCCATTTTACCATGCATGAGGCCACCAACACTTCTACAGCTGTGAGACTTTCCAAGTTTAACCCTCTCTGCGGCTCCCCAAGACAGATTTTTTGGGGGGTAACGCGGTGGGGTGGAAAGAGGGGGCAGAGAGGGAAGGAAGAACAAGGTGTTGTTGGAAGAAGAGAGGAAAGCAATACAAGGAAGGGAAGAGGACTCTGGCTAGGGAAAGGGGTGCATGGAGGCCATGGAGGTATGTCAAGACAGGAGTCCCTGCAAGAGTTGCATGAAAAGAAGACTCCATCCCCAAGCTCTCCCAAGCAGACAAGCTGCATGTACCCTCTGGGTACTAACGGCAAGAGCGAAGAAGAGCCTGCTTGGGACTTTCTGCTAAATGCACTAGAGCTTTGCAAGGCCTGCTTGTGGAGAAGTCTGGCTCACGTATACATGCTGTGTGCAACTGCAGCAGCCTGCCATTCCTCCTGCCTTCCCCACCTCTCCAGAGGTTTTTAATTTGTGGACAAATTTCAGCTAAATCTTTGGCACAGCTACATCTCTATCTGTTACTATATTTTCACAAGTTTCATGAAATCAGGCAAACCAATAGCAGGACAGAAACCAAGTTTCTATGAGGGGACATGTAAAGTGTAAATTCAGCTGTAATATCACTAGCAGAGAACCCATATAGGAGAGCACTTTGATGAATGTGTCACAACAAATTTCAAACTCCAACTCTATAAAAAATAGTTTTTCAGCCAGCAATTGTACAAAACCACAATAATTTGAGTAAGCTGGACCCCCAGGTTCTGCTCCATGCTAATACCTGCTCACTTTCTAATTCTGTTTGAGCCCATGCCCCAGAGATGTCCCTCCTCTGAGGTGCACATCAGAAATGGCAGCAAGCTGAACCCACTGAGAACAAGTGTAAACCCAAATGCTCACTAATCATCGCCTTTGAAGAAAGTCTCCCTGCACTGCAACCTCTGAACCCCCACACACACTGCCAGAGGATGGCTGCATCCAAGGGAGGATCTCTACAGAGATCTGTGCAGACCTTCCCAGGCAGCAGGGCCTTTACTGAACTGACTTGGATTGCACCAAGAAACTGGCAGGTTTGCACCACACAGACCTGCAGGTCTGGCAAAGGTGTGGTCTAAAAGGTCACATGTGGCCAGGGTACTGCACACCAGAGAGGGAAGAAAGGGCTCTAGTGCTTTCCACTTTTCCCTTAATCTTCTAATTTCTGCTGGTAGACCTATGCCCATGTGGGAAGAGGTTTCCAGGACAAAAGGGAAACAAGGCTTGATCCAGCTCCCACTTCCCTAGCAAGCTGGGAAAGCCTGTTCTGCTTAAGCACCTCTAGACATTCCTTCTAAGTTCAGGTAGCTCCAAAAAGAGCAACCTTAATGCTTTTCAAATACAATTCCCCAGCCTTGCCTTAAGGGCTCTGGCTAAAGTAAGCAACATGCCAACATCAGAAACATTTGAGAAAAAAAAAGTATAAGTCATGTGGAAGCAGGTCTTTGGTATCCATGGCCAGATGCTGTCCTTTTTATAGCAGAACACCTGTTTTCTACTTCTCAATTTCTAATAGTATAAGACACAAGAAAACTAGATCCACCCTGGTCACCTGATCTATTGTACCAGTAAACATGTATCCCAGTTCTGTGGGCACTCTTAGATGCTTCAGTAGCATCCACAACGTACAGGATATTTACTGGTCTTGAAGTCACTTTAAGAAGCAAATTTTAATGTAATTTCATGACATTTTGATGAGTCACATCATTTTACTACAAATTTGCATCAGCCCTTAATTTTTTAATTTTTTCTAAAACTGTGCTATGAGTTTTTCAAACATCTAATTAGGGGATAATTGCCCTGAAAAGCTCCAATCTGTGCCCCTTGATCCTACACATATACACAGAGGCTTGACTCCAGCATCAGGGCTTTAAATATGAAAATAGACAAGGGACAGGCAGAAGGCAGACAGTGTAAAATGACAGGCAGAAAGGAGATAAACCCCAGGATAACTACATGTTGTGATTTTTATTTTTTTTCTTCTGTTTCTCCTGAATTTTTCATCCAGCTCTCACCCATTCACAGCATGGTGCGGTGACAGGTGAATCTTTTCTTGGCAGAGCTGAGAAACTAGAAATCTTAACTTCAGAATTTTAGAAAGAGTCCCTTCAGTCATGCTAACACCGCTCAGTGTGATATTGGAATACAGCTGGGAACTAATGGGTCAGAACAAAAAATTTTCCCCACACTGGAAAAATGTATGTATTGCCGTTGATTGCTTCATTTCTTTCCAAAGTACATGAAGGAGATTTCTTGTCAATAAGATTTCAAGAAAAGGTGGGGGGGGGGGGAAGAAGAAGAGCAAAAAAAAGGCTGAGACTTTCTATATTTAGTAGCTTCTGCGTTTTGGCACATTTGCTGCTTAAAATACCTAAATGCACTTATCGGTGGGGTGAGGGAATCGGTATTCTGCTTTTTACCATCCAATTATCCAAGCAACAAGATAGGTAGATGAGTGCAGTTTGATATTCCGTGGCACTTGTTTGCTGAACACAGAGCATGTAAATGCCCGTTTGCAGAACACAGCACAGCCGGCTGCTGTGGGGTCAGCACTTAGCCAAAGTGCTTGGCAGCACACCCGGCAGCCTGAGGGGGTTTGGTTGTCACAACCAGCCATGTTTGGTGCCTGCATCTCTGAGGAATGCTGCTGATGCTACTGCAGAATTGTGCTGCCCACATGCATTACGGCGTGCAACCCGGCTTACTCGAGTTACGTTTTGGACCAGGATCTAAGGACAAGTTTCCTTGTGTTGGTTCTGAGTTTCAACCTTCTCTGTGTGTGACTGATCATCAGGGTTTCCTGAGACTGACTCAATCTTCCCTTCAGCATAAATAATACTAGTAGCAAGTAACTACCTCCAAGCATGAAGCAGATTTTATGACTACACATGAAGCTGCTGAGAGCTGTTGGTTTAAAGTGCTGAGCCGTATCCTTTTAACAGGAGAGCCCTGAACCTAAGGTAGAAATTATTCTTAAAGAGCAGTGTAACAACAAATATGGATGTGCAAGGGCAGCTCTAGTCACAGTGATCTAGTCTCCCTTGTCAACAGAGTAATAGGGCTTGGGAGGCAGTGGGGGCAATGTCTTGACTCTAGAGAAGCTTTTGATATTTTGACATGTGACATGATATTCAAGAAAAGATTGTCTAGATGAACCTACTCTGGGATAATAACATTTGGTGAGAAAACCATTTCTTTAAAATAGTTATCATTATTTCATTGCCAGTTGAAAGGTATATTGAGTGGATCCTACAGGTGTTCATTGGAGGGCCCAACACTAGTCAGTGTTTCCATTAATGACTTGGATAATGGAATAAAGAGTATACTTATTAAATCTGCAGATGACATCAAGCTGGGAGGGACTGAATACACCAGAGGACAGAAATAGACTACAAGACAATCACAGCAAATTGGACAAATGATCTGAGAACACAGGATGAAATTCAACCAGAACATATTCATGTAATTACACTTAAGCAGGAATAATCAACTTCATAAATACCGAAAAAGAAACAGCTGTCTAGGTGGCCATTCTACAAAAAGGAGCCTAGAAGTTACTGCATGTCACAGTTTGAAAAACAGTAAAAAACATGCCTCACCACCACAGGACAAATGAGTATCATATTGGATACTCCAATGTCAGTCTGACAAACCTGTGATGTAGGTTTTTCCCTGAAGGATTATGCCCAGTGTTGGGTGTCCCACTTTGAGACAGAGGCCAATTGTAGAGAGCCCAGGGGATAAGAAAGAGAATGGGCAAAGATTTAGGATTCACAGCCAACAAGAGCAGACGAAAAAACAGAGGATATCTAGATAAAGAAAAGATCACTGAAGGAGCACACCATAACAGTTTTCAAATATCTGAACAGCTGCTACAAGGAAAAAACTAATCAGTTTTCCATGTCTGTGCTGAATAAGAGGCAATAAATTCAACTTCAGCATGGAAGATTTGGGTTACTCTGTTAAGAAGAGGGAAGCACTGGAATAGATTGCCCAGAGTTCAGTCAAAATATTGTCAAGGGCAAAGGAAGTGCAGCTTGACATGCCTGGGGCAAGGAGATGGACTAGATGATCTCTCAAAGCCCCTTCCAATCCTATTTCCTATAACTTTTTGATCAGCAGTAGCAAGTTTAAACAGAAGCTGTTCACAGAACTCTGCATTCCTCCCCCCCCCCCATCAGATATTTTTCACAATGAAAAGGGAGAGTTTGGGTTCTTACAGTACAGCAAAACACACGCATCATTTCCACAGGTTCAGCAAATCTATTTTCTGAATATGTCAGACACACATTTAGGTGCTCTCAACCCTATGTGGAACAGAGCCTGGGACATTAATTTTTCAGCAACAAAACCACAGTCTTCTTCTAACAAGCCTGTGTAAATGTTCCTAGGGGTGACTACAGAGTCTTGGAGCCCTGTGGTTCCCTGCACATGCCTCCCTCGCTCCATAGTCCTGGCCAGGAAAACTGTTTATATCCCAGGCTCACTGGTCTGCACAGTTCCAAAACCAGAAAGTTTTTGGGGGTTGTTTTGTTTATGTTTTCCTGTGGAAATTTCTCATACACTAAATCTAATATACTCAAAAAAATTAAGGTCATATCTAGAAAGATTATAAAACCCTAAAAACCAGCGTCAGTCTCAGACTCCAAGCATAGGACCAGTGGTACCTATTGTTTGCAACAGCTGTATTTGAAATCAGCCCCCCATCTCCTTATGAGAAGAGAAGAAGTCCTTCTGCCAAGAACTAGAGCTGTTGCAGGACCTATTGTGCAGGCAGATGTCACACTGTTCTTCTGGAGAGCAGAGTGTGCTCACGGAAATGGGAAGAGAGCATGTGCTCGGAACACCATGGGTTATGGAAGTGTACACTACCAAGAGGAGTGGTCACAGGACTGTAACTAGCAGAATTAGGGCACACAAAGACATATCGCTTCCCTCTTAAGTGATTATAAAACTTTTCTGGTGTTATGATCAGGAGTGAATGAAACACACCCTCCCATGCCACAGATGTGTCTCCATATGGACCCAAGGTGATTCTCACTAAACTGAAGGTCAGGCTCCCTGTTCAGTCTGCCAGTGATGAGGATCATTAAGGCCATTTCTGAGATCAACCATAAATTCACAGACCAGCAGCTAGCAAAGTCAACAAGTAACATATTTTGATGCTAAAGAGCTTCTGAGAGAAGCTGTCAGCTGGCCCCAATTGTCCCAGCTCCTCCTGTGAGGCCTCACCTGTGGCTGGAGGGTTTTGCCTCCCTGCACTCTGGCTCTGTCTCTCTGGCAAGGGGCTCGTGCTTCTGTACACTGAGCACCCCCACCTCCCACGGAGTTACAGGAAAGGAGGGCTCAAGGCACCTCCTTAGGGTTGGCCAAGCAGGGAATAGAGTCCTGCTGCCACCTCATCTGGGGAGATGTGGGTCCCTGCAGCCTGTCTAAGTGGCTGGAACAGGACACAACTACGCTTTTCTTATCAACAAACTCAGGCGGGGAATGGGGCTCCTGTGGGGCAGAGGACTATCTCTGTGGCTGGCCATCCTTCCTCTCTCATCTCTTGCCCACAGCCACCCCCAGCAATGGTCCCAACTCTGGCTGTGCCCCTGTTGCTTGAGGTAATTACAGTAATTATACCTGCACTCCTCAGCTCAGACACATAGTCACTTATGTGCCCATTCATTTGCAAATCAAATCCGCCTGTGGATTTTTTAAAAAAGAAAGGAGTAGGGAGGGCAAAGATACAAATGAAGAAAGAAACTGCGATTCCTGCAACAACACAACAGGAATTGAGGAGCCATTGAGCAGCACCTGGTGTTTTATTTAGCACCCCGTGTGAGGGCTGAGGGCTGGTCCCAGCTCTGACAGACAGGTCTCTGCTGGGTTATAGCACTAAGCCAGAGTGGAGAGTAAAGAATGAATTACATCAGCCTCCCCCCGTGCCTGCCAAATTGTCTCAATCAAGGTTCACCGGAGAGCTCGAGATACTGCCTGGCGCTTGAGAACTCACTTGCTGAAGAGCAGGAGAGCTTCCTGGGCACCTGCTGTTCCCAGCACAGCAGGATGCCCACATGGGCACCGTAAGCCTCCAGCAACTGCTCTTCTCAGTGCGGGTTCTACTCATTTCTTGGGCAGGTTTTATACGGACAAGGTGCTGCAGGATCAGCTGTGGAAACAAATCTCTTTTCATGCCTGGGAGGCTTTCCAGCAGTGACTCTTGAAGAGCCATGGCCAGACATAAGCATGCAGTTCAGGTCGCCTCTCTGCTAAGGATAAATTTGAGGTCAATCTTCTGAACAAAGAGGGGGGGAAAAGGGTAACCAGAAAAAAAGGGGTAGAAATGGCTTCCTAATTGTTTTCAGGTGCTTTGAAGAAGAAACCGAAGCAAGAAGCGGAAGCTGTGATGTGCCTTGCCAGCTGATACTGGGACCAATGTTGTACTGCTGCCGTGCAGCAACGTAGAACAGATGCTTTTTGTCACCCAGTACTGTGTATACGGTTTTGAGGAGAAAAATACAAAACTGTTATATTTGCCTTTTACTGCCAATGGATATAGGCAGTGAAAGAGAGCAAGGGGCAAAGAGGCAGCCTGGTTCCTTCGCACTAAATGCAGCAGTTTAATTCCGCTGCACTGAAGCATTTTCACACCAGCCATTACACCAGTTGTTCAGTGTAGCCACACACTTCTGAGCCTGTTCAGGGTGTCCCAGACGGCAGAATTTCCCACTGTGCGATGTTTTGACACTTCAACATCAGGGCTGATTTCTCTCATTGCATATGCTGGAAAGGCAGTCCAGAGGCTGCAGAAGTCCAAGAGGTTGAGAAGGTGAGGATAAACGAACTCCCTGCTAAAGTATTACAAGTATTTAAGAAAACTTAAAGTAGGCGATGTTTCCCATTACCAGAGTAACATCATAACAGAAGATGTTTCTTATCACTGTATGCTTTGTACACAAAACATTGCATATCTGCATAGGCAAGAGAGAATGGACAGGAGCAGAAGGTAGAGAGGCCCTCTGAACGCCATGGGCAGGCAGAGACGTAGTCAGAGAAACATGTCAGAACTGTAAAACATTTCTATTTGCAGTTAATATCTAACTGGAATTTTTTTAGTGACATGAAAGCAACAAATTCATTTTGATATAACAGATTGAAAAATGCAACCCCCCCCAAAGTAATGCCTTGTTTCCAGGCAAGAAATATGAAATGAATACAGCACAGATGTGAGCAACATGTAACTGCAGAATGGCAAATGAGAGAGTCTCCAAGTCCTTTAGGTGACGTGCTTGAAAGGGTTTTCCATCTCCCAGGAGGCTGATTGCTGGGGGAGGAGAGAGAGGGCCTGCAATTAGGTTGATTAAAATAGTGGTCCCAGCATGGTCTGTTCTTCACTGTTGCCAGGAGACTAGAAGGCTGGGATGAACAGTTCAAACTTTTTGTAACAAAAATAGGTGTTTACTTCCACACTATATGATCTTGGCCCTCTCCAAGGCTGAGCATTCTCCATCAGTCTGTAAGAAAAAAAATCCCAACCCAACTTCACTTTCTTAGACCTGCGTTAAGGTGGATTTACTGCGTTCAAAACTGCACCAGTTCTTCCCTGCCTCCACCTTGCCAGCCCAGCACCAAATTCCAGGCTCTACGCTAACCATTCAGTGTCTGTTCTTACACTTTTTGTGATATTAATCTTGTCTTTCCTTCCAGATCTTGACCCTAATCCCCAGTAGGCAGGTCAGTGCCAGGTTACTTGCTCCTTCCACAGAATATACGTCCAAAGAAAAGACTGGGCAAGGGGCTCAGCTGATGGGTGAGGACATTGAGACGGGCAGCCACACACAGTTTACTTAGTGGACATGCAATAAGTCAGCGACTTATGTTGGAAAAGGTGAAAATAATACTTCAGGAAAGAGAAGATCTTGATGGAGAAACCAAGCCAGGCTATCTTACGAGCTTTTTCCATTTTTTCCCTCCATTTTCCCAGTTGACACAAAAGTGAAAGGAAACACTGAGTATACTGGTGGGAGATGGTTACAGCCTGAAGAGAAGCCCTACTTTTTTCTGCAAATCCCTTTTAGTTACCATCCCCAAAGCATTCTGAAAAAAAAAACACAAACCCAAAACAACAACAAAACCAAAAATAAGTCTGTAGTAATAACTGTTCCAAAATTAAGAGCTGGAAGATCTTCATGCAATTGAAACAGTTCTGTAGCCTGACTTACATCCTTTTAAGTCTCATCTTCCTAAAGCAATGTCAGGCAGAGGGGAATCACACAACTACCTGAAAGTTTCCTGGCTAAATCCTGTAATATGCATGAGGCCTCCATAGTCACCTCACCAAGTTTGCTGGCAATTTGGGTGGAGAAGTGGCACCATTCACAGCAAACTGTAGCCTGAGAATGAGGACAAGCAGCAGGAATGCTACCAGAAAGTCTGGTTTGGTCCTTAGTCTTCAGCTACTTAACTAGACTTAGATTGGACACCAGCCGTGTTAGTGGCCCTTCTCTGCCTTTGCTCCAACAGCAGTATTGTGAACAAGGATCTCTGGCAGGTACATCCAGAGACTCTGGAGGGGCTCAGATGGGAGCATGAAGGCACAGCCACATTAGCAGAGGATACAAACCGACTATTATTAGCACTAAGAAAAGAGCCTCAGATTTCTTCCCAGCATTTTAATAGAACTGTTTCTGCTTCAAAACCGCCTTGACCAGATGTCAAGGACACGTTATAAAGGCAGGTCAATCCAGGTGTGAGGCAATGTAGCATAGAGATAGCCGTTGAAAGACTACCAGAAGCAAAAAATCTAAGAACACACACAAGAACCTTAAACCCTGTAAGCTCACAATGGAATTACTAAATGAATTGCTTCCTGCAACCTCAGATGCTAATTTACTTATGTGTTTTTTTACTTAACATTATTAATCCAAAATAAAGTAAATCTAATTTAATGCCCCACCACAGACTCCAAGCATGTTTTGCCTAGAAAGCTTTTGCTGCTAGCCAGTACCTAGACACCATATCAGGAATAGTATAATTTTACCTTCTAAGTGGCTTTAGTCTTACAAGTTATGAAAACAGTAAATTGAGAAACAGGTAGAGGATGGGCCTTCACTCATTTTGTCAACTAGCTACAGCTACCTACCCTTCAACAAAGGCTACTGGGAGGGTAACAGACCCCAGAGAGATGCACCACCGTATGTTAACATTATCCAACAGATACTTCTCAGGTTCATTTCCTTACTTTGCAGGAAGGGAGAGCCAGCCATACAGCCCAAGGGTGCTTTTCTAGCTTATCTTAACAAATTCTTATTTATTTACAAAATCTTCTTGGATAGCAGCCTCCTAGTCTGGCTTATACTCCTTCCATCTTCCATGTGCAATTTAAGAAAGATATTAATCAATTGGAGAGCATCCAAAGGAGGGCAACAAAGATGTGAAGGACCTTTGAGGAGAAGCCATATGAGGAGCGGCTGAGGGCACTTGGTGTGTTCAGCCTGGAGAAGATTGAGGGGAGACCTCATTGCAGTCTACAACTTCCTCCTGAGGGGAAGAGGAGGGGCAGACACTGATCCCTTCTCTGTGGTGACCAGTAATAGGACCCAGGGGAATGGCCTGAAGTTGTGTCAGGGGAGATTTAGGCTGGATATTAGAAAGGGGTCCTTCACCCAGAGGGTGGTTGGGCACTGGAACAGGCTCCCCAGGCAAGTGGTCACAGCATCAAGCCTGAGAGAGTTCAAGAAGCACTTGCCCAATGCTTTCAGGCACTTGGTGTGACTCTTGGGGATGGTCCTGTGCAGGGCTAAGGGTTGGACTTGATGATCCTCGTGGGTTCCTTCCATCTCAGTATATTCTGTGATTCTGTGATCTTGGGTATTGCTCCTCTGACACTGTTTGTTCCTCAAGTTTCTAAAGGGTCCTTGCGGCTAAGATAAACGTCTGCCCCATTTGTTGCAGCATTAGGCATGAAGGAGCCCAGGGAGGGAGGGAGGGAGGAAGGCAAGCAGGCAGGCAGGAAAGCAGGCAGGCAGGCAGGCAGGAAGGAAGGAAGGAGTGAGTATGGGCTCACTACAGAACCTGAAAAAGTCAAGACTGCTTTGTAGGGTCTGCACAAACAAAAGCTGTGATTTAGCATCTTGCCAGCAAAGCAGGTGGTGAATTTACAGGACTATGCCTGAAAAACAGTTTTGCCACAATTTCTATCACTTCACGAAAGCTCTTTTCTTCCGCCTTTATGACCTTTGCCACTGATTGTAGGAGAGGAGGATATTTGTCTCAGCAGATAAATGGCTTCGCAGATCCAGAGAAATCTGCAAAGTTATTGAGTAGCTGACACAAGGGGGATTAACAAGAGCATGGGTTATCTTCATAATAAATACAGCCTGCCATGGCCCTCCATATTTAAGAGCAGCCTCTCAGGGTCAATAGGCTTGGTAGCTTTGGTCAGTCAATAAGACCTAGTACTAGTCTCAGCAAAAGTGTCAGATGCTGCTTAATAAAACATGGTTTATGTTTTCAGTCTCCCAGAGGCACTTCTGCTGCAAGCTTCTCCTCACATGGCCAAATCCTTTAGAAGCTCAGGGAAGAAAACAGAGGTGATAGTGAGCCAAAAGGCAGAAATGTTTTAAGCCTGTGTGAGCAATTGTGCTGATTTCAGTTGGAGTGGAGTTAATGTCCTTCACAGTGGCTAGTGTGGGGCTGTGTTTTGGATTTGTGCTGGACACAGAGTTGATAATATAGAGATGTTTTTTTTATTGCTGAGCAGTCCTTTCACAGAGCCAAGGCCTTTTCTGCTTCTCATACTGCCGCACTGGCGAGGAAGTTGGGGGTGCATGGGAGGTTGGGAAGAAACACAGCCTGGACAGGTGACCCAAACTGACCAAAGGGATATTCCATATCATATGACATCATGTTCAGTATATAAAGCTGGGGGGGAAGAAGGAATGGAAAGGTTTGGAGTGAAGGTGTTTGTCTTCTCAAGTAACTGTTATATATGATAGGCCCTGCTCTCCTGGAGGTGACTGAACACCTGTCTGCCCGTGGGAAGCAGTGAATTAGTTCTTTGTTTTGCTTTGCTTGTGTGCATGGCTTTTGCTTTCCCTATTAAACTGTCTTTATCTCAACCCATGAGTTTTCTTGCTTTTACCCCTCCAGTTCTCTCCCCAGTCTTGCTAGTGGGTGAGTGAGCGACTGACTGTGTGGGGCTTGGCTGCTGCCTAGGGTGAAACCACAGCAGCAATGCATTGATGCACAATATCAAAATTCCTCTCAGTGACACGGGGTGAGGAGGAATACAGGCAGGCAGAAACTTCCACAGAACACAGCTCCCTCCAAAAGCCTATGCACTGCTTTGATTTTCTCACACCTTGTCACACTCATCCTCAGCTGCCATCACACACCATCCCAGACCCACAAACAATGTACAAGACAGGATGAAGGTACCCTCACAAATTCATTGTCAGGCTTGCAAACAAGTCCAAGGAGAGATCCACTGTCATGCATTCAAAAGCCACCACCATCTCCAGGAGCAGGACTTCCCCTAGCCACCCTTCCCTTGGCTTTTTCACAGACAGAGATACTTGCCTTTCTCCAGGTCACCAGACAAAACAACCCTGCTCCTTGGGACACCCTCCCTGCTCTGGGCTCTGCCCCCTGTCCCCTCTCCCCTTCCTTCTCCACATAGCCCATGTATCACACCAAATGAGGTATCAAAGCCTTCAGCAGATGCACTCGTTAACTTCAGAGAGAGAAAAGGCAGCCAGAATCTAGAGCTGCAATCTCCTTATAATTTGTAATGAGTTGATGGGAAAATATTTTTGCCTGATTAGAATCTTTAACAAGCTCCAGATTATTATGAATGGAATCTGTCTGGCCTTCCATTTTGTCCCATCCATAATGGCAGGGCAGCTTCTAGTATTCCCCACATATCTCTTACCCTCAGCCCAGCAGGAGGAGATATAGTCACTCTTCACCCATCTGTACCACACTCTGAGAACAGCAAAAGAGAAATAGTGCTGGTATCAATATATCAGTCCTTGCTGTAATTCAGAGTTAAACTTTCTGCTGCTTGGGAAAAAACTTCAGTCACCAGCGAAGTCACCAAAGACGTCAGCCGAAGAACACTGAGTCATGCTGCACCACGGAGTGCATCGTGCTTGGGGGTTTTGAGACCCTTTAACAAGTGCTTGGAACAAAGATGCTCTTTCTCCATTGTATTTTACATATTAAAAAAATTTTCCCCCTGAAGCAATGAGTACTGTTGGATAATCCCACTGGCAGAGGAAAACTGCAAAATATGTATTTACAAAAAAGCATGCAGTCAATACTGCATGGTAAGCACAGGGCTGAGGATTCCCAAGGCTGAAATGCACCTCAGGTGCTGTCACACTTTCCCCAGGTATTCTTCCTGCTGGCAGCTTCAGGAAGAGACAGAGAGGCCAGGACAGAGAATGTCCCATCATCCCTGCAGGGTGCATCTACAAGGCTGCTTTCTGTATCACATAGATAATTTTCTGGTCTTCTTTCAGCTTGGGACTGCAGATGCCCCCACGAGACCCTATCCCTCAGCAGCCTCCATCTTCCCCCAGCACTGCAGGCCCACCAGACAGTGGTGACAATTGGAGGAGCCAGCCCTTCTCCACCCCATGTGTAAAGTCTGGGGCTTTATACAATGTAGAGTCCTCCACCTTCATCTCCTGTCCATTTGTCTCCATATCAAGACCCTCCACTCTGCCTCCTCCAAATTCTTCAGCCAAAGTCCTCGCAGACCTCATTCTTGACTCCCTCTCCAAAAGTCATGCCAGCCAGCAGTTTCCCTCAGCAAGTTATTCCTTCCTCTACAGTGACCACCAGCATCTTTTCTCTGGCTTCCCAACAGCCCTTTCTACAGCCCAAACACCAGGTTAGTGAGTAGGAGAGGACAGGAAAGGTTCTTCAAACCCAAATTACTTTATAACAACTGATGCACTTGGCATGGAAATTGTTTTAAGTTAGTCCCTTATAAACACACAGCAGTGCATTTTGAATGAGTGGTAGGGTGAGAGGGAGAGATTAAAGAGAGTGAAGAAGGAAGGCAGGAAGGAAGGAAGAGCCACCAGTCCTGACCCAAGCATCAATCCAGCTGATGGAGTGTCCACAGTCCTACGGGCACACACCCTGGCTTTGTGGGGGTGCCTTTGTACTGATAAGTTTTCCCCACCCTGGAGATAAGTTTCTCTCTTATCTTCTAGGCCTCTACAATACCTTCACTGTATTTTAAACATCCTCTTTGGAACTTACCTGCAGTTGACTGGAACTGACCTTGGAAACTGAGTCTTGGTGACTCAAGACAAAGCCTTATGTCTTGGTGATTCAACTCCAGCCCACATAACTCAATTGCCCAGGATGATCTAGTGATGTCATGGAGCCAAGTGATTCCTATGACTAGGAGGGCTTGGACAGGACACCTTGGTGACCCACTTGGTGACTCAGTCTTTGTGAGCACTGTATGACAAGGAATGACTGGCCCAGAAAGACACAGTCCATTGGTCAGTCACTGTGCCCCACATTGGTTATAAAGGTTTCAAGGTACTCAATAATTAGTGAAAACAGGCACAGCTGCATTATATGTAAATACATATATATTTATAAATGTTAAGAGATATTAACTTGCTTGTTAAAAATGTAGAGCTACTATAAGCAAAAGTATAGAGTAGGAAGAAAACTTCTCCACTTGGCAAGTCTTAAGTGGTGTCCATTTGTGTGGCTTTTCCATCACCGTCTGGGCCAGCCAGGGAGAATTGCTTTTACAGGCTTCAGGATGGACTAGACAGAGCATTGGTCTCATCAGTTTCATGTCAGAAATGGCGGCTTTTAATTGTAATTAGTGTTAATATTTTAATTACTTTTTTTCCATTCAGACATCACCATTGCCCTTCATTCTGTGTAATGCCAGATGTTGGGGCACATGGTTTGTCCTTCCAGCAAAACAGAACTAGAAGATTTGTGCCTGGGAATAGTCTACACATTTGCTTTATGCACACAGCCCTGGGGCAAAGGGATGAAGAGGATGCAAGTCCTCTGTCAGGAGCCTCAACCCAGAACTGGTGTGGATTTCCCCTTGAACTAACATTAATAAAAGCCAAAAGCAGAACAGTAGTGCTTATAAGGCTCTCTAGGTCTCCTGGCTCTGTCCCAAACCTTGCAAAACCCCTGTGCCATATCACCTCCTTCCATGGCCAAACATAAGAAAAATAACTTGAAAGACTATGTGTAGTGGGATCATACACTGGCATGTGCCATAACAACATAAACATATCCTGTCTCTTGACACTGGTTATACAATTTTTAACTAAGGTATTAATACTCAGGACTCGCAGTGCTTTTAACCCCTATACACCAAAGCCCTTCTATGGAATGAGGTGCTGTGTAGGCTGCTAGAAGCCCACTAAGATTTAGGAATAGTGGCTAATATACTCACTGACACTGAAAATGTACAGAAAAGTGACAAAACCCTCTGCCCAACATGCAGCTGGTTTGGTGTGAAGCCCAGAACGGCTTCCCTGGAGTAAGAGAGTGTGGAGTTCAAAAACATCTTTATGTTAATACTACAATATTAACATCCCAATACAGGCAATGAGGACAGAGATTAAACAGCACTCTGTTCTCCCATCCTCTCCCCTTTGTAACTGTAAAGTGTTTGTGTGTTTATGGGCAGAGGCTGCAGTGTCCTTTTGTGGAAGGATCAGTGGGCAGCTGTTTTCCATTGAGCATGTGAGAAATCAATGACCAAATGAGGGTGATGGTGGAGGCTGAGTTCTATCCTGATATAACAAATCCAGTCATCTTCTGTCCCTCCTGTCAAGCAAGAGCCCTTGACTTTTTGCTCTATGCTTTTAATTTCTCTTTTGCTTCTTCTTCACCTTCTAACCACACTGTTCTCTCTTAGAATTGCCCACTCCCTCCTTCTCCAACTACTGTCCACGCTCAAAGTGATTAACTCCGCTCCTTTCTCTGGGTCTGTTCCTCTGAAGATTACTGTCTCCCGTTTGGAGTGGATAATCCATCAACCAAATGGCCAGCTGCCACCCAGGGGGCTGCCACAGTCCTTTGGCACTACTGCTAGAAGGTCTTTGAGTGCACAACCAGCGGAGCGTGCAGAAGGCGGTGCACTGGGAGCAAAACCAGCATGGGCTGGAGCTCGGTGTTCCAGCTAGCATGTGCTCACATAAACATGAGCGCACATACACAATCATACAAGCAGCTCCATGGCCTTAGATCCCAGGAGGTGGCTGGAAGAAGAGCCCAGGAATGAATTAGCAGTCAGGGGTCAACTTACTCTCACGCTGCACAGACCTCCGTCTAAATCAGGAGGGGGAACTTTCCTTGCCAAGAGCCAAGTAGAGTTTTCAGATGACTTTTGGAACCTGCATAGTGTTATTATCTGAAGCAAATATGAAGTGAGTTGGAGCTGAACATCATGCCCATGCTGAGCCACATGCCATGAGCACAGAGATTGCCCTAACACTCTAAGACCTCCCAGCCAGAGCTGGTGCTCCTGCAAGCTGGATGACAGGCTCCTGGCCCTGTGATGCCATTGCAGACCTAGCTTTCCTCATAGCCCTGACAAAATGCCTCCAGCCTGACTGCTGTGCCTGTCCCAGCCAACCACCCAGGCTGAGCAGACGTCTGAGTTACACCACTACTGAAGACTAAACCATTGATCTTTGTAGTGATCTAAACCACACTCAACATCCCTGCACAACAAGGACTACTGATAAGTAACATGATCATCTTTACAATATGGCCCAAACCACAGCCAACTCTCCTTCAGCCTGGAGAGGCAAACCAAGCGTGAGAGAAACATTACTGCAGAGTGGGCTAAGAAGGATGCAGCAAGACAAGCAAGAAGGAAATGACTTGGCACATGGACTGCTTTGGGCAGGTGGGCATAGCCCTACCAGCTTCATGTGGCCAAGATGGGATAACATCTGCCTTGTGGCTAAAGCAGGGACTGAAGGAAAGCTGTGTCCCATGCCAGTTGTCAGTCCTTCCCTGTACCTCATTTGCCATGCCCGTAGCACCAGACAGCTGTGCCATGAGGTGACGGCACACAGGCAGTCAGTGCAGCAGAAACTGGGGAGAAATCAGGCTGAGAAAACCATTTTCAAGGGGGACAAATATGTGAGAAGAGAGGCCAAAGAGCAAGATGCAAACTTCTTTCAGGGAGCAGGGCTAAGCTGGCCAGGCTGCTGGCCAGAGTGAATGGACATCTGGCTGATATAAGAAGCCATTTAAGAAATCCATTTTCCTCTACTTTTCACCACTCTTTCTTTCTCTTCATGTTTCCCTTATTAGTCAGTTTTCTAAGGGTAGACAGTTTATCCCATCAAGCTGCCCTGAGAGGAGGCACTGGGCTGTCCGAATCTCTACCAGTTTCCCACTGACAAGCATCTATTCAAATCCTTCTCCAGTTTCAGCCAAGGGAGGCATAGAGATAGATCCCAGAGGTAATGAAAGTCTTTTAGATCTAATGAAAATAGGTAGGTAGATAGAGGAGAGAGGACTCTCTGAGCATCCTCACTGTGGGAGACTGCAGTGTAAGCTAAAATACCAAGCATCAGAAAAACTTCATGGGAGAAATCCCATAAATACGCAGACCACAGGAAACACATTTAATCCACCTCCGCACTCAGAAGGGCACTTGCAGCTGGATATGGAGCACAGAGTCAGCAGGCAGTGAAGGCAGGCACAGCCCATCACGGCCGGATCAGCGGCAGGTCTGTTTCTGTGGCCTGTCTGCAGACAATGGGCACAGCTGTCTGGGAGCAGATGCATCCATTGCACCCGGTCTGCTATCATGCGTGTTCCCTTCCTGGCATCTGTGGCCAGCGCTGAACTGTGCATTCATGTCTGGGACTGCCAAAAGTGTTTAAAAGGTCTCTCCGTCTCTCACAAAGGAAAGAGCATTCTCATCCCTCTTTACATCTGTCCCAAGGAGACTGTATCCTCTATGCTAACAAAGCTGGGTCAGGTCCATAATGAAGCCACAGTGTGCCACTAATGCTCCTGTATCCTCTAGGCAGAGCGAGGCCAATGAGCCTACTCTCTGTACAAGTCTTCCCATACCCTCTCTGCAAATAAGCTCATGCCAGGTCACAGCCTGACTCCACTGCTGACTTTGCTGGCACATGAGTGTCCACCAGTTCCTTCAGAAGCTGCTGAACAATATGAACCAGGCTTAATGATGGATATGACTCTTGCCTGCTCCCTGAGAATTTTCTGTACTTTGCTTGGGAGATCCCATTTCCCCTCTGAAGGAAGTAGGTGGCAAATGGAAGGGCATTATCCCTATTTGCACTGCAACATTGGCAGTGCCAGCACATAAAAAATGGAAGGAGCCACATACCTTCTCTTTTAAAAACAAAAAGGCTAGGATGCTTTCCAAGCCTAGAAACAAACTTAAGGCCAAGGCTGACATTTCAGGGATCATTGCCAGTTAACTTAATGAATAAAATTCTCTTCTTCAGCCATGCTCTGTGCGGGCTGGAGAGGAGCTGGATTGTTTTCCTACCCCAGTTCTGGATAATTTTTGCTGCATTTACTCAGAGACATCTGTCTGTTTCATGCCTGCAGTGTAAGCTAGTGTTGAAGTTACATCTGCTAAGGAGCCTCTCTGCTCCCTATCCTGGAGGCTATTTCAGGGCAAAAGTATCCATTAACTGCTTACTCTGAAGGACAGACTTAACAAAAGCGTGAGCAAAGAACATAAGCCTCAAGCTCCGCATATAACTCATCGTCTGAGGCTGTGCCTGGAGAGATGGAGAACAGTGATCCAGAGCAGGGTGGCCAGGATGCACAGGCTCCACAGCACCACGCCTGCACCATGGCCTTGGCAGCACCACTCGTTCCAGGGGCATACCTATGCAAAAAAGATCTCCAGCATGTGCAGTGCCCCCCTGCAGCCCCTGTTCCCAAGGGCAGCCAGGCTCTCATGGTAGCTCTGCCCACCTCGTGTCCCTGGGGGGGACACACTGCTGAAAATCTTCACAGCCCCGCTCCTTCCCTGCACCTGAATCCACACTACATTCACCCTCCTCTCACAGCCACCGAGGCCCGAACAGTGCTCCCCAGCCTCACAAGGGGATGTTTCACCAACCACAACTTAGAGATGCTGAATAAAATAGCAGTGAGTTCCAAAACCCACTATAAAAAGACAAAGGGAGAAAGAAAGGACTGGGTGTGGTGTGTTTCAGGGTGTATGAATGACTGGAAACAAACCCCAGATCCCTGAAAGGTCAGAGAAAACAAGAACAAAAGGTGGGAGAAAACCACATAAGCAAGGAGGAGATGGTGAGGAGAGGGGCTCTTGGTATTGATGTTTGAAACGGGCTCTTTAAAATGGAAGATAATGACACCAAAAATTATTCTGAGCTTTTCAAAGGCATAAATGACCAAACTGCCTCCTGACTCCTGAATTACATTATCCAGAAAGAACTTAATAGCATGTTATTATCGCTTCTCCTCGCTGACAGGATTTCAGCACTGAAAAGACAAACAAGAAGTGCATTCATAATCACAACCGCATTCACCTCTGCGACGCACTGGCCACAGCTAATTTCAGGTAAGTGTCTCAGCAGCCAGCTGGAGAGCCGAGCAGTGAGGTAATTGCCTTTGTCACTGCCTGAGAGAGACCAGCTGGGTGTCCCCGGTGGCAGCCAGTGCTGAATCTCTGCTGAATGGGGGAGAAGGGCATGGCCTGAACTGCCTGATGGCAGCTGACGGGGACCTACCCCTGTGAGGCTGGTTCCAGTGGGCCACAGTACTCCTCATCCAGGCAGGTACCTGTGAGGGACCTGAGGTTGTGCAGATGGCACTGGGGACCCTTTGTCTGCTGCAGCTGCAGCTTCAGCTCCACTGGCCTGGTGGGAGCTTGTAAGAATGGGAGCAAGACAAGAAAGATGGACATAGGGATGTTTGAGGCCTGGAAATGTGAGCAAACAGCCTAGCCTGAGCTGTCCAGGGATAGCCCTTACCTTTGGTATTTGTTGTGTATGGTTACTTTTCATGACTGGCAGCCCTGGAGATAAACGTGTTGCTGATTTCCAGAGCTGGGCAGCTTGGCCAGCCCCTCTCCCTTTCCCCCTGCCCCTGCTACTC
This sequence comes from Pseudotriccus pelzelni, assembly GCA_035584735.1. Lineage (NCBI taxonomy): Eukaryota > Metazoa > Chordata > Aves > Passeriformes > Tyrannidae > Pseudotriccus > Pseudotriccus pelzelni. The sequence continues at coordinate 42,153,952 of JAWMRA010000161.1, read as the reverse complement.
CATTCCCATACCCTAATTCAGAGGTCAGAAGGCAACTAAGTCACGTTGTACTCTGCTGACGCTTATGTCCTGGCAATGGAACCTGTCCTGTCCAATGCACCTGTCCTCGAACAGACATTGTCCTGGTGTAAGTCAGGGATGACCCTGGCATCACACACCACCATTGTGCCACTGTCTGAGGGGCACCACAAGACAGCAGTTTGCTTTGTTCTGTTCCCAAGGCTTTTCTTCCTTGTGATTTACCAATGTGTGCTACTGCAGTACAAAGCACCTCTCTCCCAGCAGGTGCCCCATCTTTTCCTGAAATCTCCCCCGACAGCCAGAGCTGGGTCTGGCTGCAGCTATGGCAAGGCAGCACGGGAGCCCAAGCCAGAGGGAAAGCAACAGAGAAGGGAAAGAGGCAGAGACCAATTTCTTGGACTCCGGTGAGGAATGGTCTCACTGCCACAGGATGCATTTGCATGGACACAGATTGTGACCCAGGGCAGCAGGGTCCCTGGGCAGAAGACCATCCCTGCTACTGTGTCGGTGCAACATGGCCAAGCTAAACTCCAGGGGCAGCCTACACACATACTCTGTGTCCTGCCCTGATTTATGTCCCAGGTTTAACAACAGTTAATTTCAGCAGCCATGATGCTACACGTGCAGGCCCCTAAGCAAGTGAAGGAGGTGACTGCCAGTGACAACACCCAGTGCTCTGCTCTGTTGCCTGCTCAGTACGCATGTAGTCATGATTTTTTTCCCCGATAGCACAATATCGCAATTAAATAATCCTTCCTCACTCCCATGAAAGACAGGCTGTGTAGAGAGCTTACACAGTGCACCCAGAGCCACCCACATCATCAGGGTGGGACTCCCCAGCCCAGCCTTGGCAGAAGGCTCCAGGGGAGCATGTGCTCCCATGGCAAAATTCGGGTGCTGCCAGGGACAGCACACATGGCACAGAAGCACTCAAGCAGCTTTGCAGCCCTGTACCCTCCCACAGAGACTCCTAAAGGGTCTGCCGTTTGTCCAGCCACTGCTTGGCAGAAAGCATGAATACAGTAACCAAGGAAAACCATGGGGGAAAGGCCTTGGACACAGCTCCCGTGAGTAAGACCATGGAGCAATCCTCAAATGGAGGAGTTTCATTAACCAAATAACCTGGCCAGGATAAGAACTGAAGAACAAACTGCAGGGAGCAGCCCTTTGCCAGCAAGGGCTTTAAGGGTGACCTTGCACAGCCTGTGCAGCTCTCCATCACGTTCCCAGGCTTCGGTAACTCCCACTTTGCTGCCCAGGCTTGGCTCCTCTTCTGAACCCATTCAGGTGAGTGGGTCAGGCTCGTTAGCAAGTGCTAGGGGAGGCTATATAAGGGCTTCCAGAAGAGCTGATTGGCCATTTGCTGCCCAGGCTTGGCTCCTCCTCGGAACCCATTCAGGTGAGTGAGGGGTGGGTCAGGCTCGTTAGCAAGTGC
>JAWMRA010000161.1:42138723-42152396 GCA_035584735.1 Pseudotriccus pelzelni | reverse complement strand
GAGTTGGATCAGGGGTTGGACTCGATGATCTTGGAGGTCTTTTCCAACCCAATCTATTCTATGATTCTATGATTCCTTGGGCACACAATTGAACACCCAAGTATCATTTCTCCAGGCCAAGACTCTTCTCCCATAAACTGACTGTTCAGTCTACTGTGCAAAGTTATCAGTGGTACCACATTTACCTGACTTTGCACACCACATCAGTCTGCTTTCTTCCTTCTGTCTTCCTCTGGGGCGCTCTCCAGCTCACACCAATATGTTTTAGGTGCGTTGATACCCCAAAGTAAATCCCCAATCCACATCACCTCATTGCTCAAGTCTTCACACTGGCTGTTGCAGAACCACTATTTCCCTGCTACACTGCTGGGTTTGCCCTGCTCCAGTTTATCTGATGGTCCCATGATGCAGAAAAGCAACTGCAGTCCCAGTGCATACTTGGTGCAGTACAGGTGGCTGTGGGACTTGCTGCCCTGGGATATGTCCATCTTATATTGCCAAGTTTTCCTTTCAGCCTTATCAGCATGATTGATAGTTTAGCCATGGTGATTACTATTTTCCACACTTTCTTTAAGAGCAATATGGTATCACCATGTTTTGTGCATGTCATTTTATTTATTAGCTACCATTTAGTAATCTCTTCCATCTTTGCTTTATTAAAGCTAGAGGCACTGTCAGGCTGAGAGCTGAGAGGAGGGCAGGGGCTCACAGGGCAGACACCCTGGGGAGATGTTTGCTCACGTATTGGAGCCGCAGGCCTGAAAACCACCAGCAGCTCATGTGCATTTTACATGCAGGCTTGTCCTGCTAGGTCAGAATTAAGTCTTGTTTCCTTCTTTGCAGTGCTCCAGCTACAAGAAGAAACTTTATGAGTGTTATTTATGCTCATGTGTATCAGAGTAGGGAAAAGTAGCCTCAGCAAAAAAGACTTTGCATCAAATAAAGTAAATTAAAGAATCATAAAATGCCAAAGCTCCTTCCTACTCCATACTACTCATGCTGTCTAGGTGGACAGTCTTTACCAGCCCACCAGAAATCACAAGTACCTGGTTATAGCAAGCAGCTCAAGGGGGAAGCTGTGCAAAAAGAAGCCCAAGTTCTGACACTGTGGTTGATCTGGAGTGACACAGAGGATAGTAAACAAAGTGATGCTCTCTGGGTCACATAAGCCAACCCAAAAAGGTTGTTACCATTTGAGAAGATCACCACGAGCTGCACAGAGTCAGCAGGAGGTGTGCAGGTAAGTGTGTGGTCATGTGCTGCCCAGGGCTCCCTCAAGCACTGCTGTGGGTGGACACATGGCCATGCTCCCTGCCAGGGTCAGAGATGCTGATCACTACCCCACAGAGAAGCAGCAACAGCTTTCTGATTTGGCATGGAGAAGATCTCTCAAATGGGTGTGGCTCCAGCTACCTTCTGTGCCAAATGTCCTCCGTCAGGGAAATGCTTTGGCCTTCTCCATGAGGCCTTATTACCATCACACAGAGGTCACTGAGCATCCCTCAAGCACACTCAGGAAGCTTTCAGCTAGATGTGAGTATAATTTACTCCTGATTTAAAACCTGTTTAACGCCTGCACTAGCGACAGCAGGATCCTGGGAAGGCACCCACTGCCTCTTCTCAGGAAATCATGATAACACGAGGGTTTTGCCAAGAAGGACCCAAGGCAGCTGGCTGATAAAAACTGCAAGGTGAACTACCCAGGCTGGAGTTTGCCAGGACAGGCAGGCTCCATGCCCCAGCACCACAACCAAACCAAATAAAAGCAGCTGGTAAGCCCTGGCCTGGGCTTCAAGCAAAGACGAGCCCTGGGCAGGGATGTTATCTCATGTCTGAGCACAGACACTGACACAGAAGGGAGAGCTGGGAAGGGTAAAACCCAGATCCAACCTCATCCCACAGTGTTGACTCGGTGGCAATGTGAGCCCTCCCCCTACCTGTTCTGTGCCATGGCTGTTTGGCTTCACAAACAGGCTGGCTGAGAGGGGCCACTGGGTGTCTGACTCCTCTCTTGCTCTGAGGGAGACTCTTGCCAGCAGAAGACCAGCTGAGCCACTCTGGCTGGTAAGCCAGGATGGAGACCCTCTCTGGGTGAGAGAGCTTTGCACCACCCTCCTGATGAAGAAGTTCATTCCAAACTATCCAAATTGTGAATTGTGGTCATTTGCCTTCACTTAATCATCTGGCACTGCAGGAGAGATATTGGCTCTAATCCCCTTTCAAAGAGGATTTGCCCCAGCAATTATCAGCTCATCCCTTTGCTTCTTCCTTGCAGGACTAAACAGGCCCATATCCCTTGAAGCTATGGGAATAGTCCTCATGTTGTGTCCCCTCCAACAGACCCAATCCAATTTTTCAACATCGCTCTTCAACTAAGATACTCAAAGGAGGACATGGTTTCAAATTTTGACTCAGCAGCATGAAGCAAAGGAGGAAAACACGCTGCCCTGCCAGACACTCCTCTTGATGTAGGCTCAGACACGATTTCCACTGTGAGCTCATGTTTACCTGGGGTTCCCTGTAACCCCTTCCTGCAGGGCTGCTAGTCCACTAGCAGGTGATACCTCATGGAGGTATCCATCCATGAGTAGAATCATCACCTGTATGATTCTTGGAAAGGATAATTTTTCTCAGACAGATTATCAATTAATTACAAATGCCAGCTTCTCACTGTCCAGCTCTTTTACAGTCCTGGCCAGTACTTACGCAGCTGCTGGAGGAAGCGGGATGACCCGCACTCTGCAGACACCTCAGTGAGGCTGACAGAGGGCCAACCCCACACCAGCAGGAGTCTGGTGGCCCTCGTGCCTTGGTGGAGTGGGGACTCAGGCTGCCTCCTGACTGGGGGCTTTTCATGCTCCAGACCATCATCCCTGGCAGAGTGACAGCTGCCAGCTGATCTGCTGAAACAACAACTGGGAAAAGTCCATTAGTTCCACCTGGGGGAGGGAAACAGCCATAGGACAGCTCCACGGAGACACAACCAAAAAAAGGCTCTGAATGGCCTTGCAGAGACCACTGTGCCTCAGCAATGTTATGCCACACTGCACTGGTGCAAGGGGCAGGAGAAGGAAGGGGGATCCCTTTGTTGTGGGAGGCAGGAACTCGCCTACCACAGTGTCTAGGTGACCTTTAAAACAAAAATCAGACAGTGCAGTCCAGAACCATTTAGATTTCACAAGTCCATTTAGAATCATGCTAAGTTCTAGGTTCCTTTCGTCTTGCCTTGCCTTGCCTTGCCTTGCCTTGCCCTGCCTTGCCTTGCTTGCCCTGCCCTGCCTTGCCTTGCCTTGCCTTCCCCTTCCCTTTTTCCTCTCCTCTCCTCTCCTCCCCTCCTCTCCTCTCTTCTCCTCTCCTCTCCTTTTTTCTTTCCCTCTTTCTTTTCCTTTCCCTTTCCTCTTGTCTTTCTCCTTTCCCTTTCCCCTCTTCACTTCTCCTGCCCTCCAATCTCCAAACTCCCAGGACTCACTAGCAAAATTAATTGCTGCAAACACTCAGAATCATGTGCATCCTCCCACTGCTCTGCAAAGAGCAGTTTGCTGCCTGTCCCGAGCACCAACACCACGTTAACCACCAGCCATCACCACACTGCGGCAAAGCAGCTGAGGCCGAGTCCTCTCACATCAACAGAGGTACGACAGCAATCATCTCCCAGCCAGCAGCACTCAGGACTGTCAACAGGAAGGAGCAGAAAACCTTTGGGTCTTCAGACTCTCCACAGAGCATGGCAGGAGGCAGTGAACATGGAGTGGCAGCAGCAGCTTGCCCCTAGATCTGCTTGCTGCTGGCATGCAGGGTGCTCCTCTAAGAAACTTTGGAGGTCCTGGTCCCCGGCACTGCTGCCCAAGGTGCAAAGGTGCAGAGCTGCAGGTACGTGGCTCAAAAGCCTGAAGCAGGGGCAGCAGCAGAAAGCAGGATTCCCTGGGAGCTGCTGCACTCCTACAGCAGTCAAGACCTCCTGCTCAGCCTGCAGGCAGGGGATGGTTCTTTGGTGCAGAGCAGAGAGCAGCCCTTCTGCTGCTCTGCAGAGGAGACTAAGAAGGAAGTCATGAACAAACTCAAGAACTCCAATTGCTCCTTCCCTACACACCCTGCTCCACCTTAGGACACTTCTATTCAAGTTACCAGAGAACCAGCAGCCCCAAGGAGACCTGGATTTATGCCAGTACCTGTGAGCCTCTGAAGCATCCCTCCTACCTCCCACCTCAGCAGCACCACCAAATTACCCCTCCGAGTACAACGCAAGGCCACAGCCCACATCCCTCTTATCTCAATGCTGTTTACTCTGTTCCATTTGAAAGCCACAGTAAAAACTTCTTGCCATCACCCAGACAAGTACATCCCCTGGGTGAGACAGGGATGGCAAGAGCTCAGGCTGCAGAGAGGAGCCCCAAGAAGGAAGAAATACCCATCCCCTTTCTAGCCATTTAATTGTCCGGAGGTGAAAGGGATGAGGCACTGACTGCCCTGAGGGCTATGCCCTTCCAAGCATCTCTCCCTCTGCTTCCGCCTGAATGCTGGGCATCCTGGCATAGCCTGCCATGTGTGACAACTCCTTGCATGCTCCAGGACCCAGCAGCCTGCCCACACCCTGTGAACTCAGGGTATGGCGGGGAACAGTGCAAAGAGGATGCAGAGATACAAAGTGGATGTGGGGGAAGAGCCCTACCAAGTGATGCACTGGAAGGTGGCTCCAGTGACCCAGGGGGAGTCATTGTGAGGGGGATGACTTTGGTGCTGGCCAGGCTGTGTGCAAGTCACGGTTCATACGCTACGTGCTGTGGGAAGCAGGGAGTGATTCACTTGGAAAGTTTCTACCCTGCAACTGCACGAGGTTCATACCCCCCTGCAAGATGGCAGAGGCCACCATGCAGCCTTGATCTGCAAATCTATGTTCCACCCACTTATCATCATTAAAGTTCACTAGAGGGGCTAGGTAAAGGCTATGCTTTTCAGCCTGGACTAATGCTCTCTCTGGCTTTTCTTCAGCTGGATGTGCAAAAGCATGTTTACTTCATACCCTAGATTCTTGCAGTTTCCTATGGCAACTTCATTTACCCCAACTGTTCCATTTTCCACCTCCAGTGGATGTAATAATGGTACATTTAAATGCTAGATGAAATGTCTGCTGGCTCCTCAACACGTCCAAGAGCACTGAGAGTCTTAGGATGGGTGATGATACAAGGCTACAACACAGTACTTCATATTACAGAAGCAGAAAGATGCCCGTAAGTTTTGAAACTCTGGTCCCAGCTCTTACCTCCCATGTTAGTCCTGAGAAAGAGTTGGTGGGCTCCGGAAGCTGCTGCAAGGCCAATGTTTAGTGTCTGCACCAAACTTCAGTTTGCTCACAGCTGCAAGCAGAGCAGCAGAGGCTGTGTTTGCTAGTGGTAAAAACACCAATAAATGCAGGTTGGAAGGAGAGACCAAGTACACAGAGATGATCCAGGTTACCCATGTTTGACAACCACAAATTGGGATGAGAAAGTGTCTTCTCAAAACCCTTTTAGCACAATCACCTTTGAGAGCTTTCAGCAAAAAGACAAGGCAGGAATGTTAAAGGGTCAAACTCCATTTGTTTGCTTGTTCTTTCTTTGATTGACTGGGAAGGGTGAGAGCTAAGCACAACTGATGGAGGAGTCCCTCTGCTAACACTGCAGCGCACAGCCTCCCAGCAGAGACTGACAATAGACAAAGCTCTGCCAAATACACTCTGCTCTTTGCCTGCTGCACACCGCCAGAAACCAGTCTGAGGGGCTGCTGGTTCCCTACCACTTTTAGAGTCAGAACCTTACTCAGGTAGCAGAACTGGCAGTTGTGTGGTGGGATTTTGAAGGAGTAAAAGAACAGGCATGGCCAAGGGTGGGCTGCAGGCTTGACAGCCAATGCAAATGCCAGCTGCAGGAAGCCTGTCCACAACATGGAATCCTCTAGAAATGAGTGTCTCATTGTGGGATGAGCTTTTACTCATAGACGTTAGTGAAACCCAGAGAGTCCTCTGGTCAGCATATCCAGCCATGAACAGGGAAAGGCATTTGTGAAGGCAGCTATAAGATGAGGATGTGCAGTTGGTGACCATTGCTGGAGGGTCTCTGAGATTTTAACTGGGTGCACCAGGCCAGTCTTCTGAGTGGAGCTCTTCTTGTGATGAGAACAAGATAAGCTCACCCATGCCGGCCAGCCTACAAGCTATAAGTGCCTGAGCAAGGCACTGATTCAGCCAGATTACTCATATGAGCAAAGATTAGTCATATACAGGCTGCAGGACAAATATTCCAGGGCCCACGTTACTGACTCCTTGTCAACTTAGGAGTCTCGTCATTGTAATTACCACCACTCCATTCCCTGACGCCATCGTAGAACCCAGAAGTCAAGGGAATATCTGACCTGTCATTGCACAGTTTGGGGACAAGCTTTGCAAGGACATTCAGTCTTGACAGGGTTTCTTTTTTTGCTTTTAGCAAAGACTGGAGAGCACATCGCTCCTGCTGTTGCCCCCATAGTAGGAAGGGCTCAGAGAGTCATTGCCAATAGGAAAGGCTCAGAGAGCTAATGCCAAGGTCAGTCAACTGACTGCACAAGGAGACCAAAAACCCACAATCAGTAATTCCCTATCCACAATTCCACCAATCACACACCACTTTTTGGCAGTGCTGAGACAATGCTCTGCCTACACTCTTGCACATGTACGCAGTCACTGTCATAAGCCACATGTCTGTAGTCACCAACCCATCATGTCCAAGCCCACCTATAGTCAGGTACCTTTTCTGGATTACATCCCTTCCCTCTCCCACAAAGCCAGCAAGAGAATCGGTTCCTCAGGGACTCACACACACACTCACCTGCACTCTGTTCCCTGCTTCTGCTCCCAAGCAAATGGACTCACTTCAAGGTGGGGTCTTACATCTGTGCAAGCTGGTAAACTGTATGGAAACTGGGAGAGTGAATGGCCTGCTTGAGGCTTGCACCAGGCATAACCTGGTGCCTGAGTAACAGCCCTCAGCTTAGCAAAATTTCTGGCAGTAGAGGGAAATTCCCATCCTGTCCTTCAGGTGCCTTTCACCAAGACAGTTTCTGAGAAAGCTGAAATGATGTAAGCAGTCACCTCTATCCACCCTTCCTGGCTACAGGAATTCTCACAAGCAGCAGAGACATCTCCCAGAATCCTAAATATATCTCACATAAAGCAGGCCTTTGGGTGAGACTTTCAGGTAGCTGTCCCATAACTGCAGAATCAGAGTCATCAGACCTGTCACTTGCACCACTGAGCAAATGGCAGGTTTTTGTCTGATGCAGAAGCAGCTGAAACATCAAAGGCAGTGACGAGGTGAAATGCTCAGTGTGTGGCATGGGGTGGTGATGTCTCACATGTGCTGCAGCCCATTCCCACAGGCAGGGAGGAGTCAGGCTCAGCATGGATACAGATGGCAAGGTGTGGTATATCCTTCCCAGTAGAATAATGCCTGCTCTTCCGTCCCATCCCAACACATCTGACGCAGCACCGGAGGATGTGGAACAAGCCTCCTGGATAGAAGAAAGACCAAGTGGTCCTTTCATTTAGGTAGTAAGGAATTGCCAGCACTGCCTGGCATCACTCATTCAGTGGAGAAATAGAAACAGGACTGAGGTTAGAGGCCCAAACATAACTCTGAGTGCACAGCCAGGCATCCCTCCCCCAAAGGTCACATTTATTTTGTTGTGTGGCAATACTGTACAGTCCACATACATTACCAGCAGTTTCAGAGCCCTGAGTTGTCATTCTGACTGCCTTCCCTGAATTTCAGAAAAGAGGCAAGATCACTGTCTCCTTCCTCCACTTCATCTGCTAGGAAACAGGCCAGGAAAATGCACTTGCTGACCAGACTGGAGATGGACCTCAGAAAGTCGAACTCCCAGTCTACCACTCTCACCATTTGTGTTCCCTTTCCCTGGTGCTGGGAGAAGAAGCTCTAGTGACAGCTTTCCACAAGGTCTCACTCTTCTGAGAAACTCTGCACACCTGAACAGAAATCAGACTAAGGAGATTGCTCAAACTAATATACACCCTATTGATTTTAAAGGGACTTAACGCCTCTCTCTAAGGGTCTGAGAAATGTTTTGGGGCATTCTAGGTAGGGTCGGGGTTCTCTTAAGTTCTGTAACATTGTTTAAGAAAGAGCCAATGAGAGGCATTTGCTTCCAGTGCAATCCACTGGAATCTGAGTGGAACTTACCCTGCTCAGATGGGGAAATAAAGTATCCCGTCCTTCCTGACACAAGGTATCACACACCTCACACACCGCCTTTTCCTAAACCTATGAAAACAGTTGAGCTCTGGTACCAACTCAACCTCTCAGTGCCACAGAGGAAGCTAATGCTGTAAAAGGCAAGGACAGCGTAGTGTGTAATGTGGAATAAGACCCAAAAATAGACAGAAAGTCAGAAAGGCAAATGTGCCGTGGAGAGCAGAAGGGAGGGAGGGAGCACCCGGGCCTCTCCCACCAGTTCATGTCAGTATGTGGAATGGTGCATCCGTCTCAGAAGAGCAATGACCCAGTTCCCCAGCTGGGACCCCTTCAGCCACAGGAAGAGTTCATACAAGTTGATCTGCCACAGGCTCAGGGCTTCTGTGAGTGAGATCTGGGCCCTCCTGTAAAGTGAGTGACTCTTGTTCCTCTGGTACCTAGAAAGGGAAAAACATCTGCATTAGATCCTGCAGGATACAGCCCAGGGGAAGGAAGCCTGTCCTACATCCGCAGTAAATCTCACCTTCCCCAGGGGAGGGTAACATCCCACATCTGGAGAATCCCCAGGAAGCACGGATTTTCCCAAGTACTGCTTCTGAGGAGCTGGGGACTGCCTTTTAGAATGAATCTGGCAGAAGAGACAGCCTGCTCCGTTGTGAAGCCAGTTCTCTCACCACTGTGTGTTGCAATCCTCTGCTTCTATGCCCAGCTTCACTTTAGCTAAGAGGGATAGTTGCACACTCCTATAGCTTTTCCCGGTAGCACACTTGTGAGCGTCCAGAAATCCTAACACATTGATTCCAGGAAAAGTATTTCTATTTCTTCACCTTTCTTTAGAACCAGAGGCTAATTGGGCTTTATAGGTCCCTCATCAGCCAGAGAAATAACTGTAATTTCATCTGCAAGGAGGAGGAATCTGAGGCAGAAGTGCATTGACTTGTAAGACTCAGAGATGGAAATCACTTGCACAACTCCTGTTCCTGGTTTTTAAAAATCAGCCTGATCTTCACAGTCAGCCCTAGCCCCTCAATCAGGCTGTAACGGGCAGGAAGCCCCTTCACCTCCTCTAGGGGGCCAAATCCTAAACCCTTACCCTAAGGCCTCCAACTCTACTCCTGTCCCCAGCCCCAGGGTTACAGATTTGTCCTCTGGAGAGCCTGATGGACCTGAGAACACCACAGACAGAGGCTGAGACGTGTAACTTAGAAAGGGGAGGATCACAGCAGATGGAATAATGAGGGGGAGAGATCCACAGCTAAGAAGTCAAGAGGTCAAGTCAGAGCCTTATCAGGCCCCCTGAGTGGGGGGCTCTAATAAGCTTTAATGGTCCTGCCCAACTCTCTGCTCATAGGCCCAGGAGCCACAGTCAATCTCAGGCCTGCACCTTCAGTTCCTGCCTGAGCTACACTGCAAGAGTAATGGTCCCCAGCTCATGCCCTGCTGTGAAGCCCCATGACCGGACCTCAATTCACATACTGACCCCTTGGCTTGACCTCAGCCTTCAGTCTTGTCATTGTGGACCTGCTTGACAACCACTGAACCAGCTCTACAGACTTTCTGGTTTGTTCTTAGACCTGCCCGGTCACCATGATGCTGCCTTATGAGATAGACTTTTAATTGGACCCAACCACCATCTTAGGGTCTGTCTTGCTCTCCTTGGTCAACTGCAAGGGACTGGGCCCTGACTGGCCTGCTGGACCTGGGACCCCCCTCGGCTCCTGGACTACAGGGACAGTCATCTCCTGCTGCTCCCTATCTGGCCTCTGGTGCCTGGAGAAGAGACTCACGTGGAAACGGCTCTGATGCAGCAGCGAGACATGTTGAGGAAGGAGCTGGCACTGGCCCGTGTGTGCAGGGCTGACTCAATCCCCCTTAACAAGTCATTGGTCTTCAGCAGCAGCAGCATCTGGCGAGGGACGTTGTTGAGGAGCTGGGTGATCTGGGGTAAGTAAGTAGCAGCGTTGGATCGGATCTCCATGTCCTGTGGCCAGCCAGTCATGTCAGGGAGAAAGCAGAGAGAAGTTGAGAGTGCATGGGAAATTCAAGTCCAGATGCAGCTGAGATTTGGCAGGAAGAAACTGTTTTTACAGACCATGACTAGGCCTGAAGCTAAAGAGCTCTGTCCTCTTCTGCAGACACTGGGCTGTCCCAAGTACTCACAGCAGTCACACATCACTCTTACCGTGTCCCACCTGTCCCTCAGTGAGATAAAGTCCTGTGCCCTCACTGGTAGGATTAACAGGCACTCACTGCTATCTCAGTTCTTGGCCCCAGGCAGCCTACAGCAACCATATCTCATTACTGCCTTTGGAGACTTCTGACTGAGTCTCACCTCACCAGCCCCAAAACTGGCAGAGCTGCAGGCAGAACAGTTCTGCTCAGGGAGGTGGAGGCATGCTGCAAAGACAACCAGGCCACTCCTTGTTTTGCTGTCCCACACAACTGATGGCCTCTATGCTGTACAGATGAAGGTGTTTCCAAGGCCTAGTTTAGTCCTCCGCCCTCAACACAACTCAGCAGAGCTCAGTTGAACTGAGAAAGCATTATGCAGATAAGCATCATGATAACTCAAAGATCACAAACTGTCATCTCTCAGACCTAGGTCTACATCCTATCTGACAGCAGCCAGTAGCAGACGTTTAAGGAAAGAGTTTAAGTCCAAGGCAAAGGGTGATCCTTCATGTTCCCTGCTTCTCCAGATTCCAAAAAACATATTGCCCACTGTAAGAACCCAGTGATAACTTACAGGCCACAGCCTAAGCCACTTAAGATGGGCTCCCCTTCGAACATGAGCCACCATAGCATGCAACACAGCCAGCCCAACCTCTTCTGCCAGGTTTTAGATCTCAGAGTTCCCCCTGGAACATCTGAAATCTTCAAAATCCAGCAGGACACATGCAGAGAGCAGTAAATAACTTCTTGCACGAGGGAGACTCCTTTGTGGGAAACAATAGCACTAAACCTTCTCTCCTCTGGAACAAGGGATGGCCTATATTTCATTATGTGAGATTTCACACCCTTTGTGAACTTCAAACTTATTAGAAAGGAAAAGACTTGCACAGACTGAGTGTGCAGGCAGTGATGCTCAGAGATGTACACATCTCACACACTACCATGGTTGCTTTGCTGCTGACAAATCTTTGTGTCCTTCTACCCCTGTCACTGACCAAATAGACAAAGCTTCGGCAAGACGATGCTTAGCTCTCCTAAATGTTAAATGTTTTGTTCCATTATTTGTTGGCAAAAAATTTCTCCCTGATTATCTCTTATTCCCTATCCCAGCCAGCACCACTGCAGAGACTACTTTATTTTCCACACATACGTTTTGTTTTCTATTTCTTTTCTTTTTATTTTTAGCTCCAGCTGCTTGTCCACATCACAAAACAACCACATGATCTGTCATCAGAGCTGTCGTTTTCTGTCAAGGGCAAACCCTGTGTGCAGCGGAAGAAATGAGCTATGCCACAGGACCTGAGAAAAGCCCCTTGGCTGCAGTTGCTGAGGCTGCTGCAGGATAGAGCAAAACACATCATAAAATCAGATGAGATGAGGATAGCAGACACCCTGAGCGATCAGCTGCCTGGCCCTGGCTTACTGCAGGAACAACTACACCTATGGCAATTCTCATACATTTGCCCAGCCTGCACCTAAAACTCTCCAGCAGCATGGCTCAAAGCCTTCCCAGAGCATCTGCACTAGCGTTGCACTGGTTTTGCCATTAGATCTGACTTTTCTCATGTTTAGCTGAATTTAAACCCATGATTTCTTGTCCTGTTTGCAGCACTCTTTAAGAGATTCGCATATCACTTCTACAATTCTCCTTGATCTGCCTTTTCTTTTTTTCTGCCCTAACTTGCTCAGGCTTACCTCCTGGGTTGCATCTGCTTGACCACTAGTCCTCGTAGGTTCCTACTGGACTTGCCCCAGTTTCATCAAACCTTTCTCAAGATGCAGTGCCCCAGACTGGGTACAGCACTACAGATAAGATTTTGTTTCAGGAAGGTTGCTTCCTGGTCTCACAAGCTACTGTCATGTCGATACATCTTCAAGCACACTCTCTGGACTTCTATGCTGATGGTACCTGACTACACAGCACTCAGCTCTTGCTGCTGATAAAATCTTTCAAATTCACCTCTAAAGTAAGGGCAAGCAGCAGCTCATTTCCTAATGCTACAGCAAATCTGCTCAGCTCCCCATTATCTGCTGCAGGATTATCTAGTTTCAGCATTAATTGTGTCATGTAAGCAAAGACAACAGAGCTGGTTCCATACACGCAATTCAACTCAATGACAAAGTTCATTAGCACACACAGGGTACCATGCAGCTGCTGCTACACCTCTGGCATAACCTTCACAAGCCAGTTGAGAATAAACTTTGCTCACCAGCTCAGATTCAATGCTGGCTTTGTAGTATTGGAGCCAGCTCTGTGCCAATTCACTTTGGTGCCTCTGAATTATTTTCTGGAGCTGGTAGCTCCAGAACTCACCAGATCAAGTAGAGATCTGCTAGACAGTCACTGCATTATTTCTGATGTGCAGGAAATTAATTCAGGTAGGAAGCAATCAAATTACTGGAGTGGGGGGGTCCATTACCCAAGATATCTGACCTCCTCATTGCTAAGGATAATGGTAAGCCAGTGCAGCAAATTCTGCCACATCCATCAAAATGAGGGAACTTTCATAAGAGAATTTCGTAGGAAAATATTATAACGCTACTTAAGTGAATTTTGTCCTCTCTCTTACAAATTGTGTGCAGATAAAAGCAAACCATAGGATATAAAATGCTTCTACTCACAAACATTAGTCCATTGGCTGAAATCCCATATGTCCCTCTCTAAAAACAGCACAACTGACAGGGGCTGCGACTATTCTTAAGGTGGTGTGTGTGTCAGGTGTGTGAGAAGGCATGAGAAGGATCCCAGCATGTGCGGATATGAAAGGGTGAAGAACGTAAGTGGCAATTTCCCAGATTTGTAGTGATTGAGTTGACAGAATCTGCAGTTAAGCAACCTTGACTCCAAGTTAATACGGTTTCTGATTGGGAGGTAATTTCCAGGAGTTTTTAGGAGTTTGTATCAGTGCTGATAGTCATTTACATGAATAGTGTCTTCCCACTAAGCCTTTATGTCTCCTCTACCTTATCCTAGCCTCCTTGATGGTTCCCTGCACAGCTGCATTCAACATTTTTTTAAGAAAAGGACAACCTAAAATGTTTCCCCTACTAGAAATGTGAACACTTAGGCATTAAAATACGATACAAAATTTAAGCAGCCCATGACAAGTGAATCTAGGAAATTAAGTTCAGCCACTATAAATGTCATGGGTTTGCAAAAGTCCCCCGCCTTGGGGATTGAAAATAGTTTGTCCAGATGAATTTCCGGACAAGGGCCAATCAGGAGTTTAGGTGACGCCTTTGCTAATTACATCTTCAAGAAGAAACGGAAGAGAA
>JAWMRA010000161.1:42119900-42138623 GCA_035584735.1 Pseudotriccus pelzelni | reverse complement strand
AGGGGGGAGGGATGTTTCTGTAAATACATAGTGCTTTTGCTTAATTAGAATTGTTATAGATGTAGTTGCTTAGTTTTATTTTTGCTAGTAATAAATCTTGATATTATTTTCTCCCCAATCAGATCTCTTTGTCTACATAAACTTTCTCTCGTCTTAGAGCAATTTGTGGGGGGTGTGGTAAAAAATTGTCCCCTAGGCAAACCCATGACAATAAAACACACTGAAGAAGGAGTCCTGGCTTTTTCTAGCTCAGCTATCACTGCAGAAATTTCTACAGGGTTGCCAGGGGATGCCCAGCACTGCTGAAGTATCAGTGGTGCAAGTACCCGAGAAGGAAGGGCACACGCTAGAGAAGGACACACAGGACCTACCTCGCTGGCTGAGACTGGTGACTGGTCAATACCCCTGTTGACAGACTCCCAAGATCTGGCAGTCAGCATGCAGGCGAAGAGAGGGTACAAATCCCCCGCCCCGAGCTGCCGGCTGTACTTCTGCACCCTCTTCATATCGGCCTTGATGAGGGCCTGCCAAAGGTGGCAGTAGTCCATGCGGAATGACTCGCTCAGCACCTGGGGAGGAAGACACTGCCTCAGAAGCCCACAGAGGACAGGAAACTGGAGGGAAAGTCTTGTGCCCCTTAGCTGTGCTCTATCCCCCATTTCAGAGTCAGAAATTATCCTTGGAGGGTTATGGGAGTAACATGAAAAATGTATTCATATGTGCTCAGAGGGGCAAGGCTGCAGCTGGGTGTGCTATTTCAGCCTGATGCCCAAAGGCAGCCTTGCAAGGCTCTGGAAGTCCCCCATAGCTACATACCTGGTAGAGCCCATGGTCCAGGAGGATAATGTGGGCCTTGCCAGAGGTTGGGCATTTCTTCACTAGCACGTTGCCTGGATGTGGGTCACAGTGCACAAATCCGTTCACAAAGATCATTTCGCTGTAGAGCTTCCCCAGGTTGCGAGAGATCTGTGAGGAGACAGAGATGGTCACACACTGCCACCCACAGCAGGGTGCCTGCCAGGGAGGCAGCCTCCACATGCCAATCCTACAGGGAGAAGGGTCTATATGTGCAGGTGTCCCCATGCAGAGCTCCTGCAGCTCCTCACACTGACAGATGCACAGCGTGGCTGCTGGCATCTACCGGTAGCAGGGTGGCCCAAGGCACTGAGGGAAGGATCCATGCAGGGAGAACCATGAAGGTGTTTGTGGGATCAGGGATTATTTAAGAACACTTGTCTGGCATAAAAAAGAGAAATTACCTGTGGGTAGGAATGGAGTTTCTGGTAATAAGGAAGGAAGTAGGACAGCAGAAAGGGGGAGACATGCATTCACGGAGAAGGCATAGAAATTACTGCTGGGGTGGGTAAGACTGCTTGGAGGAAGACTCAAGTGTTTCCATCCATGAATGGCAGCAGGACCCAGTGGAGAAGGGGTGAGAGGAAACTCAGCCTGTTAATCTCATCACCAGAATGAACACGGGTTCCCTCTCCCATCCTTCCATCACACTGTCCCCCCACTTTCTCTCTTCTTTTCCTCAGAACCATGCTAATCTGATTTGCAATGTCTGTGAAGATGAAGCAGCACAGAAGGCTGTTTAAATCATCCTGTCACTGCTGTGTCCCTCCATGCTACTGCTTCTTATCACCAAGAGATGTTATTAAAGTTAAAAACCTCCTAGGAGCAAGCAAACATCCCGGGGGCACAGAATCAATCCCTTGCCATGCACTACCACAGCATCCTTGCCCTGACATCCCACTACCAGCCTTCCCTGCCATTCCAGAGTAGCACAGTGCTATACTGCAGAGTGCTGAATAAGCAATTAAAAGACAATTGTTATAAATTATTCCAAGCATGTCTCCAGACACACTGTGTAAGCAGCAAACTGGCAGCTGTCACCATAAGCAGAGGTGGTAGAAGAGGTAACATGGGTACAAATGACAGCTCATCCTGCAGAAAACCAGCCAGTCAGGGAAGGACTTGCTTTACCCACCTCTGAGATGCGGCCACCTCTGAGAAAAATGTTCATTATGAATAGTGCTCAAGTAACTACAAATGAGGAGAAAGGACAGGAAACCTTCCTGCTGCCAACAGGGACAGCTGTAGGATCATGTGAAACAATACTCTGTCCCTCAAGTGGGACCTGGAACCACTGCTGAGTCATGCTGAATGCTGGCCTCATGCTGAATCACCCACACAGGTGGCACAGCACAGCCCTGTGATCTCCCGAAGTGCAGCATCCCTAATGTCACACTGGTGTTATTTTAAGTACTCACTGAGAGAAGTGATGTTTCCCTTCTGAATTACCAGCAGAGATGACCAGAGCCATGAAGTGACCCTTATAGGTCTCCTACATTGACAAGCTCTAAAATTAGAGAGGACCAAAGTATACCTGGTGCTGTGATCTCCTAGAAGAGCTGAGTAGCACTTGCTGACAGTCCAAGGATGTGCAGATAGTCTGTTTTAAGCCAGCCACTCATTCACATAACTGCCAGGGATCTGCATACCAGAAGGAATAGACCTGGACATCATGACTGATCATACCATCAAACCCAACACTGCTGCAGACACAGGTTGAACTCCATTCTGCCCTCCCTACCTCAGCCGTTTGCCCTCCACGGACATGGAAGAGCATAGAATTACTGAAGATGAGGGCCTGGGGACAATCTGGGCCACAATGTGATGCCTCATGCCCGTTAAACACAAGTCTGGATAAGGGCTGGCAGTTCTGCAAACCTGTTGATTGGTTCATGGCTGAAGGTATTGTGCAATCTCCATCCTTGGAGATTTTAAAGGCCTGACTAACATCCTGAGTAAGCTGGTCTGACCTTATAACTGACCCTGCCTTAGAAGAAAATTTGATAAAAGACTTCCTGAGGTCTCTTCCAATCCCAAATATCATAGGATCCTACAAAAATGCTTCTCACCAGGTTATCCACGCTACCCTCGTAACAGCATCTTATGATACAGCTGCAGGCTCCATGTGCAGAGAAGGCCCCTGAGTCACCCTCAGCAGTCAGGTTACTACACAGATCTATCATCACAGCCTTTTGCAGCCCACGATGCAACACCAAAGCAGGTCAGGATTCATGTTGCCATGAAAACAGAGGGGTCATAGGCCTGCTCAGACACTCAGGCTGGGTCAGGGGTACAAGACAATCTTCACTGCAATATCCACATCCTCCCTCTCTTCCCTGAGGTGCTTATATTTACCTCTTCCCCAGCATGTAACTTGGAGTTTCTCCAGTATCTTCACTGAAATTAAACCTTATGGCTTCTTTAAGACAGATGAATGCATTCTGTATTATTTCATTAGCTTACAGGAGATATTTTACAGGTATTTATGATATAAGCATATAAACAGTCTTTACTTTAGAAAAAATTACCTAGTGTAAGAGATGGAGCTGTGCTGCACACTCAAGTATTTTCATGTATTTTTGTCTGTTGATATACCTCTAAAATAGGATACAAATTAAATTAAGATAAAAAGCACTAATACCATCAAACTGTAAACAAAACAGGAAGCTTTACACTCTAGAGCTTAGAATGTAATATGTGGATAGTGACCTATCATAATTTAGACAAAAGGAGTTCATGTTTCTTGAGAAAAGGCTTAGGAAAAAAAACATGAAACCTTTATATACATTAATTCTCCAGTACTGTGCCTTGTCCCTATGGGCACTTATTCCATTCTTATTAAGAAGGCCACTGGATAAATAACACTACAGAATTCACTTTGGAAGAATGCAGCTAGGTGAAATGAGAAAAGGGACATATGAAAACCTCTGCTCAAGAATTCAGCAAGCATTTAGCCTGTGTAAGACCTCAGGGTGAAGGTGCATCACAAATGAGACAAAATGTTGCAATGATTTACAGAAGGAAAGACCAAAGTTAACACACAGGCTTTTTATTATGACGCAGAGAGGTCATCAGTCCTTTCCCTGTTTATCATCCAACACAATGGGGTCTTTATCATTACCAGCATCCCTCAGCATTGTTCTGCTGCACATTGCAAAAAAAATAATAATCACCCTTGGAATTCTGCATTCACTTCCAGACATCTCATTAACAGAAAGATGCAGACTACACAGAGGGAGTTCAGAGAAAGCAAACAGATGAGCAAGATGCAGGAGGCATTTAGCTGGGACAAAGATTAAAAGAGCTCAAGATTCCAAAGTTGACTAAGGAATGGCAGAGGAGGAGAATCTATCAATGTTAGAAGGTTTAAAAGCAAGGAAGCAGAAGCATTTGTAGTTCTGAATGCACTACAAGCAATACAACTAGGCAAACGGAGGTGTTACCAAGAATAGCATAATTTAGGCATAACACATAAGAACGAAGACTATGCTAGTCAGAAAGCAGAGCTGAGCTTGATATGTCAGGATGACATCAGGCTCTGGCTCTGGCCAGAGGCATGTCCTATTGCCAGAAGGTGTGTTATTGCCTAAAAGAAGTTTCATTTGCCTGTCTGTGCTGCAGCAGAACATGATGACTTCAGTCACCAAGTCAGCCTGTGGCCTTACCAGTCAATGCAAATAGCAATCTGCCAAAATTGCCAAATTATGTGACATGACCATGACACTGTGTCAGACACACTGCACATTTTCAGCCCAGTGTTTTCATTTTGAAAAAAACAGAGCTGAGGAATAAAGAGATTGGAGTGACAAATACATGTAAAACAGCCAGACTTGGAGTAACTCTTCACCAACCTAAGCACATGAAGTTCATTTCATGTACTCAATATGGAAAGGATGCTACATGTAACAAATTATCCTTTGTGAGTTACAAGCCAATACAGCAGAAAATAACAATGCCGCGCAGACATTAAGGGTTGTTACTGTACAGTATCACACAGTCTCTCTATAAACTGGTCAAGTTCACTGGAAATATGTAAGACAGAAAGCACAACATCGCTGGCTGTTTCAAAAATTTACCCTTTAGATGGTCAGAACCTTATCCCTAAATCCCAGCCTTATTTTAATGATGTCCGTTTTAAATTATTTCCTTAGCTATCATAATCCCAGAGTTTAACTAGTTCCATCTCTCTCCAGTATTTACTACTTCAATGTGTCCACCAGTCAGATAATAATCAGCATAAATACAGAAGAAATACTGCCCCATTTCTAAAGGATGCTCCTTTACCAGGTGTGTCCTAGGTGTCAACCTGTCTTTTACAGTTACACTGCACAGGAAACACACACCCTGTGAGTGACTCATATCCCAAAGTTAATTCTAATATGTCACTTCCCTCTGATAAACTCCCAATCTATTTAAGAAACTCTTCTTCTTAGCTTTTAAGCACACAACTTTTCTCTTGGTATTGCTCATTTTTACTCCTTTCTATCACTTCAGTCCTCAAGGCCAACAAGTGCTATTGCTTCTCTGGTTCTCCTTTACAGTGTCAGACCTCTCAACCTGGTGTCATCAACAGCATCTTTGACACAGGTCTGTTTGTGCTGAGGTCATCACCAATTTCTTAAATAAAATCTATTTGAAGAGCAAACCTCACAAAACTCCATTATGGTAATTTCCCTTCACCATTGCCTCTATCAGTTTCTTACCTAGTTTTCAAATTCCCTACTAACCCCCACCTTTTCTAGTTAACGGACTCCTATCTAGGGTACCAAGTATTTTAACAAGTACACCTACTGCACTTCTGTCACCTAACTTGGAAGATTCCAAGCTGAAGTATAGGTAGCAGCAGTGATATATTTCTTTTTGTACATGTACACAGGCACAGTATGTTGCTGTCATCAGTTTTGAAAGCCTAGACAACCTGTCACCCTTGCCCCTGTATGGAACTCTCCTTTTAACAAATCAGCATACCCAGCTGACAGAGCAATGTGACAGTAACAACAGACTAGAAAGTCCATCACAAATGAGTATCTTTAAAAACACCAATACGCAATAGTTAGCAATAAACCTCTTGTACAAGAAAGAATGTATGCAAATTTGAGGCTGTGAGTACTCCTACAGTAAAAAGATAGCACATATATCATGTTCAAGGGTGGCTGCAATGTAACAAAGCAGCCTGGATTATCTGGGGAAAGTCATTGATACTTTCCTGGACTTGTGAGCAAGCTGGAGTGGTCCTGGCTCCATGCCTCCAACTGACGTGAAGAAGAAAGGCAAAGAAAAAAATCCTGTGTCATGGTCCCACAGAGATGATCTCACTGCCTGCCCCTGATAAGTCCCAGATGAAACTGCCTGATAGGGCATCATCTCTTTCTGTCCCATCTCCATCTGTGACTGTCTCTTTAGATTGGGAGCAGATACTAGTCTCTGTCCTTAATTTGGCCGTAATATTTGCCAATTATTTTAAGAGATGGCGACACTAACTTCTATTGATCTCATTAAAAATAAAGGTCGTTGTGCAGCTCATTTCTCAGGGCTCAATATTACCTCCTCCAGCCAAAATAATAGCATTGATTTTGGAACCTTAATCGAAGGTTAATTGGATTGAAGACTGTATTGGGTTTTTGCTTTCTTTCACTGTTGTTATTACAGCCATCATCTAAGAGTTTGCTTAATCCTGCTAGGGCAATTCTGCCCAATTAAACTGGTGTCAAATTAGCAAAGGGTGTGGATAGAAAATAGCCACAATTTGGAGCCTACTCTGTGCCTCTGCTCTGAAATGGCTCTTGTCCATAGCAGATCAGGATGGTCACACACAAGAGATCTGATTTCACACTGTCCTCTGATCCAATTGCAAGGATTGACAGTGCTCTGTTATACAGTACTATCACTATGCACTGATCTAGCATCACGGCAGGGTGATGTCTGGACACAGACGATGTCATTAAGATACAGGAATAGTTTTTAGGACTCCTGGAGTGCACTCCTAGCATGCCCAATACTCTCTGTTACAGACTGAGAAAATTATTTTCCTGCTCAATGCCCCATCTTCCATGGCGTTTAAGTGGGGAGAAATATTCTGACTCATCCACTCTGGGAACTGAAGGATTAACATAAGTTTGTCCAGATTCTCAAAAGGATGCAGGTAGAGAAGACCAGTTACTGGTTTTTCGCTTGTTTCTTGCATCTCTGTCAGACCCCAAATGACCATGGGGATCATTTTCCCTTGGCTTTAAATGCAGTCGTATTTCCTCGAATTTAATGTAAAGCATGTTGGTGGGACTTAAGCAATTGATTGACATTGACACTTGGGACTGACTTTCAGTAAGAAATTGATTTGTGTGTAATTTAACTCATTTACCTGGTGTCTTTGCACAGTTCAAAAGCTGAAATTGCTGGAGGTCACTATCCTTGTTTACCAGTGCCTTGTGAATTTTACTAAGCTTCAGACAAGATGAAATGCAGGAGAATCTGCAAAGAAACCTCTCCCCAGACTACATCAGCAAGTGCAAAGAGCAAGAATAGCCATCTTCCCCAGAAACAGTGTTCTTCTCTCCTCTGCTTCATCTAACACTTGAGTGTTATAAGCACAAATACTTGAGACATGAGAGGTTTCCACACTTGTGCTGACAAAAGGATCCCACCCTGGGAAAATCCCACTTAAATTTTAGCAGCTACACGGCTGCAGCTCCTGATTCTTGGCAGAAGGGTAAATCCCACACTGAAAGCATATTTCAAGTTGCAAAGCTGTCAGTCACAAGAAGGTAGCTGGGCTCTTTATCAAGCTGACACACTGTTCCAATGTAGAACCCATTTAGTAACAGAAAGAAGCAAAAAGCCACAGTAGGATGGGGTGACAGATGGCAATAATTGTGTACAGTAGCTCTTCTTAAGTACCTTAGCTGTTTGCTTTCAACTCTCAGCTGGATAAAACCTTTTTCTGACTTCTGAATCATGCACAGCTCACGAACAGGCTCTTGGTGACCTGAAGTACGTGGCATTGTTTCTTTTCCCTGACTCAAATTCAAACCAGGGTGATCATGGGGACTCTCCACTTGGCTACCTGAACTGGCTGGTTAGTTGGAGGCAATACAGCACACGCCATGAGTGTATCTGTAAGCTCCAAAGCTCCCACAGCTTGCTGATCCAGCAGCCTCTGCGGAGACAGGCAGAGAATCCAGAAGGAAGGACATGGAGAACCCATGCAGCAGACCAGAGATAATGTTAAGATTTGTATACAGATGAGGTCTGTCTACATTAATCAGGTACAGTCAGAATGGGTGCAAAAGCAGCATTTGTGCCATTTGGGATCTTCTTTAAAAATCCATGCTCTAGGTAGCATTGCTATCCTTCCTTTCCTCCTGCATACTGTGTGCTACAACCCTCCTGAGAGCCTCTCAGTATATTCTTCCTCTCTTCCCTCCTCTACCAGCCTCTTTCAAACGTAACTTCCCAACTAAGACTGCAAATCCTCTTGTGTTCTGAAACAGGAAGAGCCCAGTTTCCAGGTGCCCCTTCTTAACCCTGCCATGCCCTGGTCTTCCCTCACAATTCCTGCCAGCTCATTTCTTGAGAACTCCCCTCTCCAGATTTCACTTTCACTGTCAATATCCCAGCTGCATGCTCCTCCTCAGCTACACTTGCACATGAATAAGTAACTGTTCCACAGGCAGATATTTCAGTGTTTGCACTTGTCTCTAGAAATCAAAGCCTTCTCTGATTAAATGCCATTACAATCCAGCACTTGGACGGATCCAGTGAGATTAATGTGCTTTTGGGCAGCTTTAATGATAATCCTGCTACAGACGGTATTAAGTAAATGTCAGTAACCTGGTTTGAAGGGAGCTTTCACCTCAGGGATTCTTTCCATTTAAAGGAGAGAGGCTCAGCTTGCTTTTCAAGGCTGCATTGTCATACAAGAAATCCTGCTTAGTAAAGACTCCTCTTCCTCCACCCATGAAAACAAAATGGAGTAAGATGACAGAAGAATAGATAGATAGATAGATAGATAGATAGATAGATAGATAGATAGATAGATAGATAGATAGATAGATAGATAGATTCAGCTGATTTATAGGGAGCTAATGTATCTCTTGAAAGCCAAAACTGCTGTATATTATAAGCCAGGTCACAATTTTGAAAAGTGGGTTGCCACCCCCTCCTCATGTTCCTTTCAGTGTCTGCTGCCTTTTGCTCACCTCACCACCATGCCATGCAGTCCTTTACCCAGGACAACAACAGCAGCAGCTGTTGGTTCTTGGTTATATTTGTCCCAATCTGCTGCACCTTGCCAAAGGAGAAGTCTGGGGTGTGCACAGCTCCTACCTTGTAACACTGTGGCCATAATAACCCCAAGATTTAGACAGGCTCAGTATTCCCTCCTTTCTACTCCTGCTTTATTGGCCATCAGTAAAAGTTAATCAATCATTTCAGGGGGCGGGGAGAGAAAAAGAAGAACAGCTCAATGCAGGCACTGAGAGAGTTTGTAGAAACACAATCTTACAACTGAGCTGAGTGAGATCCTATAGTTGACAGATAGCCAGAACTGTCTGAGGCTTATACCTTGCAGCAATAGAAGTCTGTTGACAACTTTTTTTAAATTACTTCTTAGCCATCATTTAGACACCAGCTCAGAATCAGGAAAATATGTGGTTTCATTGCTGCATAGGACCTATAGTGCCAAGATGTCACAAAACAACCTTCCAAAAGGCATGGATGAACAAAAAAAGTAGCAGAAAATTTCACCGTAAGTCACTCTTATTGCAAGCAAAAGCCTCTGCAAGTTAGAAAAACTGAAATTAGCTGCTTCTCTACAACTTTGCTATCTCCAGCAGTTTGAGAAAATTCAAAGAAGCAACCGAAGTCCCAAGGAGGTACACTTGATCTCGGAATGGATCTGCTATCCAAGACTGTGAGGAAGCCCACCTCAAAATCTGAATGTTCATATTGCTCAAGAGCCCTATTGCTAATGCATCAAAACAAGCCTTTCTAACTATTTCAAGACTTAAAGAATATTCACTCTTCTATCTGATCATGTGAGCTAGATCTGACCTCTGCCTATAGCAGAAGAAAAGGAGAGGATAAACTCACTGAAAAAAATGACTCTCTCACTTTTGACCAGCTGACTTGTCCAGATGAATGAAGCTGACTGTGTTTTGCCATGGACAAAATTTTTCAAATCCCTCTTAATAGCAAAGTCCCTGAGACAAAAATAATCAGAAGCTGAAGTTCCTTTACGGTAACAGGAACTACCATGTTGGAACAAACCATGGGTGTCTGTAATATAAGAGCATGGTCACTATGTCTCCTTGAAGGTCTCTGTAGCTGTGCAGCCTATAGGAGAGCGTTCCCCAAAAGGAGTTCTGTATTTTTCCAAGAAGCACAAGAATGGAGATCTCTCAGACTGCCTGCTCTGTTCACATCTGTATCTGCTGCTTCCTGTCCTGTCAGACTTCATTTTGCATCAAGGTCAGCTGACATCGACATCAGTTTTGCATTGCCCACCATGCCCAATTCAGAGACGGCTGAGCAATTACCTCATTGACATTGATGCCATTCCTCTCCATGTAGGCCCTGTCATTCACCTGCCCCCCTTCCATAAACTCCATGAGAAGGACGCGCCTTGTTGAGAGCTCCCAGTAGATCCTGGGGACCTGAAACAGGAAGAGACAGACAAAGTCAGGCAACAGGTTGGGAAAGGAAAGGGAATATATCACACACAGCCCAGAGAAGGAGTAAAAATGGAAGCAAATGAAGTGAGGACTTGGATTTTTTTGATGAGCATGTGGGAGGTAAATCCACCTACTGGCCAGTTCCCCAGGACAGCAGCAATGTGTACAAAGATAACACAACAATTCAACGACAGTAGGATCTGTCCTCATGCAACATTTCTGGCCACGCTCTACAACATCTTGACCACCTCCCACTCCCAGTGTAGTCTGAGAGCTTTCTTACCTGCTCTGCAGCTCCTCTAGCTGGGCTGTTTAACTAGTACCTATTGTAAGTTTCTGAATCATCCACTCAGCTCCTTTAGACAGGAACTGCATCTTGTTTGCTACGCACAGGGTCCACTTATGCAGCTTTAAAAATTATAAGCCATCGTCATAAATTGCATCTCCGCAGTGCCCCTTGGAACATGAACGCCTTTGAGCTGACAAACCCTGCATACTTAGGCCATCTGCAATTGAACTGGGAGAAAAATCAAGTGTCACAAATAAGGGACTTTTCACAGAAACCCTGGGAGACCCTTAGCTATCTTACTGCCAACGTGACACAGTGTAAAACGTCAAAGCACTTCTTATTCCATCTGAAGTAAATCAAGCTGAGTGAGGTACCAGTAAGTGGCCTGGTGCCATCCAGGGAGGTAGTGACACAAGCATTGCTCAGGCTGGCTCCCCATTTTCCAGCCTCTTTCTCCAGACAAATTTGTTCCATGTCAAGTCCCTTACTGTCAGGAGCCACTCCGCTGAATTCCCTTTGGATATTCCTCACATCACTGTGCTGACCAAACCCCCAGTATGTCCAGATTTGCTTTTGCACATGGGTGAAGCCACATAGGTACATTTTACCAAAGATATAAAGGAGTTCAACCCATTCTCATTATTGTGCCCCCATACAGAGATACAAATTTTGGATCATGCAAAGAATGAGCCAGCTGTGCAGCCCCCTCTCCTTATCCTCCTGACCCAGGCATGGGAACAGCATCTTGGGGCAGGACAGGAAGAAGTAAGAGGTGTTGCCCATGTAGTGTGACCAATGTCATGGGATGACCAGCCCACTGTAGCTCACTGTAGCTCCTGGACAAGCAGCATTTCTTGCTTTTAACTACTAACAATCTCAGTCCCTCATAAACAGTCTGCTTCCCTCACTGTCCCTGTCCTAGAGAGACCAGTTCTACTTTACCATGTGTGTGCCGCTTTAGATCAAAAGCTCCTTTGCTGAGCAATTCCAGTGTCCCTCAGTCCCACCATTCAACACTCCTGGCATACTTTGCATGTGAACCTTGCCTAGATTTTGACGCCAGAGATTCACTATGAGCAAGGGGGATTCAGTTACTTACAGCCTTCACAGCTTATCTGGATGTTCATTCTTTGCAGTTAGATTGCTGAGAAAGCCAGCCAACTCCAAAACTAACAGGTCCCCAACCCATCCAGCTCACTGATCCCTGCTGCCTTAGATCATTTCAGATGACACTCATTCTTGTCTCAGGATTTACACAGGCAAGTCAGTGCGCTTGTAAAGCACTATCCATGCTCTTAGAGATGCCTCTCTCAATCACAGTCGAATTCTTCAGTGATTTTTTTAATTACTCACAGATGTTTGGCTGTAACGCTAGTGTGTGAAAATAATTTATCTCTGGCTTTAAAAGCTCAAACAGGTTCATGGCACAAAATCTACTTCTCAGCTTTCTAGCATGTTTAGGAAAATTAATGATACAGGGGCCCAACTCTGTTGCTTTTGGGTGATGAACACATCTCTGAATTGGCAGGTCAGATGGGAGGATCCATTATTTAGCCATCTCAAGCCATTTGTTATTGTTACACATATTGATATCATGATAGCTTCTTAACCCAGCGAGGAGGTGACTGGCTGTCTCCATGGGGATTTACTTCACAGTATCCTAGTTACAGCTGCAATGGATACAGCTCTCCAAGGTGCATCACTTCTGATAAGCGCCCACTCAGCAAAACCATTGGCCTTTGGCCTTCTGTAGCCCTGGTGGCTTTTAGCTATCTGTGTCTATAGGAAGGCCACTGCTGCCACTGGGCTCCAAAAGGACTGTGCCAAACCTGGAGTCGGGCAACAAGGAAAGTGCTTGCATGGAAGAAGCAAGGAAAAATGGATACATCAGCCCAACAAAAACTCACCTTCTTTCAGACCTCTGTTCCTTCTGTCTTGGTACTTCTGCATAAACAGGACATGAAAACCTCATTTTGGTTGTGTGTATCCAGGAGGGTCCAAGGGAGAGTTTATTTTTTGCTGCCTTTGTGTATGTGCAAAGGCAGTTACATCAGTGACTATCCCCATAGCACTATGTGTGTTTCCAGAAAGTATGTACTGAAGGCTTATGCCTCTTGTACGTCAGCAAAAGATTTCTGAACATGTGAGTTTGAAGATGTGAGCTTATGTCTTTCCAAGAATGAGATGTGTACATGTCTGGTTGTACTTGAGACATTTGTCAGTGACCTTAGACAGCGTGTCACAGGGGAGGTGGGTAAGAGTGTGAGTGGGGAAGAGCTCACATGGATGCAGTTGATTTTGTGCATGAAGGTAACATGAATGCATTAGCCATGGATGTGTATGAAGGTTGTATGCCCAGTCCTAGAGGAAGAATGTGCCTTTTTGCAGTAGGAAGGACTCATGCAAACATGCTTCCTCCTGAGACATGAGGTGTTCCCAACACTACTCGACATATCAGCTTTAGTCTAGCTTTTCTGTTCTATGTCCATTTCTTGCCCTCAGCTGAGATAAAGTCCAAGAAAAGGTACCATGAGATGGTTCAACAAAGAATGGCAAATTCACACACACTGGACAAGTTCAGAAAAAGCATTTGAGAAAATGAGTAGCCGGCTCCAGAGACTGCTGGCCCCAAGCCACCACTTCTGGATCAATATAGAGTGTGTACAGTAGGAAACAAACATGGAGAAAGCCTGCCTCAGAGCATTTTCTGGTCTGTATTAGCAGAGCAGTCTAGGATGAACAACACAGAGGGACTGAACACCATTCTCCCTCCATATGGTTCCTCCAGTTGGTGAATGAGGTGCATAAGACACAGTAAGGGAGACCATTAATGCATGTATATAGACAGAAATATGTGTTCCCTCACCTTCAGGAAATCAAAGTTCTTGAGCATATAGGCAACCTTCTCAGCATTTCTGCCTTCATTGAGGAAATCCAACTCCAAGGGCAGATTCTTCTTAGCTTCTTCCACCAGCCACATGAACTCAAAATCTGGAAAGATCTGCTTTACAACCAAGAGGAGAACCTGAGAACAAGGAAACAGACAATCAGCTGCATCCTGGCTACAAAGCCACATAGCTACACACAGTACTGTTTTGATAGGATCATTCCATATAACTTACAGATTAAAAAAACCCCAACCTACACCCCAAGTGCTTTTGGAGTTCCTACAGTATCACAATGCAACACAGTGTCATGCCTTGGTCATGTAACACAAATTTTGGCTTACCCTTCCAACAGGCACATCTAAGAGTGAAATGATGGCACACACACCAAAAGGAGCCCAGCTGCCTGCTGTCTAGAAGTAAGCAGCCCCGGAGAAGAGACCACATGGCCGAATCTCGTCAAGGGCACGGCCCTGGAGCCTCTTCTGGGTCCTATAATTTGACAAGTCACTGCTTGGCTTCATTCAAACAGCTCTCAGATAAAGCAGACGAGAAAGACCTAAAGCAAGACTTGTCACCTCTATGTTACTTCTTCCACTGCTGAATGAGAATTTTGCTAGCACAGATAATCCACTGGGCAGTTCAAAGAAGACAGCGGAGTTTGGATACAGTTAGCAGGCTGCAGATCTTTAAAGGACACTTCTGCTGGGGGTCAGAGGGCAAGTTGCTCTTCAGCATCGTCACAGCCATCCTCAGAAATGCTGAGAAGGCATTTTCCAAGTATCATATATCCACTACCTAGAATCCTTTTCTTAAAGGGATTAGGTACTCAGCTACACAGCACCTTGAAAAGCCTATCCAAAAAGTTCCTGGAAATGTTTGCTTAAAGCAACTTTTAAGGGGTGAGTAAATCAAGATTACACAACTGCATGGCATAATCAAGCTTCATGGCAGCCAAGTATGTTTTCTGTTCAAAGAAGGGCCAGTTTCTCCACCAGAGTCATGAATTTACACAAGCTGACAATTTGGACCACACCTTAAGGAAAATAATATGTTTGGCAGTTTGTAAGTACTCGAGTCACAAAACAAGAAAAAAAAATAAAAATGCAATCCACTTTGCTGTATCTCACCTGTTCTGCACAGACCTGTGTGTGCTACTGCATTACTTCCCTTCCTTCACCACTGAGATGGGAATTCCTGCACTGCAGGAGGCACATTTAAAGTACACACAGGAAGCTGTTATCTTTGAAATGTATGACAAAAATAAATGTATGGACCATCACTGCTCCTGTTTAGTTGTGTGACAACATTTGTACTCCACCCCATCTCAACTTCTCTTATCTAAATGTCAGTTCCAAACTCAATGTTCCTTTAAAAATGTAATCACCAGGTTTCAGACACTATTGAATTAGTTTCTTACTGTTATATCTAGAGGCATAAATCCTTTCAAATTTATGTCACCCAAATGAAATGTAACCAGTGATCTTCATTAACATGAACATAAACTTCATAGGGTCTGAAAGATTATTTTGTTGGTGCCTGATGTGAGAAAATTCATGCATTTTTTTGCTTTCTTTAAATACTCTTTTGAATCAATTTGCCAACTTTACCAATGGTAGGGACATACTTAACAAGTATTTCACCTATCCCTTTTCTGACATCTGTCTAACATGTTGTCTTGAAATAATTATTGATATAAGAAGAGCAGCGAGGTATGTCTCTCTGGGTTTATCAGATGCTGTACTGATTTTTAAAGAGTCACCATTGATTCTATGAAACTCAAGTGAATTTAGGAATTTTCCATCTAGCTTTTCCCATTCAGATTCCTTCCCATCAGTCTTAAATAAGACAATCTCCATCAATATTTAAATTAACCTCCTACCTAGCTGCAATGTCTATCTGATTCTTAAAGGACCAGAACATCAGTGCACATAATCTGGCTTTCCACGCAGCCTACACAAAAAGAGTCCCACACAAGTATATGATGATGCATGTAAGGCAACACTCCACAAGAGACCTTTTAAAAACAAAACTGCATGTGTCACGTTCTGAGCTACTTTCCCATAGCTGTGTATACACAACAAATCTCAAGGATGCTAAACTAGGCTGTCTGTAAAAGAACAATAGTAAACTGCCGAAAGGAAATACACTGTTTTAGTTTCAAGTTTCCCAGGGAGAACAGTTTAAAACCAGAAAAGACAGGAAACATTCTAAAATAATTTGTTTAAATGTCTCTTACCAATATAACAGCAATCACAGCGACATGGTATTTTTTCTGTGATACCCACTCTTAAAATGGCAAATATGCCAAGGTAGACACAGGTTTTGGCTCATTCATAGAGAATCCTCTTATTGCCCTGGTCTCACAGTCTTTCATTACCTGCTCATCCTTAATCCTTGAGAGCTCCTTTTCTGCCACCCCTGTTCTGAGAAGGAGTGAAGGATGTCATAAGCCCCCTGAGAAGTGCTGTGCATATGATGACTCACATAAGCAAACTCATTGGGCAGACCAGTGCAGTCAGTCCTGGAAAGGACTCGGATCAAATTTAAATCTACAGCTGGACCCAAAGCCAGATCAAACAGTTCTCTGTTCTCAAACCAGCACTGAAACAGACAGATCTTACCTTACTGGGACATCTTTTTTTAACCCCAAAATTTCTTTCACTATGAGTTCAATATAAATATTCAGCTGCAAACTAATGTGCCCAGCTACAACCAGCTATGCTTCTACGCAGACTAGCCAGGATTGCTCAAAGAAGAGTGTTTTAGCTGCCTAAAGAAGCTCTAGCTATGTGCTCCTCTGAGAGGATGTTAGCAGGATCTTTGATTCCTGATCTTCTGTGATGGAGAACTGTGTTATTACATCACCAGTACCCTCTAATCACTTACCAGAACCCTCAGCTTAAGCTTCCCCACTTTAGTCCCTACCTGTCTGCCAATGAATGTGCATATTACCGTAGATACCTACATACATATATGCTTATTAGCTTTATTTATTATGCTTAAAGCTTTAGTGTTACCACTTACAGATCTAATCCTTCCCATCTCCTGCATCTCAGCCCGGTGTCCATTTCCTGTTCCACACCGTATCACTGGCATCTTTGGCTACTGCAATGCAGTTCAGTGCCACAGTTTTTCTCCAGTTCCTCCCTTTCATGGCTAGACTTAGAAGTTCGGGAGAAGCTACAGTGCTGCACTGGGAACATGAGTGGTACTCATCATTCAGGAGAGGAACAGGAGCCAGACATTGAAACTTTTTCCCTAGCTGAATCCCTCATTTGTGTGTCTGCCCCTGTAAGGTGACTCTCTCCATATTTCATGTTTTTGTTTCCACCATGCTTAATGTTCAGCATTAAGGAGCTGATGAAGAAACAAAACTGAATCATAGTGTTGAATCCACACTAGAATTTAATCTAAAAAAACATGCTAATCATGGACAGTAATTTTCGTTTGGCCCCACAGCCCTGACTGCAAGAGACCTGAGACCAGTTTAATAAACCAGTTAATGGGCACACAGGCTGAAGAGAGACTTCAGGACTCACTCTCTAGCTCTTAAATCTTATATGGACTTATGACGATGTCATTTATGTTTACCTATCTTCCTTCTTCCCTCAGTCCCTCTTACCCTGTTATTCAGTCTTTCCATCCACACAATCACCAACACTGCTATCCTCATCAACTTTGTGTATTAATCCTGTAAGTCAGCATTGATCTCTGCGGAGGTTTCAAAGCTACAGGCTGGTTTTGTTATATCTGCTTACACCATGGGTGAATGTAGCCCCCTCACATTTCAGTGGCAATTGCTCTGTAAGTCGAAGTCAACAGTTAGTTAGTTTTACCTCCATGAGTAAAATATCCTTGGAGCTCTGAGCTTGGACCTTTGGGTGCTGGATTTTCACTGCCACCGTTCTCCCATCCTGAAGCACCGCTTTATGCACCTGGGCTAGTGATGCTGCTCCCAAGGGAGTGTCCTCAAAACTCATGAATAGCTCTTTTATCTGTCGGAAAAAGGGAAAGAGGCATCAGCTTGGGGTGCCAGAGGCTGTCCCAAGAAAAGCCCTGCCCAGAGAGAGCAGAGAGTGCACGTGCCAAAGCTGGGCAGAGTAAGCCCTTTCATCCTTTTTCTGTGCCCTCCCTCAGCCTTGTCACTGTTCGGCCTGCCAAGCATGCAAGTGCCCCAGAGATACTCTGCTCATGGAAACCTGTGGCAGAGCCCCAGCAGTGCATTTCATCTTGGACTTGTAGTGGCCAGGCAGTATGTGAGGGACCACTCCAGGCTGTCCTGAAAATGGGTTGGAGCAATTATGGTCAGCATCCTTGCTTATCCTTGGGTGCAGAAACCAAGAGCTGTTCCTTCGCATGTATTTCTTCAGCAGACATTTAATACTACCCACCATCACCCCCTGAAACCTGACAGAATGAATTCCCATGCATTACAGCAGCAGCAGCTAGCTTACTTGGTGAAAGCTAGCACATGACTGGGAGCAGTGGTAAGGGCAAGATTCAACGCAGGGGGACAAAAATTGCTGTTTGCACCGTAACAACTTTGCCTAAAAACATGGTTAACGTGATGGACTTTCTCACACCTGTAAAAGTAACCAATGCTCTCAGCTCAGAAAATTCACCGGGTGCGGACAGCAAAGCACTTCTGGGCAGAAGAGGAAATTATTAGCAGCTCTGGCTAAGAAACTCAGGACTAGACTATAAGGAAAGTTGTGGATGAAGTAGATTTACCAGGGGCAGGTCCAGGAAGCAAAATCCAAAAGAGACATGGGTGAGGCAATGGGAGGTGGGCACAGGCCCATCTGCCCTGCCTAACACAGCTCCCTGCTAGAGACCCTCAGTGCAGCACCAGGCAACGCAGGCTCTGGAAACACTACGACCGTGGTAGTGCAATATCAGCCTGGTTGACGAGCCAGACCTCTGCACACATTCAGCTCAGAGGGAAGATGTTGGGGATAGGCTCAGGACTGCAGAAGAATTCAGAGAGTGGAAGGAAACCAAAGACATCCTCCTTGAATCTTCT
>JAWMRA010000161.1:42094078-42116154 GCA_035584735.1 Pseudotriccus pelzelni | reverse complement strand
TATCAACACCTTTCTAGCTACCAATGCAAAGCACAGCACTGACAGGGCTGCTATAGGGAAACGAACTCCAGCTCAGCCAGACCCAATACAGGCCATGTGTCAGCAGTCTGTTCAGGATAAATGTAGAGTGCAGTGAGATGCAAGATCACTAGCAGAAGGTGTGTAAACAGCCCGGCCCTGTTTAGGTGGCTGAACCCCTTTGTGTCTTAGCCAACACTGGCTACATTTGAAGACAGAGTGGTGAGCTCCAGCTTTTGGTTTGATTTGTACAGTCATCCTCATATTCTTCAGAAGCTCTCCCAACAGATTGGCCTGTCTTGATGATAGCACGATGGACAACTGTTTCACCTGCTGATATCTGGGACTCTGTCAATGTTTGACAGCCTAGAAAGTTCCTGATAGACCCTGTAAGTTTCTGAGAGCACAAAGGATACGCGGGAATCACAGCTGGAAGTGGCCCAGTGTCCAGAGTAAACCCTGAGCTTTAGTAATAGTGCATCTTCATGAAACATCTGTCATGTAACTTTCAGACAATACAGTTGCTCCTGTTACCAACAGTATGGTAACTATGCCAGAACAGAGCGTGAATATGCCTGTGTCAGAGAACTTTGCCAAAGTCTGGCACAGGTGGGGAACATGCAGCACGAGCTGAGACTGCCTCAGGCAAAGACCATCTCCAGACACTTCACTGTGCTTGACAGCTTCACCAATCACAGCTGCTCAAAACAATTCACAAAAAGGGACCCAACAGGGATAATGCTACTCCTTTATTACCAAAACCAAGGCAAACTGAAACATTCAAAACCTCAACCATGATTTCACAGCAGATCTCCTCTTCTGATCACAGCATACGATGTAATTGCTATTGTGTCTTGCATTTTGTATTTGAAGACTGTAATCTACAAGATGTCCTGCTATTTTAGAAGGACAACACAGGATTAACCTGGAACTCTTTTTTGCCTCCAGGATACTCATCACAGGCCACGACGCAGCAGAGCTCCATAAAGAGGAGTATTGTGTTGTGATGGTCAGGAGCAGCTCACAGTATCCTATCATTTTGAACCCATGTAGCAGCACAGGAAAATGCACATGGGGAAGCTGGTATAAATCTGTTCCAGACAAAGGGAATGATACAGCTGTGAGACAAGTCCACGGAGGAAGCAGACAGCAAGAAAGTGATTAAGTAGGTAAATTTTGCACATCTCTTGTGCTGTGATTCTCCAAGCTGGAATTTCCTTAATTCATCTGTTTTTTCCACTCCTGATAGAGACAGCACTAAACAGTTCCCTCTTAATCATGGCTCCGGGGATGGTAATTTCCTAAGGTGAGCTCAGGCTGCAAGAGCCTTCTGAGAGTTACGCAAGGATCATGCTGTCTGCAGCCTCCCAGCCAAAATAGTGTGAGGCACGGTGATAATGGGATTCATGAGTTTGCTGGAAAACAGACCAACACAATATCACTCTGGGAAGAAATGTTTTGGGGGTGCAGCCATCACCTTAGCACTACCTAGTACAATGTCTCCTCTATTTCATGTAGCAGAACACCTGAAGAGATAATCAATTCAGTGTCTGTTATAGCATTACTAAGGCTTGTATCTCCCAGAACTTTTGGAACTCACTTTATCAACACTAGGATGCTATTGCTCTCAGAAGTCTAAATGCCTTTCCAATTTAAGGGACGTGAACCTCATGTGAACCTAGGCTGGTCAACTTTTCAACAACATACACATAACTGCTAATTGTGCCGAGGACTCATTGATACCTGCAAGTCTGCAAAACAAAGTTCTAGATGTGAGAAAAATGTTACCTTGATGTACAGCAATATACTTCCCACACAGCAAGAGAGGTTTTTTCCATTGTCCCAGCCTTTCTATCCCCTCTACGAAAACAAAATGTCACAGTATTGCTCCAAGAATTATTAAGAAAGCAAAAACTGAAAGATTAGATTTATTGCAGCAGACAGTGGATTATGAAGAATAATTCATCAAACGTCAGAACAAACAGCCCACAATTTATAGGTGGCTTTGTTGAGTCAGTGAAATCTGATTGGACTTCTCCCCACCTAATGAATGCCAAGCCTAAATGCATCTGTCAAGAGCATGTATTTATTACTTCAGTATTTTTAATAATATTGTAGATACATACAGACTAGTAGTTTTCTTTTCAATGGATTCCCTGGTGTTCATTATATATATATGTATATGTGCATGTATATGGAGGTATATGCTGCATCCAAATGAATGTAGGTAAAGGCAAGTGTGTATTCTCATGCGCTGGAACAATTACATGTGGCTTCCTGCATCTTTCAGTGCATAGGATTGAAGGTAACATGGTTCTTTTCAGGGGTGCAGTAAGGTGCCTAGAATTTGGAAGAGCTGAGCTCTAACATTGTTTCTCCTTGATATCCCATGTGAAGCTGAGCCAGACCATGCCACAGCATTCATGCTTAGATGAGCAGAATCAGGGCTGTCAAGACAGCTAGAAGTGTGCCCTTGTCTAATTTATCAGGACCAAATTTGTAACTTTCCTTTTAAATACCTATCTGTACAACACATATACAACAGTTATTACACAGAGCCACAGACATGTCACTTCATGTGCCAGTGGTACACATTTGTTCCTGGCACGCCAATCACTGCAAACTTGGTTAATCACTGCTGTTTCACTACAGTAGCACAAAAACAGGGCTATCCATCAACCATCACCCTTTCTTCTAGGAAAGGGCTGTGAGTCAGGTGGGGTGTGAAGATCATATTTTCCTACTATTTTTATCTGGTACCACTTTGGTCCTCTGCAGCCCACTACCTGCTACACCACTGAGAATTTTCTCTGGGATCCTACCAACAGCATCTCTCAGCCACCAAGCCACGAGTGTTACAGAAAATGAACTCTGCTAAGAAAAGTCCTTGATCCCATCATCCAGAGAACAAAGTTTGTTCACTCATTCACTGTCTG
The DNA here is from genome assembly GCA_035584735.1 of Pseudotriccus pelzelni. NCBI lineage: Eukaryota > Metazoa > Chordata > Aves > Passeriformes > Tyrannidae > Pseudotriccus > Pseudotriccus pelzelni. The sequence goes on along the minus strand of JAWMRA010000161.1, from coordinate 42,113,200 downwards.
ATACTGGGATCATGCTATTTCCTGTTCTGCCCACCTACAATCCTCTTCCTGTAGTCTCTTCTGGCTAGAAAAGCAGTGGAAAAACCTACACGAAGCCACTCTTGTATTCGTCACATCCACCCACTGAGCCGTACAGCAACTGTATCAGTCTCTTTTACTTGCTATAGTACCTTTAACTATTACACAGCCATACTTTGAGGAAAAGCACCTTCTATTCCATCCCTGATGATTCCTGCATAATAATCTGTGCTCAGACACACACATGGTAGCTTCATTTATTTTCCTAAGTCAGATCCTTAAGACAAGGCAGAACTATCTGAGAATATCACTCATCCTGGATCGAAACCTGGATCTCAGCTGGTGACAGCTACAATAGGCAGTAACAGCAGTGAGCAGACAGAGCTGATTTATGTCTCCTGAGACCCTGTGTGTGAGGTGGACTTCATCTCCCATCTCTCTAAAAGGTGAGACACTTATCCATGGCTCCCACAAACAAACAACATTCAGTCCAACAAAAGCAAGGATTGTCATGGCCAGACTGGAATATAACTGGCTCAGGAACATCCTCCTGATTGGCACAAGGAGAGAAATGTTTTTTATCGATTAAGCTATTAGGTGTCCTACTACCTTCCAGAGACACAGGATGCTAAGATTAACAGACTAGCTCAGCACGCAGAGATGCTTTCAACAGTTGGAGTTCTACAGGTTTTCCACTAGCATCACCACAGCCTCTTCCAAGCTTAACTTCATTCAGCTGTTCTTTGTCCAGGTGCTGGTTTCACAAAGCACTCTGACAGCAGAGAGACTGCACATGAGACTTCTGATGTAAGGCAGATATCAAGCTGAATTGTCGGAAAGCAGACATCTGCAGGGCTAGTAAAAGCACATAAATAAAACCAGAGAGAAGAAACAGCAAAGCTGAGATCTCTCAGAACATGTCTCTAACCCAACCACCTGTGTGTGAGCATTATTCCTAGTCAAAGTACTCCATTTCAGACCAATGCAGATAGCTTTCCCCCATGTCTGTAATCTCATGCTCAGAATTAACTTCCAAGAAGCTCTATTTCTCCAAAATGTCCAAGGGAAAGATTTTGCTGTTGAAAGATGCATCATAATTTTAAGTTGCAAGTCCAGGTCACTTCCCTATAGAGAAGACAGAAGCTGGAAGAACCTTGCACCACTGAAACCAACTATTTCCTTAGGATGCCCCTGAGGAATAACAAAGTACCAGTCTCTCTAACCCTGATGTGGCCATTGGGAAAATGCTCATTTCCGGTTTCCAGATGCAGTTAATCAGCACGATGACCTGGCTTGTTCACCATTCCACTCCACCTCAGAACAGAGCATCTTGTGCAGCTAGTCACCTTCCTGCTATCCTAAACTATTTCCACATCCCAACCTGTCTGTGACTGGCCTCCAACAGCAACCAGTGTTTCTCAATCCTAAAAGTCGAGCAAGAGTCCACCAACACCCACGCTTATGAGGAAAGAGAAGACGGAAAACAACAATCTAAGTGCACAGTAAATAATGTCACTGTGCACTCCATTTTGCATGATTTAAGTATCTTATAGTCTACGCAAAATGCACACACCAAAGAAACATAAAGCCAGGGCATGGATATATGTACATAATCCTGTTCACTTCCTTCCATTCCATCACACGGAAATAGAAAGTAGTGACTTGTGAACTACATACTCCCTCTGACAGTGCAGGCTATGGGGCCAATGTTCCAACCTGCCCCATGTTCCCTGCCTTTCCCTTGCACACGCAAATGCTTCCCTTAACTTGCTCTTTCATCTGTCTCCCACTTGAACAATGCTCATTAAATCCACTCTTTTCTCTCTGACTTTTTGGGGAAATATTACTTCATCTACATCTCTCCTGTCTGTGAGGATGGAGCCACATTTCTCAGTTGTTCAGACAAACTGGAATCACAGTCCTTCAAGAGCATACAACTGCTCCACTCCCAGCCATTTTTTGTATTTTCATTTAAAGCACTCTCTCTCTTTTCTCCCCTGCTAATAAAGGAGGCTCTCACTTTTTATATCAGTGCACAGTGAAAGCACAGCAGAAGACAACTCTTTGCTGCATCCCATCTGCCCAAAGGGATTCTTATTCCATGGTTCAGATGGAGCAGTAGTGGCTCCTTTCTACTAAGATCTTCAAGGCTTGCTGTGTTCTCTGCAGCTCTTCAGCTCCTAAACAATACAGCTCAAAGTGCTAACAAAGCAGGAACATCTCTGTAGCATCTAGGGAAGGGAACAGTTTCCTCAGCCTTCTACTCTTTTAATGACTCTGTTAGCATGTCTCAGCAGCTTGCTTATCCCTTTCCCAGCTTTCTGGAGTTGGTGCACAAAGCTCTGCTCACAGCCTCTAGCCCCACTACTGCATCTGGATTAACAGCTCACATAAAATTCCCACCTCCTTTCTGCTGACTTGTAGTTCTATCTCTACACTCTAGATCAGCCTGTTTCTAGCCAAACTACAATTTCAGTCTGTTTCTCAGTCATATTCTTTCATGTAGTCGTATCTCTGTTTACATTCAACAAAGCTAAAACATGGTTTCTAACCTTCTCAAACCATCCCTCCTGCCTCCTTTCTCATTACAACAGACAATGTCACCAACTTTCTGTCAAGCATGCCTGCAGCCTTGGCCTTGTCATCAACATGACCTCACTCCAGATCTCATTTTCACATCTGGAATCTAGACATCAACTACTAATGCTCACAAATGACAAGTGACAAGCTAACTGTTCTCCTGCTGCTTCCCCCCAGAAGTTCCCATTTCTCTTGAGCCACGCATCTAGTAAAACATGTGGAGGTTCCCAGCATACTCAGATCCCCTTGACTGAATTACTGAAGACATATTCCCAAATAATATATTACCCCTGCAGATGCCAGCAGCCTCGTGCAGACAGCACATTTGCAAAGAACCATCAAATCATAGAACAGCTCTTGGTTGGAAGGGACCTCAAAAGATCATCTGGTTGAACCAGATCATCTGGAAAAGGGAGCCTAGATGAAATTATCACAACTTGAAAAGCTTCAGTGATGGGGACTCTACCACACCCTTGGGGAAGTTGTTCCTGTGACTGGCAGTTCTCAGTGCAAAAAATTTCTTTCCTATATCAAGATAAAGCCTCTCTCAATATGCCACAGAGAAGGGGACAGTTGGCACATAAGCAAGAAAGTAAGATTTAAGAAAGCACCCAGAAGCAAATGAATACCCAAGACCATTTTGAATTCAAACACATCCCTGCCACACACTGACTGAAAACCATGTAGGAAAGGGTCAAGAAGCCACAACAAACAGGCTCCATGTTAGTCATAGCCAGGCAAAGGGAGGCTCAGCCAAGGACTGCAGAGATGTCCCAAGGGCCCTGCACAACAGCAGTAGTCCTGTGAGAAATAACCAGCTGCCAGAGCCTGAGGATATATGAGAACCTTTGGGAACACACATCACCTGTTAAAAACCTCATCTTAAATGCCTCCGATTCAGCTTTGAAAGCCTCGGGGCTTCATGAAGTGTATGAGACAAGGGCAAGGGGGTTATGTGTATGGGCAGCTTTATGTGACTGTGGACTATACAGACTATGTGTCCATAGAAAGCATGATGAAGGGATGTCTGGGAACACATATCTGGAAGAGGTGGGTTACATGTTTGGAGGAGGTAGGCTACAAGCATTTGGTCAGGAAGTGAAGCTGTGCCAGGGCTTGAGCAGTGTTAAGAAGGAGGCACAGGACAGTGCATTTGTGTACACAGCTTATATGGGGAATGGTAGGCAAAATCCTCCACCTACGAGAAGCAAGTGAAGAGTAGGGTCAGGACAGGTGTTTGGTGTGTGTGCAGAGCCAGGCTGTGCAGGGGAGCGAAGGGCATGTGTGCAGGACAGCACTGCATTTCATTTCATGGAGTCATACAATGCTTTGGGTTAGAAGGGATCTTAAAGATTATAGAGTTCCAACCCCCCTGCCACGGGCAGGGACACCTTTCACAAGACCAGGTTGCTCAAAGCAACCATCCAACCTGGCCTTGAACACTTCCAGGGACAGGGCAACCACAACTTCCCTGGGCAGGCTGTCCAATGCCTCACCAACTTCAGAGAAAATAATTTCTTCCTAATATTTAACCTAAACATACCATCTTTCAGTTTGAAGCCATTAGCATTGTACAAAGTCCCTCTCCAGCCTTCTTGTAGGCCCCCTTTAGGTACTGAAAGTGCTATAAGGTCTTCCCAAAGCATTCTCTTCTCCAGGTTGAACAATCCCAACTCCCTCAGCCTATCCTCATAGGAAAAGTGTTCCAGCCCTCTGATGATCCCTCTCCCGGACTCACTCCAACAGGTCCACATCCTTCTTACGTTGGTTGGGGGCCCACCAGCTGGACTCCAGATGGGGTCTCACAAGAGCAGAGTGTGAGTATATGCTACACTGACAGACCCTTCCATTCCAGCTCCTATAACAGAGAGAAAGACATACTCCCATGAGTACTATGTGGAATATTTTTATGTGTCTCCTCAGAAAGGGATGAGAAAAATATTTCTGAGCCTGGGACAATGAGCAGCAATGACAGAAGCAGCATTGCACAATCCAGCAGCCTGTCACCAGGGTGGACAGAGGCACAGTACAATGAAAACAGGCAGAGTGCAAAGCCCAGTCACGAACAAATTCTGCCCAGCTATATCCCTTCCTCAGGTTTTGGTTATAGTTACATATATACAAGCATGATAAAGTCTTATTGAAGTATAACACTGCCCCAAATTAATAGGACGGTGTAGTAGGAGTAAAGATCTAAGGTGGACCTGGAAGTACATGTAGTCTGGCAGACATGGGCAGCTCTGCCTGAATTGAACTGGTACCAAGAAAGGGATATAATGAGGTCACTACATCAGAAGAAAGTTGCTTAAAAGGTAGTAAAGCCCTGCTAAAGATGTAAAGTTTATAAACCAGTTACTGATGCTGTGTCTTGGTGGGATACTGAAACACCGACACACCTGGCAGATGGGTCAATGCAAAGGGCACAGACATACAGAAGCTCACATCATAGAGACCAAGGTGCACAGACTGAAGAGAAGCTGAGGCAGAACAAAGAGATCTGGATGGGACCCTTTGCAGCCTACTCTCAGAAAAAAATGTACAAAGATCCATAAAAGTCCTTCAAGGAGACAACTGCATGGCAAATTAAATCCACAACCAACTTTGCCAGCACCATGCTCGGAAAGGGGTTCCATGCATCCCCTAATGATCAGTCATACAAACCGTGGAGCCCAGAGCTCTCTCCATTGATGCAGAGACAAAAGTCCTCTGTTAAGCAAGCCCCATCACTTCCTGCTTCCTTGTCAATTTCTCCTCTGAATACCAACCTCTACTTTCTTCTCCTGCCCATATATCCTTTACTTTTTGGGTGTCTGCTCTGATCTATCTGCTCCTTCTACAGTTCATTTATTATCTGTCTCTTCCTCCTCTTCCTCCCCTGTTTTTTCCCTTGCCCCCAGATCTTCTTGTTGGGCTGCCAGTTCCCTGGTTCAGTCATGTAACTCAGCTGATTTACTTTCCTTAAAGCAGTGTCTGCTCTCATGTAAATCACCCTCCAAACCCAGCCTGTGAAACGGGCTTGTTCACTAAACTCTATGAATAGGAAAGTAGGCACAGCTGGCCTATTCATAATCAACATAAAAAATAGATTAGCACTTTACAGATTAAACATTATCGTTTCAACAGTTAACATAAATCAACTACACTTACGGACCTAGCACTGCTGCTGCCTGTAGGGTGACAAGCACTGCAGAGGGAAGGGCTACCAATCCAGGGTACAGTTTGTCTTCCACCTTGAATGTAAGTTCTCCTCTGGCACCCCCAGGGTGTACTGCTGGAGGTTGTTATAAGGAGAATAGTAGGCTAAGGAAACAAAGGTAGGGGGGTAATTTTGATTAATTCACATGCATTTCCAAGCAGTCCAGCAACCCACTATTCTAGAGCCAGAACCCAATTGCCCTACTTCCCTCTCTAGGGCTGATGCAACTCAAAAACGGAGCAACAGAGTCAGCCTTTGGAATAGGAGCAGGACAAGAAGTCTCTAAATACTAACTGGTACCTAGTTTTGTTTCCTATAATTCAAAACATTTGGGCTTCTGTGGATGAAGTGAAGAAGTTTGGTGGATTCCATCTATTGTAACCATCTCAAAAAACACCTCATCACAACCCCAGGATTCACCTCACCAAAGAAGGGTCAAGTACTGAGATTCACTCAAGACGTGCTGTGGAGAGCCAAGCCAGGAGAGAGTAGCCCAAAGCCTGCTACTGCTCAGGCTGCACTGCCTCCCTCATCAGGTTCAGGACACTAAGTCACTGGAAGTGCTCAGCCCAACACACTGTCATCAGTGTGTTATGGTTGTGTAGTCAACAGAGTGACAAGGCCCACAGAACCAGTACAGTCCACACTTCTCCATTTCTTCCTGCTCACTCACTGAGAACCACCCAGTGGTCTCAAATGTTTGGCTTGGAGCACCCAGCCTGTAATTCCTGAGCTGGTCCTAATGATTGCAAGGGACTGGCAAAGGCCTTGGCCAGGATATCCCATTAAGAACCAGCCACACAGCTCTTTCAAACAAAAAGAAAAAAAGGAGGAAAAAAAGAAAATAAAAATTAAAAAAAGACTAAGAGATTAGGTTATGGTCCAAAAGACAAAAGACAGACTGGTAGAGGAGATATGGGATTAGAGGTTTTTTTGGCAGCCAGGGCAAAGACATTAGCAGTTTGCAAAGAGCAAGGCAGCAAAAGTTACATGGAGAGACTTCTTTAGTATAACCCCTCTTAACAAGCCCTGGTAATTTTAATTGCTCTAGCCTCCTTCTAGCCTTTCTTGATAAATGGGAATAGCAGTTAATAGACCTGAACCAATCAGCTACATCCAATACGGTACTTGGCAAAATTAGCTTTGTTCTCCACACACAACTGATACCACCTCAGTTTCATTCATTATCTAAAATGAGCCAACTAATGTATATTTTTTACTAATAATTTGAAATTTGGAAGGGTTGGTGCTGAACAGCCTCTTCCAAGAACTTGCTAATTTGAGACAGAGTGGTTATGTGAGTTTTAAAGGAGAAATCCGTGGGTTTGCTTCAGCTGAGCTCTCCTGGCACAAGCAATTGGTCATGTGAGTTTACTTCTTCAGCTATCACAGACAGCTTCACAGGTTTGGCTCTGAACCATGCAACCTGTAAAACCAAATACTACAAACCTTACAGAAAATAAGTGCAAAATGTGTTTAATGTTCACAAACATAACTTGATTTCCAAAAGGAACATGAGAAAACTTCCTCTTTCTCTGGCTGGTCTGCCTACTAGGAACAGACACACTTTGCTCACTAATGGTGTAAAGAACTTTGAGATCACTTAGATCCCAACTTTTGCTTCAATTCTCAAAACATAAAAGCGTATTGAGTGTGAGGCTTCCCATAAGGGGATTTTCCAATTTTTTCACAGGGAAGAAAATGTTTAGACAGAGTTGAAGTTCTTTCTATGGCTCAGCATCCTTCTATAGAATCGAGAGCTGACTCTCAGACAGGTCCCAAAACTGCCATAAAACAGAGCTTATTAGATCACTATACATTTTAAAAATTCATAAAAATGCTATGTGTCTGTTCTGTGTGTTAGAAAAATGCAGATATGTCAAAGTTGGGCCCTATATCTCCTTATTTCCTCTTATGTTATTTGTTTCATCTACAAACAACCTATTGGCAAAAGTTCCCTGACTCACTGTGTAGTTTTTATGTTCTCAAGAGCCAAGCAACTGTGCAGACATGAAGTTCAGAAAGAAAAAAGACAATACCCATGCAGAATCAAGGATAGGATATTAAAAGATCAGTGAGTAGGCAGACGACAGGATTCCTTGCTCCCTCAGAGAAAAATTCAGCATAGTAAACCCACCCTGTGTTTACATCAGAGCATCAAGAATATTTCAGAGCGTATCAGCAGCTGGCTTTGAAACGGGAGCCAGTCCCTCCACGTGGCAGCTCAGTGCTTCTGCCCCTGCCCAGATCCTGGGGATGGCTGAGCAAATGAGATACACATTTGAAAAAAGAAAGCCTCCATATGCAAGAATAAGGACAACTATTAACCCCAGTGACAGATTGCAATTTCCAATAATTGTTTGGAACTAGAAGGGTTACCCTGTGCTGAGAGGTGGTTCCTGACAACGGCTGAAGCACTGTTGTGCAGCACATCCACCACCTCTGCAGGGCATGGACACTGAACACAGCCCAACACAGCTGTCGTGTGCTTTGCCAGCCAAGATGTATTTGCATCAGAGCAACACTTCAGGTGTCATCAAAACTCTGAGAAAACCACACTGAAGAGAGCTTACCATCTGCACACAAGACACTGAGCCAACAAATTCCATGCAGGTATGTCATCTACTAGCCCTCAGGCACTAAAGAATTTGTAAACTAAAGAAAAAAATGTCACTAAACACGGAAATCAGAACTATTCTATACGAGAACCAGGCCGTTCCCCACTGTATTTTCTTATCTCAAATTTTTCACTTCCTTGCAGAAAGCCCTCCAAACAATCCTTCAGAAAATCCACTGTCCAGCCTCCTGTATTGTAAATCTTACTAACCTGAAAGCTGCCAAAGGAGATTATCCTCTAATCTATACACAAAACTTCCCTTTCTTCGGCAACAGGGCTTAGAGCACCCAGGAAGAGGCTGCCATGAGCAGGACTCAGCCATCCTCTTCCAGCAGCTCTGAGCAGAGAAAAAAGACATGGGAGGAGGGAGTACACTCTTCCAAAGCTCCCCTGGCAATAAGGACACCAATTTGTCCTTGGCATGACAGTAAGGGTCAGTAACACTGGAGCTTGCATACAGAACGAGCAGGTACACAAGAACAAAGCAAAGTTCACCACCTGAACGACATAAAGCTCCCTGCTAGTTTTCCCCATCTGCCCTTGGAGCTGCCCACACAGGGGCTCAGTATAGAGGCAGTCACAGTGAGATCCGCCAGTGACTGAGGCCTCTTACCACAGGCAGGGCAGGGAGAGTGCAGCAGCGGCTGCAGCAGCAGCGGGAGCTCCACAGGCAGCCACTCCTGCCTTTCAGTTGAGTAATGCAGGACCATTTGTTCTGGGTGACATTAATGCTATTCGCCATCCATCTCAGACTCTTTAAATTACCTTTTTATGGCCAAAATCCTTTTCATAATTGATAAAAATCTCTTTTTTATATCCCGAGTTATTGAAAGAAATGTGAAGTTTTTTTATTCCTTATTATAGTTTTAATACAAATGTGTTTTTTATTGACGGCTGCTTGGATGCCCTGACAGGCCTACTGAGAGAGACTCACAGGGGTAGGAGAAGGGCCATATCCTTCCACTCCACTTCCCAGCCTCTCACACTGTCAGAATAATGGCCACCACAGCCCAGCTTTCACTCTGGTAGGTAATGGAGGGTGGGTAACATCATGCAGAATGAGGAGATCTCCTGTAACCAACAACACCCATAGCAAGTAAAAGTGCTCTTGCTGACCTTAGCCCAGTTTCCCCAAGTCTGTTAGTGGTGTACACAGGGGCCAATTTCACAGATCACCCCATGATGGTGTTGCTGGAGCTGGGTGCTTTAAGACACAACTGGGCTCACAAGCTACAGGAGACCTGGGTGTTCAGCAGAGCCATTCAGCATCAGTCTCACAGGCCCACGCAACCATGAGAGCAACCAGGCACTGCACCACATATCTGCCTTTGAGCAGAACATTTGAGCACAAGGCTGTGCAACACTGGAGGAAGCAGGCATGTGTCCTGGCATCCTGGATGGGTCAGACAACAGCACCAGCCTGGGAAGAGGCTTTCCAGGGCCATAACGGTATCTGCAGCATCATGACTTGAAGACCTTGTGACCTAGCACAGTAAATTAATCTTCTCTAGGGCACCATATGGAGCCAGCTACAGAAAGTGGCTCATATTCCCTTGAGAATAACTTGGATGCTGTAGGACATGAAGTATAATACCTAACAGCCTACTGAAGGCCTAGCTACTCTCCCACAGGGCTGAGCGCTGCTTCAATAGTTCTGCAAATCAGAAATAAACATATCTCTCACCAGAGCTTAAAATACTAATCAACAATTCCAGAATGTAGGTACAGTCCATCATTCTCCCTGCCACTGGCACAGCAAAGGCTGTCATAACATACCAAGAATGCATACAGAAATAGGAGTAAAGGGAGTCTCTACCATTCCCTCCACCTTTTCTCGTGCTCCAGCAAGAGAAGTCTCTTGCTGTGGGGATTAGCACCTTGCTGTGGTCTCATTCTAAATCTTTCCTGTGGCAGGCTCACATGGACATGCGATATTTGTCCCTCCCTGTCAAATGGCCACGTGGCATTGCAGCAGATCATTGGACTAACCATGCTCCCAGGTATACAGGGGTACATCTAAACAGCGTATGAATAATACTCATGTACTGACTCATGTAGTCAACTTAGAAAACATTTTGAGAACTTTGGGAGCAATTTTAAGTAGAGGAACAAAGAGAAGTCTTCTTAGCCACAGTTTTGCTGCACAGACAATGATTCCTCAAAGAGTATCTGTTTCTTACCTGCACAGCACCGGTGCTGTGCCAGGTACAACACTAGGAATCCAAGGCTGGATCCTCCAAACATCACTGTGAAAAGGCATCCTACTTCACAAATCACAGCACAGGAGGTTCTTCTACCACATGTGCTTTGTTTATAAATCACAGTCTAACCACTGACATATCCTGCCCTGCTCAATCAGGGAGCAGGAGGTTTCTTGCAAATTGCAAAATAGTCCTTGAACAACAGGTAAAAGCTGCAATTAACTGCAAATGAAAAGGATGGTTTCCTTAGAGGTGCTGGGTAATCAAGCAATTAGAAACTACTTCCCATTACCTGCATTCCCACAAAGCAGAGCTAGATGGACATCCTTTCAAATTACTGTCTTTCCATCTATTTATGATGAAATCTTTACATGATTCAACTTCAGCAAAGACAAGCCTTGGCCTTTGGGCTCTCCCTAGCCCTTTCCTCCAGCTTTGAACAAAGCAAGCATTGTAAGCAATACTTTCAATCACTAGTGTGTTCTCCCTGTGGAGTTTGTTTCGTCTCAGCCTTCCTGGAGCACAGCAAACTCTCCAGCAATGGTATAAGTATATAGGCAGGATTTCTTGGGATCCTTCATTTGACAGCACCTGAGACTGCTCAGCTTCAGCAATTTCCACTCTTCTCTGCTTCTAACAGCTTCAACAACTGTTAGCAAGAGGCTAGAGATCTGAGGATAAGTCAAGGGGCAAGAAGGAAGGAGAGACTCTCACTCTCATGGCAAATGAGACTGTCCCTGTGCCCTCCACCAGTCCCTCACCCCCTAAGCAAATTACACAGCCTGGACACAGAGCACCTGAGCAGCTGTGCCACACAAGCATCCCACCAACATGGGAAAGACCCTACCTGGGACCACAACGGCTTCATTGGAAGGATGCTAACTCTATCCTTACCCTAATCCCCAACTGTGCAACCTCAGCCCAGACATAGGAGCAATGACTAGAGAATCTGCTTGACTGGAACCTGCCAGAAAGGAGAAGGATAGGAACTGGGATATTTCTGAAAGGACAGTTTGAGACATGGGGAAGGAGGGAGCATCTCCCAACAAGGAAAATTACCTCCAACATGAGATAAAGCCTGGGTAGAGTATGGAGTACACAAATATATCAAGAGGGAGAATAAGCAGTCTTAGGGAAAAGGTCACTAAGTTGATAAAAATGTGTAAGGATGGGCTGGAAGCTGATGAGCAATGGGCTGTGAAAAGTGACATCTTGCTGTATACAGGAGAGGTAATACAGTGCTACTGACCAGGTAGAGTATGCTGTGGCCCACTGGGATGTGCAATACAACAGCAAACAAGGAGGTATTTTGGGTCTAGAAAGAGGTAAAAGAGTGTGTTGGCATAGACAGGAGTACATAGTGAAGCAAGAAGATGTCACAGTATCTAAAGTCATTACCATTGCACAGCTGCAGAGAAGCAAGACCCGTATTAAGAACTGCACTGGACAGCAGTGAAGCCAGACAACAGAAAGGCACCAACAGAAAGGCACCAAGGATATTTGGAAGACCAGGGTTGTAAAACCTGTCAAGTCCTTCTGCAACGACTCCATCCTGAGGACGAAAGGTCTGGAACAGCCTTGAGCAGAGCAGAGCAAGGCAGATGTACTTTTGAAAGGGGAGAGTTTCACAGTAGTCCGATCAGTCTTAGCAATGAGCAGTTAGTTCCTCTGAGCACTTTGTCCACAGAAATCACATGCAGAAACATCTACAGGAAGCCTTTTTTACAGATACAGAGGGGCTGTAAGGTAGCCTGGTCAAGTCCTTGCTTCTGCATCTCTGCTCTGGGACCAAATTGGCACTACTTCCTCAGTATCCCTGTATGGCAACTATGGGCGGTGAAGAAATGAGGCTGCACACACAGAATTCGGTTTTGGGGATTCTCTGCAGAGCTCTCTCTGTGTTCCCCTTTTATTAACCTCTTCTGGTAAATAGCACCTGGTGTTGCCATTCAGTTAACTACAATTCCCAAAACTTTGGTGACACGATGTTTTGATTTCACACATTCACACACTTCATTCTGTGATTGGTTTCAATTATGGCATAAACCATGTATGCTATCATGCAGACCTTTAAGCAGTTTTCCACTTTGGGAACACAGCACTCTCTTTACCAAAACATGGTCAAGGCCGAAATACTCCTTTTGATTCTAATTAACTGAATGCAGATGCATCTGACCCAGCTTGTTCCCACATCCCTGTATCCCACAGCCACAAGACAGTCCCTCCCAACAGACCTGCCAGAGTAAGGAAATGCCCCTGATCCCAGTGCTGGCAAAATATTCCTTCCATCTTTTCTAGTTTCTAAGCACAACGATTTTGTGCTTTAAAGGTACAACCACTCTGAGAGATTTATCTTCCAGAGCCCCTCATCACTCTTTCTCCCTAAATGTCTGGTATCCACACTTCACCAGAAGTTGCCTGGCTCTGCTCTGCATACACTTTGTTGAATTAGAGCGCTTAGCTGAACCAGCTCTCTCCCTAAGTCATTTATAGTTCTGCAGAGAAAGAACATAGTCGTTTTGCTTTCATTTTCCACGCTTGACACCTTTTCACTTTCAGAACCTTGTTCAAGCAAGGAAGACAAAAATAGAGGTAGGAGAGACTCTTTCATTCATATCTTATCACCCATTCTTAGACGTACAGCTTTTCCCAATTGCTCCAAGGAATACACCCAGAATGAGCCCAACCTGTGGTATCCCCACTGTTTCCTCAGAAGATTCTTACTCTGTGATCTTACTGGTGATTGTTTCCAGGAGTCAGTGCAAAGATTTCTTTGTGCAGCCTCTCCCATTGCTACTACAGTGTTACTTTGCGAATCGCATCCCCCACACCTCAACCTCTCACAAACAATACTCAAGAGAATGATCACCTCCCACCATCACTTAGCCAAACCACTGTGGCTGAGATTAGAAAGACAGCATCTGCTCACTACTGATTATTTTTATCCAAATGATCCCTGATAGGCACACAAGTTGCTCCTAGACTTAAAACAGGGTTTGACAGAACAACCCACTAGTCAGCATATATAATGCTTCTCCTTCTGTGTCAGATCAGCACACATGCCATTTGTCTTTAAATCAGCTAGCTCATGTAGCCGAACTACACGCTGCAGCTCCCAGTCCCTGTCCATGATGCTGGCCTAGAATGGGAGATCCCCCATCAGCAGGGTATCGCACAGGCCTGTGTGGGGACAACAGAACCATGCTGAACTGCTGTAAATCCCCCTCACGAATGCTCTGTCTTTGCCCAAACATCAGTCCCATTGGCACCGTCATTTATGCCAGTTTTCCCACAATCATCTGTCAAACATCCAAGCCTGTGTTAAGACTCTCAGGAGTAGGTCACAGCAGAAGGCAGACTATTTCTAATTGATGAAGCTACAATGCTTCTATACATGAAATTGACTTTTTTTGATCTTCATGCCCTTTTGCAAACTCTTGCCTACTTTGTCAGCTTGTCACATTCCTCCCTAGGTATCTCTGTATTTCCAGTTGCTCTTTCTTCCATTTTTTCCACACTGATCCAAAATGGATGTAATTACTTCTTGCCTACACTTAAGATTCATCTGAGGAGCCCTGCTCTTGGGCCTGATGGGGGAACTGTGAGTCTTACCACTGAATTCAAGAGCAGGAGGTCTAGGCCTAGGCGTCCTGGGAAGGTTCCCTCATTGTCATTTTCTCTTCTGTTTAAATTCATCTGCAATTTCCCATGTTTGATGCTGGCTCCAAGGAGGAAAATTTCAGGATCCCTCTTTGCACTCTCCTCTGCTCTGACACTCCACCTTGCCCCTCTACCACCTATATTTCAGTTAAGTATATCATATTTAAAATGTACTGAGAATCTAAGTACACTGGAATTAAATTTGTTCCTGAAATAACTCTACTAAACCCTCTAGGCTCCAGCAAAGACAACTTTGGTGCACTAGTTTCCCCAAAGCCTTCCAGTTTTTAAATACCTTGCTTTGGTAATTTGTAACTATTGACACTGGTATTTACATCAGCTTTTAACAGCACCCAGTTTTACAAGCTCCTTTATTTTTATACATGTTATTCCGTTCATTTATCTCTTTTATCATTGATCTCTTGCTCTCATTACCATTTCCTCTCTATCACTTTCTTCCCATTTCTACCTTTTTTTTCTCCCCGTTTCTTTAAAATTAAATATTGCCCGGCACTGCTCATGTGGGTGAAGCAAATGCTATGAGGTAAGGCTGCTGTGAAGACTGTATTTGAGCTGCATCACTGGGAATCAATGAGGCACAGAGCATTCATCTAGCTCCCAAAAAGCACAAAAAACCAGGGAGTATTGGGGGCAGCTGAACACACACTTGAGAAAAAAAGTGCACCTCTGAGCACCTACTTTAGTCTTTAAGAGATGCCGCACACTGTGCCAGAGGTGGCTCCTGTGGTAATTTTATGTGGGCTAACCTTGGGATGGCTTTCCACAGCTCCTGCAGAGGGGAGATTGCCAGATGGAGGCTCATGGAGGCAGGGGCCTGCAGGGGTCTGCAGGGAGCAGCCAGCCTGCCCTGCTCCATCTATCCACTGAGCTATGAAACACAGCTGGTACCAGCCATGCTACAAGGATGCAGTGCTGATAGAGGGAGCATCTTGCAGGCTGGGGGCTGACATTAACTCTGCCATTAAACTGCGGGGAGATATTCATTGTCATTCCTGGTTAGACAATATCTAGACCCTTAAACCATACATAGGTAAATCCACCCCATCCAAATCCACCCGTAACATACCCTCTAAGTGCAAATATTTCACTTAGCTCCTTGTATTCCCCCCATACCTCCTTACCACACGGTCAGACAGGCCAGAACAACCAAAAACACCCCCAAAAATCTCTCTATATGAGCAGTAACAGATGTATACACTGCTTCCCTTCTTCAACCTTCCATCTTTTTCCCCCACACACACACATTCTCTACCATTCCTTTTGCATATTGTGGCCTCCTTCCTCCTTCTTACCATGTTAATTGTGATCCTTGAAGTGCCTCTCCTCAACCTGGGCTGGAGTGTGAGGGGATCTTTTCTTGTAAGGGGTAAGATGCAAAATAGCAGAGCATCCTCTCTAATTTATTGTGGTTATTTCCCTTATATCTAATGAACACAGGCACCTATCTACTGATCTCAGTGCTGTGGGCTGCTGAGGGTTAATGGTGGCACTGACTCCTGGGCTACTGTGCTACCTGACTGCAGCACCAAAAGTGATTTATGCTATTATTTTCTTTGGGGGTTAATTAGGGGCTTGAGAAACTAAAGGGCTGTCAGTGCTAGCTGGAATTGGTCTAGTGCAGCCAGGGGAGAACAGTCATCCCTCACAGAGCTCTGCCAATATATCTTTGTCCGGAACATCAATACCTTCAGCTTCCACCCCTCAGTGTGGCAGACAGCCCTCCACTCTGACCTCCAGCTACCCTGTTGTTTCGACATATAGACTTTGCTGCTCTGCTGAGTCCTGCCACTTCCATCTGACAGCTTTCACACCCTTATTCCTCTGTTACCTTCTCCTTACCTAAGCTTGCCAATAATGCCCATTGATGGACAGGGAAAATCCGCATGGCATTCTCCCAGAGCCAAGGAAGACGTATCTCCCCTTGGTATCTCTTAAAACTGAGAACTACCAGTTTTCCTTCCTCTAGTTGCCTAGGGCTTGCTAAGACCAGAGAAGCCAACACAGGCTATGGCTGACCCTACCTCTTTGCCCAGATCTTCACGGATAACTTGCTCAATCTCCTGCCTGGTGCTCTGCGGGGCCTGGCTGTGCAGCACTTTGAGGGTGCGGGTGTACTCCTCAGGCAGCAGGTAATCCAGCGCTCCCAGGTGCTGTCCCACCTTGATGAAGGTGCCTCGGTTGGAGCAGCACAACTCCCGGAGGCGCTCAGCAGAGCGAAGGTGCACCTGCAAAGAGATCAGAATATCAGCTAAGCCCTTTTGCTGTCTGTTACATGCACATGCCCACACATCTATCTTTTATTTGTCCAGTATTTAAGCAGACCAAGGATTTCCTTTCTTCATTTTGGGCATCGTCATCTAACGCGTTATGTAGTTAACAACAGTTCAGTATTAGGACTCTGGCTGGGCTGAACCAGACCAGGACAAGATGCTCCAGAGTATAAAGGGCTGCAACATTTGTTTGTACAGGCACCATGATCAGTGACAGCACATTAGTTTTTGGCTCGCCCTTGCAGAGAATAAGATGGCTAGCCACAGGGCAGCATTGGTTTGTCGCTGTGATACATCACTACAATGCACAGTTTGGGAACCCCTTGTCAAAAGACAAAAGTCAGTACCACAACTGTTACGCTAGACCCTTAGTGTGAGTGCAGAGAATTAAAATGAGAGGAAAACCATAGATACTATCTCAGAAAACTACGGGAACTTGTGGAAGAGTCCATTAAAAATCAAAATTACAGATGTCTATTTGGCAGTGAGGACAGTATATGGGCAGTCCTTCATCTTCCTCACCTCACTCGGACACACTCAAGGGGAAATTACATCCCTCAACTCCAGCCAGGTCTTGGTCTCACTGCTTACATTGCCAATAAAGTCTGCAGTGACAGTAGTTTGAGCAACTAAGAATTAGAAGACTTGCCAGCTGTGCTCATCATGGCCAAAATGCAACTACCAAATGACAAAATCCATCACTGACCACTTGCCTGGTCTGAATTTTAGCTCTTGGGGATCATTTTGCTCCTCAAGAATAGACACATCCTTCAGTGACAATGATTTATTCTGCCTTTATTACTCTCACTAGAAAAGTCTCCTGCCAAGGACAGAGCTATATTGAATATTTAATGAACTTCAGATAAGTTTACTCTGATACATTAATAAAACCTAAGCAAATCAATAACAAAAAATAACTGTGCACCCATTTTCTGTTAACGTCTGACACCTATCTGCATGAAGACTTCCAATTCCTCCAGCTTCTGTGTCAGAAGTCACTGAAAGTCAAATCCTGTGTCTGCAGTCCTCATCTGCCTGAAATCCTGTGGTGAGGGGCTGCACCAAAAGCCTCAAAGTACGTGGCAGAAAGGAACAACGCAACAAACATTCATGAACACCACACGCACACCCCCCATTCAGTGGCTATTTTTGCCCTCTTGCAAAGCTGTGCCATGAGTGTCCCGCATTCGGGAATACATCAGGGTACAGACTGGGTGCTGAGCTGCGAGTGCACAAAACACAAGCCTAGGGGAGCATGAGGAGAAAGCCTAATGTGCAAGTCTCACACTCAGCATGAGACTTGACAGTGATGCACACACACACTTTTCTAGGTGGGGGCATACAGGCAAGTGTAACTCGTGCTAGGTGAGTGAGCTTCATCCAGCACACTACTGGCTCAAAAACACTTGCAAATACATAGGCAGCAAATAACATCCATGAGCATGCCTGAAGTCTCCCACATTATTGTCCTGCATTTTACAATAGCTCCTCTGTAGCAAGCCTCTGCACTGGCTCTTTCCCTACTCTCCTGCCCTGTGTGTAGCAGAGATAAAAGCAGGCCAAAAGGGAACAAGAAAGGAAGCTGTGAAAGTAGATGAGAAAGCAAGTAAACCAGGGAGGGAGTAATGGGATGAAAGAGAAAGGCAGTGGGAGAGAGGGAGCCAGAGCAGCTGGGTAGTTTGTCACAGCACCGTGAGTGCAGCCCATTACAGAAAAACAGTTTTTATGCAGCTCCAATAATCACCCTCTGGCCACTGCCTCCAGCTGTGGAGGAAAACCCCTGCCAGCAGTGAAGGGCAAGGGGAGTGGTGGCCAGCCTCTCCTC
The DNA here is from genome assembly GCA_035584735.1 of Pseudotriccus pelzelni. Taxonomy (NCBI): domain Eukaryota; kingdom Metazoa; phylum Chordata; class Aves; order Passeriformes; family Tyrannidae; genus Pseudotriccus; species Pseudotriccus pelzelni. The sequence goes on along the minus strand of JAWMRA010000161.1, from coordinate 42,094,812 downwards.
AAGGTGTTGGGGAGGCATAGCCAAAGGCACCAGTGGGAAACAGGGACAAGGCTCCTTGCAGGTGTGTTTCAAAATCCCAGCCCTGAGCTCAGCACGGAGGCCTCTGACCTCCCACAGGCACAGCAGGAGCCCATCAAAAGACTCCAGGCTGCAGCACGGCTCAGGGCAGAGCAGCAGCAACCCTGGGGCTGCAGCGCAGTGATGGGTGTCAGGCTGGGCAGCCAGCTCAGGCCAGAGGTGCTGGCTCCAATGCACTACCCACCCCACATGGATCACCAAATGAGATTGTCTCAGTTTAAATGAGACACAGGTAAAATTAAATTATGGCCAGGAAGGAATAACAGCCTTTACTAAAAGGTATAAATGTATTGATATAAACTATTAAAGAACACAAGTAAAAACACCCAAACAATAATCCTATACCCAGAACAATCGCCTTCAAGACAAAACGAATAAACCCAACAGTGAAAAACAGTTGGGAGTTCACCCTTTGGGGCAATTATATCCACAGTCAGCAGGAGGCGCTGTTGGATCGCTGGAGATGTGGGGCCTGCAGTTGTTCGAGTCAGTCGGCAGGGGGCGCTGTTGGATCGCTGGCAGTCACCGCATGGGGAATGGCCTCCCCAGTGCCGGAGACAGAGACAATGGCCCTCCTGCCCCCTCACCGAAAGAGGAGGAGGAGGGGGAAAGGAGGTTCACAGCTCCCAAAACGCTGGAAAACTCACGCTTTCCTG
>JAWMRA010000161.1:42083830-42093978 GCA_035584735.1 Pseudotriccus pelzelni | reverse complement strand
TAAAGAACACAAGTAAAACACCCAAACAATAATCCTATACCCAGAACAATCCCCTTCAAGACAAAACGAATAAACCCGACAGTGAAAAAACAGTTGAAAGTTCACCCTTTGGGGCAATTATAGCCACAGTCAGCAGGAGGCGTTGTTGAACTGTTGGAGATGTGGAGCCTGCAGTTGTTTGAGTCAGTCGGCAGGGGGTGCTGTTGGATCGCTGGTAGTCACCGCGTGGGGAGGTCCTCCCAAGTGCCGGAGACAGAGACAATGGCCCTCCTTCCCCCTCACTGAAAGGGGAGGAGGAGGGGGAAAGGAGGTTCACAGCTCCCAAAACGCTGGAAAACTCACGCTTTCCTGCTGGCTGAGTTGCACGGTGGTATAGTTCTCATCCCTTTCTGATGGAAATCCAGGCAAAGAGTTCCAACTACTGCGGCAGCTCAGTTACCAAGAGAAAACTCTCAGAGCCCCCGGCAGCTCCCCTGTTCCCGGCAGCTCTGGCCACACCCACCAGCTCCCAAACACCTCTAGACCTCCTCCCAACTTTTACAAAACACTCCTGTTTCCCTGAAGACAAAATGAGGCATTAGCATAAAAATGCCGCTCTGCTGGTTCTCTGGTACTAGGCCATTAGTTACCTAGTTACCTAATTCCCCCTCCCCCCCCCCACAGTGGCAGGGGGAAGGTAAAATTCCAAGAACATATCAAACCATGACAAAGATGAAAAAGAAAAAGGTGGAAAATTCACGTAGCTAAAAATGCAACTGGTTGTAGGCATGCTTAGATATACAGTGTATCTTCATGTCGTCACTGATGAGAAGGAGGCAGAAATAGCCCCTCTTTCTTCTAGCATAAGCTGACAGGAAAATTTTACCTTCCTAAATTTATCCACACTGGCCTTATGGACACAGCAATCCTGGCCAGGAGAGGCAAGAGGATCCTTACATAGGGTTCTAGGAACAAACCAGAACAAATCCCCCATGCACAGCATCCGCTACCATGCTCTCTCAACTGTCTTGGCTATGATTCCTAAGAGACAGCTGCCCTCGCTCCCTGGCTGGATCAGGGAATCCAGCTCCTGCACCTGCTAGAGAGACAGAAGATGGCCAGGTAGCTTGTCTCAGAAGAAGGAAATCTATCTATGTAGCCCTACATTTTACGAAACTCCAATCTGCATTAGAGGCAGAAGTACAGTAAGCATGAAGCAGGACTGTGAATGCAGCTTCCAAGGTCAGGGTTTTTAGCATGAAAGTATTCTTAATGCTATCTATTAATTTCTTGGATCTCGCCAAGCTAGGTCACAGTCCAGATGCAGCACTTGTTTCTCCGAGAGATGACATTTCCCTCATCACAGGCAAAGTAAGAGTGTCACATTCTTACCATAGCGCCCAATACTGTTGCCCCATGTTTCAGTTCTACCCTGCATAAACTACAAGTTAAATGGAATCCCAGAATGAATCAGAACTTTTCTTCAAAAAAATCTCACAAGATACTGCTCTTTGTTGCACAAGCAATACTTCAAAGACCCTTTTTATCAGCAAAAAGCGCTGGGAACAAGAGATAGTTTTATACGGACCTGCTTGTAGGCATCATGCCTAGGAGCACACTGCAGAGAAGGGAAGCATTTCACATACTGAGGAATATCAAGAATAAGATTCCCTCAGGAAGCCTTTCAAATCACAAATGCTGTCTGTGCATATGGCTTCTTTCCTCAGTCCACATGGGCATCTCTTTCTGTCTTGAACGCCTTCTCCAGATTTCAGCAGGACAAATTCTACATTGGCCCGCAGCATGGCTATCAGACTTATGTACTTTACCTAAGCCCTGTGTAGATTGGGATTGACTATTAAAACTGTGAAAGTAACAACTGTCAGCTATGGAGAGGAGGCACCTCTAGCATGAAGCATGTGCTCAGCAAGCAGAACTGCAAAGTGGTATTTTTTAATTTACCCAGGAATGTATAAGCAGACCTGGCTTCTCAAGTCATTTATATGCTTTTGAAGGAGCCTATATTCACAGAGACATTGGCAAAGAATTCTCAGGACATCAGACGTGCAGGTATCATAAATTGGCAGATGCTAATCAGGTCTTAAAATAAAGGAATTAATTTAGAAGAAAATATATACCAGTTAAAATGTATCAGTATCTGGTGACAGACCTGGTGGCAAAAGGGCTCAGAAAAGCCACTAAAGACAGTAAAGTAAGTGGTGGAAGCCACTCCTCACATGAAATCCTTCAGAAAAGTCATCCCAACTCTGAAGGGCATACTCTTAGCTGGCAAAACGTGAAATGAGGATTAGGAATGCAGAGAGAAAATTTGAAATGCAATTAGTCAAAGTCATAACAAACAAGTTACCAGAAAATCCTGGTGATGAGAGCTGCCTCCAGGAACACTGTAAACACAGACATCTCACAAAGGACGTCGTGCTGGATTTTGCCCAGAGAACAGGGTTTGAAAAGCTGCTCCTCCTCTCACCTCCATCTTGGAGACCACTCTCATACAGGTGAGCAGGAACAGCTCCACACCACGTGGTGCCCGCTCACATCCCACCTACCCCCAGCTTGGACAAGGGGAAGCAGATATATCTCCTGCTGCAGGCAGTTCCCTGCATGGAGTAGGATGCTGAGGAGGAGCCTGCCCACCACTGCTTACAGTGGAGATACATTGTCCAAGACAATATTTCAAGAAGGTGTCTCCAGAAGATACCTTGAAAGCTTCAATCATATAAAAATTAGAGATTAATGCAAAAATTAGCTGAAATGTTAATAATTGTAATAAAAAGGAGATCTCATATTAAAACCATTAGCTTCCAGAGGACTGTGTTGCCCTGTTTTTAAGGAAAATCCAGACTAAACTCTGAAATTATAGTCCTGCAAGCTTTATTTCTGTATCAACTAAATTAGTTGAGACAATAATTACAGAGAGTACTAAAAATCATGTAGCTAAATGTGATATGACTGAAAAAAAAGCCAACAGGGATTTTGATGGGAAAAAAATCATTCTTCACCAATCCATTAAAATACTGCCAGGATGTTAATACAGTGGTCAATAGCAAAAGAGATATTTATTGGGACTTTCAAGTGGCTTTCAATAAATTTACTCACAAAGAGTGAAAAGAAAACTCAGTAATTACTGGAGATGCGAGAAAATTGCTTGGTTTATCCCATTCCCAGCTCAAAAGTCCAGCACTATGGACCGCAGCAGGGGGGGACTTTCCAGTTAGGACAAGGCTGCAACATTTAGTGTTGGTTTCACTACAGCTTCATTTCAACCTGCTCTGAGCTCTTTCAGACCAGAGGATACTGCAGAAGCCCTGTCTATTTTTGCATCTGCATCGTTGTTATTTCCGGTAAGGATGAACTAGCACTGGCAACAGAGAAACATGACGAAAAGGTAAACAGGTCCAGGTGGTGCCCAGAAGGCAGAAAGAGCTCTCTACTGTAAGTGGGTTGACCTGCATCACTGTCAAAAACAAACAGCAGTGTCCCATTTCACCTGTTCTTATACCAAGGTTTAATTTCTCTGCTAGTGATCTGGCAAGGGAGAGAACAGCATAGTGACAAAAACTCCATGAGATGCAACAGATTTTATTCATCACCACGGAAAAATAAGCCCTGCCAAGTCCCTACCAGAGACAGGTGAACAATCAATACACCTGGAGATCACCCTCAGTGTAGAGGGCTGCAAGGTTACACATTTTTACACTCCACTTTGCACAATACAGCATTAACCAGTGGCACTCACTGTCACAGGATAGAGAAGCCAAAAGCTTAATGGAATTCACAAAGTCTTTGGATATCTATGATAAAACAACCATACCTGGTTTTATATGGAGCTTTTCATTTCTAAAAGTGCTTTTACAAAGCTCTTTACAAAACTCAGGATCCCTATTCCCCATTTTACAGACTCATAAGAACATTACAGGTAATAAAATGTCTAAAGGGCTTTAAACACTCTTGCTCAAGGCATCAACACAGAAATTACCCTACTCTCTGGCCACAATGAGAGACAGAATGCAAACAGGGTGCATTATTAAAATCTTTAAAGAACCTATTTGGTGTATCCAGCTCCCAAATTATGGTTAAATCTTCTGCTGGGGTTAACCTGCTTCCAAGGATCTTCCGTATTTACTAAATCACCTGTCAGTGCAAGGACTTGGGATATTGGTGATAGACTCTTGTTTTCTTCCCACAGAACAGCAGAACTGCTGCTTATGGTCTTTCATATTACGCCCTTAGAATTCATGGAAGAACTTTGTGGCACACAGTGGGTGAGAGCATCCCAAGCATATGTGCTGTCACACATGCTGGACCAGAAAGCTATTCCAGGAATGCCTGCAGGAGCAGGAAACTGGCCTGGAATAGCCAGGCTGTCCCTTGGACTCCCTACAGAGGGAAGAGAGGATGTTATCACACCTTTGTGGTGGGTGTCCCCAAAACATAATAAGCTGGGGAGGGAGAAAAGACATGTCAGAGAAGATAGGAAAGAAATCTGGCCATAGTCCTTTTCTCTTTCACCCCTGATAATGACAGAGCCATACGCACACAACTGGTAAAACTACAGAAGAGCTTTAGATGACTCAGGACAACACAAACCAGAGAGGAATGAAAGGATGTCCACCTTAATTTAACACAGTGAGAAACTGAAATCAATGGCCAAAAGATCAGTAAAGATTTAGAGAGGATACAGTTACTGATCATGTGAATAGGGTACTTGGGTGCTCCAAAAACAGCAATACAAAACCTAGAGCCCGTTTCAGTAACAGTGTAGTTGTGTCTAAGGGCCTGTTATCTCCTCTTCCAACAAATCTGAACAAGCATACAGTTACTATAAACTACTATAGCCTTCATTAACACTATCAACCTCATAATCAAACTGACCAACAGCAGGGATGCTGCAGGGAGACACACAACTCTAAATGGAATTGTTATTGCTTCCTTTTTGTATTATCTTTCCTACTTGCCGTTTACAAAAGGTCATTCCTAAGCACACTAGGTATTTCCCATTCAAATGCTTCCTTATACCAGTACTAGCTGATCATATGCCTGCTGATGGACATATCCATGTCTTTGGAATTGGAGCAACTCCTGGTGCAATGTATCTCACTACCTAAAAAATTCATTATTTCTGTAAGTTATGTACAACCCAATCAGAACCTTCAGAACCTTCAGAAATTCTGCCACAACAGTTCATTGCTGGTGGGACAGAAAGGAAGTGAGAAAGAAAGCTTTATAGCTGGGAAAGGATAAAGGATGGAGATGATCCCCCAGAATAAAGTGGCAATTTCTTAGCTTCTCAGTTTCACAAGCACAGGAACAAGGAGTTGCACAATTAGCAGGGTGGCCAGTAAACTCTGTACTAATGGAAGGATATACACAGTAAGCCTGTGTCAGACAGTTGAAATCTGGTGTTGGTGCTGTGGCCTTAGATCAGTGGTGGTACAAGCAGCTGAACTTAGAGCAAACACATTTCATGAATTGTGCAAAACTTCCCTGGAGATCACAAGAGATTTTTCTAAACCTAGGCCACCAAATTTCATGCTGAGCAGATATGCAAGCTACCACCTTCCAAGCTATCAGGACTCTGAATTTCCACACACAAGCACACACAGACACTGACCTCCCATCTATGTTCACAACCTTCCTGCTAATACCCTGGTTCACAACTTGGTTCGTACAGGTCACTAATGGGTGGCCTAGCAACAAATCCCTATTCTAAGATGCCACTTGGTTCAGGACACATTTATGCTAGGTTGAGGTCCACCTCTTCGGCCAGTTACTCCCCAAGCTGCTCTGGAGAGGAGGAAGCAGTGATGGTCAACTGCAGCACAGAGCACCAGCAGTCACCTTGCTGAACCCTGCCCTTGCTGGCTGGTGCGTACACAACCACTGCTTGTGTTCCATCTTCGTTTTACTCCAAGCTCGGTCATTTGTGCTCTGATTATCTCTCATTACTGACGACCTTGCTGTAATGAGTTTTAATCTGCCTCATATTAATTAGAAACATTTTCATTAGCTAGCTCAATTTTAGGTAAATAGCTAATAGAAGCAACTGAGCTGCAATTAGTTATCTGTGGGGCAGTTCAGGATAAAAATCAGAAGAGAGCAGCTGTTTCCCCTCTAGACACCTCTGTGATATAATGCACTGTTCTGTGTAAGTCTCCTGAGCTGGGACAACAAGCAGCATGGGGAAGGGCTGGTCGGACACAAAGGGAAATAACATGCTAAAATAACTGGGCTGTAGCACTTCTATGCCTACAGCATTACTTGTATATTCTCTCCCACTAATAGGTCCAGATCAAACTGCTGAATAAGGGAATCTGAGAGTCAAGCTGAGTCCCCTATACCCACAGACATCACCTCCCCTGAACAAGGTTCTGCACTTGAAGCTGTTTCACCCTGCAACCGTTCAACAGGTCCCACACACAGGCTCTCTCGTGGGGCATGTACATTAATGTGAGGCATGTACTTACATGTGAGGGTAAGATCAGACCACATTTGCACAAGATAGAAGGACCAGACACGTGTATACACAGATGTATAATGCTTGCAAAGGCAGCAGGTTCACAAAACTGCACTTGGTACCTTGTTGTCCTGATAGTGCTGGTATACTCCACTGCAGACAACCGAAGGAGGACAGAAAGTAATTCAACAGCACATCTGCAGAAGGCACTGAGACATTTACAGAAGCTGCAATGAAATTAGGCACATGTCTTGATCCATTGATCACAGTGCCTGCAGCTCCTGTTACGGAGGCAGGTGAAATGATAATAAATTTGACACAGCATCTCTCAAAATTTGGCTAATAAAATCCCATGTGGGATGCCAGTGAAAACAAGTTCAGTGCTGTAAAGACATCATCCTATATGGAGTTGTGCTTAGCTGTGGTGGGGGGCTCTAAACCATCAGTCCTACTAAGCCCTGTTCCATCTGCTATTTTCAGCTGCTGTAAGAAACAATATCAAATAAGATGTGTGTTACATTCAAGAGTGTTCCCTAAACAGGAGCTGCTGACACATTCTACAGAAACCACAGATTACTGACTAAACAGCAAGAGATGATGTCATGCAGTAAAAAAGTGACCTGAAGGGAGAACACTCCCTAGTTATGTCCATGTAAGGAGACACTGGAAATGCAGTAGCATGGGAAGTTAAGGGCTGGTCTTCCTCCATGGGGAGGGTGGGGGGAAGAGCTCCAACAAAGCCACAGTAGGAGTTACCTGTCACTGCAGCTCATATAGTTATGGCTATACCTTCCAAGCTAAGTGAAGGATCCTAGCAGCAGGAATGAAGATGGAGATCTGACAGCCTCTTCCCTTAGTCCCCACAATCCATCCTACAATAAAATGGAGCTGGAAAAGCCATGGACTCCACAGGAAGCCCAAACAGACAAAAGATACACTGAAAGACAAGTTTTATCAGGATGGATGGCCCAAGCACCAAAGACAAGATTGAGAAAGCTCAGCTAAGTCTCATCTAGTTCAGCAGCTGAGGGTCAAGACAGGGTAGCTCCACACAGTCTGCTCTCCTACTGTGGGTGTGCAGAAAAGAAGGAAGCGCAGAGGCAGTCGTTGCAGCTGGAGGGGAGAAATAGTCACATCCACTTTGTCAACGCTGAAGAATGTGGGCTGACATTTTTCTCTTCCCAACAGTTGAATCCCACCCTACCAGCTGCACGTCACAGCTGACCTCCAGTCAGGACCTATCTGAGTCAATGTCAGGCGATTAAATCGTGCAGCAGCAGCTTCTCCCCCTTGTACATATGCAACTTCTCTCCTGGTAGGTCACTCCAATGGCCACAGGAGCAGAGCAAGCGGGCTCCCTCTCTTACAGCCATGCAGACACACAGAACCCAGAAAGAAGACTTTCCACTGCAGTCTCTCTAAAGAGTACAGCCCCTTACCAAACCGACAGAGGCAGATTCCTTTCCCTTTCTTTAATCTGAGAAACTCTGACCTTTAAAGTACAGACCTCTTCCCACAAGAACAGGATGCCTGAAGAGGAAAGAGACAGTAACACATGAAATACCTATAAGTGATTAAATTGGATTGACGAGGAAGTCAAGAAAGATAACAACGATGGGATTACACTGTCAATTCCAAAAAACTGCACTGACTGTCACAGCACCACATCCAACAGAGAGAATGGCTGCAGTGCCAGTAAGTCATCACCAATGGCAAAGTGCAGTTCTAATTTCAAAAGTGCCAATGTTGAAAAAAAAAACCAAAACAAACACAGAATGTCCCCTTGTTACTCAGCAGGTCTGTTCCCTTTGGGGTATCAGTCGGAACTGCTGACTTCAGTGAAAAGAATATATATAAATAACTTCAGCTTTTTCATCTAGTTGACACCACACAGCTCCACACCAAGAAAGGCAGCCCGTGTCTATTAGCATCCCAGCAATGTCACCAGTATGGGAGGCTGAGCTGGTGTCTCTTCTGCTTTATACACAATCAATAGACTTGTTAAACGGCAATTAGAAGGTCAGATCCTTCCTTGCAGCCACTCCTGTGCTTTCTCACTGAAAACAATAGGTTTTTGCGGGTGTTAAGGAAAGTAGATTTTGGAAAAAATTGGCTTTGTGGGGTCAGTGAAGGTAGCATTTAGTCTACTGAATCCTTATGGATGCTGGGAACACAAGGAAGACAGAACCTATATTGGCTTTGAGAGGACCACTTTAAAATAGCATGAGATAGCAGTTTAACGAAGTAAAAGATAAATATCTGAAATGGCACCAAACTGAGAAGAACAAAAGGAGAGCCCAGGTGAGGCCACATGTTGATTATTCATTATCCAGAGTAGATTGCTTGTGCTCCCACAATTAGCAGAAGGAATTACCCCTAGCAGTACCAGAGGCAATCGTCTTTACTGCAGCTGGCATCACAATGAACAACATTGTACATGCCTCCCCTGCACTTGGCTGTGGCTCACCAAGGTTGTGAGGGGAATAAAACGGAGATCATCTTTATATACAATTATATATTCAACATTTTGCCCTTTCCATTGCCATTGTTGAGTTTTCCCTCTCATCTTAGAGATGAATGAGCATCCAGGAGGCAGGGATGCTGCATTTGTAAATGCCCAACATAAGAACTTGAAGTGAAATAGCCAGTAAAGCTGTTGGATGTCTTGTTACACTCTAATTTTAAGGAAACAGAGTGTCCTTCCACCTGCATACTCACTGTCAGTCACCATTTTACTTACAAGGAATTGGGTGCAACAGAAAACTTTACCAGTATATGGGGAGCTGTGCATACAGACAAGAAGAAAAGGAGCAGAAAGCTTCCACCTGCAGGTTACCAATCTCATCCGGGATCAGAGCTCCTGGTCAATATTTAAGAGTGGCTCAGCCTACAACATTATAGAATAGACTTCTGCACAATTGCCTGTGAAGGAACATCCCTATCTTTATCCTCCATCTTTCTAGAGAAGCAACTACAAATATCAGGAAAGGGGCTTTATCAAGTAAAAATCTAGGGTGCCTTTTTTCTGAATTTAAAAGATGCTTATTACTACAGTTCTCCCGTGCAAGTACCCCAAAGGGCAAGGTAAGGGAAACCTGGTCCATCACTACTCAGTTACAACTTTAGTGAGGAGAAAACTGCACACCGGGCAGCGTTTGCCACAATTTTAAAAAGAAAGCACCATCTAGGAATCCAGATGTTTCAGTCTGAATCTGACACAAGCAAAAGTTAACACTGCTTCGGAGAACAGGGAGAATATAGTACAGGAGGCTAATATTGGACAAGAAAAAACAAAAATGACACTGCATTGGAGATAAAAGGCAAGAGGCAATCTCCTTTGACAGCCTAGTCCACGATGGCTAACGTCTAACCTTGTCTAAAAGGCAAACAGTTAACTCAAGACAGAAGGCGATTAGTGCAAAACCTGACAGAACAATAATACTGACAAAGATCCTCCTAAGAATCAGACCTTGCTGGCAAAGTACAATCAGTACTGTGTATATTCCCAAAGGCAAAATTTGCATGCCAAAAAGGACCACAGAGAATTAGCACAAGACAAGATGGATATAAAGCAAAGAAATTAAATCAGATGCTAGTAATCCAAAACTATAATAATAAATAATAATAATGGCCAGTCTTCGCGAACGAAGATCCGGGGAAGGTCTTTACGCCTTCGAGCCTGCGCATTGGATTT
>JAWMRA010000161.1:42032843-42083730 GCA_035584735.1 Pseudotriccus pelzelni | reverse complement strand
GCGGAGCGGGCGCGGCGGGGCCGGCGCGATGGAGCGGCCCGAGCGGCCCCGCGCCAACGGCTGCGGCGGCGCCCACGGCGCGCTCCGCAACGGCTTCGTGCGCGGCCCGCCCGGAGCTCAGGTGTGCGAGCGATAGAGGGGGCACCGGGGCGGGCGGGGGGAGCGGCGGCGGCGGCGGCGGGGCCGGGGAAGCCGCGGAGGTGTGGCTGTGGATGTGAGGGACGTCGGCAGAACTGGGCTGTTTGTGGCCCCGGCCCTCGCCTGGGGAGGCGGGACGGCAGTGCCCGGGCTGGTGATGGGTGCGAAATGAGTGTCCCTCGAGTCACGGCTGTAACTTTGCTGCCAGGCTTTGGTTGGCGGCAGAGCTTTGAACTGAAACCTCGCTGCAACACATTAGGTCTGTGCTTTAGAAGAGAAGGTTTTAGCAGCTCTTCACCGCTGTTCTGTTCCAGGTTCGATGCAATGCACAGGTCTGTGGGTACAAGTAGCCCTGAGCACGGACTTTCCTATACAGCAGAGTTGGAGGTTGATGGAGCACTTCCCGTCCGGCTGTGTGGACGCTGTGATGCCAGTGTATATTTGTGCTTTCAGGCTGCCGGTTGTTTCTCTGCAAAGCACTCAAGTTTTGTGTTCTGATGCAAGAAACTTAATAGTTCTTATGAAGTCAGTACCAGCAGTATGGAATAGATTGTTTCCTTGGATGCTTCTTGAGAAAAGCCTTCCTCCATTGTCATCCCTCCTCTTGCTCCTGTTTTTCAGTCCTTCTGCTTCTCCAGTGTAGGCTTGTGCAGTCACTGCATGAATCAGATTGAGAACTGTTGCAGGGTAAAACTAAACTTTTTCCCCCATCTTTAACTCAAGATAGTTACTGCGTTTCTGTCGCTGTATGGATGTCTGTAGTCTTGCCCTGGTTTTTGGGAGGTGATAGTGCAGTATTAGGGGCGAACAAACAGGAGGAGGATACGACACCTTGGCGTGGCAGCAGTGTCAGCCTGTACTGGTTTGAGTTGCTACGGCACTGGTAGTATTGCCTTGCACGCACCAAGCACTGCTGGCTGTGAAACCTTAGATGTAAATCTTTGAGCTAAGACCAAGCACGGTGATGATGAGTGTTCCTTTCTGGGTGCTTCCCCACGCTGTGCTTTCTAAAGAAGAAGGTCCAAATACATTATGTTCTTCTACGTCAGAAGAACAGAAAAGTGGAGTAAGTAAGCCTTTTTCTCAAGGATTTTGTTCTACTGTGTATCTGGAGAATGTGGGAGATCCAACATTTCAATGGAAAAACTACAGATGTCAAACTGAGAAAAAACCTTGCTCTTTTATGAGATGTTCTATTCAGTTAGTAGCTTGTGTGTGATACTATGCTCAGATATGTTTTGGAGGCCTGAGGCATTTGGGATAACTTTATAAAGGGGGAGAGTGTTCACTGGAGAAGTGGTCACAAGAAATCTTACCAAAAACCCAGAATGTAGTGACATTGTCAGAGGATGTAAGAAGAGTACAGGTAAATTTGATATCTTTATGGCAGCTGCTTGCTGGTCAAGTAGAGATTTATAATTAAGAGTCTTACATTCTTTTTTCTATAACTTTATGTGGGCTAGATTGCTAACTTTCAAAATGAGGGTCTAAGTGTTAGAACCGGACTGGAAGAAGTGACTGGGGAAACTAACCATGCACTGCTTTCTCAAATAGCATCAGTAGTGGTAAGCTGACAAAAGATTTGGTTGGTGGTGCATCACAGATTTGGGTACCTAATTGGTCTTTTGCCTTTTGAATTTTGATTGTTGGGTCTTTACACAGGAGAAGGGAAACATGTTAATGCTTACTGTGTATTGAATATATTTATCTGTGTATGTATATACTATGTACATACCACATGCAGCACTTGAGAATCTGCAACTGAAGAGGTCTGTGGAATGCAAAGTAATCAAGTACCAAGAAGGAGGCAGCTTACATGCAAGAGTGCAATTCCTACTTAGTAGAAAAAAACCCAAAAAAAGTAAAAGTGAGGAAAAGAATGGTGTTTTTGCAAGAAAGCCTATGATGGGGTTCATTGCTGCCTACTAAGACTGTGCAGTAACTGACTTAGGTTACCTTGGAGATTAATGAAATATCATCAATGACTAAGAAAGTGACCATTTGAAGTTAGGATTTCAGCATGTTAAAAAAATGTTCTGTTGAAATACTATGATAAGTAACAGCTCTTTGCTTTCTTGGGCAGTCTTGTGTTCAACTTACTTTAGTCCTGCTTCAAGTTAATTTGTTTAGAGATTCAAATTCAGTCAATGCAACAATCTCATTATGAACACCTCAATTAAAAGGGGTTCAAGAACCGTATAGCAGTTAAAAATTGTGGAAGGTTGCAGAAAAATGACTGCTTTCTGACTGTACAGTTAAGGGAGCGCATGGTTAGAAAGCGTAGTAATCTGTGGATGGTCTTAAAACTGATTTAAAGCTTTGGTGTAATACTGCACTATGTGAGATGAAAACCTGACATCTCAAAGGGTTTTGTCATGATGTGAGGAAATGAACACAGGCAGGAGAAAGCGTGCAAATCTAAGTAAAAGAACAGTGAAGTTACCTCTTCAGTTGTGCATGATTCTGCTTTTTATATCCGTCTGTTCTCTTGGAGAGAGTGTTAAGCAAGTTCAATAGAAAAATGGTGTTTAGGATCTATCAAGACACTTGAGGGAATAATAAAAAGTGCAGGGAAATTGCTTCTTTCTGCAATGCAGTTTTAAACTGGAATGTATTTGTCCATTGGAGTGTTTTGCAAATGACTAGTGGTTTTCTACTGCTGCCTCTGAAAAGAATTTTCTTGCTTAAAATAGGGAGATTGGGACTTATTTAGTAGGAGAAGGTGCCCTTATTTTCCATGATAACTTATTAGAATCTGTGAACAGATTTTTAGTAATCTTGTATTTTCCACTCTTTAATTGAGTTTCTCACTTTGGGTGAGAACACAGCGTTTCTCACATGGTTGTGTTATGCTTCCAGAAGTTGAAGAAATAATTTCAAACAACAAAAAAAATTGAATATAGGTTTTAGATATCAAGTTCCTAATTTCTGTTGTGCCTGGTATCTCCAAGTCAGTTAGATAGGAGCTGGCATTATATAAACAAATTTTAATTTCCCTGATGTTTCTAGAAGTTCATCAAATGCCTATAGCAACCTCCAGATAGCTTATTGCGTAGATGCCTTTGTAAACAAGGTACTACTTCCTCAGGAAGACAAGAAATAGTTTGGTTGAGTAGAGTGGGAGGACTGTGGGATTTGCATTCCTTTAAAACTGTCAAAGTCCTGAATTCTAACAGCTATTAAAGTGGGCAGCACGGATATTTTCATTTTCTGAAAGCCTTGGTGTGTACATGCAGAAAACAGTTTGTGTAGTCCTGTGATTTGTGCTTGCTCTTCCTAGAGAGAGCAATCATATGGTTGTAGCTTCATCTCCTGGAATGCTTCAGAATGCAGGGGAGCTTCATCTTGAATGGAGCTGCATTCAGGGTGCTGAATGGCTTCATCTTGATTTTTTTACATGTTTTTGCTGGAATTCAGGTTACTGTAACTTCTTTGGGAGAGCATACTTAAAAAGATGACTGCAGCATATACTGGAAGTTTTTCTTGCTATAGTGAGTTGGTGGTAGCAGTGATGTGAATAAGCCCTTATTTCGGATGAAAGTTAGGATAAGATAAAGATGTTAAATAACTGCTCTGTCCACTGGTATAAAAGGAGTTTTAGTGCAGAATTGTGGTTTTTTTTCATATATGTAAATTTAAATGCAGCTATTTTCTGATGAAAAAGAATGATCCTGAAGAACTAAATCTCATGAACTTCTCCATGAAGAAGTGATTGTTCCCCCTTACTCAGCATTTGTGAGACTGCATCTTGTGAACTGTGCCCAGTTTTGAGCTTCCCAGCAAGATGCTGACATAGCTGCATCAATCTGTGAATCCAGGGAAGGGCCCCCAAGAAACAGAGGCTGAGAGCGCTGGGTTTGCTCAACCTTAGGAGGAGAGAAGGCTCAACTAGCTGGCTGCAGGATATGGAGAAGATGGGGCCAGACTGCTGGAAGCGTGGGGCAATAGAGTGAGAGGCAATGGATGTAATTTGGAAGAACGGGAAATTTTGATTACATATAAGGAAAATAATTTTCCCCATGAGGGTGGTAAAATACTGGAAGAAGTTGCCCAGAGATGTTGGAACTCCATGAAAGAGTTCAAGACCATGTTGGACATGGCCCTTGGCAACCTGTTGTAATTAGACTTGCTTTGATCTGTGGCTTGGACATGTTGGCCACTGGAAGTCCCTTCCAACCTTGGTTATAGAGATAAACTCATGGATTGCAGGGGAGTGTCAAGGTTTAGACATTCGCATTTAATCCTTGAACCCCTGTAAAAATGTGTGCCTTTAGGCTCGTAACACGTACTGAGGCTTGCATCAGACCTGAGGAAATAAATTACTACTTTCTGCCTCTTGCTTGGTTTTGTGATTGACTGCATGTATTGTGTCAGTAACCTAAAATTGAAGGAGTAAGCAAATTGGCTGACCTAGAAAAGACTGCAACCTCGTTCAGGTGTTTTAATTGACAGAACTCTTATTTCTGAAGGAGTGTACCTGTGGACAAGGATCTTTTTCTAATACCAAATGCAGTTGTAAAAGACTAAGCCTTGTGGAAGGAATAGCTACTCGGTGTTTTCCCTGGCTAAATGAGTATTTGAGGTGATCATATTAAATTAGTAGATGTAGTGCTAGTGTTGTACTTGTTGAAAATTTGTGTCTGTGCTGGTATGAAAACAAACGCCCGTGGGAGCTGCTGATGTGACAGGCTTCTCTTAGATTTGAATACGTGCTACTGAGAAGCTGGTTTGGGTGAAGTGTTAAAATGTATGTATTATATTGGGATTGTAATTTCAAATTTAGCTGGTGATAAGCCTTAAATGCTGTAAGAAATTCTTATAAACGTATGCAGGTTCAGTTTTTTTTAAACAGTATCTACTTGAATGATATGTCATTTTGTTCTCTTAATTCTACAGCAGAAACACTTTTTCTAAATGTCATGTTTTCAATTTGTTGTGGAGGGAAAAAAGCTTTATCTGAATTATCTATTGGCTTCAGTTTCTTGAGGTGGAACATAAAACACTGGCCTGTCTTCAGCGAGGTTTCCAGTTTTTTGGCTTGCCATCATTAAAAAATGAATCCTAGAAAAATAACTTTTTAGTGGAAAAGTATACTCTTGAAGAATACTTATCATTGAGAGAACAGGAGTTGGAAAGTTTAGGATGTAATGGGGTTTAATGTCCATAAAAATGAGAGCAGATTCTAAAGCATGTTAGGAATGCTTTCAGAGGTATTTGAGAGCCTAGAGATTGGCTTGTTGGGGAACCACTGCAGACCTGTGCTGTCTTTGGAAATCTTTATTGTAAAGCATATTTAGTAATTAAGCATGCACTTTGGGAATTCTCTGTCAAAATCCTGTACACCTAAAGTCTACTGAATGTACTAGATAAAGCTACATACAAGGTTTAAGGTAATTTAAGGTAAACTGTTAGGAAAAAGTATGTTCTCAGTAGGGTTCAAATTGTCACCCACGTGTAGCAAGCAAACCCCCGAAATTTAATTGCATCCTTTATTTGTGAAAGAGAAGGAAAAAACTCCCAACCCAAACCCTGAGCAACACTTAAACATTATGAGATTTACACTGTTTGTGTGGATGAAGTAAGTGCATTTTAACAAAGGACTGTCAAATTTTTTGGGAGTAACTAGTTGCAAATAAAAGTATTTGATAATATCTGTCAACAAGAACAAATGTTTAATTTAGAAAACAGGAGTGTTAAAGTCTGTTTTGTAAAATAAGTTTTTCTCCTGTGATTTTTTTTTTCTTTAAAAAGCTTAAAATGTGATTCAAATTAGTTAATTCTAATTTTGGTAGTAAATACTTGGTCTTTTTGCCTATGCAACAGTCTGAGGTTTGAAGTCTAAGAGCAAGGCAGTGGAAGGAAAAGGGCTGGAGGCAACAGTAAAATTACCACAGAATACCCTAACAGCTTAGAGCAGCTGCCTTTGTGGAGTTCTCACTGCTGTGGTTTCTGAAGTGTCAGTTCCCCGAATGCTTTTTAATAAATATGACCACTTTTGCATATGGAGGCATGCTCACGGAAGCAGTCTTAGGCATTGTGTTTTTAAAAAATAGAGGCTGCAGAGCTGCTAGTAAAATTCCTGCAGTACGTGTGGTATGTGGCAATGCGAAGCTACTAAATTTTAATAAGAGTTTAGTGAAGTTGTGTCCCAGCATAATCTTTTTAAGGTGCTCACATAAAGTCTGTCTGGTTCATCTGAATTTGTCCTTCCTGGCAGCATGAAGGAAATGGCCTCTTTAATACAGAGTGCTGGGGTTTTCCTGGGGTAGCAGCATAACCAGTCATAGTGTACTTCTCTCTTACCGTGTGCCATGCTTAGTGCACCTGTAGCACCTTCTCTCCCTGAAGTGCATGCCTGCCATGCAAGGTATGTACCCAGAGTCCTGTGGTAAATCCTGTGTGCTGTCTACAGAAGCATCTGCAAATGTTCCTGGGTTTACACGTGGCTTTTGTCTTCTCACAAAGGATGTAAAACTATTAGAAAGTATCCAAAGGAGAGCAATGAAGATGGTGAAGGGCCTGGAGGGGAAGCCGTATGAGGAGTGGCTGAGGGCGCTTGCTCTGTTCAGCCTGGAGAAGAGGAGACTGAGGGGAGACTTCACTGCACTCTTACAGTTTCCTCATGAGAGGAAGAGGAGGGGCAGACACTGATCTCTTCCCTGTGGTGACCAGTGACAGGACCCAAGGGAATGGCCTGAAGGTGTGTCAGGGGAAGCTCAGGCTGGATATGAGAAAAAGGTTCTTTACCCAGAGGGTGGTTGGGCACTGGAACAGGCTTCCCAGGGAAGTGGTCACAGCACCAAGCCTGACAGAGTTCCATAAGCCTTTGGACAGCTCACTCAAATATAAGGAGTGCTCCTTGGAGTTGTGCTGTTTGACTAGGAGTTGGAGTAGAAGATTCTTGTGGGTCCCTTCCAACTCAGTAAATTCTATGGTTATAGTCAGACTTTGTGTTCTGCTTAGACCAGTGAAGTCCCTTCCAGCTGTACCTGTGTGCTCCTCCTCAGTAACTGTTACAGTACTGTTTTATGTGATGCATTTCCCTGGGAGCTTGGCCCGACACAGGTATGACTTGTCTTTGCTGCCTTTTGTAACCAGCTGCATGGTGCTCTCTGGTGTTTCTCCTGCAGTCGAGTTTCTTAGTGATGGTGCTCTTCTTTTTACATGTAGTCTGGGCAGTACAGGAAAGAGATGTAGGTGAGCATACACGAGCTTTTTTTAAGCATGTATGTAAGTAAACTCTGACTTTTCTCTGTAGTCTCCGCTTAGCTATGCTGTGTATTCTACTTCAAAGGTCATGGCTTACTTTATTATCGTAAGGCTTGTTGAAACCATAAAAGTTTTAATCTTGCTTGCCTTTTTTTCCCCTGCCCAGAATAGGAAATTAATCACTAAACTGTAGCTACCTTCTTTCTTGGTCTCTGAAAATAAGCTTGCTGCTCTTTTGCATGTAAGCCTTCATTTGAAGGCTAATGTGTGGATTTATAAGGCATTTTTAGAAAAATAAATAGGCTTGTATCTAAAATGTGTCTACAAATGTCTCTTCCGTAGTCAATTTTAGACTGTATTTATAGTCACTATATGCTTCATGAAGAGTTTGTAGGATTGCATTCAGAGTATTTAATTTTTCATTCCGCTAGGATGACATGGAAGCTTCTCAATTTATGTGGTAGCAGACATGTGAGTATAAGAATTTATAAGCATATTGGTAGTACACTGAGAGCTGAAACTGATTGGAGAATGTGTTGAATCAAAACAAGTATTCCTACAAGGACCTTTCTTAGTGAAATGTTTGGTTTGACCATATGGAATAATTTGTTTAATTTTAGCATTTGTTACAAGCACAGGCACCTCCAAAGACCTGGAAAAGATTGATATGTTTTTATTCTGATTAAATGTATGTACAGATTTGGGTCTGTTTGTTGGTGGGTTTTTTTCAGCAGCTACTTTTTCATATTAGGCAATTTCAAATCTATAATCTTAGGATGTAGCCTTTCATCTCTTCCAGACGAACTTCCAGTTATCTGGAAAATACATCAAAAGTTTTGATGTGATCTCTATTTATTTGATACTAGGTAATTTGCAAAGTAGTCACTACCAGTTTTCTATCTGTTTATCCAGAAATGTGTTGGATAGTAGACTGCTGTTAGTAGACAGCCACGGGTAGCAGGTATGTAGTGTGCCTGCCCCTGAATAGTTGCTATTCACAGCCTGGTCTGTCAGTGGGAAGGTGCAAAATTCTGCTTGTAATTCATCAAGCTGTGAAGTTTTAGTGGTTGGAGCTTTGGTGCATGATCTTTCTCAGATCTGGATGCAATAAAATTCTATGGTTTCATGGGCTGAAGCTATAGTGATTCAGTTAAAGAATCCTGCGAGTAATAGAGAAGAGGCAGCTTTCGTGGTTTTTCCTCTCCAGCATTGGCTCACTGATTCTGTGACTGTCATGATGGTGCTGCTGTCCCTCCTCTCTCTTCAACAGCCACTGGTTCTTGTTTGCTGAGCTCTAAGAATGACTATGAAGCAGTGCTGTAAAGACTCTTATGGTCTAATGAATAACCTTCAGCAAACAATTATATTTTCAGCCTGGATCAGTTCAGTGTTGGAGGGATGCTGTGCTGATAATCAGATTAGCTTTAGTTGTACAAGCTGGAGGCTGGTGTGGATGGCTGAAAGTGGGAGTGAGTGGGGCAGGGGCAGTTTCTGTGGCTGGCACCATTCATGAAGAAAACTGTTTGTGAACTTTGGCCTTTGTTAAAGCTTTAAATTGCCAGCATCTGAGCTGCAATGTGGCAAGTGTTCCTACAGTTGTTCCAAAGCATGGTAATTTTCTAACTTAAGCTATCACTACTTGAGCATTAAACCTGGCCTCAAAGCACTGCAAGTTAGTTACCTGCATCTGGTGTAAGTGCTGCTGATAAAAGAGAAGTTCCTACTGTGTCTTTTCTGTTTTGTTTCCACACTTTGTGTTTACACAGCAGTTGTAAAATCCCCACAACTATGGAGACCAATTCAAGGGTTTGCTGTGGTTAAATTTTTTCTGAATGTCTGTGTTAGCAAAAGGGAAGAGGTAGAAATTACTATCAGGAGGTAAGGTGCCATTGCAGTGTATACTGAGTGACTTCATAGCTATAGCATAATTGTATCCTCAGAGCAGACCCTTGCTTCTGAAGAATTACTTTCACGATACTAGTGACAAACTTGAAACACAGACTTGCTCCAGCACCTGAGATGAGCAGATTTGCTAATCATGCACTGTCTAGTGAGGCCAGCAAGTGTGTGTATCTTTGATTCATTGGCCATTGCAGAGGTTAGTACAATTCTGCCTTACTTTCCTATATGATAGTATGAGTGACATGAGTGAATAACTGGTTTTATTCTGTCTGCTGGTCTGCGCCTCTCAGTAATTATTTGCCATTGTCCGCTGTGGATGAATTTAGGTTCAATCTCTTTCCTTCTTATATATGTGTTATGGTACAGATAGAGGATTTACATCTTGGAGAGTGTTCTGTCATATGTGGCTATTCTATTATAGTGCAGCCATTCTTTAACTTCTGGCAGTGCCAATAGCAATTTGCATCTAATGACTAGGTTTCTATGTTTTGGTACTTTGACTTATGAGATGTGATCTTTAACTTAACTCTTTGAATAACTAGTCAAGTTAAAACCATAATGTTTTTCCCCCAGTGTTAATGTTGGGTGAGCACCTGCCTTGTAGCCATGAAGTTTTTCTGTAACAGTCATAAACAGGGAGTTGGACTAGGTGATCCTTGTGGGGCCCTTCCAACCTGGCATATTCTTAATTGTGTTAAGTATAATGTATTAGAGTAATTGTACTTGAGATGGACCTGCTGTATGTATTACATAGCTAGTAAAGCTCTTACCTTCAGGAGATGATATGTAAGTAGCAAGATGACTTTTAGTGTAGATTTTATGCAGAAAGCCTTGCTTTGTTCTGTGTGCTGACATATATGCAGTATTGAGACTATATACAATGACTTTTTTGTCTGTGGTGTCATGTCCGCCTCATGGATGAGTACAATGTTTATGTCAGCATCTTTAGGCTAACAGAGACACATAGATTATGCTTGTTTTGTTACACTGATATAGGCTTCCAAGCCTGAGAATACGTTGTTTAGATCAATAAAGCTATTACTTTCAGTTTTGTTTTTTTCCTGTAGTTAGCCTGTGAAGCATCACTATTCTGTTATTTGTGCCTACCTAGTTCTTGGTGAAGGGGAAGGCAGTTTTTTCATTTTGGTTGGCCTGGATATAAGCAGTGGTCTCTATATAGCTTTGTAAGCTAAATAACTTTAATGAGATGTTAGATTAAACTGCACTGGATTGGCAGCTTTGACTTTGGTTATATCAACAACTTGGCAACCCCGTATATGGAGACTGACATATTCATCAGTGAACACTGAACCTCATTGGAAGCAGTTTTTGCTGAGTGGGGTGGGATGCAGAGCCTATAACTGATCAGAGGCTGGGGGACTACTTCGGAATGCCTGTCTTTTCTTGAATTAGTACCTCAACTGCCTCTCTTTAAATTTTTACTGTAGATAAATCACATTGTGCACAATGGAGGATTATACAAAAGACCTTTCAATGAAGCTTTTGAAGAAACACCGATGCTGGTTGCTGTGCTGACCTACGTAGGCTATGGTGTTCTTACTCTCTTTGGATATCTGCGAGATTTCATGCGGCAGTGGAAGATTGAGAAATGTCAAAATGCAACAGAAAGAGAAGAACAGAAGGTAACCACTGGGAAATGATGTTGCTGAGGTTTGAGTGTTTCTTTGGGGGGCAGTGGTGTTCAAAGTTTTCCGCTGCTTTCCTTGTCTTCCGAGTGCCCCAAATAACGTACAAGTACAGCTGTGTCATTAAACAAAATACTGTTTCTTTTAGCTGGGCTATTTTTTGGCAGAGCAGTTCCCTCATCTGTTTCACTGCAAAGCTGCATCAACAGTTATATCAACATCCTGAGAGATGCCCCAGCTGCAGGAACAAGGGCTTGGGGGAGACTGAGTATGGCAGCATCAGCAGCTAATGAAAGCCTTATCAGAGGATCTGGTCTGAGTTTGACACCAGTGGGAGGCTTTCTGATGCTGCTCTGGTGGCTGAGTTTTGATTTAGAAACGTGTTATTAATTCTCTTTAGCTGAAGCAGTTGCGAAGAGAAGCTTGTGGGTCAGGGCCAGAGTACAAGTTGTATGAATTAAAATTAATTTGGAGTCCAGAGCACTTGCAGGTTAGCTGCTGAGTAGTCTGAGGTACTGACTCCCAGTTCACTGATAGTGATTAAAAAGAATTCATTCATGTTATGACCCATTCACAAAAGCTTCTGTTATCAGGTGAAAGGTCCTGCCTGCCTCAGCAGTTAGTATGGAATAGATAATTTTATTTTTGAGTAATTATAAATTATTTTAGAGGTCTTTATTCTCCCCAGGAGTTGGTTATTTTTATGTATGCTATTGTTGAAACTTGAAGTTCACAATCTATTTCATTGCTAGCTCTTAATGTGACCCCTCTTAGCACAGTGTGACTACCAGTGAGCTTTCTCCAAAGGTCTTACTCTTCATGATTTGGGTTCTGTTTTTCTCAACGTCTTTGAGGAGCCAATCTGGCCTATAAAATATTAAGGAAGTTCCTTTTCCAGTTGCTGGTTTCTGATTCTCTGTGAAGCCACACAAGCAGTTGGCTAGCAGAAAATAGGGGAGGCAGGAAGGACATCTCAGTAAGGCAAACAAATAAACAAGGGTGGCAAGGAGGAACTGAAAGAGGGAAGGCTCCTTTGAAGCCTTTTTTTGGAGACATCACTGGAATAAAGTGCATGTCTTTTTACAGTAGATTAGCTAAGATGCAGTAAACTAACCAGTGCCTAAAATTACTTCACAGTCCTACAGAGGGCCTTGAAGCACAGAGTTTATTAGCAACAGATTATCCTAGTCCTAAAAGAAATTTAGCCCTGAATTTTTTTATAAATTAACTCAGCATTGCATCTTCCCCTGAAAGAGATTTGCTTAACAAGTATACCTTCTAGACAGATGGATTGAAACCCTTTCGGTTTCTGTGCTGGTCATGGCTTCCATGAAGAGATGGATGTATTCTGGTTTTGTTTTGTACGTAGGATGTCTGTGAATGGAGCTAGTAAAAAGTGCCAGTGAATATTGTGTAAGAATGGAAAACAGGAAATTCTGTTTAAAAAAGGTTTGATGTTGAAGAAATCTCAGCCTAGTGTACTTCCCCAGATCACATTTCTAGTGCTTAGATTGTAATAGCTGTTTCTGATATCAGACAAATAGAAAAGTGATCATGTGAGGTCTAGAATATACAATACTTGTCTTCACACTTTGCTGCTTTAAGCTTTGTTTGCCTGCAAATGAATTGATGAGAGCATATTGCAGCATATCTAGTGTGGGAGCCAGGGGTTTTTTGAAGCGAGGCGGGGAGGCATGTGCCCAATGACTCAATGACTTGTTTTGAAGTGATTTTCTCGTGATTTTTTAAATATTTGAATCTCTCAAACTGCTGGATGACAGCCCAATCACCTTTTGGTAAGAGAATGCAGATACTAGCGTGCAGAAAAGGCTCAAAACTCACCTTTTGTAGTATTATTAATACATTCAAATCAGAGCAGCCCTGTGATTACCCTGGGGTACTTTCTGGCAGATTTGTCACCTCTGTGTGGAAAGTAACATTTTTATTATTTAAATGTTAAAGAGCCAGCTAGATTATTATTATTTTCTTAAGTATTAAGCAAAAGGGTTAGCCTTATCTTTTTGAAATAGTTCATAATTGCTTAGGTGAAAAGCTCAAAGCAAAGGCAGCGGGACTAGCTGTGTAGCTGAACAGCTGACAGCCTCCTTTGTGAGCACAACAAAATTACGTAGTGTGAGGAAATATTTTGTAAAGGGCTGAATGGACCTGTTCTGACAGTCATGGAATTGAAGTATATGAATTTTCTGTGGTGTGTCTATGAAGGTGATCACAGTTAGAAGCATAACATAAACTTAGGTTCAAAATGTAGTATTAAAAAAAGAAAAAGCCACCTTCAGCTTTTCTGAGTTTTGGAGGGCAGTTTAGTTCAGTAGAGCAAATCCTTCCTTAAATTGTCACTTAATATTATAATCTTACTCTGTACATTGTAACTAGAAACTGCAAGTGATCAAACTAATTTAAAGAGCAGAGCAGGATTTTGAACCAGTCCGAATTAGAACTGTCTCTGACGGAGGGTAAATTCCTTGGAATTTATTAGAGCTGTGCATTGATATGAATGATTCCAAGAAAACCTAGTATTCACTCATTGGAACACAAGAGGGTGAAAAGGGACAGACTTTGCTAGTGCTGATTTCCAGGAAATAGTTTGATGGGTTTTGGCTTTGTTTAAAATATATCCAGCTGGGCTTTTCCTGGAAACCAGTGTTGTGTAGCACATCCTCTCTGAAGCGTTACCAGGCTGTTTTAGGCAGGGATAAGTGGCAAGACTAACAGTTCTTAATTACCTTGGAATCAATTTCTGCATCCCCAATTTAGAATACTATCTGGTCATACAATGTAGATAAATCTGCAAAATGCTTATAGGATTTTATAGGCAGAATGAAAATCACTTTTACCTTCCTTCCAGTCTGATTTGCTTGTTGATTGCCATGCTTGTTTTGTATTTGGGAACAACTATGCACACGGGGCTGGTAACTCTCTAATATACGTCATACTCTGTAGCTTGCCCAGTTAGAACATGTTTCTAGCGCCTGGGGCTTTCAAACACTTGTTCACAGGAGCCTAGCTCTAGGAGTATCTCAGGGCCAGTAAACTAGAGTCTTTTGTTCAGTGTTCTCTTAGTGTCTCTGTAGCTCATCAGAGGCCTCCTGACAGTATAAAGGCTACCTACAGTTCCTGCTTTCTTGACTCACATAGCAGTGAGATGGAACTGGTCTTTCTGCTTCCTTTTAGAGGCCTGAAATTTGTTGCAATTTTCTACTTGATTTCCATTCAGAGTCAGTTATGTATTATCAGGGAGTGCATTATCTGAATTGCAGATAAGCCCTGCTGGTGCTCATGGCACCATTTGTTAGCTTAGGTGCAATGTTGTGAAAACTTGGCTCTAAATAAAGGCAGCATAATCACTGCATTTGCATGTCACTGTGCCCCAAGCTAATGCCTACAAAGCTCTCATTATGACCTTCACTTGTTGTAGTATTAATTTACAGTACAATGAAATAATGGATCCCAAATCACCTGTGCTAAGGTGTTGCACCCCAAGGAAGAATTTTATTCTTTCCTTAATGGCTTACTTAAAATTGCTATGATTTTCAGGTTTCTGGGAGACCACTAGTGTTTAGGTTTCTTCATCAGGCATCACCTCACTAATAGAGGATGTGTTCTAGGCTTAAATTGACAGGAATAGAGATCTTTGGGATTTTTTAGTGCCATGAATGGAAGAACGTGCTGCCATTGCTCCCTGCTTTGGTAGCAGTATACCTTTTGCAGTTGTTTGACAGTGCTTACTCTGAAAATTGCTCAAAGAATCAACTTACTCCTGGAATGTTTTTTCTCCGAATGAAATCTCAGACTGTTTAATCTGAGACTGGTATTCTTTGAGTCTGTTAGAGGATGAGAACTTGCTGGAAAAATAACAAGCTCTGAAGGCCATTTAAAAGCATTAGTGGTTGCTTCCAGCCGTAGGACACTATTGCAGCAGAGCACTGTGGCTGCATATGCCAAAAATTTGAAATAGTATGGATTGATAGATTTTATCTCCCTTGCTCCCCAGATGTTTTTTTCTCGGCTCAAAGAGTGAAAGCATTAAATTTGCATGTGGAATTCAAGTGGTCTTTTTGCTCTACTGTCTTTTGGAATGCCACACTGTAGAAGGATGGAGGAGGGAAACAAACAAACCAATCAACCAACTGCTAAAACAAACAGCAGACGATCTGGTCCTGTATGCTGGCTCCAAAAGAGGGCTCTTAAACTCCAAAAGTCAGTATCAGTTTATAAAGGCATGATAACCCTACTGTTTCTGGTTTTGCATTTTCAGATAGGTTGGTCATGAGAACCCCTCGGTGAGGTTAGGATTACTGAGGAAATAGACAATCCAGTTTTGCATTATGCCAAAATAACACTTCCTGCCTGTCCTATTCCAAGGAACTTTCTCAAGAGAACTATCTGAGGGTTGTTTATTGGAGGGAGGGGTGCAAGTACAGGCAGCAAAGGAGCTGGCATTATGCTGATGCCTCACTTAGAGCTCTTTGCTGTAATCCTACAGCTTGGTACTCCAAAAAACTAAAGCCAGTGTCCCATATTAGACCCTAATTCCCTTACCCTTAATTTGTTCCTTGAATTCTTGTAGACTTTTAAGACATATTTTTTCCTTATCATAATCCATTAGGTTCTACTTCACAGTTAAATTACTTTAAACTTAGTTCTACTGTTGGCTGGTAAGATCATATTTGTGTTGCATATAGTGGTGGTGTCAGCCTATTGTGGGTGATTGTCTTTATCTCACCAGTTGAGCTTGTTACTCTTCTGGCTTTGTCAGCTTGGGTTGCAGAAGAAAATATGCTCTATCTGATGAGTAATCTAAAGTGAGATTGGACTGAATCAACCCAGGCATACCTGCTTGAGTTGGTATAATGACTCATTTCCAGCCTCCCTCTCCTAGCCAGTAACCTTGGCTAAAATATCAGTTGTTTCTTGGGTCACATAGTTGATATGCTTGGATAACTAGTGCAAAGCTGAATTCTCATGCAGAGACAGTTAACAGGAGTTGAAAATGCATAGAAGGATCTCGGTGGATTACAATTAGACATAAGTCTCTCAAGTATTGATCTTCTAGTGTGCTAGTGTTTCTTTTTGATCTCACTTCTCCCACTGCTCTACAAGTAACATAGCAGAGGGTTTCTAATAATTGTAGATAATGATTTCGATTTTGTGTCATGAACTGGGGCAGGAACATGGAAGAAATAATTGCCTTTCCATGCATCTTAGCTTATAGAAATTTTATTCCCTTTCTCTGTCTTTGCTGAGAAAGGACATACTTGTGATTCCTTGGAAGAGTGATCACTAGCTAAATTAGGTTTGTTTTTCCATAGCTGTGCTTTTTTTGGCATGTCATTGTGCACAGGCAGATCAGAAGGGGGCTTAGGTGCAACTGTCTGCTTAGAAGGTGGCACTTTTGGGCTAGGTCTTCCCTGTGCAGCTGCTGATAGGAGGATGCAAAGATGTGGTTCTTTTACTCCAAACTGCCAGGACCAAGTTGTTAAATCATTAAAATAGGAAGGTAAATTAAAAAGCACTCCTCCTGCAGGCAAGCATTGTAAGTAAGGGGTTGTCAGTGCCTATTTATTTGTGTTTTTAGTAAAAATCTGCCATAAATGCTCCCAGTTTTGCTTCAGTGGCACAAATGTCTGACACTGTAGTATTTGGTCAGACAGATGTTCTGTCTCGATCATACTGTCACCAAAAATAAAATGCTTGTCAACATGTTTGCATTTTTCTCGTGAAAAACAGGAAGAAACGCTCTGCTGGCTCTTACCTTTGTCATAAATTCTACTTTTTCCTTTTGTAGATTATTAAAAAGCCTTTTTTTTTTTTCCACCAGAAGCAAATGAATTGTGTATTCTTATCACTACTGAATGTCAAACTTTCTTGAATTGAATAGTAAAAAGGAAATCTTGTGACTTTGGAGCCAGAAAAAAATGTTCCTGAGTGTTCAGATGTCCTTGCTGCCACAGTCAGTTTGACATTCTTGTGTTATCCATTCAAAGCAATCACTTATTTTTCCTGAAAAACATTGGAAGGGAAGCTAAAATTCAGGAAATGCTCATTCATAAAAATCACGTGGGACTTCAGTGCTGATAAGCTGTGCAGAAGAGAGGTGCCATAATGTAACTTACTAGCTTCTATTCAGAACAAAAAATGGTGGAAATTTCTAAGGGTAGCATGTATAATACTAGTGCTGCTATATTAAATGTGTTTCTTATGCACAGAATGAAATATGGTAGAGTACCTCAGTTTTCAACATCGTTGTGTATTCAGTAGAGCAATGCATACTGTTTGGTGCCACAAAGCAATTGCATGTTGCCTTGCTCTGCTTAACTCTGAAGGTTCAATACACTTCTCTTGTAAAGATTATCTGCCCAAACGTTTTGAGAAGGGGGCTATTGTATGTTTCAAGTTTTCTTTATATATTTTTTTTCATTACAGCAGAATGACACAAAAGACTTCTTCCTCTTATTCTTAGTTTGCTGTGATACATATTTTCCTTTTACTTTGAGTGCTTTTGATGTGTTTCAGGATTTTGTCCCGTTGTACCAGGACTTTGAAAATTTCTACAACAGAAACCTCTACATGCGCATTCGGGACAGCTGGAACCGTCCAATCTGCAGTGTGCCAGGGGCCAAAGTGGACATGATGGAGAGAGTTTCCCATGACTATAACTGGACATTCACGTGAGTTCAAATTCAAGAAAACACTTGCAAATTCCAAGAAAACACTCCAAATTCAAGAAAACTGTCTTGAAATAGAGGGTCTGTAAGAGCAAGTTGCAGGCTGTGACATTAAAAGAGCAATGAGTTATGTATGGTTTGCGCTTTCTAGCGTTTTGAATCAATGAATTTTGCTCTTCTGAAACACGTTTGGCCTCCAGGGTGATAATTTGTATATAATCTTTTGTCTTCTTGCTAAGTTTCCTGACTGTTAAGATTTCATGGGCATAGATCTGTAATAAAATTGATACCTTTGTAGATGGTGAACAGAACCTGCAGTAGGTACTTTGGATTGCATTGCTACTTGTGACTTTGTGTTTATTTATAATGAATTCTGACACTTGAAGTAAACATTGCTGCCTGAGCTGAATTTAACATGGTTGCTTTGAGTCAGAACTGAAATAGTCTGTAGAAACAAAATCAGAAATACAAGGAAAAGAATTTTAAAGATTGGAAGTGACATATCACAGGTTTGATGTGAAGAGGTTTGCAGCACAGTACTTGGTGAAACTGGTTATGTATTTCCTTGGCTTTCAAGGGTAAAAGAATTAAACCTTTTTTTTTCCATTAAACTTCTTCCTTAATCTCCTTGTCACGTAATGTCAGCACAGCAATGCCAGATGTGTTTCCTGTCTATGGTTAGAGGATATCCCACTTGAGGGGCTGCCAACTTAATTGATCTGGAGATGGTATTTTGTAACTGAAAGAAAAGTTGTATATTTCTGGAATGGAGAGGGAAATATGTCAGAGAAACAACAAATGGTTTGAGAAGTCTCAAGCAATTTTGTATATGATAGCAAATTTACCTTTAAATGCGAACTCTTCTAGGAATTAATTTGAGACTGCAAGATAGGGAAAGAATCTTTTTCATTGATTGTTGTAGTTTGATGATGAGTGGCAGTACTGAAATAATTTAATGGTTGATTCTATTGATTTTTAACATTTCAGTGTATAGTCTAGGAAAGTGAAATTATAATCTTCTGGTGTAGTTAATTTTTTTAATTGTGGATGTCCTAACTTGTGGTGTTTTTAAAACGCAGGTACACAGGGAGAGTGATAAAAGACATTATTAATATGGGTTCCTACAACTACCTTGGATTTGCACAGAATGCTGGGGCTTGCCAAGAAGCAGCAGCTAAAGTTCTATCCCACTATGGAGCTGGGGTGTGCAGCACTAGGCAGGAGATGGGTAAGTTGGAGGAAGATAGTACATTCCCTGAATGTACGTTCCAAAGTCTGTAATCTCAGTACCTGTAATTGCAGGTCTTTGAAACATTAGTTGTTCCAGCACTGAACTTTAGTCTGACCCATAAAGAAGCTTTTACTTCAGTGAAGATAAATTGACTTCCTGTGTTTAGTTTGTTGCACAACAGTTGTCTTACTTATGTTTTCATACATGTTTTTTTCTTTCAGTGTTCCCTTATGGCCCTTTAAATAAGAGTAACTTGGTTGGTGGAAATCCTTCTTGTAGAATTTAGCAAGAGCAAAAGCTTTTCCTCACTCTGAATTTCTCATTTTTTTTATGTGCAGGAAACTTGGACAAGCATGAGGAGCTGGAAAAGCTAGTTGCCAGGTTCCTAGGTGTGGAATCTGCAATGGCATATGGAATGGGGTTTGCAACCAACTCTATGAACATTCCTGCTTTAGTTGGCAAGGTATGGCTTAAGTCATGGACAAAAGCTCGTCTGACAGAGATTCTACTGGTTAATTTTTCTAAAAGCTGCATGTTTGCTTTTGTTTTGTTCAGTGGCAACCCCTGCAGATATTCTCTATAGAAACTGTAGGTCTGACCTTTGCCACAAATCTCTTTGGGAAACAGCATCCATGGGACCAGTAGCAGCCCAGAACGTGCTGTCTGTCTGGGAGAAAGCCTAACATGTCAAGACTTGCTTCCTCAGGCTACTCACTGGTTTATGAAATGGTAGCTGATTAACAGACTGATTGGCTCAAGGTATTTTGATGCTTTTGAGACACTAAGAAGTGACTGTGTCAGATAAGCTGAATTGCATGTTGGTACATAGGGAATTTATTATCTTTGAGTGGGAGCTGAAAAATCCTCCCTTTGAAGGAGCAAAATCCTCGTAAAAAAGTTATTTGAGGGATACAAGGTCAACTGTAATGACTCATGTCTACTGTGTGCCTCATAAAACAGTAGATAATGTAGTCTGAGTATCCAGTATCTGCAATTATGCTTTTTTAGTTATTGGAAAATTAAATGGAAGAGAACTTTTTGTTTGCATCTTCTGACACAAAATATATTTTCTCTTAGCTCCTCTGTAGAGTAAAATACTTCAAGTGCTAGAGCAGTTTCCTCTTTTGAAAATAATTCACTATCAGCCTAGTACTACTAATCTGCAGGAATTCTTTCTCTGCTTATTTTCCTCCTATTTCATTTATTTATATTTCTATTTCCTGAGATCACTTTGTAAATTATTCCACTTGTGATATCTACAGATTATAAATTTTCAGCCTTGTTCTTCCTTAAAACTCTTCTTCCTGGCAATTCCCTTTTGGATTAGCTGTAGTGTCTTCCTGCATGTGGTACTTCTGACATATCTTTTACTTGCATTTTTTTGGCCGTTTGTTTTTCCACATCTCTCCAGTTCTCTGTTCAGCAGAAAAATGATTAATGATTTTGATGAGACCTTCAGAACACACTGTCAGATCCATTTAAGTAGATAGCTGACTGTTGTGAGTACAAATTGCCCATTACTACAAAATTACTCCATCTTTTTCTATGTGTATATGGAGCTCGCTGTATATCTTCAATACCATGTGAAAAAAACCTTTCTCAGGTCCTGAGTTTTCACATTTGAACTTTAACAGGTTTTACAACCACTGAGAAAATCCGAACAGTAAATTTCATGGCATGTGACATACTTGTTCTCATGCACCTCACTTATACATTTACTAAACCAACTCTTTCGTAGATGGATACAGCAGTCTGTACTGTGTTAGTC
This sequence comes from Pseudotriccus pelzelni, assembly GCA_035584735.1. Lineage (NCBI taxonomy): Eukaryota > Metazoa > Chordata > Aves > Passeriformes > Tyrannidae > Pseudotriccus > Pseudotriccus pelzelni. The sequence goes on along the minus strand of JAWMRA010000161.1, from coordinate 42,063,150 downwards.
TTGAGGATACTTAGCTTTTGTGCACTTGAAATAAGTAAGAAGCTTCTGTCTCATAACACTTCGAGAGCCCTTATGCTCAGGTATATATGCCCTTATACTCCAAACAGAAGATGTACTCTTCTGAAGAAACGAGTTCTTGTCAAATGAGCCATTTTGAAGTTCAGAATGTTCACTGAATGATTTTTTTCGCTCCCTGAAGTTGCTTCTCACTGCACATTTGATTTCTTCATTGTGTGCAAATAAGGACTCAAATAAATCCTGAATTCTGGCACCACCCAGTACACAATTAAGTGTGTGCACAACCTGTTTGGCAATGCTTTGATAGAGTCCTCAGTAAAGCTCAGAGATTCCCATGCTTGATTAGACTCTTAGGCGCTTTTAATTTTTTATTTTTTCAAACTGCTTTTCTGTCTCTCTGCATGTCCTACATACATTTTCAATTGCAAAGCTACTTGCAACACAAATTTTTAGAGGTTTGGCAAATATAATCAGTAATGGCATCTGTATTTGGCCAAAAGGAGTTTCTTTGACAGTCACAGATATGTTTGAAGTTAATAATTATTTATATTGTATTTGGACACCTATATTGCAACTTAATTAGCTTAAAACAAGCTACTGCAATATGGTTGCTCACATAGATGTAATATTGGACAACCTGTTCCATTTCTGCTCTGTGGAATCCTGAATCACTTGGTTTATATTGAAACTGAATCCTCTTTTAATAGCAACAAATACAACTTGACTATCCTAGATCCATCTCTACCCCATAATATGATCAGCATTAGTCAGCAAAAGGAACTCAATAGCTTCATCAGCATTACTTAGTTGATCTTTATTCACTATGCTTTGTTAACAGCAGCTTCTATGAAGCAGCTTGTGAAAATGGATATAGTTGGTGTAGATTAAAGTTGTGTTTTAGCACTAAAAACAGGTCTTTGTACACCTGGCAGCTTTCAGCAGCAGAGACCTTCTACTCACTGCCAAGTTGTCAGCTGCCTATTATAGTCACTGCCAAGGAAGCCGAGTCTAGACTCCAGATAATATGAAATTTGAGGATTACTTATTCAGTAGTCAGTCTGAAACTTGCCTGTTTTAGAGTAAATGTTACTAATATATTTATTTTAACTAGCTAATCACACCATTCTCTGCTCCTTTAGCACAGAGCTTTTTGTCATAGCTCTGGACTGAGAGAGGCTAGACAATTAAATTAGAGCAATGATGCTTGAAAGATCTTTTTTTTGTTGTAAGTAAGCAAATTAATTTCCATGTATCGGTAGGCTGTGAAGTTAAGTGCTCAGGACTGAATGACACGATTCATACCTGTAGCACTCTGCGGTAAAATGTAGCATTCACTACAGTTTCCTTGTCAGCCTTGTAGGATGCAGTGGTATGTCTGGTCTTCACTGACATATGTTTTTCTAGATCCCAGTAGTGTTATCTCCAGTTACTGTTAGCCTTCTCCTAGATGCGCTCTCAAATGTAAATTTGCTGATAAATGCAACTGAAGTCTTATCATTGGAGTAGCAGCACTCAGTTTTACATATGATCATCAGTGATTGCTGTACTGTACCTGTGGCTTATGTGATCCTTTGCCCTTTCTCTAGAGGCAGACATTACTAGAGTCTTTACTATTTGTTCAGTTTCAAATTAATTTGTTTCTAATTGAATGTCGTCTTCTGTTAGCAGCTGATAAAAAGAGGCTGCTCATCAATTTGTTAAATCTGCTTTCTCCACCAAAAGCTCGTCCCTGTTTTTGTGGAGAAACTCCTTCTAGACTGTTAATCTCGTCTTCCTTTTCTTTTAATATATCACTTCTCCTACTTTCTGCCATTTAAGAAGTATGCTCGTATTGGATTATTATATTTGGGTTTTCTCATACAGCAGTGTTTGACAGCAGTGCCCTGTCATATAATATACATACTCTTTGTCTGGTGTAGTAGTTCAAAGAGCAAACACTAGTTGAACATTTTCATACTTCTTATGCCAAAGTCTCTGAAATACGCCATGTTTGTAGCAGCAGTATGAACACTTGACATTTGCTGCAGTTTCCAGGGAAAACCAATCTTGAGCTTTCTCAGGAATTAGAATGTTTCCAGGTTCATTGCCATTCTAGTGCAAAATTTCCTTTTATTATGGAGAAAATAATCCTATTGTCTGTGACACCTGCTTATGTAACTATAGGCAATGCTTTTCACAGTCCTTTCTAGTAATTCTCACTGCAGAGAGTTACCTCCCTCCACCAATGGTTATTAGACAAGCATAGAATGAGCAGGTGTTAATGGTAGATTTTCAGCATCTTGGCATGCTTTCTGGATTTTTAACTGAACAAAGTCACTTCTGGAGTTGCAGAACGCTTGTATAGTAATTGGAATGGGCCAAGGTTATTTAGAAATATTGTTGCTCCTTTGCGTATTAATCCCCCAATATACATTCCTGTAGTCCACAGTGATAACACTGTGACTAAATGTTCAGCATATCAATTATTGACCTGGAATTATCACTGCTCTCAAAACAGGCTTATCCTGTTTTAATATTTGTCCAAGGATTTATCTTCCCTTTTTTGAAAAAGCAAACAAATTCAATGTCATATTTAATGGCTTCAGAAAACTTCTCAATTTCATTATGCAATTTTGTTTCTACCTCCTGTCTTTTATATTACCTTCCTCTACACATGGGTTTAGTAAGTGGTTGCCTTCTAACATAAGAAATAGTGCAACTTTGATAAAGCTTTTAATCTAGGACTTTGGTGGCCTGTTTCTTAGCACCACCCTAGACTTGCTGAGTGAACTGGGGCAAGCTTCTCTGCTCTCTGTTTTACCTGACTGCGTAGGAGGATGAGTACTCATCAGCAGCATGAGATATTCAGGCAGATTCAGCTGCCAGATTTATGGGAAAAGTGAGTTCCTTCAGTTAAGAGCAGTTGTGTATTTTTGTTTGCCATACTAAAACTGCAAATTGTCTTAGCAAGTCTTACCTGGACTAGCTGCATTTATGTTGGATTTTTTTGTCCCCTAAATGATCTGTAAGCAGTTCAGGGCTGAAAGGTGTTATATGCTTGGCGGTGAAACATAACCTTTTCAATATGTTCCTCTTTCCCATTCTAATTCAGGGCTGTCTGATTTTGAGTGATGAACTGAATCATGCATCCCTAGTGCTTGGAGCAAGACTGTCAGGAGCAACTATTCGAATCTTTAAGCACAACAGTAAGTATCAGATGGTGGACTCTGCCTTTTTGCAGATGCTGTAGATAGGATGTACACTTTTGTATCTTCTAATAGCTGGAAATCCAATTTCAGTCAAGGAAATCAATTGCTGGCTACTGGAAAGGTCAGAAGACTGCTGCTACTGAGAATTTAATCATTTTGTATTGGATATTTTTTGATATATTCAATCCCAAGTAATAACACTTTTATCCTGAAGCTGTTCTAGCTTACATCTTCTGCATATGAAGAGAAACATGCTACCCTTTGGCAGGTGTAGAGGCACTGGTGTTTTAACATAGCTTCTTGTTACTTGGTTAGCTCAGCACGGTTAGGCTATTCAAAGAGTCCATGTCACATAATAATGCAATTTTCTAGGTTACAATTTGGGGGGAAAAGACGTTTAATTTTAGAATCAGGTGCCAGCATTATCCTACAGTAACAAAAGCTTATGATTGCAGATGTTCTAGCTGAAGTGCACAGTCATGAATTGGTACAAGGTAGTAGTAAAGCAATTTTTGGGATGTGAAGCATAGATTAATTTCACTGAGTTACTGGCTTTAAGTATTGTTTCCAATATACACAGATTTTTTACTTTCCTAATTTCATCTTCCTCCAAATGAGGTATTTATAATAACTTTCACATTAAAGATACATGGAATTTCCTTCACTTACTCTCAGTGAATGAGGCACCTGTTATCCTTGATTAATAAAGCCACTACCTTCATTCTTCAGCTACTCCTAATACTCTTTAATAGTGTCAGTCTCTGAGATCATGATGACTCTTGCTCTCCTTGAAGTGTGTGGTGGTGACAGCAAAGCTTGGGTGGCTGCAATTATTTTTCTTTCTTTGTCCTGCTTGGTAGTGGATTCTCTGCTGTGCTTACTGTTTCTTTTGTATTCTCTCTTTCTTGTTCTCTATCTTTTGAATAATTGTCTTTAGAAAAATGTAGAGCTTATTGTAACATTCGTAATTTTTTTTTAATTCTTCATAAATCTTGGTTGCTGAGCAAGATCACAAAAGTGTTGCATTCTACTTCTGTGCATACTTCTGAACATTGCATCTGATTCCAGAATTTCAGAGATCACTGGTTAGAACATAGTTCTGGCTACGAGGAGAAGGACTTAAAAGCTCTGCTGTGATGAAGAGATGAGCTGTGGGAATGGGGTACAAACTAGCAGTGGTGAGATTCGGGAAAATTCTAGAAAAATTATAGATGATGGGGTTCTGTGAAAGAGAATGGAACGGCAGATTAGAATTAGAAGGGAAAATGCAAACAGTGGTCTTGGCCTGTCAAGTTGATGTTCAGTTTATATTTCTGTATGTGTTCTCAGTCCAACTCTTGTTATACTCTATGCTGCTTTAGTTAACTTGATTTCCCTGAGAGGTTAACAGTTTTATTCATATTCTGCTTTTTAGAAATTATGAGAGGGGGAAATGAAAAATCCCCCTTAAAATCCTTGTTCAGTGTTTTTTTTCCCTGCCTCATTCTGTACTTTGTCCTTTTTATTAAGGTCAGACCTAGTTCCCAATCTTTCCCTCTTTCTTGAGAGGCCAGAGCAGATACGAATTTTTCACTGTTGTCCCTAACTGCACTAAACTCGTCTTTTCTTCATTGAGAGATTTATTGGAGACAGGGACTGCACTGCTTTCTTTGTTGACTTTTTCTGAATACTGGCTGTCCTTTGACGGTCTATTAACTGACCTACTTTGCTGTATAATTTCTAGCCTAGTTCTACTTCACAAGCTGCTCTTGCTGCTACAACTGCCCTAGTCTACCAGTTCTGTTTTCATGATTAATTGTCATATTTTTCGTGCCCTAGTGTTTATATCTGTCTCTGCTCAGCACTTTGGGTTTTATGCTTTGATTAATCCCATCTCCACTCCTTTCCTCAAAGATTTTTTTTCAGGAATGATTTTATGTCTATTTATTTGTTCACATGAGTTAGGTCTTTTAGGATTGTGTCAAGGGTTCATAGCCAAAGCTAGTAAGGTTTCAGAATACATTGCTACTATCAACTTCATCTATCTGGTTTCTTATATTCTGAACACTGTCCTCTTCCCTACACTGGTCTTTCTTTTCTATTTTTGGTTTAGAAGCTTCATGTTCCACACCTCCAGTCCCTTCAATTTTAAATGAAGGAATAAAAAAGTATACTTGCCCCACTTCTCTTTGGTCTATCTTTTACTTATCTTTAGTTGATTATCCTTGAACTTGCTTGTTCTTTTTTTTATTATTTCTATCCATAAGGACATTCTTACTATCTAAATGGCTTTCTCTTTTCATCAAAATGAGATATTAATTTTTCTTTTTTTCCCACCCTTTCTTGGTTTGTGCCTAATGCTCTAACCTATGCTTTTAGCATAGGATTATGAAATTCATCCTTGGAGTTCGTACAGTCACCCACTCCCTTCAGTCTCATCCGTGGGCCTGCAGCTAGACAAAGCCTGTGCTTGTTGACTTGTGTATGGTCTGTCCTCCATGCTGGAGCAAACTGTGCATTTCTGGAATATTGCTGTCTTTAGTCATGTCAAAGCTCAAGCTAGCTGTTTTGGTACCATTTAACAGTAATTTCTGGTGCAGATATGCAAAGCCTGGAGAAGCTGCTCAAAGATGCTATTGTGCATGGGCAACCTCGTACACGGAGGCCCTGGAAAAAAATTCTTATCTTGGTGGAAGGAATATACAGGTACAAACTATTCTTTATATTCCTAAGACCCTCCACATGAGATCTAGATGCTTACTGTTTGAGTTTCTTTGCCAAATCAAACTATGGATATTGTCACTTCATAGTTATTTCATTAATCTCATCTGTGAATTAAATTATGCTATGTTGGTCTCACATCTCGGGTTTTCTGTTGCTAGAACTGTAGCTGCACCTGGTGCTATCACAATGCTTCCCACATCTTGATTAGATTATAGAAATTTAATAATCAAACCCGATTATTTATATCAGAACCGTGGTCTTAAATTGCTTGTCCATTCCATTCTTTCTGTGCTCACTAGGTGATGCTAGTGTGAATGGAATTGCACAAATACAATGTTTTTGCTGAGAGTAAGTAGGAGCATGTAGTAGGCATAGCTGTGTTAGGCATTTAAATCATAGTGACTTTCAGTACAAAATGGCGTGCTTTGGAGTGCTACTAATGAGAGACGAGTCCTTAAAAATAACAGGTAAGTAGATGTCTGATCAGAATACTGACATAAGGGTGGAAGATAATTAATTTATAAAATTGTCACTGAACACATTCCTGTGCTTACTGTTGCTGCTGCTTATTTAGTCTGTAGGTCAGCATCCCAGAGATGTTGAACAGGTAGAAACTAGAGCTCTGGGCCCCAGGTGCAAGGAGGGGAGGTGCATCTCTGCAGAACATGATACATCTAGCAATTTTTAAGTGTTCATAATTGCTGAAAGAGTGAAGAAATGAAAGTGTAGTGACTTCAGGCTCTGTAAGGTGGTCGTCCCAACCATTAAATCAACTTACACTGAATTTTTGTTTCTCAACAGCATGGAGGGATCCATAGTCCGTTTGCCTGAAGTGATTGCCCTTAAGAAGAAGTACAAATCCTATCTGTACCTTGATGAAGCTCACAGTATAGGTGCCCTGGGTCCCAGTGGCCGGGGTGTAGTGGAGTATTTTGGACTCAATCCTGAAGATGTGGATGTTATGATGGGAACATTCACCAAAAGCTTTGGAGCTGCAGGAGGATACATTGGGGGCAAAAAGGTAAAGAACTGGGAATCGCATGGCTATTTTGGGCAGGTGGGGGAGTCCTTCATTAAGCATTTCAAAGTTATTCTATTTCTCAAGTACCCTGATTGTCCATTTGTTTCATAAATTGACATACTGTCAAATAATGTGAAAATCTGTGCAGGGCAGAAGAGTCTAGTTCAGTAAAATAGCTCATAATTGTTTAGTTCTCACATGGTCAGCGATGATCTCAGTTTGCAGAATGTATAGTAGTGATGTAATATCTTTCTATGAACTGCTAGGAGCCAGCAAACAGGGATTTATTGGAGTTATTTTTAACGAGACTTGCAGGAAGAATGCCAAAAGCTGAAGTTTTTCAACGTGTTTAGAGGAAAATCTCCTTTTTAGATTAGTCTAGTAGGATTGATTCCCCTTGGACACAAACAGTTTGCTTTCTAAAAACACACTTCTTCCCTTTTGTTTTTTTGGTTGGTTGGGTTGGGATTTTTTGTTTTGGCGTTTTGTTTGCTTGGGGTGTTTGGGGTGTTTTTTGATTGCTGTCTCTTATTTTTTATATGGTTAGCAAGTGTTGCTCTTGCCAAACTGCTAAGTCTCAGAGGGATGGTGTAGATAATTCCCTGTGTTGCCTTTCTCATATCCTAAAATATATCTCACAGATCAGGCTTCTAAGCTTTATTTGAGAGTAAACTTTATCATTTTCTTACCAGAACAAGAATTTTTAATATATTAATTATGATAATTACTTCCACCCTTCCAAATGGAGATGGGACTTACAGATGTTCCTCTTAGGGAATTTACTACAGTTAGGTTAAAATTACTCTTACATCTTTCTGAGAAAAAAAAAGCACCATATAAATCTTTTTCCAAAGGTAGTGAGCTGTTGGGATTAACTCCATGACATAAGGTAAAGCAGCTAAGAGTCGTTTTTTAACTGTGTTTTAGCTACTGATTGAGGGGTTGCTTCAGAGCTAAGAGGCTGTCCTAGTTTATTTCAAAGTCCCTTTACAACTTGCTTTCATTTAGCTCTGACCCTAGACAGACAGCAACAGAACACTTCCACATGTTCTTATAATGCATTTGGAGCTTGTGGTAGCTAGGGAGTCATCGTTATTTACGCGATAGCAGAAGACAGAATCTGTCCTGGCATTCATACTGCTGTTCATAAAATTTTGCTAGGGTGGTCTGGGTATTTTAGCATGGTTTTGTTACAGTTAACAAGTAGCGTAGATCTAAGGTTTGTTGGTCCTTTGTTCCTTATCTAACCTACTTCTGTTCTCTAGTAAAAATAGCGTGTGTGTTTAACTGGGTAATGCAGGAGGGTTAAGACTAAGGTTCTTGCACTCTTAAATTACACCTACTGCTTTATTTATATTTTGCCAATAAATGAGAGAAAAAATTTTGTGACCTGTTCCTCATTTGGTGACTTTTGTGGGGAAACAGGTATGTTGAGCATCATACAGAAGCACCTGTGGATCCTGCTCCCCACTATTTCATTGTTTTATACTCTCTGTGTTATAATAAACTGCTGAAATGCAGCCTGGGCACAGCTTGCAACACCTTATTACAATCCACTGCCGGTGGTGTTATCTAAACAGGTCTGTTTTAGGCATTTGTCTCTGATCAACACACGTTCTTGCCCTGTGACATTATTATGGGATGTCATGTCCCTCCTGTTCAGTTTTCAACTGTTTATTTCTTGTTCTGTAAAATCAATCCTTAAGATACTTTTTCTCTTCTGGGGCGTTCTGAAAGGGGTTTCTCGTGGTGCTTCATTTTATTGTTATTGGTGCCTCAGTGAAGCATTTCTTTGAGTGCTGGGAAGGCAATGTCCGATGCCTCTTGTGTTTTGCTAGGAACTCATTGATTACCTCAGGACATACTCTCACAGTGCAGTGTATGCAACATCAATGTCACCTCCTGTTGTGGAGCAAATCATCACCTCCGTGAAGTGCATTATGGGTGAAGATGGTACAACCATTGGTGAGTCTTTCAAACAGTAAGCATGTAGAAAGGGAAAGCCAAACAGAGCCTCTATCCCTTGAACAGATAACTAATTCAGTGGACACATTCATGATTATTTGGAAGTACATATTGGGTTGGAATTTCTGGAGCAATAAACCAGTTTACTATCCTGGGCAGATTAGCCTAATAACAGTACGAAGAGTTTCCAGCTAGAGGTAAGTCCTCTTAGTCTCATCTAAGACATAGTATTGTCTTGTATTGATTTTCAGTTCTGCCTAGCTATTCTGGCTTCCTTCTTTTTCTTTCCATTTGTTATTTGCTGTTTGTTAATTGTTATTTGTCTGTCCTTTGTTATTTGCCCCACTGTAAACATCACTTTCAGGTATTGTTCTATGTGTCTTTTACAGTTGTGTCCTGATTACTGCAGGGCAGTGCTTTCAGTTTTCATCTCTAATATAATTTGATGTTTGCATCTCAGTTAAAGTAAATATGGGAATGTTTATGAAATCCCTTTTTTCTTTGGGAGCTAGAAGCAGTTTTCAAAATCACTGAATTTAATGGGCCAGGAGAAGAAATTCAGCATATTTGTCTTTATAGTCTTAATTTTCTTATTTCATTATGAAAGTAAAAAAGGGGAAATTTGTACTCATCTCTGGGCATTCAAAGTCATAATGACAAATCCTCATATCTCATTTGCCTAGTGGGTAGGAGCTTTCTTCAGTTATAGCATGAAGTAAACAGCTTGTACTTGTGATGTTCAAGCTGCCTTGGTAGCACTTTGCATGCAGGATACTTTTCCCTCTTCACGGGTAATTAAAAGGTTGTGAGCAGCACACACAGGGTAACAGTGTAGCTCGCTGAGGATCTGTCAGTGGCATTCAGTTTGCAGGCTCTTGGAATTGCAACTGCAGTATATATTGAGTTCTGGGAGCTTGAGGCATCTGGCCACGAGGTGGTAGTCGTGTATGCTCTAGAACTAAATTTGCTTTTTTGCTTTTGAACATGAACCTGTTGGATAACTCTTACTGTGGAAATCCTCGCTGGAGAAATGACTTGAGAATGTTTCTGTTATAACAGGTTTCATTTTGTTTGCTTACATTATCTGAGAACAGAGTTAGGTGCCAGCAGTTGATGTTGGTGGTTGCTCAGGAGAGATGTCATCAGTGACAGCCAAGCAGAGCACTGAGTGCTTCCAAGCGATCCATGAGAGATACTCGTGCCAGCCAAGAGTTGTCTCCCTGCTCTCTAGTACAGATATTAACCAAGCTTCAAATGACATGAAAAATTGTCTTGCTCCCATCTTAAAAGGGACTGTTTGAATTCTTACTAGCTGATGATTTGCCAGCAATCTGTGGTCTGCTTAGGCGTTGCTTGTTTTGGTTTTTTTCCAGTATCTGTTTTGCTTAATGAAGCAGGAAGCAAGGAATGTGTAACTGATTTCTGTTTGCAGTATTTAAACTCAGGCATTTTCCCCTCTTGCTGAGGCTACAGTGTGGTATTTGTTCAAACCAGGAGAATGGAAGTAACTTCCACTCCAGACTGTTCGTTCTCCTGCCATTATGTGGGCAGGATCCAGCTGAACTGAAAGGCAAAACAGATCAGGAACCAGTTTGGCAAAAAAAATAATCTCAGAAGATGTTTTTTGTTCTCATGTTGCTTAAAACGCACGTCAGGCTACATCTACTAATTTAGTGCCAAGGAGTACCAGAATTCCTAGTCACTCTTTCTAATGAGACAGTAAGTATATCATTTCAAAGAGGTCTCAGTAAGTCCGGTTTCAATACAAGCTGTAGCAGTTTTTGTAAGTGACGGATATAACAGCTAGATAGGCAGAACCCTGTCAAGTCTCAAAGGATTTCTGAGCTACAGATCTTGTGAAAGAGTTACTGGCTTTTTAAGCAACCAGGTCAACCTTCAGCTTCGATAAACACGTCATAGGATGATTTTTTTCACGAAAGTGCTTCTGTGTTCATTTTCTGTAGAGTACTGTTACCCAGTAACACATTTTTTAAATTGCCTTATGGCTTTAGAGGTAACATTACTTTGTAGACACTTTCTGTGGATGAAGTTTGCTGAAGTTCAGTTGGGTGAATTGAGCTGCTGCTTAGTCGTAGCATGACAAAGCTTTTCTTTGTTTAAGGGCTTTGGCTGAAAAACTTCTGTTTGGATTCTGTGGAATTACAAATGGGACTCTGGAGGACCACTGCTTGCAGTTGGTTTGAGTATGAGAAAATGAGGACTAGGTGGGTGCTGATAATAGTTAACTGTGAAAAACAAGTGGAGAACAGTGTTAAACTGGGTCACTGGTAAGCACCTCTGAATTTACTGCATACTACAAAAATTTCATTGCTTTTAAATTAGTCAAGCTGAAAAATGGATGAAGGAAACAGGGCAGCGGTTTTACAAGAGCAGAGGAGTTGGAGCTGGAATCAGAACAGTAGATGGCTAGCTCCCAGCCTTGTGTTTTGGGCCACAGATAAATCTTTTAATGGCTTCAAGAATGCTTTCCTGAAAAGAGCCTTTGCGGCTTCTTTGTCTGCCTGCTTCTGTTTACCACACACTCTGTGTGTAGTAGCTGCTGTTCTTCATGGCATCAAACCTTCTTGGACATTTTGATATCAGATTGAAATGGTCTGTAGCTGAGGAATAAGTAGTAGGAACCAATTAGTGTTTGCAGATTAAAGGGTTTTTTGTATATCGTTTTGCAAGAATATGTAAATTCTCTTAGGTTATTTCTAAATGTAATGAAGCACTTGAAGGCTCCGAACTTATAATGTGTTCTATTTACTAAAACTTTACATAACTAAAAAAGTGAATGTCTTCATTTGGATTTTCCAGCAAGCTGCCAGTGATTAAATAGGACTTTAGTAGGAGGCAGCACAGACAAAATACAGATGCTATGAAAAGCTGAATAGGTGCTTACAGAGAGTGTAAGATGGGTGACATGCAGATGTGTTTCCTGAACTGGGACAGTAGTTTCTTGAGTCTTGATTTCTGTTCAAACTAATCTATTTAATTCTTTGTAATGTTTGTGCATGTAAGTTACTAGCAAACCTCAATTACTCAGAAGACATCTATAGGGAACATAATTATATATGAATACAAGTATATTACTTGCTCCTTCATCCAGACTGTAAAAACTGCTCCCAACAACCAGAGCAATGGCAGAGCCATATTACTGGTTTTTGGTAGTGGTGCTTTCAGTATTGCATCTGAAACCCCTCTAAATTATCAGACCAATGTCTGAAAATTTATATTAGTCTTATTTTATTTGCGTTACTTGTAAATTGGCTTAAACAAAACATACTTGATCTGTGATCCCTTTCTTCAAAGGAACAGTTGTCCTCAGGAGTGTTGAACATCTTAAGCACATAGATTCTGTTCAAGAGAACTCAGATTCTCATATATATCCCATTTGGCTTTGATATATGGTAGAGCATGGTGAGCAACAGAAAGGGAAAAAGCTTCTTTCTGCAAAACTTCTGGATCTGCTTTCCATTTCGAAGTCACTAGGGTTGGGAACTTCAACAAGCAGGAGCAAGTGTTGCAGATGCGTGTCAACAGTTCATTGAATGCTGCTCTTGGTCTCTGTTCAGCCACGAAGATGAATGAACTTCAGATAGTTTTGTAGATAAAGGGACTTTTTAAACAATGATAATAAAAAAGACATAATAAGCAGACTTTTCAGGGTCATAGTATACACAAAGATGACAAATTGGTTCTTGGAATGGAATTCTGGAAAGTTCTAGCATAGAGCCACTTGATTCTTGCTGTTCATGGGGTGTTTGGGTTATTTAAATTGACTGTAGGGAAAATGAGACAGCTTGGTGCTTGTCATGGTAAATGAGATGTTGGAATTTATAATGTTAAGTAGTTGACCTGTCTTGGTGAATTTTTCAGCATCAGTGGTTTGGTTTGAATTGAAAGCTGGATTTTTTGCCATTACAATCTCTCTAGGTCTGGGAATCCAGCTGGTTCCTTTCTATTATTTACATAAGAGCTAGTGATATATCCTGTACAACTGGAGCTCTGTTAGCACGATTGCTCCTCAGGACCCAGCCTGTTTGTTGCCCTGATAACTTTGCTGGGGGCAAGTGGAAGACAATTGTAAAGTAACCTGACTGATATGTAGGCAAATCAAATCATGCAAAGTGAAACCAGTCTAGGGACTGGTTAACCACCTTCAGAGATGAAACTTAATTTGCTTTCCTGTATATTAAAAAATGAAGATGAGTCTTAAATCCAGGTGTATTTTAAGTTTGAACTAAAGCTGGCACTGCTAATAGCTTGTAAAAGAGGTAAACCACTTCCTTCCATGCACATAAACTCAATAATAGTAATATACATGTTGACATTTATAATGAGTTTACTGTCTTTCATCCCATTTTAGGAGACAAATATCCCCCACCTAATCACAGCGCCATACATAGCATGTACAGAATAAGATATGGATAGACCTTGCCCAAGATGGCACTTAAATTTTGAGCACTGTGTAGTAAGAAAGGATTATTATCCTACATAGCTCAACGGAGGTAGCTGTTGCATAGGCCATCCCAGCTGCTAAACTGTTGGAAACGAAAGTGACCTTTGAAGGCCATTCAGTGAGGTAGCAGCACACAGCCTGAGTGGTATTTGCCTCAGGTTGTGAAGAGCTAGTAAGTGATTCCATCTCATCAGAGAAATCATTAAAAAAGTTAAAAACGTATATTTCTGGTCTTGCTGTTGCTATGTGCAACAATATTGTGCAAGTTAAATCAGAGAAGTTAGTTAAACCAATTATAACCAAAAGGATTAAGAACATACAGCGTCTTGACAGAGAATTGAGCATAACCGAGCTATTGAGAAGACAGGACGATTGTTATACTGTTAATATGCACAGGGAGAATCATGCTGGAAAAAAACCCAAGCCTAGTCTGCCTAAATTCTGGAGGAGAAAAGACTGCAATTAGTATTTTAAGCTCCATGTGGTTAATCAGGCCCGTACAACATAAGTAATTCCATCAGCTGTCTAATCAGTAGGTTTCTTTAAGTTGGACATTTTGTAACATTATCTTTTTCTCCAAAGACAAGCCAGAACTATATGCAAGTATAAAGCATAAGCAGTAATGAAGGAAAGCCAATGTTTCATCACGTGGAATTGAATTTTAAGTAGCTTATAGTATATTTGTAAAGGAAGTCTGTACCTTGACGTTGTTAGCAGTAGATCCACAAATGGAAGCAGTGACTATTGTTGTACTCAAAGGGGGAAATAAATACTCCTTGTACAAGCTGAGGTTGAAAACTTTCAATTAGCATTAAAATCGGTTCATTTGAATTTCCTCCAATAATGCAGTTGTTAATGAGGTGTTAAATTATCACCTTGGGAACCTGGGACCAGTCAAAACTAATCTGAGCAAAGTGAAAACTTTGTTTTGTTGCTGCCCTTGAGAATCTCAAGCTGAGCTGGGGAACTGTTGGAAAAACAAATACTCTGGGGGTCATAAAGAGAGTTTCCTGCTTCTCTCTAGGGGTCTAACAGTTTTAAACATCATTCTCTGTATTTGTGTTTCCAGCTGAGGATCTTTTAAATCTAGCTTGTTGCTGCACCCCTGCCTCCCTCCCACAGAGCACGGCAAGCCTCCAGAAAAATTGCTTTAACCTGGGCTGGGCAGGAGAAATCTTTCAGCCTTTGATGCTTTGAAGAGTGTTTACAGACATTAGCAGAGCTGTACCCTTTTTACATTGGAATGTGAGACTTCTTCAGTGCCTCTTCCTCTGAACTTTATTCAATATTGTGCTTATAAACCTTTATAACTGTACACCTGCTTTGTTCACTTAACATTCTGGTTCTTGCTATTTCTGTTCAGATGTGAGCTGTCATCCTATGTCTTCGTAGCCTAAACACTGATCTGTCACAGCTGAAATACAACTAGGAATGTGGCTTTGTTGAAATAATTTAATTTTTCTTCATTTCTTACGCTATATTTGATTTAAAACATGTGGCTCACTTTTTACTCTCAATAGCAACATGAGGTGCCGTGTTTCTACAGAATGCTGGTGTCCTGCTCCTACAGATAAAAGGAGAAAATACCGGTAGCAGGTCACTATTATATATTGTTAGCAATAGTGCAACTAAAATTCTTGTAAATCAGTAACGTTGAAGTAAAGCATTTCCACAGGAGTAATCAAAAATCAGGTGATGTGCACTCTGTCTTTCTTTGGGTTAGCGTGAAATAGATGTCATGGTTCCTAGTGTGGTATGTGATTGACTAGAGCAGTCTTTTGAAAATATGTGAATGACCCACACAAGCACCACTTCCTGTCATCAGTCCTGGCAACTGCAGAAATTTTCTAACATAGAAAAATTATTAGTAGTATTACAGTGGTGTCTGCAGTATACAAACTTCTATGAAGACTATGTAATATAAATGTTTCTGTCTTCTTTGGAAAAAAGCAATAGTTGGTAATTGAAACCCTTTCTGTGAGCTTTGTGTGTGTTAGGCTGTGTGGCACTTGCAGACCAGTTGATCTACTGTCCATGCCTGCTTTAGCGAGTTCTGTTGTTCAATGTGGTTGGCACCAGGTCAACTCATGCCATTTCACATCAGTGCAGTTGACCTACCACAAATTCCCAAACGTAGACAATCTTGACAATCTACATTGTGTACTTTTGTCCTACTAGTGTGCAGATGTTTGCTAATGTTCCAGAATTAATAAACTTCCTTAGATAGTACAGATTTCATCTTTAAAGGAAGAAGCTGTCTGAGAAACCTGCATGGCAGTTAATGTGTTTTAAGAGCATATGGCCAGAGGAGAGATTTGAGATTACTTTAAATAAGATGCAGCAGGTTCTGTCGTAGTCTAACTTCAAGACAAATTTGCTTGTCAGGGACAGAACAAATCAAGCTGTAGAGCTTCTTTCTGCCACAAGTAAGCTTCTGTTAATGCTCAGGTTATTCCCTAATTGTTGCATAGTGGAAAAACTGTGGTTACAATACTGCCTACATGGGGAAAAACGTATTACAGAGTATGCATGCTTCTCACGTCATGTTTTCTAGCAGCTCCTAAGATTTCTTAACTGCTTCTCCATGGACACTGGGATTGAAAAAAAAAGAAACCCAACCAACCAGCAAAAAATTCCACATTAGTAAAATGGGCAGTGGAGACCTCATTTGTTCTGCAACTGGTATTTCTGGAACTAAGTACTCTGTGCAAACAGATGCGTTACTCTTAAAGAATAACTGTCTGTACCAAGAGCTGGAAGCAGAATGTTTAGTACCTCCAACCTTTACTGAAAATAGCTTGTCTTTTCTAGGCTTATAGCTATATTCCTGACAAATGACTTTTTGTTCAGGACCTGGCATTGTAGAGGCAATTGTGGGTTTTATATGCACAGCTTTGATCTTTCCAAGATCCTTGGAAAACAGAGCTGTTGAGGAAAAACAAGTCTGTAAATGTCACAGGAGAGACAAGGCCTCCAGGGTTTGTGCCTTTTCAGATACAAAGCCTACTCTTCCACCTGACTGCAGTTCCAGGTGGCAGGATACCAGGAGCTTCTTGCCAAATACAACTTACTAACATGGGAAAGCTCAACACCCTTCCTGTTGAAATTATTGCACAGTTTTAGGGTAAATCTGAGAGCACACTGGAGAAGGACAAGTATACTGCTGTAACAGATGTGCAGTCAGATGTGGCCAGCTATGACTTAGTGGCAAATTTGCAGGTTATAGCTTTTATCATGAGATGAACTTCTTGACTGTAAGCATCAGTGATGTCAAAGGAGAAACTTGAAATGTTGTACAGGACCACTTACTGGAATGGATTGAGGTCTTCACAAAAAGGTGTATGAAGACTGTATTCTGTGAAATATTCAGGTGCTGCCTTCTCAGTGTCTTCACGTAAGCTTCCCATTGGAAAAAAAGGCAAACAAAACCAAGCCAACTCATTCAGAGTGGAAGTTCTTCACTTCAGGTTAGGACACGTTTGTCAAGAGCACATACACACTTGCAGCATCCTTTCTCTCCATTTTGCCTTGTGTTGGGTGAAATCTGTAGCAATTATTAATATTATCTACCCTAGCTGAAATCAGGACAGAAGTTCAAGTCATGCTGAGGGACAAAAAGACCTCTGGAACTTACTGTACTCCATTCCATAAGTTCCCATTTAGTACCACTGATGAGAAGTAGGTATTGAGAACTATTCTGTTCACATAGTAGAAGGTAGTCTATCTGCCAGGCTTTTTTCTGGATTTTCAAACTAACATAAAGATTAAATACTTCTCATAGTACCTTACAGTATCATTTACTGATCAAAGCTTACTTCTGTGTAGGATCTCATTACTGTCTCAAGCTCACAGAGCCCGTTTCAATAGTGCCCTGGCATTGTTTCTTTATAGAGCTGGTTTCTGTTCAGTTTGGCCACAAGATGGTACTCCAGTGTTTATGGCTTCTGTCTCCCAAAGGAGTTTGCCAAAGAGTACAATAGTCCAACCCTCAGGTGATAGTCCCCATGGATACCTCACTATCCAGGTAAGAGAATGGATACCCTAGCTCTATTTGTTGCTTTCTAGGTGAAGCTGATTATTGTCTCTTTCTAACCAAAGGTGGGCATTTTATAGCTGGCTGGTTTATCTTTTCCACTGAATGACAGGCCTTGCTGTGTTAGAACTGGCGCATTAGTCTCACTGCTTCAGGAACAATGCTGTTACAAGCTTTTAAGGTGTTGACAAGGAGTGTGACCAGTCAACTGACTTCTGCTGAATACTATTTCTTGCACTTAGACCATTCCCAGCTGATCTTACAGTTGTTGAGAGCAGCACTTCACTGGCTAGTGCAGCTGTAGGGAATGAGGGAGAAGATTGTTGCTAGTCATCTGCAGTTAATTTGCACTGTTTCTTATGGCTACCTTATTGTCTATGATTTATGTGACATACAGATCCCTATATTTGGCTGAATTGGCTTTGAGTTTCAGAAGAATAGATTAAGCCCTATGGATGTTGTAAAACTTTGTGCTTCTATACTGGCTTGATTTGAAATTCAAAAAACAATGCAGTTTAAAAAAAATAATTATGACCAGGTAACAAAAGATTCATAGGGAAGCTAGTGAATTAAAGATGAGCCAGCAGAGCTACTGAATAACTGCTCTAAAGTTGAGTACTAATTGGGTATCTTGTTCTGTCCAGTCTATGGCTGCAGCACACACTCCTTAGCTCCTTAGAGATGTGCCTAATGGCAGGACAAATGCACTGACAGACTAAGTGTTAACACTGTTCATAGCTGTTCCATAAAACTGCACAGACTCTACTTCACTACATTTCTCTGAGGACTATTCTTGTATTTGAGAATTTAAGGGAAAAAATTGGTTTGCTTTTTTTCTGGACACAGCAGACCTTAATTCTTCTTTTCCAAGTTGGATTTTGAGAGGTATTTCCTGTTAACACAGGGCATTCAGTGACATTAGGTATGGTTGTCAGATTCTTCATCCTTCCCGACTCTGAGCTCTTGCTGTAACCTGTGTTGTATATGTTAATTTTTATTGGATTTTAATTATTTTCATTTTTGTAATGCTTGTACCTGTCTTTCTTCTCTATGAGCCCAGTTTGAAGTAGAGAAAGGCTACATGGTTGCCTTTTTTTTTTTTTGTGGGATTTTGTCCATTAGGAAGAAGGAGTTAGTAGCTCATAGCCTGTTGATTCTGGATATTGTGCTCTAATATCTTATTTGAGTCCATAGATTTTGGCACCTAGTTAATTCAGAAGTCTTAATACCAAGGGAAAACTTTGGAAAGTGCTATGTAGACTGCAAAATATTCCTATGCAAGTGTTTGTTCTTTGGATGAGTTCTTCGGACAATTCACAGTGTAGTGAAGGATTTGAATAACAGTGTCTTTATGGAAGCTCTGTAGATACCTGATAAACAAGGGGAATTACACTGTGTTCCAGGATGTGGATGTGTAAAATCTGGTGGTTTTGATAGTTCTGTTGTGATGGCATTTATTAGAATGATGGGAGAAACTGCTGCTGTTCAGGCATGACCTTGGAGACATGAGGTGGTGTTCAAGAAGATAGCTGAAGTTTTGATTTTGATGTATTCAGTGGAATTGAAGGGTTGTTTGAAGGCTTGTATGAGGGACTTTGGGAATATTTTTCATAGCAAGAATTTTCTTAACACAGGTTGTGAATGTTCAGTGATTTCCCTTCAGATTTGAGGGCAGTGTAACATGTGGCCACAGGGCCTGTCCAATCCATGCACCTCTGGTTTTTTATAGTAGTATTGTATCGTGCAGTGTTCCAAGTGCCTTTTCTGTAAAGTGTTGTCTGTATAGATCAAACCTATTAAACTGAAGCATTGTGCACTACAGCTTTTTGTGTGTTATGGGAAAAAGAAATACGTTTTTCTACACTGTATCTTGTGGTCTATACATGTAGAGAACATCTGTGCCTTATAACATAGGGTGAACTCCAGCCTAACAGCAGCGGTGTGGCAGAACTTGTCCTAACAATATAGAACAGTACAATAGATGGGTTTTTTATTTGTTCTGCCTCTTTTGAGATGAATAGAAGAGATCTTATGCTCTCACTGTCAGTAAATTTTGGAGATGGAAGGAGTACTTAGAATGTTGGCATTTTTGTTCTCCTCATGCCTGAGCTAAATGTATCATATTTTACAATTAGTAAAGGCAGTAATACTAGCTGAAACTAGATGATATGCAACACTTCCTGATTGAAACATGTGAAGAGGCCTTCATCATATATTTTTGTATATATTTTTGTATATATTTTTAATGGCTATTCATATCCTTCATCATCTTCTCTTGTACTACAAAGACAAAAAGCATTTCTTTACCCCCTTGTTTTGCTGTTTAAAATCCCAAGTAACAGTTAGCTTTTATGCTGGCTTCCATTGTAAAAAAAGAGTCTACACAGAACAGATGGAAAATATAGTTCACACTCTTTGTTGCTATGCTGTAAAGCTACTGAACTGTCTCCATGGAAGTAGATTATAAACATCCTTAATATAATATGCTTTGTCAAAGCTTGCACATTCCTTAGCTTCTAAAGAAATGTGGTGTTTGTACGTGTTCCTGATGTTTTCGCTCTCTGTGGCTTTCATCAGCCGTAAAGGCCTGCCAACCTATTTGTACTGTACAAAGATTTGAATGTTTCCTTCTGTCTCTTCTTCACTGATGCTTTCTCTTATTCTTGGGATTTTGAAGAGAAACGATGTGGGTTTTAAATTTCAGTGTCCATAGTATCATAATAAGAAGAATATAGAAGGTTTTAAATGTTTGCTTTTCTTGACAATTCTATTAACTTGTCAAATTAAATTTTATTGAAACTGTATAGAGGTTGGGATTTTTTTCATGGTTTTGACCTTATGGTGAAGGTGCCTTATGGTGCAAGTTCAGAAGAGTAGTTTGATCAGCACATGTTTCTATTCTTTCTCTGCAGGACACAAGAAGAGCTATCAAACAGATTATGTACAGCTGTCTTTGCAATGATTGTAAATGCTGTTATCATGACTGTGCATTTGTGATAATACAAATCTGTATGAGTTAATGTGTAAGCAGTGTTAATATGTAGAGTTAGATAATACATATACCCAGGCAACACCAACTTAATTTCTTTGTTCTGCAGGGATAGCCCTAATCACGTTCTTTAAAATTACTGACTGATCTGAACCAATGCTTTATGCATTCAGCTTCACCATAAAGACGACTGTAAGTCATAACTGTTAGGAAGCAGTGAATTTCAGCCATGTCACAGCAGTGTTACCAGATGGAGTGAGCAAGTTGTAAACAAACGTGAACATCTATTGTGAATTCCATTTCACAAATTGCTTTCTGGCTTGCCTAGGGTGGGGCTGGGGGTGAGGATGGGAGTTCTTGCAGGCAATGCTGCTGCTCTTCAGCAGGTCCTTCAGCTAGTGTCAGAGTGAAGTTGAGCTGGTAGTGTGCTTTTGTTCTTAATTCTATCACAGTGGAGTTACTTGGTCTATCTATATGGCTATTCTGTTTAGCTGTGATACTCCAGAGAGAACTTAAGCTGCTTTCAGTAGAAATTCAGCCTCTGGAAAAGTTGTGTGTTGAAAAATACCATGCTGGCTTGTGGGGTTGGCGTTAGGGAACCCTTCTGGATCTCTTCATGAGCCAAGTCTCTCACTGCAGCATTGTTATACAGGGATTGGAACATATCAGAGGAGTTAAGTGTAATGTGGCCATGAAATGGAATTGTTGTTCCTATGTAGTTCTTTGCATATGAAATAATTTGTGTGCAGTCAGTCTTACTGATTTTTAGATACACAGTCACATGCTCTCGCTTTGTTGTTCTTTTTTTTTAAATGGTAAAATAGAGTTTGTAGACAATTTTTTTATCAGCCTACCAGACCAGACATTATCTTGAATTCTGCTTTAAGTGGAAAGGGCTTGTGTGTTTCCGACAGCCTTTCACAGGAGGCAGTGTTTTGGTTTGATTTTGTTTGTTGTTATTGCCTTGGATGAGATGCATTCTTCATCAAAGACAGCAAATCCTCCTATCTAGGTGGATTTCTTGTGAAGAGCCACACTAAACACAAATGGAGAGTATGGGATCATTTGTTCTATGTTGTGTGAACTTTAAAGTAGAGCCAGTTGCTATTTCTTCAGTGTCTGGAGTTGAATCTGGTATACCACTGAGCTAGTACTGGGGGAAAAAGTTTCAAAGCAAATTACCAGATACATGAAATTCTAGTAGTCATTAAGGAATCTGGTTGTACCAGCAACTGGCAGTCCTTTAAAAGATTTTCCTAAGTCTTAAACAGGTTTTCTTAATGCAAACTGCATTTTGACTATGCAGAGAAATGGCAAGAGACTGTGTTATGATTTCCCATCTCTTGAAATTGAGGTCTTGAAATAAATTGCAAGTTGGCATTACATTTGATGTCATGGCTTTCTTTTACATGGATAACTCAAATAGATTCTTTATGCAGCGTGGATTTACTGCTTTGTAATTTCTGTAGCTTTAAAATTAAGGGAATGTGGACAATAAACAATGGGAGCAATTCATTTTAGTTTGTGTGCCATCTTGCATAAGGAAAAAGCCTGTGTAAGTGTGAATGGGAGCTGTGGTTGGATTTGGGACCTGTGTTTTGGGGGAATTGGTTTTTTTGGTGTTGGTTTGGTTGAGTGAAGAACCAGTCCAGGAGAGCTTTTGCAGAGGTCAGCCGAAGGGGATGCATATCCTGCTGAATAGTCCCTCCCTCTTCTTTAGGTATTGTTTGTGCAGACTTCAAAGACTGCTTGAGGTCAGCAGATCATTTCCTCTAATTATCACACAAGGAGTCTGAGATGGTAATGGCTCTGTATTCCCTGTTTCGTGTCACTTTCTTATCTATACAGAGGGAAAGGACAGGTTTTAAAATCGGAGGGGGTAAAATCAGCTCAAGTGTTAAACCTTGTGACGATTACTGCTACAAACCCAGTGGTTCTTAAGATCTCCTTTAAAGGCTGACAAATGTAAACACGTGCGTTTTGTTGGATTACAGGCAGATTAGGCTGTTGGCATCCCTTTAGCTGTGAACTCCAGAGGACTGTATGTACCTTATAGAACAAATAAATGGTCTAGTGGAAAAGCTGTAGGTTCGGAGGGCTGATCCCTTCAGCAACCTGAGAGCGACAGTGTGTGGGGTGCTGGTATGGCCGATGCATCGACTGATGAGCCGCACGAACCAGCACAAAAATTCACACACTTCAGTGACAAATACATGGCATGTCTCAAACGCCAGGCTTGCATAGGAATTACGCTGGTATTAAGACAGCTGAAATATTTCCATATTAAATTACAAATCCTGTCTTTTGGATGTACAAAGACTTGTGTGTTGTTCCTGTTGTGGAGCAATATTTTAAGTGGGAGAGATTTGAAAGTTCATCCTTTGAAATAGTCAGTGTATTCCATTGGTTATATTTTTATCAGAATGATGAAAATATCTAGTATTTTTTAAAATGCTAGTTAGTGCACCCATGGGTTGCATACCTGTGGAGCCCTTGAAAAGCTGTCTTCCCCAGAACTGCACTGAAGTTCACTTCATTATCGCTTACACAAAGCTCAGCAAAATTGCTTGTTGGTACCTTCTGTGTTTTTTGTTGGTTGTGGGTTTTTTTGGGGCGTGTTCCCTAGTTTTATTTAATTACCTCTTAGTGCAGATACCAATCCATCTGTGTGTCAGGAGGGACTAAAGTCTTTTAAAGTCTCAGGTCAATTCAGTTGCTGGCTCTAGAAAATTCAGATTAATTAGGAAATCTAAGTCGCAAACTATAAAGAAGAGTCATAATAAAACCTACATGAAAGCTGTTCAGACATGTTTGCCCTTGGAGTTGTATTACATGATTTGATATGGTGTTAATTAGAAGCCGATACCACCCCTTCAGTCACTTAACTGGAGCCAGAGGCTGATCAAGAGAAAAGTTCTGCACACGCTAAGGTCTGGTTCAGCATTGGTGCAAGTGCTGACGACATAATTAGCAGCCAGTCATCTGTTCCTTGGTGTAGCCTCTGTTCTTTGGCTTTATTTTTCCAAGTGCTGTGCATCCGTTGATATTGGTGGTTCTGAATATATTTTCTTTGTGTAAGGACAAATAGCTTCAGTTGTCTTTAGCTTGATTGGTTGGATCGACTGGTTTCTGTCTTCACTACTTTTTCATTAAAGTGGCTTTAATAGTAGTGGCAACACTAATGCTTTGTAGCTGTCTGGGAATCTCAAATAAGATGATTTTGCCATATATTCTGTGTATAATAACACAGAGTTAGAGAGAACAATATTGTACAAAAGAAGAACAGTAAAAATGTTTCTTGATTGGCATGTGTTGGAAAACAAACAAAAGCTTCTGCGTTGTGAAGGACATTGAGCTTTCTCTTTCTGAGTGTGAGTTGCTGCACACCTGTGTCTGTGGGCTTTGGAAAAGCCTGCATAGTTGCAAGAAATGCTCAAACTGAGAAAAGTTTTAAGTGTTAGTAAAAAGAGATCTGTATCTATGTGTCTGTGAAAGTTTATCAGTTGCTCTCTCCATTGTGTTATGTCCCCACTGCATGTGTTCATTAAGACCAAACAACATTTTCCAGTGATATTTGAAGTTCCAGTGGGGCTGGACCCTGGTATCCTATGGTCAGAGCCACCCTTGCTTGTTCAGACAGAGGACAACTTATTCTTTTCCTGTGAAGCTTTTTATTTGTGCACATAACTATGCTTCTTAGAAGAATTAAGAGATCTTGTGCTTTATCTTCTGCACTGTTTTTCATGAGTTGTGGTCATGTGGCCATGAGGTAGTTACTTCAGCTCCTGGAGGTGCTGAGCAGAAATGTATGCCAGTTATGATTTGTGCAAAGTCTTAAATGTTGTTCAATTGTTGTGGGGTTTTTTTCTTCTTTTCTATCGTGCTTTGCCTGAATATATTTTTCTTCTAAGGCTGTAAATCACAAGAAGATATAATAGAATCTAAGTAGCATCCCTTAGCAACTGCTAGATGACAGAAAGGAGTACTGATTGGATCTTAGTTAGAGAGAGGGTCGATCGAGTAAACTGAGCTAAGGCATCTTTTAATATATTTGTTACCATTGTGAAACTGAAATTACATGAACGTTTCTGTTCTACTCTGTTAGATGTAATTCTTGGAAATGTCACACTTGGGATTCCAGCTCACCTTTAATTTCCCAGGCTAGGTAGTTATTCTAGCTTTTCAAAATGAACAAAATGTTCTGGTGTTATGAAAAGAGAATGTGTTTCTTAACCACTTCATTAAATATGTACTATTGAAAGAAGGGGAAGCTGAAAGTCAATTCTTGACTTGGAAGCAGGCTCAGAAAATGCTTTGAGTGTTCAAGTGCTTTTTATTTTGAGTTTGAAACTCAAGGGGAAATTTAGTATGTAGTGAAATTCATTCAGTTTCTTGCATTGCTCAAAGTGAAGGTACCATTTGGTTGTATTGTGACTTGTTTAATTACATGGCAGGGTCCAGTCCTCTGCATTACTGTGGTATAATGGGCATGAGTTTCCAGGTGTCAGAGGAGTGTCAACTAAGTAGTGTTTTTGTCTGTAAGAGGTGGCTTTCAGTTCATCTTCAGCTTTGCTTCCAAACTAACTTTTAATTCCCTGTGCTTCACAACCCTTACCTATTAGTCTTTCTCCCAGAATAAATGTTGCTACTCCTGCTTTTGCAATGCAAAAATGCAAGCCAGAAGAGGTACCTACCAGAGCAGTGAGGATGCACCATAGTTTGCTTTAAAGGCCTGGGACAGAGGTGGCATTTTAATGCAGTACAGCTACTTTCCCTATAAAACTTGTGATGAAAAGAGTCTATGCAAAAAACTTTTAAAGAAAATTCAAAATGTCTTTATTGTTTGGGGTTTTTTTAAATTGTGTACTATCAACGTCCTCTGAGAGATTTTGCTATGTTTTTAACAAATGGTCCCTTCCACTTCTGTCAGTCTAATGAATCCTGGAGCTGCACAGTGGGAGTCTTGACAGACTGGAAGTTGCATTAAACAGCTTTGCGTTTTTATTGAAAACATTGTCCTTGGTTCAAAGGAAAGGTAATTATTCTGTCCTGGAATGATAGCAGCCCCTCCTTTATTGACAGCACACCATCTGGTTGTGATAAATTACATGGCCCTGGCAAGGTCACAGCTTTTTGGTAGCGATGAGTGACATAAAAGCTTCATGTCCAGAAATTACATACTTCCCTGCATTTGGTGTCATGGTTCAATCCCCAACCAGTCACAAAGTTTTTGCTTTCTTTAATGTCTGCTAGATGTACCTCTAAAGGAAAATTTCGGAAAGCAAGATTTTTCAGGAACTAATTCTTGCTGCAAGATCAGTTCCACTAATCTGTTGAGGGACATCTTGAAAAAATTACTATAGAAATCCTGAGTACTTCAGGTGTAATTGGCACCATTTATTTTACTTTACCACCCGAGGAGTGTTAGAGTGGTTCTCACCTAGCAGTAAGAACAGTGCAGATTACTAAAGGGTTTCTCTCAATCGGTTGTACTTAAACTTGTTTGTTGCTGTAGCTCCAGGGAGGTAAGTTCCTTTTCAGCTTGCCAGGTAGTCAGTTTACATCTATAAGTAAAAGTTCGGAGTGGTGTTAGGTAGTTTGCTAGCTAATTTGTCCTCCTGGCAACTACTTCTTTTTCTTGCTATCCTAGCTGAAGTATTATTTCTTCTTCTAACCTGTGTAATTATATGATACTGTTTGATTACATGATTCATTCAGCTTCAGTTGTTGTGCTCTGAGAAAAATAACCATCTGAGCCAATGATAATTGTTAAACAGAAATGTCCACAAGAGTCTTGGAGGCAAGAGGCAGTTTTGGTTCTCATAATATCTAAATTATAACTCTGAGACAGATTTAAATGCTTGCAAGTAGAACATATTGCATGTGACTTCCTATAGTGTCTGATTTGTTGAGAATGTTGGCTGGTTTCTGCTTCGGAATTTTTTTTCAGAACGCAATTCTAAATTCTCTTGCCACACATTACTGCTTTTGCTTTAGAAATTCCTTCAATTTGTTTTTTTATTTGCTTTAAAAAGTAATCACAGCAACACTATCATGAAGCTTATTCTTGCCAAGTTCTTTTGATATCTTTTGTGAGGCTAATTGCTGCAAGGAAAGTGTCATCAACTAACTCTACAAAGCATTTTAGTCTTTTTTATTTGGGCTGAGGTAGTACTAATATGTCTCATTACTAATTCTTACTTTTCCTACCACTTCTGTTTTTAGAGTTGGAGTCTGTGCAGTTATATTTGCACAGTGTGGCATGAATAACATTTATCTTAGATTTAGATGCAAAGAGAAAACACTTTGAATCTGGCATTGCTATGCTTATTATTTCTGTGGCTAGGCAGTTTGGACATGGATGTGGGGATTGGCCACAGGTTAAAATAACTCTGAAGCCATGTTAAGTTGTTAGTAAAATTCAGTCAAGAATTTTATGTATAATGAGCAAAGTGCCCTGCAAGTTTGACTCACTGCTTGGCTGCCAGGGTACATGAGAAGCGGATGTGTATTATTCTGGGGTTTGGCAGCTTGGTCCTTCACCTTTTGTGGGCAAAATACCTCAGCAGCTTCAAGCCATTTAGGCTAGATGCCTCATATCTAATATATGCAGTTTGTTGAACAAAAGTCACAAAGTGCTCATTGTTATTGGTCTCTCAAACCAGTAGGCTTGAAATTTTATTCTGTGTTATAGGAGGCAGCTAGAACTGAATTAATGTGTGTAATTTTAGTGTGTATTCATTAATGTGTGTAGTGTTTTCTGCATCTAGTAATTTATAAGTTTTTGATGATTCTAGGATTTACCAAAGAGGGAAGGAGTTTCTGAAAACTGAAATTGTGAGGGTGGTCAAACATTGGAACATGCTACTCCTGGAGCTTATAGAGTTTCCATCTGTGGAGACAGTCAAAACCCCAACTGGACGCAGTTCTGAGCAAGCTACTCTAGGTGATTCTCCTTGAGCAGGTAGATTGGACTGGCTGATTGCAGGACACCCATTCCAACCTTAAGGATTTGTGGGAAGCGAAAGTCATACCTCCCACATCAGTAACAGCTATTTTCAGCACGCTGGAACATTTTGTCTTTTCACACAAAGAATAATAAATCTGTAGAGCTTCTTTTACATTCCACAAATGCCTTTTTCAGTGCTGTTGTGCAATAGGGAAAGGTGCAGAGTAGATGTTTCCAGAGTCATTGTCTGTGCAAAATGCATCCTAAAATGACCTCATTGTATAGACATTTCTTAACGGTATCAATTCCTGGTGCTTCATAGGTGATTTATGTTTGTTTGCGTATGGGCGTTTCCAACCTATGGTCATGGAGGCTGATCTGTTCGCTGGTGAGACTCCTTCTGATGGTCTTTGACAAGCCAACAGAATGTGTCAGTAGCTATCCAAGTAGACCTAGGCTGGTGAGGATGATTCTAGCATCTCATTTCTTGGACAGACCGTAGATATATTAGGTACTCTCAGGTCTGATTGTGCAGAGTCAGATCAGGAGATCATCAAAACATTTGGAACCTCTGTCTGGAGTTAAATGATGCTCATGTGTAGAACATTCGGTTACACTTAACAAAGGTTGTGCTAATTGGTAAGCAGACAAGATTCAGGGGGGCATTCTTACCTTGCCAAGTAGGCTGTTTTGTGCCATGTACAAGCTGTTACATGTCCCTTGCTCAGTTGTTCAGGAGTAGCTGTTTGATTATTATTGTCTTTCAAATTTACCCATTGGTTTCTTGCATCTGCTTTGGCTACTTACATCTTTGGGATGCTGTTCTCTACATTCAGTCACCTTGTAGCCCTGAAGTACCCAAAACAGTCCGATAAAGGTGTTTCCTCTAGTAAAAAAACTTCTCTAAGGCAAGTTCCAATTTTCATTCCTACTATACTTATGTGCCGCATCGGGGCAACAGTCAGTTTCTCTTTCCTTCTTTGAGAATTACTTTTTTAATCTTCCTACAGAGGAATGACTGATAGCTGTTACTAGTAGTTTCTTTCTTCCTGTTGTTGTTTGACTTTCATCCAAGTTGGGATATTATCTTCTTCCGTTTTATGTTCGGTGCTGAAACTTTACTTCTGATTATGGAGAGCAATCAAGTCTTGTCCAAGACTTCAATGCATCAGTGGCTGCAATTGCTGCCACAAACTATTGGGATTGGTTACAGAAGTCTCCTCTAGTCGTGGAAATATACTGTGCTAAAATATTGTAACATAGCCAGAAATAACTTAAAAATGGCTTTCAGACACCTGCAGACCAGTCATCTCACATTTCAATCACAGCTTCATCAGAATCTCTGCCACTGGTTCAGTATATGGTAGTGATGCTACATTTGATAAAGTAACCCTTTATTCACATACGTTTTAAAGACAGACCCTTTGTTGGCTAATTGCAATGACAGAGAGTGCTTGGAGTCTTCTGTCCTATGGATTTTTAGATCTATGTTTCTTTAGGAATGTAAGTATCTGATGTGTTATTTTCATGCATAGTAACCTTCCTCTGAGTCCTTAGTAGGTTACTGAATTCTGTAGCTGAGAGACTAAAGGGCACATGTAAGGCTGAACATTAATCTTGTCTCAGTCACATGAGGGAAGATACAGGTTGCCATACAACTATGCCAGCTACAAAGACAAAAAGTATAAAAGTTGGTTGTTGATGATGTATGTGAACCCACAAACAAAAGCAGACAAAATAATTAAAGAATTGATTTATTAAAAAATAAGTTTCCTTCCACTTTAATGACTATGGATTAATAATTTCTAAGTTTCAGCAACTGTAAACATCTCTAATAGAATTTACTCATTTTATGTATTTGCAACTACTACTAAATGTTTGGTTAATGCTGATTTTAGTAGCCAACATTGGCTGGCTTTGAGGCAGGATGGTCTGCAAACACCTCTTTTTTTCTCCCTGTAACATCAGCAGCATTCCATTGGTTTAATCTCTCTCTTTAAAGCTTGAGTTTTCAGGATCTTATAAAATTTTTTTTTGCTGTAAAAAAGCTGACTCCTGTAGTTCAATAAACATTGACTCAGTTTAAATCAGTTGGGTTTAGTACTGCTTTTACTAACTCCTTAAAATGTTTATTCATGCTGTTCTCCTCAGCATATGTATCTTACTTCAAAGTCTCTCTGCTCACGTGATGAAGCCTGCTGTTTGATGCAAAATGACTAATCAAATAATTATAATACTGTCATGGCTGTGAACAGAGGAACAGCCATTTTAGCTGATTTTATTACAATGTCATTTTGTAACATGTTTGTGTCCCCATATTGCAGAAACCCTTTGACTTGAGCTAAGATTGTTGTGCTCACTTCTGTACAGATATTGTCACTGCTCTAGAGAAGTTTAAACGATACACAGAGCTGGGCAGAATGAAGAAATCAGACTTACCCTGTTAATAAAAATACTGTTTTATTGGCTACAGCAAGGTTGGGCAATACTACTGCTGTGATATTTGAAGTACATATGCAGCCTGATCAGTCAAGTTCTTTTGTGGCCACCAACATAGAGTTTCTATTAGTAGAATAATAAACTGTGAAACATGTGCTATTTTGAACAATTTGTAAGATCTTCTGGCAAAATGCCTCCATTGTGGCCTTTCTATACTTAAAGAGAGCTTGTAAGAAAGATGGGGACAAACTTTTTGATAGGACTTGTTGTGATAGGACAAGGGGCAATGGTTTTAAACTAAAAGAAGGTAAATTCAGACTAAATATAGGGAAAAATTGTTTTACAGCAAGGTTGATGGAACACAGGCCCAAAGTACCCAGAGAAGTGGTGGATGTCCCATCCCTGGAAATGTTCAAAGCCAGGTTGGATGAGGTTCTGAGCAACCTGGTCTAGTGAAAGGTGTCCCTGCTCACAGAAGGGGTGATGGACCAGATGATCATTAAGGTCCTTTCCAACCCAAAGCATTCTGTGATTCTA
>JAWMRA010000161.1:42011814-42032743 GCA_035584735.1 Pseudotriccus pelzelni | reverse complement strand
AGGGGTGATGGAACAGATGATCATTAAGGTCCTTTCCAACCCAAAGCATTCTGTGATTCTAACAGATTGTATCTTTCCAGTCGTATCAAGAGACATGATCTCTCTTCTACGTGAGAGCTGCATATCTTTATTACAAAGTTCTTGAGGAAAGCAGGCTGCCTTGGAGTTCTCTAAATGCAGCTGGTAGTTGCAAACAAAAGTAGAAAGTGCAAATATAAAAATACTTCTCTGGGCTCTGGAATATGCCAAAGGCTTCAATCTCACCAGTATATATAAACTCAATGAGTACACAATACATGCACCCAGCTGTTTTTTGGCATGCCTTTAGACTCCACTGGAACTGTTTAGTTTGATAGCAAATGCAATGACAGATACTTAATATTACCATAAATTTTGTTTCTCTGAGACCTTGCAATGCCAAGAATATCAGCCATAATTTTTCTTTTCTCCTTTTTCCGTTTCTCATTCTCTTTGCCAGTTTTTAAAACCAGATTTTACTGTTTTCCTTTCTCCTTTAAAACACTGAGCATTTTTACCATCACCCTCTGCAGTGGCTCCATACTGAGTACCCATGTAATCCAGGCAAATCCCCTGCATACAGTATTGTTAAAAGCCACAGTCGTGGGGTTAACTCAGAATGGTCATTAGCCAAGCCCTTCACTGCTTCTCCTAAAATAAATCGTTGCTAATGCTGCTGCCATATGGCCACGAACATGAGCTCTCAGCGGCCTTTTGATTTCCTCATCCATGCTTTCAAGTGCTGGCTCTTGAACTGGGCTTCTCCTCCCACGTTATTTGTAGTTTCTCTCCTGAGCAGTGAATTGGGGAAGCAGGAAAGTATGTCAGAAGAATAAATAGCTTGACTCAGCTGTCCCGTTAGCAGTTCCTTAGCGTCTCCTGCATGAATTAAGCACGGTGGTGCAGACCTTTTTGGGGGAGCACGTGCTGGAAGCAGGTCACAGCTGCCCTTGGGTACCACAGCCCTGGACGGCTACTCAGGTGTGCAGCACTGGCCCCTAGTGGAAGGTTCCCGGTCCTTCTGGTGACCCCGGACACAAGACATGCAGCCCAAAGACTTCCATTTCCAAGCTTGCTTTAAACCTGGATTCCCCATCAGCCCTGTAAAAAAACCCCATTGAGTCGATTCTGTCTTCTGACTGGTTTGATAAATATTAGAGTTTGAGTAATTAAACAGTAATAGAATAGCGCTGACTTAAAGAATTATTCTAATTACTTTCACTAAGTTTCTCATTGTTTTGGCAGGTTCTCTTGTCATTTGCTGATGTGAGCTGGTGCTTTCTTCCTTGAGAGGAAGAGAAGGGGCAGGCACTGATCTCTTCTCTCTGGTGACCAGTGACAGACCCGAGGAAATGGCCTTAAGTTGTGTCAGGGGAGGTTTAGGTTGGATATTAGAAAAAAGTTCTTCACCCAGAGGATGGTTGGGCCCTGGAACAGGCTCCCCAGGGAAGTGGTCACAGCACCAAGCCTGACAGAGTTCCATAAGCCTTTGGATGATACTCTCAGGCACATGGTGTGACTTTTGGGAATGGTCCTGTGCAGGCCTAGGAATTGGACTCAGTGATCCTCGTGGGTCCAACTTGGTCTGCGATTCTCTGACTTGTAATGTAAAACTGGGGGAACATAGTATTCTGGCCCATACATTTTAATGTGTCTTTGTGCAATCTCAGGTTACATTGTATAATATTATATAATACTTTTCTGAAGGTCTGTAATGGAAATGTGTAGACAGCATCTGAAGGGGAGGATGTAAAATTCTGATTGCAAATATTGGCAGTGATGCGATGTTCATACAAGCAAACTTGGAGGAAGCAGATTTAAACATGAGGAGCCACCTTGCCCTTGGAGCTTAAATAATGAGTTAGAAAAAGTATTCTGAAAGATAAGAAATCTGTATGTAATACAAATATAAGTCTGTATAGAATTTTCTTTATTAGCTTTTATAGTGTGATCTCTTAAAGAAACCACTGAAACTTTGCTTTATACCTCCATCTTGTTTATGAGTTGTTGTAAATCACTTTTTCTTTTTTTGAGGCTGATAGAATAAATTAGTGTAGGAGATCACCTTTCCATTATTTATGTGAGTGAGCGCTGCCTTTGGCAGGGTTGTACATGTGAATCGGTCTTGATCCCTCTTTCTACCTTGGGGTGTTGAGTTCATGTCAGGAGCCTTCTTTGTGATAGATGATGTTACAAGCATCTTAAAATCGTCTCTGGATGCAGTCAGCATGTCCTAGGCCCTTAAATATCCACTACAGCATGCTAATATTAGAAATTATGCTTGACCTGTGCTTCTCAGGAGAAGCCTTCAAGAGGAGAGTTATCTTGTATGAAAAACATGTTCATGGCATTAAAAGGGTAGTAGTGCTTTTATGTCTTCTCAAAAAAAGAAACTGGCTGTTGTGTTGGTTTTTTTAATGATGAGGTATTTACAAGTTTAGTGCCCACAAAACAACTGGACTTATTATGGTAACATTGCAAAAGATTTTCATAAACCCTTGGGAGGCAACTGTGCTTCTGAAAGCTTAGTGGAGAATCTGTTAAATCAGCAGAAGAATATTGAATTCCTGGTTGAGATTTGAAAAATGCTTGTTTCCAAAACAAAATATGCTGAATTATGTCTTCCTCTGAAACAGCCAACCAAAAGACAGAAATGTAGGAATAATAAACAGAATGAATATATAAGCCTTTGCAAAAACAAGGGGGTTTTACTGTGGAAAAATTTACAAGCTTGATTATATTATAGCATCACTCTGACTTGAAGAAACAAACTTCTAGAGAATGATACATGTAACCAAGTTTTCCTCAACAGTTTACTTTGATTTAAGCACTTCCCAATGTCTGAAAATCCAGGCTTTTGAAGTAGAAATTATCTCTTATTTTCTTCCATTTGGCCCATTGATAGCAAGGTATATGGAGACAAAGCTCTATCCATGCTAATGAAATAGTGCTTTGTCTTCTGTGTCATTGATACTGGTGCTCTCAGAAAAGCAATGACAAAATGTTGCAGCCTGGTCCATATCTTTTTCGTATAGGGTGTATTTAGCCATCTTCTGTTTGGGGAGCAGGACACAATGGCATCACTTTGTTCTCTGTGCCTTCGTAATGGATTGTGATCTCTCTTTTTTGGTTTTTGGTTGGGTTTTTTTTGTTGTTGATTGGTTATTTTTCTTTTGGTTTTGCTTGTTTTGTGGGTTTTTTGTGTTTTGTTGTTTGGTTTTTTGTTGTTTGTTTTTTTATTTGGTTTTGGGGTTTTTGTTGTTTGTTTTGCTTTCTTTGATGGTTGGCTTTTGATACTGTACATATCTGGTAAAAATTTTAGTAAACTTGTGTGGTCAAGGATTTCCATAAAATTTGGTTGTAGGTTGATCATGTCATTTGGAAACAATGGTGGATGCTACAGAACTTGACCTTTCCAAAAGCTCTTTTTATTCCACACAACAGTCAGTAAACTTTAGTGCTCAGGTCATAAAACGCCTTTCAGCATTATTTCCTGAAAAAGTAGGTTGAGATGTGCTGCTTTGACCTTTTTTCACACCATGTGCATGCTGCTTTCCAGCACGGCTGACCTGCGGGAAAGCAGCTCTGCAAAGAATGAGCTGTGGGTGCTGGTGAACAACACGCTGTCCACGAGCCAGTAGTGTGCCTTTGTGGCCGAGAAGGCTGATGGGGTCCTGTGGTGCAGTAGGGATAGCATTGCCAGCAGAGCAAAGGAGATGACACTGCCGCACTACTCAGTCCTGGTGAGGACCCATCTGCAGTGCTGTGTCCTGTTCTGGGCTCCTCAGTGCAAGAGGGACATGGAGCTCCTGCAGCAAGCCCAGTGAAGGGCTATGAAGATGATTAAGGGGTTAGAACATCTCTCTTACAAGGAAAGGCTGATGGGGCTGGGCCTGTTTAGCCTCGAGAAGAGACAACTGAGAGGGAACTTCATCAAAGTCTATAAGTATCTGAGGGGAGGGTGTCGAGTGGAAGGATCCAGGCTCTTCTCAGTGATGCCAATCAATAGGACAAGGGGTAGCAGTGGGCAGAAAGTGATGCACAGGAAGTTTACCTGAACATGAAGGAGAACTTCTTTATTGTGCAGGTTGCACAGAGAGGTTGTAGAGTCTCCCTCACTGGAGATATTCAAGAACCATCTGGATGCAATTCAGTGAAATGCGATTAGAATGACCCTGCTCGAGCAGGGAGGTTGGACCAAATCACCCACTGTGGTCCCTTCCAGCCTTATCCAGTCTGTGATTCTGCATATACACATGCACACACAGAGCCATAATCTGCATGAGCACTTAGTTGGCCAAGTATCTTCTTTTAGTTAGCTTGAATTTATTTTTTTTTAAAACTTTTTCTTCTAAGGAAGACCCAAAAAATTAACTTGTTTAGTCCTGGGAAAGGGCCGGAAAAAATTGAGGCAATAAATACGTATCACAAGTGGAACGATTTTGCATGTACTGAATTGCAGTCTATTCATATCAAGATTTTTTTTTATTCTAAATTTTTAATTTAATCATTATAACCAAATATGTTAGTCTTTAACTGGTATGTAACATAAAGGCATGAAATTGCTTAGTTTAGCCTCACTGTCCATATTGACAATAAAATAAATACGTTAAATTAAGACTGCAGTAATAAAACTCTAATGTGTTGAACAGCTAAAAGATTGGTTAATGGAAGAATATGGAACTTCATCGTAGCTATGTAATGTGAACTGGTATTTGTTGACCAACAAAAGCTTGTACATACAATTTACAGTTTCACTGGTTAGGAACCATTTTTCAAGATGTGTCCTACTATTTTGCTTTGAAGTCTTTGTAAGAATTAAATAAAAATGGAAACATACAACTTCCTTTTTATTGCCCCAGGAATCTTTTAGATCCAGGAGACAGTGATCCCTAGTGTGACAAGCAGATAAAATCCTGCTTGTGTGTTTTTGCCTATGGGAAGTTGGTTTGCTCCTCGGAGTTCAGTGTCAGTTGTAATCTGTCTGTGTACAATGCAACTTGCCTTTTATTTCTCCAGAAGCTGTGCTGATGAAGTGTTGCACTGTTTAGAACAGATTTGTGCTCTCCAGTTATTGCCTAGAGATCACAAGAGTTGGGGAAAAACAAATACATCCTGGTTGAACTGATTTTTCTTTTGTGTCCATACCATCTATGATAGCTTATTCTTCAGCCTTAATAGATGACAGAAACATTACAGATATTAGATCTCTGTGGCCACATAACTTCCACAAATTCTGGAGCTTCTTTATTCTTTGTAGAGATGATTTTTTTAACATGGAATAGAGAAGTTACACAGACATCAGCTCTAAGAACTGTCTCTTTTTTTTCTTTTCTTTTTCCAAAGGCTAAGTTCATCCTAGTCTTGCAAAAATTTTTAACTGCTGAGCAATTGTTGTTTATTTATTAAAATGCCTTTTGCAAATAAGGGTTGTCTGAGAATCCTTGAAGTATTTTGACTGTTCCTTTAGGCATGAACTTCTATGATGAGCAGCTTGCTGTCCACCAGGATCTCCAGGTCCTTCTCTGCAGAGTTGTTTTCTAGCAGGTCAGCCCCCAGCCTGTGCTGGTGCCTGAGGTTATTCTTCCCCAGGTGAGGACCCTGCATTTGCCTTTGAATTTCAGACAGTTCTTCCCTGCCCATCTCTCCAACCTGTCAAGGTCCTTCTGAAGGGCTGCACAGCCCTCTGGGCTATCGGCCACTCCTGCCAGCTTGGTGTTGTCAGCAAACTTGCTGAGGAGGTGTCTGCCTCTCCATCCAAGTCAGTGATGAATAGGTTAAGCAATACTGTGCCCAGTATTGAACCTTTGGGGACACCACTAGTGACAGGCCTCCAACCGGACCCTGTGCCATTGACTACAACCCTTCAGGCTTTGCTGTTCAGCCATATCTCAATCCACCTCACTGTCCACTCATCCAGTCCACACTTCCTGAGTTTGTCTATGAGGATGTTGTGAGAGACAGTGTCAAAAGCCTTGCTAAAGTTGAGGTAGACAATATCCACTTCTCTCCCCATATCTATCCAGATTGGTCAAACATGATTTACCTTTAATAAATTCATGCTGAGTTCTTGTCTTCCATGTGGATAGAGATCGTCTCCAGAATGAGGCGCTCCATCAGCTTTCTAGGGATTGAGGTAAAGCTGAATGGCTGGTAGTTTCCTGGGTCCTACTTCTTGCCCTTTTCCAAGATCAGGGTGACATTTGCTTTCTTCCAGTCCTCAGGCACCTTTCCTGATCTCTATAACCTTTCAAAGATGATCATGAGCTGCCTTGCTCTGGTATATCCTCCAGCTCTCTCAGCACTTGTGGATGCATCCTGTAAGGCCCCATGGACTTGTGGATGTCACCTCTGCCTAGGTGTTCTCTAACCCAATCCTCCTTGACCAAGGGGAAGTCTTTCTTACAATATTCCTTTACCCTGCCTGGTCTTGTGGGTCTGTTGTAGTTTAATTAAATGGGAAGCTTTTTAGTGGTGAGTATCTCATACCACCATGTAATTTCAGAGTGTGGGGACTGCCCCTGTTCGAGCTGGATGGGGGGAAGACTGTCCCTGGGGATCTTAGAAATGGAGTATCCCAGGAATTTGGGAGACAGAAGATAAAAGGCAGGTGCAGGCCAGAACTGCTCTTTTGGTACCGAGTTTTGCCCGCTGGAGGACCATGGACTCTTGGAGTTTTTCCCAGAGCACTCAGCTGTTCTTCCACTGTCCGACCAAGCTCAAACTCAGGGGAACAACCAAAGTGCTGCTTTTGGGAACACTTTTGAAGCTGTTTCACAATAGCCTGGGAACCACTACCATTCCAGCGAGGGCAGTCCCTTCTCCAGAGTCACCACCATCTCAGCCACAGCTGTTTCGCTCTCTCGTCCACGCGAAGTGCCACCGGCCCCAGCACTGCGCTGGGTCACTCCCGCCACCTACACACCGACGGGGTTGCCGTGCCAGAGCCCACACCAGCACCTCAGCAGCATAAGACTTTTTTGGATGAACTATCCTTCCATGTTTTGTTTTAACCTGGGGGAAGGGGTAGCTAGGTAATATTTTCTGCTATTTTTGTTTGTTTGTTTGTTTGTTTGTTTCATTCCCTATTTAGTGAAATTGTTATTTTCCCATCTTCATTCGCACTCCCCATAATTTTTTACCTTATTTGTATTGAGGGGAGGGAAATAATAAAAAAGGAGGGTTCATCTCACCTTCTGAATATATTGTCACTAAACCAAGACAGAGTTAAAGGTTCCTGAGGGCTGGTGTTGTCAGTGAAGACCAATGCAAAGAAGGCATTCAATACCTCTGCCTTCTCTGTGTCCTGTTTTCACTATAACTTTTGTTTCTCTGAGCAATATGACCTCTAAAGCACAGACCTTCACAAGTGAAGTATCATTCTTTTAACCTGTGGGAACTTGTCCTGACAGAAACGCTAGTTTGCTTTTCAGGGGTTGCAAGGAATATGCATCTTCTGCTTTTAGATTCATAATTAGGTGCTTTTTCTAGGGTGTTGGGTTTTTTTTTCCCAGGGAGATGCTATCTGCATTTTTTAACAAATATTGCTTGCCTTGTATATTTGTGACAGGAGAGTGTTTCTTCCCTATAGGTGGCATGTGACCTTTCCTTTGGATACAATAGCACTATTTTCTTTAGGGGATACATGTGCATTTTAGAGTAAATGATTCCCCGGGCTGCTGCAAGCAGGAAGTGCTTTACTGAATTGCAAGAGGAATCTTGATATGACTGCAGTAAACTTTCGAAAGGGTAGGGAAGTAAAGGAAAAGTTATTAGTTAATCCTCTAATTCCAGTGTTGGTCTGTCAGTAGCTAGTTTAAGCCATTTACAGGACCCATGAGGGACTTCAGATCAGTTGATCTGATAAGCAGTTCTAGTTTTTTAGCCTTCTGAAGAACTCAGTTCCAGGAATCATTCCTTTCTTCCCCATTTCTTTCTCTCCCTGAAGATCATCACATTCCAGTTTCCTAGATGAAAGGATGTTACCAGAATCATTGCACAACTCCTCTGCAAGAACAATTGGCAGGGTGGTGTCTGATCTGGCCCTTTTTTCCCCATGGTCTTAAAACTGAAGCTGCATACTGCCAAAAGAGCCGGCTTCTGGAGAATTGCTGCAGTCCTGGAAATTTTTCTAGGCCTACAGTTGAGCAGATGTGGACTGAGCTCTGAGCTTCAGAAGATGCTTGGGCTGAGAAGGGATTTTGAGGCCCTGTCTGAATGCTCAAGCACTGTTTGGGTACAAGTGAGATTATCAGCTGCTGTCTCCAGGCACTGCTTGGTTTGTCTTTGTGGTCCCAGAAAACATGGTAGAACTGTAGTAGCAGTTAACAGCTCACTACACTAGTGTGTTACCAGTGGGGCTGACCCAGCAAATGTTAGCAGAGCTGAACACTGGGTTTAGCCATCATCGCGCTTGTAGCAAGCGTGGGTAGAGCCCTTCCCAAATCTTCGTTCGCGAAGCCTAGCCATGAATGAATGAGGATGAACACTGGGTATATAACTGTTGCGTAATATTGCAAACCCTATTCCATTAGCATGTGGCATCACTCTTCGAGTGCAGGATTTTATAACGGAATAGGAGACTAAATACGTTGAAGTGCAGAGAAGAGCAGTTGCACAGAATGCACGGGTGCAGGGAGAAGGGCAATCAGGATAAGGAACCTGTGCTCAATTCTTGTTTGATTCCTGATGGTTTGCTTCACCACAGCTACAGTTCTCTTCAGATGGTAATGACATGTGGTGGGTAGTGAGAAGACGTCACTGAATATATTTTCAAGTTCTTGGTAATATTATTGTAGCCATGGTGAAAAGTTTTTAGAGAAGTAGTAATTTCATTAAATTGCCTGATGGTTCTAAAGTGAAGCAAAATCTGGCAGACTTTTGAGACCCACAAAGCTGAAGAAAGCAAGCATTTTCCAAATCTGTCAAGTTGCTGTAATAGGTGATTACATCTCTGTAGAGAACTGAAAGACTTGTGCATGAAACTTGTTTACATCTCAAAGCACTCTTCAATCTATACAGACAAATCTAGAATCATAACCTCTTTTTATTGGAAGGAGAGTTTAGGAAAGTCTGTGAAGCGGTTGCCAACTACAAATTAAGATTGCTCTTTAATCTTTAGTCTGGAAGGCTCCCAACAACATAGAAAAGGGTGTGAATGTGTAGAGGGGAAAACCATAAAGGCAATGAAGTTCCTTTTGCTTAAAGCACTGTAAACTATGCTTTATGAGAACTTGGAGAAAATGTATATATGGCAAAAGCTGCATTCCTTGTCATGGGAGAAGGGCTGGTTATACATCACCTACCTGAAATTACAGAAATTGGTGCATTTCTGTGTAGGAGATGTGTTGGTGCAGCTTTCTCAGAAGGTACCAAAGCAGCTTTTTTCTGTGTGTAGTTTGCTGTGGACACTTGTCTATTTATTGGTTGCCTCAGTGTTAGAAATGCAAGTAGTGGCTTTTGGCCCACTATTTTTAGTATCTTGCAGTAAGCCTGTTTCTTCTAATTTGGTTGGGTTGTTTGTTTGTTTGTTTGTTTTTTCAACTTCATTTTGTAGTCTGAGGTATTTAAAATAACCAAATAATTGATCTGAAAACATAAGAGAAAGCTGAGTCTCCAGCAGAGGAACTGATCTTATGTGAACCAATTAAAAATTTAGTTTCATAAGCTCAAGATGCCTTTGTGTTTTACTGAAATCTAACTGCTTTTTGGGGAAGAGGAATTAAGCTTCTGCAGAAACTCGGGGGGGAGACAAGATTAAGAAATAATGCTCTTAATGGGGAAGAAGAGATGTCTTAAATGGCAGTCAGTGCTGTTAAAAATACCAGCTCCTATCCACTAATGATAGGCCAAGTTTGGCAAACTTAACAGGTTTCGTCCTTTTTTTCTTATGCTATGCCTTTGATGGGATTTTGCCTTTGATTGCCTGGTTGTGGGTGGAATGTCTGATACTCTTGGCAACAAATACTATATAAGTTCTTAAAATTACATTTGTTCTGGCCTGCAGCAGAGCTATGTGGGTGTTGGATGTTTCTTTGAGACCTGACGTTCCTTTTAGTTAATCACCTTATGTTATCTACAACTTTAAAGGAAGATGATTAATATCTAGCAGCTGACATCACTATGTGGAATAGATCCATACTGCTGTACATTTAATGGTTTGGTACCTGAATCAGCCGTCCAGACAAGGCACTATTTGGATAATTGGTTATATAGAAATATATTCTGTAGACCAGAGACAAGTAATTATAAGTGTTACTTATTATAGTCTCATCAATGGCATAGTGCTTAATGTCTTTAAGCACATTAGAGTATTAATTGATCAGAAATGCATTATGATCTGCTTAGCTGAGATGATACGAACCTTTTTCTGGGTAAAACAGGAATGTAGTACACTGTGTTAGGCTAGAATTTAATTAAAGGATGAACAGGTTGTTCTATGCATATCTGAACAGCTGGAGTATTTCAATTATACCATCTAATGTCCTGTGTACTAATTTTGGCAAATGTCAAAAAAATCCGTACAGAATTTGTTGAATACATGATAAATTGGCTGCTGCCAGTTATGTGAAGTGAGCTGGATTATCAGAAGTAATTGGTTTAATTTAAACCCAGCTCATTTTAAGTGAAAAAGGTTAGGGAGCAGCCATGTGATTAGTTCAGCAAGGAGATCTAAAGAGGAAAGTAGTAATTTACATTAATACAGACAAGCAGGATAAAATGTGGTGAACAGCCCCAACTGATTCCATTAATTATTCAAAGTAACAAAGAAGCAAACTCTTCTTCAAGATGCAGTTACGAGTGAATTTTGAGAAAATTTTGAATCTTGCTTAGAAGCAGGTGACTGCCTTGTTTTGCCAGGTACCTCTTGATTTAAAACCTGATATGGAAAACTAGGGAATGCTTGGGCTTGATGGTTGTGCCTGTCCTAGTCCATTCAGCTATAGACTTGTCAGAAAATGCGTGATCAATCTTGATTACATGTGGGAGAAGATCCTTCAAATTTCAATTTGCATTTATATTTAATGCTTCCATAAACGCAGGTGGCACATTCATATTTTGTACTTCAGCTGGAGGTCTTGTGTTGCAGTTACACATGTGACTTTCAACAGCTGAGCTCAGTCTTACCTTAATTTCTTTTCTAGGGAGAGCACGTGTGCAGCAACTAGCAGAGAACACAAGATATTTCAGGAGACGACTGAAAGAGATGGGCTTTATCATCTATGGAAATGAAGA
Source organism: Pseudotriccus pelzelni (assembly GCA_035584735.1). Classification (NCBI taxonomy): domain Eukaryota; kingdom Metazoa; phylum Chordata; class Aves; order Passeriformes; family Tyrannidae; genus Pseudotriccus; species Pseudotriccus pelzelni. The sequence goes on along the minus strand of JAWMRA010000161.1, from coordinate 42,021,490 downwards.
TTCCCCTGTTGTGCCTCTGATGCTGTACATGCCAGCAAAAATTGGGTAGGTTTGACAGGAGAACTTCTTACCTGTCTTCTTTAAAGCCAGGATGGTACAAGAATACTGTTTTCTAAATACAGGAAAAGACTGGCTTGATTTTTGCTTTTATGGTCATTACTGAGTCTTACAAAATACGGAAACATCCTATAAAAGTGAACTTGAGAAAATCAGGACTTGTACTTGGGGCAGCAAGGAAGCACTTCGGGGAAACAATTTTGCTGCTCCGTGTCATGTTTTAAATGTTGGGGGTAGGGGGTGTTGCCATTCTGTTTATGGAAATTAACATTAAAAGTTACCAGATGAAGTCTTTCAATCAGCTCCTGGATCAGAAGCAGCCAACATTTCCAGAAGTGAACTTTGAAAATTTAAAAAAGGAAAAGCAGGGGGGACAAGACATAATGGGACACAAGAAACATGTATTTAATGAATCCCAAGTTTTTCAGGAATCTGGATTTAATCAGTCAGGTATTAGTATTGTAAATACTAATAGAACTGTAGCACATAGCTTTATAAATGCTTATGCATTTGTGGGGTGCTTTGTGCATAATTAAGGCTAAAATTCTGCAAGGAGGATATAATATATATGTTAACAACTTTTGCAACATAAACATGAACCCAATTTCAAGGACAGCTTGGCTTTGACCGCTGCTCTTCTCTGTCTATATAATGCAGTGCTCAACCAACACTTTCAAATTTGGAAAACATAGTTTCATCTCTGGTCCTTTACTAGCTTGGTTAGGTTTCAGTCTGGCTAAGCACTGTGGTTCTTACAGAAGAAGCATCATCTAGCACTCTGCATGAAGGCAGATAAAGACTTTCTCCGCCCTTCTCAGTGTAGCAAAGTTTGAAAGTCCCGTTACCTTTACAGCCTTGCCGGTCTGCAGTGTGCACCTTCCAGCACACAAAGGCATACTGTTTCTACTGCCCAGCTGCTCTACCAGTCAGTACAGTCTACTCCCTGGAAATGTTCATGGAAATGTTGATTAGCTGAGCAGTTGGACCAATAACTTACTTGAAATGAGCAAGGACAAAGAGCCCTGACAAGAGTTGGCCCTTAGGATCTGCATCGGGTTTACCTGATCCTTTCTTTGTCCCTTGTAGCCTGTTCTTATAATAGTTTGAGAGTCCTAAATGGCTACAAAATGAAGTGTATCAGGATGCACCTATTTATAAGGATAATAGTTGTGGCAGAAAACTTAAAAACCTAGTAAAAAAATGTTATTTTTATACATCCTTATAAGCCTCTTAAGTTCATTGCTACTTCTCACAACAAGGTCAGTTCAAAACGGATTAACCATTTCCTGTGGCCTGTAGAAACACAGTTGCACTGACATTACAGAAAGGATCAAGATCTTTGTGCCTCTCATAGCATAACTCACAGCCACTTCTTTCTTTAATCCCTTCAAGAATTTATTTTATTGAATATAGCGTGTGACAGTTGTATGAGATTTGTGCACCTTTCTTTGAAATATTTGGTCTCAGATAATTCCACAGTTTACTGTGGTGATTCAATAGTTCCCATGATAGGCTCTTAAAAAGTGGTACATTCTATGACACAATAATGTACTTTAATCAAGTTCAGTTGGTGATAACAAAACATCTTGAAACTGCAGAAACATCCGCTTTGGGGTATTGCAGCCTGAGGGATTCCTTATATAGTCAAACTTCTGAGCTAACATCCCTGTTTCCTATCGGAAAGATTTCCAAGCTTAAGTTACAAATTCATTTAGAAACAGCCTGCTATAAGACCAATCTCTAGCATATATAATCTTTCAGCTTTGTTGGAACTTAATACAGTGAAACCTTTTGAGAAGGACCACCTCTTGGGATTGAATTTAAAAAAGTCTTTTGTGAGCAGGCATCCTAGCTCTAAAAGACAGCACCGGAAGGTCCAAATTGTGTTGCTGCAGGCTTGCTTCACCGAGGGGCTGCATGCATTAACGCATGAGACCTTCATGCTCCGGCTTTGTCGCCAGTGGAATAATTGTGACGATCTTGTTCTCTCTGCAGTGCGTTTGGCCGTGAGATGCTGAAGCGGAACATCGGTGTTGTGGTTGTGGGCTTCCCGGCCACTCCCATCATCGAGTCCAGAGCCAGATTCTGCTTGTCTGCAGCTCATACCAAAGAGATGCTTGATACAGTAAGTGTCCCGTCCTCCTTTTGCTCATGCCTGCCATAAACAGATACAACTGTCTGGTTTTGTGCACTGGTTCAACGTTTGGTACACAAACTAGTTGAACTTAATCTTCAAAATCTTTTGTAGCAGAACTGGCAATGACTCCATCTCTCTTTCCTTGCTTCAACAGTGCAGAATGGCTGCCTACAATAAATCTCAGGACTTCTCTTTTTGTATTTTAAATTACGTGAAGATGTGAGTCTCATTCCTGTGAGACAATGCTTTTTCTCCTCTTAAGAGGCTCTACCTTACACTGAACCTTTTAGAAGGAAAAAATGCTGCTTTTTCTGACCCTAGATGCTAATGGTAAGAAGAAAAAAAAAAAAAAGAAAAGCCTGAGAACCTCCAAAACATTTATATTCTTCTCAAAAGGAAGCACATGATTACTAGTGAAAATTTTTATTTCAAAGATTACTCCAGTTCTTCTTTACAGCTTCTGAGCACTTTAGCTTAAATAATCCTATTCTAATGAGTCTGTGCCACATGCAATGCCTTACTGACTCCTGCCTGCAGTAAGCATGTTCCAGAGGGAATGAAGGTCCTCTCTGAGGAGGCCTGAATCACAGTTAGGAAATGGTGCCTTAAAAAGTAAGGATAGCAGTTATTCTCTGACTAATAGAGTTGAAAAAGGATTATACAAATAATCCTGACTATTCTTAGTGTGTTTTGGAGTGGTAGCCACATTTACTTTTAAATCTTCTGAATAATCTTCTTTGATGAACGTGGCATGTCTTAGGCACTGTCAAAATTCGGCATTGCATTTTTTTCCCCACTTTGAGGAGAAACCTCAGAACCTAAACTAGGTTGAGTCATGAACACGAATTTTATGAGAGTAGACTCTGTCCTGTTCAGAGACCTGCTTGAAAGAATCCCATAGGATACAGCTTCAAAGAGAGGAGGTGTCGAGGACAGATAATTGATTTTTCCTCCTCCGTTCTCCCCTGAAGAATGATCCATCGTGACTTACAGGAAAGTGAATGTGGCGGGAAGCCTGCATGGATCAACAAACCAACAAAAACTTATAATGGACACATATAAGAAAGAGGTACAAGGAGGAACAGGTGACAGGAATAAAGACAGTTCTGAGCATGCAGGGTCAGGAAAGCCAAAGCCCTCCTGGAATTCAGTCTTTCAAAGGGCATGAAATGCAGGAGCAGGGCTTTTGTGAGGACATTATTAGCAAAAGGAAGAGTAGAGAAAATGTGGGAGACTGCTGCTGAATGGCACAGGGAATCAGGTGACAAATGACATGCAAGAGATGAGGGTACTTGGTGCCTTTGTTATCTACTTGTGAGGCTTGACTCAGGAATCCTGGGACCATAAGATCAGTGGAGAAGTATGGAGCAATGGAGACTTACCTTTAGTGTGAAGGTGGCTCCAATAAGGAAATATTTAAACAAACTGAACATGCCCAAGTCCGTGGGAACTGATGGGGTGCACCCACAAGTGTTGAGTGAGCTGACTGTCACAGCAAGGCCACTCTTGATTATCATCTTTGGAGGGAGGTCATGGTGACTGGGGGAGGTTCCAGAGGACTGGAAAACACAAATGTCACCACTCTCTTCAAGAAGGGCAAAAAGTATGATCTGAGGAACTGCAGGTTAAGAAGCCTCACCTTGATCTTGAGAAGGTTGTGGAGAAAAAAGTCCTTGAAAGTATTTTCGAATATCTTGTGGACCAGAAGGTGATTGGGAGTAGTCATTGTGGAGTTAGAGAGGGGAAATCATGCCCAAATATGATCGGAGAGGTAACACTTCAATATATGAACAGCAAATGGGACATATAAACAGATATTTACTAATGTCAAAAAAAAAAATAGATTCAACCTTCTCACACTTCACTGCTGCAGAACTTCCAAAACAACAGCTTAAAATGGCATGCTTTTTGTATTTAATTTTTGTTATGAAAATTAGTAAGACAGGGAGTGGTGTGTTCAGTTTTGTAATACATTTAGTGTCGTTGAATAGTATTGAACAGCCTGCCGTGTATCTCTAGTACTGAACTTGCTGCTTCTCAGTTGTTTCTGCCTTGTAAGACCTGAGAGATTCTCTAACATGACACTCCAACAACAGACTGCTTAAGCAGTTTCTTCCCAGCTACTTGTCCTGCTGCTCTTCCGTTAATTATCCAAATTCAGCTGTTTCTGTTCCAAATAAAAATTTTAAACCAGTATGTTTGGAGAAGGCCCTCTCCTTCTCTTCCTTTCACTGTGTATAAAAAGAATAGTATCAGAGATTTGGCTCAGAGCATGGTAGTATTACTGAGTGCATTGACACAAATGAGGGAACAGTAACTTCTGGACAGGTGGACATGGAGCGGGGATGAACGGGTAAGATGTGGGAGGAAGGAAAAGAAAGAAAACTGAAGTCCATGAAATCATATTGCTGCAAACTGAGCTAAAATTGAAACTGTACAGACTTGATATGCTGGCACTACCCAGGCAATCTCGTGCGATCTTGCTGTTGGTTAGGTTCTTGGTCTTCTCTAGTAGTGACTAGCTGGAGCCTTTACTGTAACAAGCAGTTTTTACAGGGTCTGTATAAGTACCACACTTGCTCCCTTCCAAAACCTATCTATAACTTTTATAACGCTGCTTAAAAAACCTCTTGACTGTCAGTTCGCTTACAAGTCTGTCTGCATTTTCCAGAAAATATTTTAAGTTTTGTGCTCTTAACATAAGATTCATTCCTAGAGTACCCTTGTAAGTGTTAAATTCTCTAAATTGAGGAAATGCTTGTTCAATATATTGGGGTTTGTCTACCCAAGAAAATTAATCCAGAGCAAAATGAGGTGTGAATTTTGAAGTGAATGAAGAAATCCTGATTTAGCTCAGTACGTGCAGTCTTTGTTCCAAGTTAGCGTAACCCACTTTAAGGTTCAAAATAGCTTCACGCTTTGAACTCAGAACATTGGTGAGAGGAGTTAATAAGGAGCAAGTCTTCATAACAGTGAATTTGTGTTGTGTTTTCTTGTGATGCAGTGAAAAGGGATTGATTTCAGGCAGCTAATTAATTAGGCAGCTCTCAGATCTAATCCCTCTTCTGAACTGTGGCAACAGTATCCAGGAGGAGGAAGAACTAAAGTGAATGGACTTGGGGAGAGCTGACAGACAGCTGCTTCAACTCAGCAGAAAGGACGACTTGGTACCCATCTGTGTATGTGTGGGTGCTAATTAGGGCTCTTACGGCGTTTTTCTAAACAAAATTTACCTGAGTTTGAAGCATAGGGAAGAGAAGCTTGTCTTGCAAATGCTGATATTTGTTATGCTTCCTTGTTCTTATTAATTAAACCCACATGATGGGAAACAGTTCTTAGTTACAATTTTAACTGTTTTATGTAAATAAAACTTCCTTGCCTGAAAATATTTGGCCTAGGATCAGAGTAAAGTCCCTCATAACCTGCATCCCTGTGGGCTGGCGCTTTCTTTTCACTGATGAAAAATATATTACGCTCTCCTACAGTCAGAGTACACCAATGCCATTTCCTTTGTAGTCTTTGTTGGTCACGTGGCCGTTTTTGTTTTAAATTAATAAAATCCTAAGTCTGCATTCAAGAATAACAGTTAACATAGTCTTTCAACAGAAATTCAGCTTTAAATTGCTTCCATATGGGATCTTTACTTAAAACTCTGGCAGACTGTGCCCACACTTTTGTTTTGTTTTGTTTTTACCGAGGTCCAACTTCTGGGTTTGTCGTTCCCCCAGATTTTAGAGTGGAGAAGTTTTTGCTGCCAGATATAACAAGCATGAAGGGCCATTGTTTAAAGAAACAAAAACTTGAACTATCCATCCAAAAAGGAAAAAGCATGTAGGGATATTAACCCCCGTCTGCCAACTGTCCTCAAGCGACAAGCATTTGACCCAGAACATGTTGAAACTGGAGCAATAGTGTTGAATTAGTGACATTCTGAAGGAATGCTGGGTGTACCTATCTTAATAAATTTACAATTCAAGGGAGCGAAGGATGCCAACCTTTGAATTCAAAAATCACATTGGGCTTGAAAGTAATTCTTCTGATCTCATTTCTTTGTCACTTGCCTATATAAAATAATTAGCATGACAGACTTTTGAAGATTTGTCTGCAGCAACTTGTTTATTTTGTACCTTGCTCCCTGAGTGTTCTGTAAAGAAATGAAGTTTAGGGTTTGGCTTTTAACAGACCCTATTGTGAACCAGTGTCTTATCAAAGAGATTGCAATATAATGGAAGCATGATTAGCTGAGCCGGGACTTTTCTCGTTTCTGACGCTGGCAGATGTTTGATCTCTGGTAAACTTCATAACATTTTAATTCAGGTCAAAATGGCAAAAGGTTGTGCTAATTCACTAGCAGTGTTCTGGGCCATCAGTAACCTCAGTGTGGCCTTTGTGGCAACCTCTGTCAGTGAGACTTGCTTCCTAGGGAGAAAATGCTTGGGGTCCTACCCAGAATAACTAGTTTTTTTCATTCCTTGGATTGTCTGGCCAAATCTCCCATGCCAAGTTGTTTATGGTACAGAGCTTGCATCACTAGTTGTGTATGGACAATGCAAATTAATCAAATGTAGATATAACAAATTCATCTACAGAACTTGTTAGGTTGCTATTGCAGTTTGCCTTCTGCTTATCTTGCAATTTAAAAAATACAGTAGATCAGAGGTGGTATGCTAACACATATGTTGTTCTCAATACTGAATTATGAATGAGTCAGCCCTCCATGTACGTTTTTTTCTGCTTCAGCTTCATTATCTCCAGGAAGGGAGAAATATTATTCTCGATTTTTCTGTTTATGAATAGTCATGGGGTTTGCTGGGTATTATGATCCTTCTTTGGAAGGGGAGTAGTCAGGTAGATGCATAGCCACTCTGAGTTAAGTGAGCAGTGCTGTTGACTTTGTCTCAAAGCTTCTGAATGCTAAAATCAAAAAGAAACCTTATGTGCTTCTGAGGGTACCGGCTTCTAGCACAGTAAAGTCTGAAGTGAAATGGCTGTCAGAGTAGTCTGCAGGCATGCACATGGGAAGATGTGTTGATGACTTACTTGTATCTGTCTCCTCTGCTGATCTACTGTGGTCTCTTTGTCAGGCTTTAAAAGAAATCGATGAAGTTGGGGACCTTTTGCAACTGAAATATTCCCGTCGCCGTTTGGTACCTCTGTTGGACCGGCCGTTTGACGAGACAACGTATGAAGAAACAGAGGACTGAAGTCCCTCCACGTGCCTTGGTGGGAGGGACACAGCCCATGGGACACTCCGTGGCACACAGGCCACAGCATCCGTGAACAACACACTTATGACTGCTTAGCATAAAAGACATTTCCTCACAATACTGAAGTGGCCACATCAGCTCAAAATGGCATTTTGTAAATAGGGAGAGGATTTAAAAAAAAAGCTTTGATTCCTGTGTCTTCAGGGTCTGGCCTAGAGGTGCTTGGCTTTATTTTTTCTTGTTGCTTTTTTTTATTTATTTGTCTCAATGAATTCACAGCAACTCAAGTTGCTGTGGCTGATCAGTTCAGACTTTGTATGCACCATTAGCCTCCCAAATGCTGGCTGAGATGTTGTAAGCATGTGTGATGCTGGCATGGCAGCATTTCCAGTGTCACTGCTAGGTGTCTGATCTTCCCAGGAAGGAATGAGCTGACCTGTCTGTTCTTGGAGACTTCATAGAGAAACTCTTGATTGCTAACTTTGATATATTTAACAAGATGAATAATCAACCAAAGTTGTTTCTTTTTTCATTTGCAGTTACTTCTGTTTAAAACTTGAATTTAGCCTTTTTAAAATAAATGTGTTGTTGACATGTCACTGACAGGACCATTGTTCCCAAACATTATTTAGTTTTGTAAGCCACAGGCAGAAGGACTTCTGGAACTCTAGGCTCTTTTTCTTCCCAGTATGGATGCCAGATTGTCTCCTGGTTTTGACACTAACTGTCCCCTTGATATAGGGTAAGTGATGGAGAGGGTGTTTGTTTGGGTTGTTTTGGGTTTTTTTAATGGGTTGTGTTTTGTCTTCTGACATACTTCTGTTTATAAAAAGGAAAAATGTGGATTTAGTGTGTGTTGGTTTCTCATCTTCAGGTTAATTTCTCTTGCTTTATAATTATTTTAAAATCACAAACAAGTCACTGCTAAGTTCTAGAAGGGTGCTCTCGGTTTAAGTACACCAGAGCAATCCTCAGGCTTCTTCTTAAGACTGAAACTCCTCAATAAGCAGGTCTATACAATGGGCGACTATTAGGAGAACCACTTATTTCATGCAGATCTGTGAAACTGTGATCTGTTTCTGGTCATATATGAGGTGTTCTTCACTGGCCTTGTTGCTCATATGGACAGCTTGGATCTTGTAATTACATTTCAGCCAGCCAGCAAATTCTCTGTTGGCAGCTGCGTATCTGTGTAGGCCTTCCCTGAAGAGAGAATGTCCTTGTAATTGCATTTAGTTGGACATCTTTATTCTTTTGTGTTTCTGTTACTGAACAACACTGATTACATCAGTGTTCACTGAGCCAGCTGCTGTTTGGAATTTTTATTTGGAAGTTTCATACTGTCCCTGTGTTTAAAATAGACACCTTTGCTCTAACACACCTTAGAGGAGGTCTGCTACTTAGGTTTTGCATCTTGAATTCTTTCAATGAACAGAATGGATCAACAAAGAGGTACCAAAAATTTTAAACAGGAGTCAGTTGCAGTATAGCTTGTTTCTGTATTTCATGCATAGACATGTAGGATTCCTGCAAAGATAGTAAAACATTTACATTATGTCGGTTGGATTGGGCCAGCTCTTCAGTCTGGGTTAGCAAAACGCTTTTTGCAGGTGACTGGGGTTTTCTGAAACAGATTCTTCATCGAAATGCTAAAGCAGAGTGCAGCTCTAAGCTCTTTGCATGGTGCTGCAAAAAAAAATTAGTTTTTTTAAAGTTCTTTTATGTTCACTCTGCAGCTGACAGGAAAGGAGTGCTTTGACCACAAGGACCAAGCAGTTCTGCAAATACATCTGGTGATTTAAAGAAGAATTGGCTTCTATTTTATAGAATATCTATCTTCATGCATTTATAGATCTTGTTCCATTTTAATGTAGTGGAACTTCAAAACACTGATTAATTTTTTTACCATTGAATTTCAGAAATTTAATTATATGAGAAGAACTGAAATTGACAGTTTGAAAATAGGTCCAGATAGCTATTTCTGTCTTAGTCCATTAATGTTGATTTGCTCTTCTTCTGGAGCCAAGTGTGTGCACAGTCCGAGAAGTCTGTATGTGCAACTTTGATAGCTATGAAGTAGTTTCATTTGTTCAGCCACAGAGTGAATAAACTGCAGTTAGCTGAGCTTACTTTCTCACCTGTGTTCTGCCCAGGACTAGCTCTAACATTCCAGCAGATGACTTGCTTTCTGACTTCAAGAAGCTTTACCTCAAAGAATTATTGCTTTTTTTTTTTTTTTTTTTTTATGTTTTGGATTGTAGTAGGGAACAAGAGG
>JAWMRA010000161.1:41938999-42011714 GCA_035584735.1 Pseudotriccus pelzelni | reverse complement strand
TAACATTCCAGCATATGACTTGCTTTCTGACTTCAAGAAGCTTTAACTCAAATAATTATTGCTTTTTTTTTTTTTTTTTTTTCTCTTTTGGATTGTAGTAGGGAACAAGAGGAGGTTAGTGCAGGAAGCCCTGACTTCAGCCCTGATCCTATTCACTTGACCATGGAATTGTTCAAGAGCAGAGAAAACTGACCACCTTGAAGCTTGGGTCAGTAGGTAGCTGTTTTGAGCATTCACAAATGTATAGTGTGTTTGCTGTGTAGTCAAGTCAATTTGAAAACTGTGATATATATTAAGTTAGAAGTGGGTTATCATAGATTCTACAAGTCTTGACTTCTAATCTTGTCTCTGGGATTCAGTTTTAGAACAGCTTGTCTTTAGAAGGGAGAAAAGCATCTGGACAAATCTTATTAATGTAGACAACTCCTGTGTAATACTTCTGAAATTGTCAGTGTTTAAAAATTACTGGTGTCCATTTGGATTCCAGTTGTACTTGTTGAGGAAATTGTGTTCAAGCTTCTGCCTTTTAGTATCTTTCTGCTGTGTCATGCTGTCTGGATATGACTTTGAATTTTGCATTGCAAAGACATTTCAGAAATCATTCAGGCAGTTAGCATTTGCAAACTGCTTGGTTACATTTCATCCTTGCCGTGACCTTTTTGGGAAGCAACTCTCCCCTGGAGGCCTTTTAGTCAAGAGAACCTGTTTTGCCAAAATTCGGTATCTGTTGAAACTGCTTCTGAAAAAAGTAAGAAGTTACAAGTCCAAGATTTCGCACGTTTAAGTCAGTAATTCACTGAGCATGAAAGCCAGGAAAATCTTTCTGCATCTACTAAACGAACTCCTCTCCCACAATGGAAGAAGCAGACCAGTACTGGTTTGAGCTAGGCAAACCTACAGCGTGTATGCTGTCACTGTATGTATAAGATGGATTGCTGCTTTGATACTTATGTACTGACCAGAAATCTGTCTCCTTTTTCTCCTGGCAGTAGAAGTGAATGAAAGAACCAATCTTGAGCGATCACAAAGGATGAAAAGCTGCTTAAGAAATAAGACTTCAGTCCCTGCCAACTTTTCAGAGACATTCTAATTGAAAATGACTCCTGGTATTTCTTAAGAGATGCAAAATTCAAAAGAAAATGAAGGCTGCTTTTGAACAAAGGATTTTGCCCTGTACTGTATATTGGCTAAACTTACTCATAAATAAACAATAGTTACCTTCCCAGTACCTCTCTGAAGAACTTAGCAAGCAAGTTTTTGCCTCTGGTGAACAGAGTGAAGAGTTTAAAACCATGACTGTTTTCAAGGCTAATATTTTTTCACTCGTGAGAAAATTGAGAAGCTCCTATTACCGAGCATCAGCAAAGAGTGAGAGATGTGCTTCTTGTTAGAAACTGGCCTTCCCAAGTAGACTTTTGTCTTAAGGAACCTGATTCATAGTTTTTCTGTAGTTCTTCGGCAAAGAAGAAACCCAAGTTCTTTTGTGTCAGAATAATCAGGGCTTTTTTTTTTGTTTTTTACATGACACAAACTTTTGTATAGTGTGTGTATGTATGTGGTATATTTAACTCTTTAGTTTCTATATTTTCCCTTCTAAGTAGCATTCTTAATGAGCTGTTCTGGTTCTTGAGTTACTGGTGTGGCACACTTATGCTTTAGGCAGACTCAGGAGTGAGCTGACCAAACATCTTACTGTGACAAAGTCATTTAGTGAAGGAATTGCATCATCCATCCTCCTCTTGCTGTTTTGTCTAAGAGTGCAGAAGTGGTACCCACTGTCAGAGCTGCACGTGCTCTGACACGTACACAGAGCAGGCAAGGGAAGTGTGCCCATAAAATCAGTGACTGACTGCTGTGTGGATGAAGGACCAATACAGCAGAGGTGGAGAAAAGGGGTAGTCAATCATCACTTACTCTCAGCTGTACAGGGATCTTTCCTGCGTACTTGAACAAGTATGCCTAAAACAGGAATGCAGCTTTCCGTGCCTAAAGGGACACTCCTCTCAAATTTCTCCATGCCAAGTAAATCCTTCCTCTCCTTCTGTACAAATTTTAATTTCTTTACGTCTGAAAAGCATTTGGCTTACAGCTGTTTGCTTGTTCAGAAGCTGTGTTATCCATTCAGGGAGATCATAGGAGAGGCTGGAGGAAGGCAAGAGCGTGACTCTTCATCTAAGAGAACACTTCGCATCATTGGATTTGGAGCACAATGCACAAGCCCTCTTGCTGCATTACAGAGAAGGAAACTTGTGGAGATGTATCCCAATATACAATGCTCAGTCAGAATTTATACAGTTTATATATATTATTTTTAGTTTATATGCAGCCTATAAAAGTGTCAGGGATGGTTTGTGTGGGTGGCACCTTCTGCATGGAGATCTGAGATACCTGCAGTCTGTTATGTTTTAGCACTGGTGAAATACTGAGCTGTTTGGGAATGCTTAGTGTGATCTGTCAGCGGGTGCATAGCTGGCTTTGGTGCTGGACCTGGCACCCAAGTGACATTGGGCCACGGTTTGGGAAAAGCACCAGTCATTTGACCCATGTAACTTGAACATGGTTTTAAAAGAAAGGAAAAGAAAAAAACCAACTCATATGCCATTGTGATGGCTTTGTATTCCTGTAAACATCCCCAGCCTTGCAGTTGTTCACCTGTTCAAGGATTTGGACTTAAAGCTAGAGCACAAACCTGAAGTGTTTGTGTGAAGTATTCTGCTTCATCTTTCACTAAAAAGAGAAGCATTTGGTGCAGACATCAGAGCTGTTGTGTTTATATCCCCAAAAGGGGCCGGGTGAAGGAGATGACAACTGTGGTGTGTGTTGAAGGCCTTAAGCTGTGACTCTTGGTATGAAGAATTGAAATTAAAACTGACCTTGAAGAATGCAGTGAATTTTAACCCACAGAAGAAGACTCTGTGCTCTTCGTTAAAGCAGTATGTTTTCTTGGGATGTTTTTTGTGTGTGACCCTGGCTAGCAGCTGTTTAAGGAGATGTCTGTATGTGGGAGCCAAAAGTAGTGCAGTTCTCTGCACCAGTGTTCCTGTGTAGCTTATATAGTTCCTGTGTAGTTCTGTTGGTAACTTGTTCTTGGGCTGCTGGAAGCAGGAGACTTACTGAGAGAGTCAAGGACTTCAGAAGCAGTGGCAGCTAGCAAATTCATTTTGTCACCAGTAGGTAAACAGGTCTCACATGAATATGCCAAGGGCTGGTGCTGTTCCAAAAATACCCGTGGCAAGGTGAAACATGCACCAAACCATCTGACTGCTGTAAAGCATTTCATTTTTTATGCCAAAACTCATCCTGTTCAGACGGTATTTCTGATACCCCTTAATGGTATATTAAGCTTAATGCATCTCCAGCCTCCCAATATTGTTAATTTCAGATCCATTTGAGAGAGGACAGAGGAATGCTGGAGCCTGAGGCTTTAGGTTAGCAGCCCTACAGCCAATGGCGGCCCACATTTCCACAAGCCCTGGGCAGAATTACCAAGTCACAGCACTTCGTCTTAAATTGCACTGTATTCTTATGCTTCTGTGTTGCTATAATGTACATATATATTGGATTTTTTTGTAGATAAGACATTTTAGATAAAGTTTTTAAATGGGCTCCCCCCAAGATATTTTATGCCAGATGTCTAATTTTTTTTACACTTGTGATTAACATGAATTGGATGCTCTGTGGGCAGGGAAAAAGATAAATGGATGGTACATTGGCTTTAAAAAGGTAACAATGCATGTTTAAAAAAAACACTGGAGAAAAAAACTGCTTGGGAAAAAAAATCAAATATATTCTATGTTCTGCATAATAAAGACTTTAAAAAAATGCTATATTGTGGTTTTTGCTTTTTTTTCTTAATGCTAATGAGGCTTTTCCCTATTAGGGAGACCAAACCCTTTTTCTCTTCCTTTCCAATCCCTCTCCTACTCACCCCCCCAGAAAAACTCAAAAAAACCTAACACACAAGTTTTGTACTGAAATGACTGTGTAAAACCATAGCCTGTTTGTTTGCTCAGATCAGTGTTCCCCTCTAGCCATATACTACTCCAGAGCCAGGAAACCTTGCATGCGAGATGGATGCTTAGCTGTTTTCTGGCAGTCTCAGGTCCCTTGTGCAGCAATAGCCTTGATGTGCAATCTAGAAAAGCTGCTTCTGTTGCGGAGAGACGCCTGCAGTGGCAGCTGCTGTTCCTGACGTGCAGCACTCCCGCCAGTGAGTGCCCGCCAGAGCTCAGTGCTTGCCACGGAAAGCTGGTTGTGCTCGAAAGCCAGGCTGCTACCCTTGGGTGCTGTTACAGTGTCAGGCTGCTCTCAGCTGTCATGCTGCTAATGAGATGTTTGAAAGGGCTTCTTGATCCATCTCGCATGGGATTCTTGACCTCACATCTGTCTTGCAGTCTGTGTCTTGTTTCAAACATTTCCTTCCATTCACCTCAGCTCTAAGTCTGCATAAACCAGATGTCGGTATTTGAAAAGGAGGTGCAGGTCCTGTTTTTAACTGGCCACAACAAATGGGCCCAGGTGAGTTGCAGCGTTGTCCTATGGCTGCTGTAGAAATGTCTTTTCCGTTCGAGGTGTCCTTTTCTGGGGCACTGCCAGCGCTGGCACTTTTCCTCGGCAGGCTGCAAAACGTCCTTTCAGTGGCTTTCCCTAGTAAGTTTTTCATAATCCTTTCCCTAGTAATTTCCTTCACAGGCTCATGAACGCCTGTGGAGATCCTGGAATAGATACTCTAGACGCAAAGTAAACAGCCACTCCATCTTTCCAACAGGCTTCGAGGGTTAGATAAGATGCTGCCGGCGTAGAAAAGAGTAGATCAAGGAATAAAAACTTATTTTGAATGGTGGAAACTTCGTCTCGCAGCTCGGGAACAGCCGGAGGTTTCAGTGGGGAGCACAGAGCCCCGTTTCTGCCTGTCACGGGCCGGGCCAGGAGCGGGGGGGCTCGTCGCCGCTCTCCCGCGGAGCGGCCCGGCGCTCGGTAGAAGGGGAGGCGGCGGCCTTTGCAAGCTCCCGACGCGCTGAGCCCCCTTCCCGGCCGCGGCCCCGCTCCTGCCCCTCCGTCCCGGGCGCCTCCATCCTCCCGCCTCGTGCGGCCGGGCCGGAGCCGCCGGGCCCCGCGGCCGCCCCGCCCCGCCCCGCCGGGAGGGCGCTGCGGCGGGGCTGCCCCGGCGGGAAGCGCCCGCTGGTGCCGCCGAGGCGCCGAACAAAGAGCCCCGGGCCGGGCCGGCCCCGCCGCAGGGAGAGCGCCCCGCGGGCACCGCCGGGCGAGGGGGCGGCGGCCGCCCGGGCCATGCAGCTGCCGGGAGGGGAGGAGCGGAGCGGGCGGCGGCGCCCCGGAGGGGGCAGCGCCCGGAGGGAGAGGGGGGAGGTCTGGCAGTGCCGGCAGCCTCCGAGCAGGGCAGGGGCGCGGCGGGGCCGTGCCCGGGGCCGGCAGCGGCGGCTATCGCCCGGGCGGGGCTGGACCGCGCTTCGTGCGAGCTGGAGCCTCTCCCCGGCGAGCGGCCTCCCGCCCGCCCTCCGGTGCCCAGCGTTGCCTGCAGAGCTGCGGCAGCACCGGCGAGTGACTCGGCGGGGGGAGGAGAAGAGGAGGAAGAGAAATCGGATTGCCGAAAGGATTAGGAAACGGGGTGGGGAGGCGAAGCTCTCTCCTCCCGTCCCTCCCCGCACACAGTTGTGAAACTATTCAGTTATCCTTCAGCATCAGTGGCGAGCGAGCCCGGGGGAGCCGCGACCGCGAAAGGTGCTCGGCAAACTGCAAGAGAGATCAGAGGGAGCGGAGCGGCCCGGGACGCCCGACCCTGCCCCGGCCCCTGTCCCTGCCCGCGGGGCACCGCACTTCCCGGCTCCGCTGTTTTATATATTGCTCTTTTTTCTAAGTTTCCCCTGCTCCGCTCGCTTTCTCGGAGAAGGACAGGATTTGGAGCACTGCGGGCGTGCGTGCTGCCGGACCGCCTGCCCTGAACGTGCGGGGAGAGAGGGAGGGAGAGATGCCTCTGATTAGAGGGAAAGTCGTGCTCATCCTCAGCTTCGTCTTCCTTACAACTTTCGCGGCTGTGGTGAGAGGACTACCCGTGAGGAAACAGCGCAGCAACAGCCCGAAGGAGAGGAGCTCCAAGCTGGCGGAGGTAAGGCAGCCTTTGGGGAAGTACGGAGAGCCGGGAGGGTGCTGAGGCGAGTCCTTCCGCAGTCTCTGCACCCCCTCACTTGCCGGGAAAGCTGAGGAGGCGGCGGGCCACCTGAGCCGGTCACCGGGGCTCCTTCGGAGGCGATTGTGCGTCTCGGACAGGAGCAGCATCCAACACGTGTCCCGCGGCCCGGGCGCCCGCAGATCTCGGGAGAGAAGCAGCGGCGGGGAGGAGTGTTTGGGCCCCCGCTCTTACGGGCCATTTCTTCACCCGCTGAGGGGCAGAGCGGTTTCCCGGCCTGCGGGATTTTTGGGCAGCCTCAGGTCTTCGCACTGCACAGAGGCTGAAGGAAAGGGGCTGCTTTAGGCTCTCTGAGATCGGGGCCGAATGTCGCGACCCGGTGCCCGGGAAGATCCGTTGCCTCCGGGAGCCAACATCCCAGGTGGGAGAGAGGGGTTAAATTAACGGGGTTGGTGCCTTGCCAGAAACGCCGAATCTCCTCTACCACAAACGTAAGACATGACGGATTTTCGCCACCATCTCCGCGCCGAGACGCCCCTGGGGCAGATTCCGGAGCGGCCACGCTCCCTTCTGACCCCGGCAGCCTGCGCCCCCGCTGTGTCCCCCGCGGCCGGCGGCCTTGGGAGCCTCCCTGCCGGGACGGGACATGTCCCGGGGCTGCGCCTTTCCCTCCCCGCAGTGCCGGATCTGGCCAGCGCTGGCTGCCGAGCGCGGACTGTGCAAGGGAAAACTTAAGCAGGCAGTGAGAGACCGGTCACATTGGGAGACAGGTGATAACTGGATGGTTGAAATAAGCTGTTTCCATCTTGAAACTGTTCTCTGGAGAAAAAGTGATTCGGACAGCACAGCTGTGTTTAAAAAGTACTGTTTCAAAGAATGCTAGTGCTAAAAGTGAGAAAAGTGACGATAGGAGGAGGTTGAGCAGGACAGGGTAAGATCAGCTCAGCCCTCACTGGCGATAGGCAGCAGTATGGGAAGCAGCAGATTTGATCTGCAGTGTCAGTCAGACTGGCAGAGGAGGTGTGAAGTGGTGGGAATATATCTTATTCCTAGTTCGTGCTGAAACAGGATGCTGATCTGTGGAGGAGTAGCGCTGGCAGCTTCTGTCAGATGCACTAAACTCCATTCTAGCATGAAATCCAGGGAACAACTGTGAGGAGCGAATCTGCCGCATGGAAAGCCTGGCCAGTAGATAAGAGGGGGCACGGCCTGTGTCCAGCCAGGTACCGCTAGTCAAATCTGGTAATGGTTTTTAGTGGAGCATGGACTGAGCAGATGCAAAGAGGACTACTGGGGATGTTATGTTCTGTAGGGCTGCTAATAACATTTTGGTGCCCTGCTTTGCTAGTGAAACTTTGAGCATAGACATAGATGGTGGTTCAGTTGCCAGAGAAATGGCAGGCAGAGTGATCTCGGGCTCTGGCTGCAGAAGGAGCAGCGATTTACACTTGAAACCCAGGAAAGTATTGCAGTCCTGTGGCAGGGGGCAAGGATAGGGACAAGCCTTATATTAGGAAGTTATGCATGTGCCTACCACGGGATCCTGCAGTGCAGCCTTCGGGTTCCTATTTATCTGACATCTAAAATACGTGAGAGAGGGGAGTGAGCTGCTGTCAGTCCCGGTTTGTGAATGGTTGTGAATGGGGAGCGTTGTGCGGCCAGAGATCACACACGGCACTTACACAGCGCAGCCTCTGTCCCCAGGACCTTTGCTTCTTGCAGAAGTACAAACATACAAGAAGTTTATAGGCAAAGGTTTGAGGGTGGAGGTTAGAAGCAAGGAGGAAGTTGAAAAATTAATTCCTCTGGGAGCCTGTTGGTGCTCCCGTGCACGCCCTGCGTCCGTCAGAGTACTGGCTGCACAGTTCTCATGGCAGGGAGAAAGCAGCAGAAGACACACTGACATGCGTCTTCTAGCTGTGTTTTGGGATGAAATCCTCTCTTTCTGGTGCATGTCGGGGAGAATTTAAAGTAGTCATGCACAGCTGTTTGAACTAAAACAGAGAGCACAAGCACAGCCAGTATGGTGGTTAAAAAAAAATCCAGAGTGATTTTGGGTCATACACACAGATGGTTCCTGTTGCAGCACTGATACGTCCTGTCTCTATGGCAGCAGGGTAGCCACAGCTGGAGTATTGGTTACACTATGGGTAATGCCCTACAGATGTGGGTAGAATGAAGGGGGCTGTGAGGAGAAAAATAGAAAGGACAGAGAAGAGCAGATAGACAATCAAAACCATTAAACAGTTATATAACTTGGACTTATTTTAATTTAACAACTTTGTTTTAAAGTAAACATTCTTCCTTGGTTTAGAATTGAATGGAAATTGTTATAATCTGTGCTGAGCCTCAGAGTTGCACTTCTATACTAATATAATTTTGAAAAATTAAACCAAGTTTTTCAGTAAATTCTTGAGTTAGAAAGTCTTCTAACTGCAGGAAGGATAGAGGGAACACATGCTTTATTTTTGGGTGATAGCCTTATCAGTATGTCCCAAAGTCCTATGCCTCAGTCAGGATTCGTTACCAAAGGAGCAGGAACATTTACATGTTCTCAGCTGTGACACTGGCCAGAAAAGCTTTGCCTCAGTTACTGTTCTCAGCTTAAACAACAAATATAGTGAGAATATTTGCTGTTGCTTCAGTCTGTTTGACTGGAAGTTGAAAAGGCAGAATGAAGAAGTTGAAAGGCAGTTTTCTTTCCAAACTGTGACTTAAACCTAATGAGAGAAGGTACGTGCTCATTTGGAGGCTTTTTGGTGATGTTTGGGAAGGCAGGTGGGCTCCAAAGCAGCAAGCAGGTGTACAGCAGGGTTTTTAGAAGTGCTTTTGCAGATTGGATTCATCATACTTTGATGTGGGCAGAAATGTAGCAGGACGGAGCACTGACCAGCAAGTGGCTCTTCAGATTTGGGTAACTGAATAGTTTGAAAAACTTGTGTCCATTGTGGAGACAAGGTACAGCTCATCACATCACTTAATCGTTTATTTATTTATGAAGTCAGGAGGTTTAAATGCAAAATTTTGATAAACTCATTGGATTTCAAAATACTGGCTTTGAATATTGTTAGTAGACGTTTGAATTATTTCCAACTGATACCAGTTGATTCTGGTGCTGTTCTGGTAAACAGAAAATAGCTAAAGTCTTAACATGCTAGAAATGTAAATGTTAGAAGTGATTAGATCTGTGTGAACCGACACCACAGCTGTGCATAGAAATAAAAGTGCCAGTGGGAACGGTGATGGGGGTGTTGGGAATCAGCATCCCGGCAGTGACGGGGTGTGGCAGAGCAAGCCAACAATGTTTCATGGAGGGTCCAAGCTCTCAGCTGAGCTCTGGTGGGCTTGATGTGTGCTCCTCAGTAGGAGGGAACCGCTCCGAGGGAGGGGTCCAAGAGCAACATCAGCAAGCTCTCCAAGACACCCGGGGTGTTACTGCTGGGCTGGGACAGGGGCAGGGGGCAAATCCAGGCTGGAGCTTGCTGTTGGAGTTCCCCTGGTCTGAGGCTGTGAGCAAAGCAAATATGGCATCTGCGATAAGACATAACAGAAGGCAACAAAAGAAATATCAAGCACAGCATAAAGGCCGAATTGGCTGCAAATCAGTGGGTTTGTGCAGCACCTGATATGATGGCTTCAGGCCCCTGAGAAATGAGAAAACAAGTGACAACAGTACCTATTATTTACTGGTTAAATCAAGCAGTGAGAGTAGCGATGGGAAACTCCATATAAAAATGAAGGTCTACACCTGATTAAAAATAATTGGTAGCAGTCTTGATTTAAATTGACCTGCCTTGTGCATAAGGGCATGTGAGTGCAGAGGAGTGCTTAAGAACTAAATGTACAGAAGTCACAAGGTGCCTGGCTGGAGATACCAGCAAACGGAGAGTGAAGGAGCTTCAAGGTGACGTGGCATGGCTGTACTAGATAAAAAAGTGTTAAAGGGAAAGAAATATCATCTAGGCTTGAGTAGAGTTTGTCAGGAGACTGTAAGCAGAAGTAGCCCTGTCATTTGGGAGCCCTAACATAGCCTAGACACGTTGGTCTGGGGACACCACTGGGTGATGGGCTGCACAGGCACAGAGGTCTGTGGGAGCCTGCCCTGTGCCTCCCCCCAGCACTTGCTCCTTCTTGACTCTTCTAGGGCTGTCTGGCCAAGAAGAGGATCTCACTTTCCCAGAGCCATCCCCTCCTGCTGTGCAGCTCCAGCTTGTGTTGTCACCCAGGTCTGCCCTGTGTGGAGCATCTTGTCGCACTGCCGCCTCATCAGGAGGGCCCAGCTGGGGTAGGAGTGGGCGGCCGGGTCGGTGCTGGCTGCCTGCACAGCCAGATCCCCACCGCCACTGCGGGCTGTGTCAGTAGCAGAGTCATTTTGCCTGCGGATGTGCTTTTTACCTTTTCATTTCTTCAGCAATTAAGCGTTCTTGTCCCTGGCTTTGTCCTTGGCGGAGGTCGGATTTGTGGGTACAAAACGTTCATTGAAGCATCCTTCCGCTCTGAAAGGGGCTCTTTGTGTGCAGGGAGGTACTTCTCCCTTTGTAGCAAATTTCCTTTTGAGAAGTGCCAAATTATCTTAGTCAACACAGTTGAAAACCCTCCCGCCCTGGGGCTGAGACAGCAGCAGAAACAAAGGGGAGCCGGGTGTAGGGAAGCTGCCCAACAAGGGGGCTTCTTCCCTTTTCACTGCACAAATAGGTCTGCTGCATTCCCATTGTTACAATCAAAGGGGTTCCTGTAAAAGGCACATGTAAGGGGGAGAGATGAGGCATAAATCGCTCCACAGGGCATTGCCCGGCACTCTCTCTGGGTTCACAAAAGTGTCCTCCAGCACATGCAGACCTTCTCATCCTGCTTCCAACCATGATCCCTCCAAGCCCGGTGGGATGATGCAGGGAGTGTGCTAGAGTTAATTCCTGCTTTCGTCTTGTCAGTGTCCTCTGGGTAGGGATCATCTGTTTTCCGTAGTAGCAATAAATATTCTTCCACTCAGAATAATCCCCAAAACAGGAAGCCCTGATGCTTCCCATGGGGAAGCTTGAGGACAGTCTGAGCTATGGACAGGCTAGCAAGGTGTCCCATGCTGTCCAACTGCTTCAAAGCAAATGTTGTCAGCCATGGGCTCAGGTTTTGTATAAAATGCTGGAGCAAGGAAGAGATTGTGGCGTGTTTCAATGTTAAGTCATTATTGTTTCAGACAGATACTTGCAAAATAATGCTGCAAGGAGTTTGGGTTTTGGGGTTTTTTTGGTAGAATGTTTTGCAAGTAACCTTCCCTGAGCAGTCAGATGCTTTTACATGGCCAGCTGTAAAAGTCAGCCTGCTGAGTATTGCTTCCAAGCAGTCCAGTTTCTGCATGTTCCCTCTGTATATGGACTCCTGAGGCTTGTCTGAGAAGCTGTTTGAGATGTACTTTCATCTCCATACTCATGAGATGAAGACACCAAAAAGATGATGATCTACCTGCCTCTGAGTTGTAGGTGGCCCTTGGCATGAAGGGCACTGATGCCTCCTGGGCTTCAGGTTGGTTTCGTCTCCAGGGCAAGGATACAGCTACAAAGGGAACAAAATGCAGTAAATCGCTGCCTTCTGCTGTCTCCTGGCACCACTGGATGGGCACAAGGTAGAGACCTGGCTGCAGATGTCCAGGAAATGCTCATGCATGCAGGGAAGAGGTGGTGAGATTTGGGTTTATTTTGGATTAGGAGCTGATGGTTGCCCTGGCCTGTCAGGGTCTTATCTAGCGCTCAGAACTTGGGGTACAAGGCAGGTCTGGGAACTTGTCCCAAAGCAAGAGAGCCACCATCATGTAGGATGCAGTTGCAGGCTGGCACATGGCAAGGGTACAGTACCCCTCAGATAAGCTGTCTTCCAGCCCAGCCTTGGCAGCCTGAGTCTAGGAGCAAGACAGTCCCAACTCTTTCCCAGCAGCTGAGCCCCCAGGCTCCTGAGGGGTGATATTTGCTGGATGGCCTAGAGGTGCTGCAAGAGGTGCTCCACCAGTAGAGAACTGATACCTCTTTGCCTCCCTGGGGTGTACTCTCTTCCCCATCACTTTGGCACACTTTCCTGCTGCCTTCCCTGCCCTCCCCTTCACCTGCAGCCATTCCCGCAGCAGCCAAAATCCCAGGGGATGCCAGCTGTGCCATGCTGTGCTGTGCAATGCAGCACCTCAGACAAGATAAGGTGTTGTACAAATATCTTCACATAGGCTGTTCCCCCCAACAGTTTCTCCTCTTGAGACATTGATTTTTAAGGAGCAGGCAGCCTTATCATGTCATAAAACTACAAAGATGTCCCTTAGGGGAGCAATCTAGTTGTCTTCTAGGAAGCGTCTGTAGGGTGGCCCTCCTCTTGCCACCAGTGGAGGAGATGTGTGGGTGTCTCAGAGTCTGCTTGGCTTCTGCATCCAGGATTACAGCTTGAGTATTGTGTGTCTGTGACCACCGTGGGGACTGGTCCTGGGCTTACCTCTAGGAAGTGACTGACCAAAGGGAAGAGGAGGGGTCAACTGGGGACTAAGGTGCTGGAGAAGTGGGACTTCCCATCTGGATATGCCCCAGCTTTCCTCTGACTTTGGATTTGCCTCTGCAGCCTTGCAAACCTCAGGCGTCTGTTGGGGGAGGAGGGAGAAAGAATTATGTTTGGTGAAGCACTTAAGAAGTAACAGGAGCTGTCCTGGAAAATCTTAGGAACAAGTAAGTTGTGAACACCACAGACTGGAGTAGAGAAAGATACCCCAAGATCCTTTCTCCACCTGACAGTGATGTGCAGGAGTCATTAAATCCTGCCATTGGGCTGGGGAGGGCAGCTGAGCTCATCCACAGGCTGGGGAGCTGCAGCCAAGCACCTGGAGCAGGGGCTGCTGGCTGTGATTCATCCTAGCTTTGTGCCTTAAGGAAGACAAGGTGCAGCATCCCTGCTTGGATCCCTTCCTGTGCAGGGCATGGAGATGCTCCAAGTCCAGCTCAAGTGTCCATTTTGTCTGTTGCTGAAGGGATCTCCGATGGATTGCTATTAGGCTGGTTGGCTGCATTCCCTGCCACATTGCTTGCATGGAGGGGCAGCCTCTGCGGGACAAGTGGAGTAGGTGCCCCCTGAGTTTCCTCTTGCCCTGTGTCCCCCCACACCACCACTTCTTTTAGCAGGCAGGGGGAGGCTGGCATTGGTCCCATCAGTTTCTGCACTTGCTTTGCTGTATTTTGGGTTTTTTTGCTTTTGCAGTTTTGCTTGGGCTGCGGCAGGGAAGGGAGCAGCAGCTGGAGCAGTTGGAGTTACGGCGTGCAGGCTAACAAATGCAGATCATTAGCTGGAACAAGTTAATGGTTACTGAAGCACATGGAGTTTAGAGCTGGAACAAGTTAACAGCAACTCAGTCTGGTGCATTAGGAGCTTATGCATATTACAGCTCATCTGTGTTAACAGAAAACATGTGCCCTAGCAGGAACATGTGCCAGAGAGCACCAGAGGATATGGATGTGTGTCTGTTCACCTCTCTGGGGGACCTCTCCATGCAGGCTCTGCAGGGGCCCGGCTCCCATACCCATGGCTATGCTGCATCTGAGCCGCTCCCAGTTGGCCTGGCTGCAGCAAAAGTCTCGGGATAAGGTCTCAGGTTAAGGGTCTTCAGGTAAGGGTGCCTTGCCAGTGGCTGGTGTCCTTGCAGCAGGCACTGCCTCTAAAGGATCAGCCCTTGGGACCTCTGCACTTGGACAGAGTCTCCTGATGCAAGGAGAACTCCATCTGCTGTGCTGTGATATGTCAGTGGTGCCAGCCATATGCCCCAGCTTCTCCTCAAGGCCTATGTGGTTCATCGATGTGGAAGGCAGGGCAGCCTCTCCTCGGGGGCAGGTAGGGAGGAGAAACTCAGCTGTGGTGAACCTTTCTGAGAGCCTTCTCCAAGTAGGACGTGGGAGACCCACGTCTATTCCTGGCCTCGCCACAGGCTACCTGAGAGACCTTGGGCAGGTCATTTTCTTTTTCTGCAAAATGAGAGTTTTACAGCATTTGTCTCAGTGTTAAAGAGGGAGAAGATATTTACGGTAGAGAAGCATCTGCATGTGACACTGAGAAGGGCAACAGCTAGGCACGGCAAGGTGAAAAGCCACCAGGCTCCTACTTTTCCTCCCTGTGTCACAAGTGAGCCGGGGAGTGAGGATGCCATGGGCAAGTTACTTGTCAGCACATCCAGGAGAGCTGACTGCAGGGAGAGGAGCTGGGCTGTGCCAGTGGGATACATGGTGAGGAGCACTGTCAGTAGCCTGGACAACCTCCCCATTTTTGGTCTTGCGCAGAGCCACCTGTGCTGTGTCCTTGCTCCTCATGGTGTTGCATACTGCTGCTTCTCCATGCTGTGGTGTCTTCTGCTCCAGCGCTGGCTCTGCCTCAGGGGAACTGAGTCACCAACCTTGGAAAGAGTTTTGAGATTACAGTTGTTGTAATTGTGAGACATGAAAATAAATGTGAGGCATGAGTAAGCCTTTGATGCTGCCTCCTGCAGCTTCCTACTCAAGACAGTTAGGATGAAGCTAGTTAGAAAAGAAAGTGATACCATATGATCTAAAGTATTTTGATAACTGCGTGAAAATTATAATCATGAGGTTATAATAATTATCTGCACAGCCTACAGTTTGCTGCCAGCTCTCGCTGGCCTGTCATAAACAGGATCTGCCCACACAAGCACGATAACCAAGTGCTTTGTCTGTTCCATGAGCACTTGTAGAACTCCCACAAAACCTAAATGGAGTCTTAAAAAAAAAAAGGCAACAAACAAAAAAACGGAAGCATAAAAAATACCCCCCAAAACAGCATCCGAGTGTGAGTTGATTCAGAGGTGGACCAGAGAATACAGCAGCTGGGAAGTGATGGTTCTGCTCTTTACTTGGGCCTCAGCCCCTTTGCAGGCAGGAGTGTAACCCAGGGCACAGGAAGACGGAGGCAACTGGAGGTGTTCACTTCTTTAAATTACCTCTGGCAGATCTTTCAGAGCTCACCTGTCAAAACCCTGAGTGATAGCTCCTGCTAAGTTAGTCTAAATGTGTTGTGTTCAGTGACTGGGATTGTGGCTCAGAAGGTTTTACAGACAGTAACAGGAACTGGGTGGCATCTTCACCTTCCCTGTTATCTCAAAGGTACCCACCCAGCTCTTGACATCTCTAGAAGCTTTGGCAAGGCTCTGGGAAATCTGTTAAGTGGGTGATGAGCTGATGGGTAGCAGAGGTCACTTGCCTGATGTGCGTCCCATGGATTCTCCATCTGGCTGAAAGACTGCTGGTTGACAGGTTATGTGCTGGTAGGTGGGTTATGAGCCAGGAGGATCAAACTGTGGCCTTCAGGAGGCTGTGGTGGTTTCAGCCGGCTGGACTAAGAAAGCCCTTTCTTTGAGGAGTATCTCAGCAAGGAGAGAGTGTGCGCTATGGGAGGGAGGCGTCATGGCACGCTGCATTTGTTCCTGGTGATTACCCTGTTGTTCAACCTTCCTTTATTTTAAAGAGACAACAGTGTTACTTGTTAGCACTAGAAAAACCTCCCCTTCCTCCCAACCCTATCAGCAAAAATCGTCATGAGCTTTTCTGCAAACTACAGCCTGTGCTAACCCCAGACATGCTGGGCTTCCTTCTAAAGCAACCAACCATCTGCCCTCTACTTCCACAGCTTTATGGTATAGCTTTATGGTATAGCTTTACATTAAAATCCTACTCTGGGGGTTTTTCTGCCCAGTTTCAGTCCAAAGATATTTTTTTCTTTCTCCAGATCTTTGCAGCTCATTTAGGTGAATATAGAAAGAAAAGCTTTATGGTAAAAAAAAAAAAAAAAAAAAAAGTGTACTTGCCTAATTCATAAGTGGGCAAGTTTGCGACAGAATGCAGCACAGATTTTAAAATGTTGGAGGGAGCTTGGGGAAAGAGTAGGAAAGTCTATTCAGGAAAAGATCAATAGTTCTTCTGGTGGTTTCTTGTTTCAGTACACCATGGTAAAACTGTTCAAAGGAAACCTAACACAAGCAGTAATGATTAAGCAACAAAAGCCCCCATTCCTTATAATTATAGCCCAGTGTGATACCGGCTTTTAGCAAATACGTCATTTTCTTCACTGCAGTGTTAACAAGCCCAAACCACAGCCTGAATGTTGCCTCTGATCTGACTGCCGTGTGCACAGGTTTCTTTGGTTCAAGTTGAGTGAGTTTATGTACTCGATAATTGGCTTGGGATAGGTGTGGGTGGAAGCTGCATCCTCTGAGCTTGTCCTATGCTGGCGACTCGCTTGCTCCACTGGCTGCTGAGGCACAAGCTCCAGCAGTGCTTCACTCCATGGAGAGTTCTCTCAAATGTACCTGGGGGGCAGCTTTGCTCAGCACTGTGTGTAGTTACAAAGAGCACTGCCGGTGGGTGCACTGGCAACTTGCAGCGCCTACAGAGATGCTGAGGAACTTGCTGGAGGGACAAGTTCTTGTGGTTGTGGTGGCACACACCACCGGTAGTGTGGCCGCTGGTTGCCGAAGTGCAGTATAGCACAGGGACTAGTCTGTTGATGTTTTCAGCTTGTAGGATCTGAGATGTCACATCTCTAGTAATTTTTATGTACCAGCTGCAGCACATGAACATCTGTCATTTGCTTTTTTTAACCCATGTTTAGTTCAAACCATTAGAGAAGTTTATAGCAAAATCGCAGATTTTAACAGCAGATGAAATCATTAGAGCCTTGAATTTCTTCCCTAGTACAGATGTGGTACTCATTTTGAGCCTAGTGATGTGAGTCTGACAGTCTCCACAAGAGAAATTGTCACTTTTCTTAGCTTGTTCCTGTGATTAATCACCTATGGCACTAAAAGCATGATCCTTATTCCTCAGTTAAATTTGTCTGGCTTTGACTTGGGCACATTGCTTCCTATTATGTGTTTCTGTTCTGGATTATAGAGTCCCTGGTGCCTGATGGATTATTCTCGTAAAGAACTGGAAAACCAAGTCATTGGTTCCTTTTTTTAATATGACAAACAAATTTAATTGTACAGATCTTTCACTGGAAAACTTTTTCCATCCCTTGAAATGGTTTTGTGGCTTCTCTCTCCACCATCTCCAGATTTTTGAGCAATTTTAATAGAGATGTATGGACTAGAAATGGAAAAATGTCAGCCCTTAGTCTCTAGAGCAATGATGTGTGGCCTTTTTCCACACACCTTGTTGCCTGTGTTATGTACAAAGTAGGCATGACACTGGGGTGAATTTCTAATGTGTTCCTTCCCCTTCCAAATGCCTTTTCTAGTAAGTACCCAAGGTGCTTATTTTCTAAACACCCCAAAGTGTTTAGGTGGTCAGTCCTACACGTGGGAGAGCCTGGACTATATGGGAAGAGCTCCTGGGCTGGTCGGTAGGAGGGTGTGATCCTGCTTATAGCCTGCAGTCAGAACATGGTCTTCAGAAAAGGAAAGCCCATGCTCTTTCCTGAGTGCTGCCCCAGAGTTTCTCTCAGGTCCTGCCCTGGGCAGCCTTATTTCTAGCAAAGCAAGATATGCCAAGTGTATGCAGGAGTATCTGTGGCAATTCCTTCTTCGACTTTTTCTTTTGCTTGGTGCTGGCTAGTTGCAGGAGAAGGCTGGAGCTCAGCTGTGAGACACTGATGGCTTTCCAGAACTGAGCTCTGCTTCTGTGGGGTGGTGGCAAGTGTTCTTCCCTGGTGGTGGAAGGAGAAGGGAGCTGGTGATGATCAGCTGGGCGATGGTTTGCAGACTTTCTCCTGTGCTTTGTGGAGAGCGGGGAAATAGAGTGTTCACTCTGGACAAGCAAAGTCTTCTCTTCCCTTAGCTGATGCACTGTAGTGGTCTAGCTCCAGGCTTGATTGCTTTATCCAGCTGGACAGAGTAGATTGCTTTATCCTTGGACAGAGTAGAGGAGAGAATGGGTGTCATGCAGCAGGAGTGCAAACCTCAAGGGCAGCTGCTAGTTTGGCTGTCAGGAGCCCCTTGATGACATGGAGAGGACACATCTGATGCCATGGATGCTCTGACCTGGAGAGAACACCGGGCTTCTAAGCGCTTGTTAAATCCATGACTGGATTGGTTGGGGCAGGGCACTGAGCAGAACCTTGCTCGGGAGGGACATCTTATGCAGGGACAAATTTTAACCCAGCAAAGCTTCAGAGTAATGCAGATGTCAACAGGAGGGAAGTGTTAGGTGGTACAGTGCAATGACCATTGCTGAAGGACTCTGGGCCATCCAGGGCAGGCACTTTCAGTGTCCTTGTGTCTCTGGAGTGTTTGGGCACTGAGGGAACTCTGTTCACCCTGCAACACATTCACAGCCAGTTCCCCCGGAGCAGTTTTACATTTTCCCTGTGGGAACAGTACTCTGAATTTCTTGAGCTTGTTTGGGCGTAAAATCTGAATTAGGCACTGAGTGTAAATTTGGAGACTTGGAGTCTGTTCCTGGCTGGCTTGGTCTGATGTCCTTGGTTGAGCTCGGATCTTGTTGCTAGAGGAGACCTCACTTTCCGTGTGTATTAAATTTGGGTTGTCTGTGAAATGAGCTTACCCAGCCCAATAAGCTCATTGCAAATTAGGCAGGAACGCCAGGCTCGCAGGGCTGTGTTGTCAGTCTCTTGTGCAGGGCTTGTGTTGGGCATGTGCAGCTGGCAGCAAACCCAGCACTGTCAGGCAGTGTTGAGCAGCCAGCACTAGGACACAGCCAGGTTTGCCTGCTCAGCCCCCCTTGCTGAGGGGGGGACATAAACATGTTCCACCTGACCTCTGCCTTGCTCCCTGCCGAGGAGACCCTGTGTATGACAGGAGACCTAGCAAGGGGCTAAGGCACCGGGAGATGGGCTGAGACAGAACCAGACATCCTTCCCGTGCACCCTTCCCAAAACCATTGTGGTTTTGGATGGGGACAGAGGGAGCTGGGAGGGGAAGGTGTAGGCAGAGGCGTCTGTGCTCATATTTGCTGCCAGCAGTGCCACAGAAGCCTTCTCTCACCAGGCAGCACAGGCACTCTCTTCCCTGCAGCCCTCTCTCCTTAGGGCCCATCTGCTGAAGTCTGTCACCGGCCCTTCTCTGCCTTCAGCCTGCTCTGGGCAGCAGCCAAGGGACCAGCAGCATCCCTGCTGCTCTTTTCCCTCCCCCGGGAATGGAGGGATCATGGGCTTTGATGTACAGGCACAGGGCTGGGGACAGGCTGTGTGCACTCATGAGAGTCTGGCCAGGCTCCAGCTGCCTTTGAAGTGCTCCAGTGATCAGGATGAAAGGAAGGGGAGTCCTTCCCCAAACCATCTGGCTCTAATTGCAGGTAGAAATGCCTCTTTGCATCCCCCCCTCGGCCCTGTGGGGAGGGGGCACTCGGCACTCTTCTTCGTTAATCCAGCGGCTCTCAACTGGGCTGACGTGAAGGGCGAGAGCTTGGGAACAAAAGGGGGTTTCAGCTGGGCAGCCAGCGATAGGCATCCTCTGGCGGAGTTGCTGGGAGTTTGGGCACGTCCTCTCCCAGCCTTGAGCTGGGGGGCCCTGCAGATCTTCCTGAGGGCACTCGTGCCACAGAGGGGTTTGCCAGTTGTTCCCATCTCCGGTTTCTCAGGCACACAGGAGCCTGCTGGCCCTTTGGCTCACACACTGTCTTGCCAATGTGCACCGAGTGCAGGGCAGAGGAACGTGGGAACTCGATGTGAGCCCAGTTATTTGGCAGCACGCGCTGGCCTCCTTCCCCCTGCCCCACCCCGCTGACTGGTGCTGCCTGTCCGGTAAGGATCCCTGCCCGCTCTCCCAGCTCCTCCTTGGACAAGGCTGGCTGTGAAATGCCATGTGCCACTGCAGTGGCAGCAGCAATTAGAGCCATAGGCAGCACTGGCAAGTGAGTTTTGTTGACTTGTTCGGCTGGGCATCTTCCCTTTCTCAAGGACCTAGAGGTAGCTGGGTTATATCTACCAGCAGTTTCTTTCCCTCCTTGTGGTAGCCTGTGGGCAGCATGTGAAATCTCAATTAAACCTGTGCTGCTTGAAGTTGTCTGCCCTAATACTAACACCACAGAACAATTTATTTTGATGAGGTTTTCCCCCTTGTCATAAAGCCCTTGTTATAAACTTTTTATATAAATACATAAAATTAATAAACACGAGCTCTGGTAACTCTGTGACCAGAAGCAGCCCATGCTGCTTACCCATCTCCAGGGACCAAGCAATGGCCAGAAAGGGAGAGCAAGAAGTGGAAGGCCAGGCAAATGGGTAATGGGACAGCAGAGCGGTGCAAAGAGGGTGGTTGTGGGTATGGAAAGCACCAGCCTGAATACACCTGTAGGTTCAGGTGCAGCGGGGCTGAATCCTAGCACAGCAGAGGACAATGGGTATTAACTTGATTGATTAACATGTTAACTGCTACCCTGTTGCTGCAGATAGGGTGGAAGAACTGCTTGGTGCAGCAGATCAGACCCCCATTTGCTCGGCAGCAGTTTGCTCC
The DNA here is from genome assembly GCA_035584735.1 of Pseudotriccus pelzelni. NCBI lineage: Eukaryota > Metazoa > Chordata > Aves > Passeriformes > Tyrannidae > Pseudotriccus > Pseudotriccus pelzelni. The sequence goes on along the minus strand of JAWMRA010000161.1, from coordinate 41,991,135 downwards.
CTGTCCTGCACTGCCACTCTGCAGAGATGTTTTCACTGCCTCTTCCCTCTCCAGGTCTCTGCCTCATCCAACCCTCGTTCGGCAGGGGATGAGGAGCTGCCACCATCGGGCAAGGTGCGGGGGCTGAGGCGGAGCGGGCAGGCTGGCCCACGGCGGCACAGGCGCCGGGGGGTGGCTCAGCATGCTGCCAGGAGCCCAGCAGTGCCCCAGCCCAGCAGCGCTGGCCAGGAGGAGAGCCTGCCCTTCATGCTGGACCTGCAGAGCTTGCCGGGACTGGCCAATGTGGACCTGAGTGCCCAGAACCCCAACATTCAGGTGGGGAGTGGGTCTAGGAGGGCCATGTGGGGGATGTGGGTGAGCACTGCATGTGCTCTCCAGCCTCATTTGGTTCCCTAAGAGGAATGGAGTCTGTGTGGCTGCTGCCATCTGTCTTCTTGGTAACTGCCAGCTGCAGATAGCTGGCATGGAGAAGCTCCTTGCCAGGGGAATTTGCTCACACCCTTTTCCCTGGCCTCCCCAGCTCCTCTCTGCAGAGCAGGAGCAAACACTCCTACATGGATGACCTCTCAATTTTTGAGGGTGACATTGGCCCCTGTGGGTGCCCACCAGCCCCCCTGAGCCTCCCGTGCTGTCCCTGCTCAGTTTCTCTGGATGAGGCAAGACCACTTGTGCTTGTCATGGTCCTGCAGCCCAAAGCGTCTCTGGCCTCTCGGGTTGGGAACCAGTGTGTGGACTGGTAGGTCTGTCCCAGGACCGTGCCCTGGCTCACTGCCTTGCCTCGTGTCTGCCTTAAAGGTGACCATTGAAGTGGTGGATGATCCTCAGGCCGAGATGGAGATGGACTTGTTGAAGGAGACAAGAAATGACTGGTCTCTGACATCCTCTGAGTGGTTGTCCCACAAGGACCTGTTCTGGCCCCTCTTCTGGGAGTACACGGACCCTGCCGAGGGAGAAGAGGAGGAGGAAGAGGAAGAGGAGGAGGAAGAGGAAGAAGAGAATGACAACCTGGATGTAGGGGACAGGGAGGAAGAAGAAGAGGATGATGAGGAGGAGGAAGATTACACAGCAGAGTATGAAGAGGAGGAGTCCATGCTCAGTGGAGTGGGAGGTAACTGGGACCAGCGATGGCCTGGGCAGAAGAACTGGATCTTTAAGGAAAAATATAATTACGGTGAGTTCTCTTTGTCTGCACAGCTACCCTGCAGACCAGCAGTGCCCTCCCCGGCCTTGCCTGGCCCACAGCCCTGCACCAGGGATCACAGCACACTGGTGCTCAGCTTCTACTTAAAAGTTAAGCAAGAATGCCAAGGAGCAAGGCCAGTACTCCGCTATGGCTGCCAGCAGTCAGACATGCTAGAGTCCCAATGGGAATTGCCCTTGCATGTAATCAGATGGAGCATGGACTCTAGCAAAGGCACGCTTAGATGAGAAATACATTGTAAATGTTTAATGACAAGTGCTGCCGCCATGTGCTCAGATCCCTGCAGTGACACCAGTGCCAGAAGCCTTTGTCTCAGACATCGGCATTCCCCCAGGAGAGGAGCTGCAGAGAGCTCCATGGCAAGTGCTGGTGGGCAGACAGGCCATGGCACCACAGCAGCTCCCTCTTGCAGCTTCTTGGCCATGACCCTGAAACCAGTCAACCTTTGCTAATTCCTCCTGCTTCAGTGTCATGGCCAGTGCATTGGCCAAGTTCAGTGAGGATGGGGATGGACAGTGATGCCTGTTTGGGTTGGTATGACTGGGAGCAAAGCTGTGAGAATGAGAGCTTTTGCTCAGGGGCTGCTTCCCTGGGGTTGGCAGCGAGCACAAGGTTGGCCCTTGGCATCACATGGCTGGGTACTTCTGTGTGCCCCAGGCAGCCCCATCCCTATACAGGGATGGTGCAGAGCTGAGGGAGGTCCCAGGTGGCTATTGGCTCCCCTCCTGCTAAGACTTTGCTGAGGTTCACCACTCTCTGCCTCTTCCCGCCTTGCACAGACTATGAAGATGAGGAGGAGTGGAGCCTGTGGTCCCCTTGCAGCACTACCTGTGGCAGTGGGAACCAGAAGAGGACCCGGTCCTGTGGTTATGCCTGCACAGCAACGGAGTCGAGGACCTGCGACCTGCCACACTGCCCTGGTGAGCCCTTGGCCATACCAGAGCTTGGGTACTGTCTGACCCTGATGTGGGCTGGTCCCCCACTGCTGCAGGCAGTGCTCATGCTTCAAGAACTAGTTACATTTAATGTGATCAGGGCTAATGACCATGGGGCTTTGTTTCCACAAAGAGGCTGTGACTGGGCTTCATGGCTCCCCAAGCAGTTGTGTGGTACCCAAGGGTGGTAGAGCTGGGATCTGGCTTGATATGTAACTTCTTGTACCTCTCTCACACTTGAAATTCTCTCCTGAAGCATACTGAGAGCCAGCTCTATCCACTGGGATTTACATAACTCCCAGCCTCGGGCAGGTCTATCCATCCAGTCTTGCTGCTGGCCCTTCCTTCCAAAGATGGAGCCATGTCACCGAAGAAGTGGCAGGAGAGGGACCGGAAGATGGATGGTGTCTGGTACACATATAGAGGGAAAAATCCCACCACTTGTCCTGGTGTTCAGCTTGGCTCTTTGTTTTGTTTTGGTTTTTTTTTTCTTTCTCAAGGTGCAGAAGGGGAAATGGTCTTCCCCACAGAAGAGACACCGTTCAAAAGTGACAACACCACAGAGCTGTTCAATTCAGGTCAGCCTCTGCTTCTGCCTTGCACTGGCTTCAGCTGTGACTGGGGGGGTCATAGCTGGCTGGTGGGGAGGGCTCTGCCAAGGGCTCCCACGTCTGCTGTCCAGACATAAGTCCCCCAAACCACTACCATGTGCAGGCTTCAGTGGTCATGCTGGTAAACCTAGTCGCTCCCACAGCCCTGGTACAACACAGTCCTGCTTTACAGTTCAGTGGCTGAGGCCAGCCTGCTGTGTGCCCTCTCCCTGAGTGGCAATGCTGCCAGTCAGGCCCCAGCTCAAAACCCCTTCCCTATGTCACTGCCTTGGCCATGAAGCCTGGCTCTAGCTCATCCCAAGAGCCTGACTGCTCCTTCCTGGTGGTTGCACGCTCCACTGATGGTGTTGGCAAGGTGGCAAGCAAATGGCAATTGGGTTAAGTGGGGTGCAGATTGTGCATGCCTTCACCTTTCTGTACCTTCCCCCAGAGGTGGACAGCTGTGAGAAGTGGCTGAACTGCAAGAGCGACTTCCTCACCAAGTACCTGAGCAAGGTGCTGACGGACCTGCCCAGCTGCCCCTGCTCCTACCCACTGGAGGCTGTTTACAGTGCTGTCAACCTGCGGGATGAGCAGCAGGGCAAGAGCTTCCGATGGCGGGATGCCAGTGGCCCCAAGGAGCGCCTGGACATTTACAAGCCGACAGCACGCTTCTGCCTGCGCTCTATGCTCTCCCTGGACAGCACCACCCTGGCTGCCCAGCACTGCTGCTATGACGAGCACACCCGCCTCATCACGCGCGGCAAGGGGGCCGGCGTCCCCAACCTCATCAGCACCGAGTTCTCCCCGGAGCTGCACTACAAAGTGGACATGCTGCCCTGGATCCTTTGCAAGGGCGACTGGAGCCGGTATCATGCCGTCCGGCCCCCCAACAATGGGCAACAGTGTGCGGACAATCCCACCGAGGAGGAGTACCTCTCCCAGCTGCAGGAGGCCAAGGAGTACTAGCCACAGCCACTCTCAAAGGAGCCACAATCACCACTGGCTTGCACCCCTGCGCAGCCTGGCGAGCCCTGGCCCTGCTCATGGGCTCCTCAGTGGTGCCAAGCAGAGCAGGGAGGATGCGCCATCTGTCTCAACCCATCAGAGGGGTGCCTCAGCCCCCCTCGGATTTCTAAGGGTGCCGGAGGTTATCGTGGTGCAATCCCTGCCATGCCACCCAGGGCAGTCCTGCAGTCTGGGGCTCCCGGGCTGGCACATGGGGAGCAGCAAGGGCTGGGAGGTGTAAAGGGAACAAGGGGCTGCTCCTGCCTGCTTTTATTCTCTACAACCTTTCAATGCAACCTGAAAGCTGAGCGCAGGGTGAAGCAGACACAGCTCCTGCTGGCTTCATGCCTTGTGCGAGGAGCTGCTGAGGCATGGCTGCCTGCTCTTGCCTGTGCACCTGCCCTGGCACACACTGGTTTATGTCTGAAACTGGGGGTAGGTCCTTTAGAGAGCACACGGCTGTGCCAGCCATGCGTGCAGAGCAGGGTTTGCATGCTCCTCAGGTTTGTGCATGCACAATTGGGAAGGAGCAGGGAAAGGGTTAGCTGGGTCCATAGGCCCAGGGTGGGTGTAGGGCAGGAGGAAACTGGCTGCCTGGGCTCCCTGGGCAAGACTGCCTTGCCACCGGGGTCTTGGTGGGCCTCAGAGGAGGTCATCACACAGGACACACCACCTGTGTGCATTTCAGCCCCTCTGCCTTGGTGCTTGGGGGAGCAGGGTGGTAGCACCCGTGCAAGTCCCACCACTAGCCCACTGTCAGGCCTTGGTGCCCTGGCAGTCCCCAGAGGGTCTCAGTACTCAGGAGCACGCGTAACACAGCCCAGAAAAAAGTCCTGTGTTTCCCAGTCACAGGCCTGCCAGAGGCAGAAGGCACCTTGGCCACTGCTCATGCCAGTGCTGGCAAGGAGCAAAAAGCACTGAGCCACGTTCTCCATGGGGATAGGAACAAACAGCCGCCACTGGGAGTATCCAGCATTGCCTCTCTGGTCTGCTGCTGGACACAGGCCCTGCTCCATGCTGTCTCTGCCCAGATGCCCAGCAGGAAACAGTCCAGGGCTCCTCTCAGGCTCACTGCCGGGCCAGGCGAGCAAGTGTGGCTCCAAAGAAGGAACACACACATGCTAATAATGTCAATATCTGGTGTCCACAGATCATGAATCATGATGCTCTCTGTTGGCACTTTGGTCTTGCCTGGGTTTTATTCAGCTTTTCACAGGTCCATGTCAGTGTGTCCCAGCATATTTTGTGAGCTTTTCTGCAAAGAAACTAGGTTGAGCACCTTTATCCCTGGACGTTTAGTTGTTGAACCTGGCAGAAACTTTGCAGCTTTCATTTGGAAAATTTTATGCATCAGAGAAAATAAAAGAGCAAGTCAAGCACACATAAAGAAGAATGGAGTCATTTCTAGACTAGAAGTTTCACCTGAGGCTGTTAGCTACTCCATGTATTTCTGCAGGACACTTTGGACCAAAAAAATATCTGTCTGGTTGCAGAGGTCCTTGGCTGACCATCCTGTGCTATGTCTGTCCTTCTTGCAGGAGTTTTCTCCAGCATCAGTGAATATGCATAGTCTGAAAGCAATTCGGGGAGTCTTTCTGGGAGCATCTTTATATATGTTGAATGTATGTTGATCCTTTTGCCTTGGTTACTGATAGAATACTGTGTCTTTGGTCATCAGTGTCTAAGACTTCCTAGCTGGTTCCTAGGGGAAAATGGGTTCCTAGCTGGTAAAACAAAACTATTAATGAAGTTGTCACTTAATTATTCTTATTTAACTATTATTCCACACTTGTATCCCTAGACTCTGGCTGTGGGTTCTATCAAAACGTAAACAGGCATCGTCCACTTCCCAACAGGTATGCAGTCTGAGATGACTGGTGTTACGTACATGGTAAGAAGGAAGACAACCAAATAAGCATGGATGGGGACATAGACCCTGGAAAATTTTCATGATCATTTCATGTTCCTAGTCAAAGTGGTCATTCGCTCGCTAGTTTCTGCTAAAGAGGTAGGTCATAAAGAGGTTGTCAAGAGGGGGTGGCAGTGATCTGGTGGCTTAGTTCTGGGAGCCTGGGATATGTTCAGGGAGCCTCATCAAGAGACATGGAGGCTCATCAAGAGACATGGAGGCTTTTCAATAGGAAGCAAACAAATTGAGCAGATGAGGCCATGGAAGGATGAGCTGGTTACCTTCTGTCATTCAGCACAGCATCTTCATACTTCCTCTCCCATACTATATGTCATCATTGCCATCAGACTCTCAGATGAGTTTATTTACCATCAGTGCTGACTTCTTTAAAACAAGCTTCTGTTGAATGTGCCTAGTGTTCGCTATTGGACCCACGCATGGAAGCAGGACTTTCTGCAAACGGCCTTTCTTGAGGAGACTTGCAAAATCTCAGCCAGTTTGTTTGTTAGGCTGGCTACTCTCTATGGAAGTGCTTTTACGATAAGGACTGTTACTCAGGCTTTGCACCCTCTCCATCTTTATACTGGCTATGTCAATGAGTCTAACCCTCAGAAAAGAAACTATAATTGCTGTAATAACTGGAGTTCCTGTCCAAGGGCAAGTAGAAAAATTCCTTGCATTGACACCCTTTCGACTCCCCGCCTCCCCCACAAAAGCTAGTTGAGAGCCAAGTAGCTGTTCTGCTTCGCTGCCTCTATGGTTTGGACAATATAGGCATGAACTGGAGCATGAGAAACAAGAAGCAGTGTTGTTCCTCATACAAGCACCTTACACACCGGGAGGCTTTGCAGAGCTCTGTGAGAAAAGTAGACATTAAGTGTTTATTTTTATATCCCATCAAAGATTCTGTCCAGCTCACTGCTGTTTAAGTGATGGATTTCTAAGGTTTCACTCCTTAGGTTTATTGTGGGTTTTTTATATATAGTATATATAAAATGTCTTTTATTCCTACAAAATTTTATGGAGAAGAATCCTTTACTCTGATGCTGCAATAAAGCACTTTATACACACACACACACACACACACATATATATATATATGTCATGCTGATGTCATTCAGTTGGGGCTGGAGCATATGTTGCTATTACTTTTGGTTGAGAGGAATGACACTATGTTCAACACTACATGTCTTGGGTTCCCAGTCCCAGCTGGGGCCCTGATGGCTTTGATTCCTTCCCTTAAGATTTACATTTGGTGATGTCTGGCTGCAAAAATCACAGGTAACAAAGACTATCTGAAGCCCACCACCACAGCCAAGGGATATGTGAAGTTCTACTTACAGGGAAGGAAGCCTCTTACAAGACCATCAGGGTCAGTGGTGAGAAGCAGATGTGCCCCAGGTTTTATTCCATGGTGAGCCTGGCCAGAGCTGGGTACTGGCTGATGTTACACCAGCACACTGCTTTAAGCAGGTGTTGAGCGTGGAAGCAGGGGGAGAATAAAACCCAGCACCATCCCAGCTGGAAAACTGGTTTGGCAAACCACCTCCAGAGCTAATAGCTAATTATAGCAGGGGGATTTGCAAAGCTTTCCAGGGATCACAACTTTTTGTTGCCATTAATTTGCTGCATAAATCATGACCACTTCCAAAATCTTGCTGTTTCCAGCTGTTTTCCCTCCTCCTCTGTTGTTCCTTTTGCTTTTTGCTGTCTGCACATCTGTCAAGGGTTATCTGCTTCTCCAGCATGGGACTCTGCTCCATGGCTGCCTGGCACCATCGCTGGCCCCTGCCTGGCCACAGCAGACAAGTCCTCTCCTCTGAGCTTCCCACAGGTCTTCTGCAACATCCAAAACATCGCTGCATGGAGCTGCTCAGACAAAATCACTCTTTCCCTGGAGGGGCAGTCAGCAGTTACATGCCTAAGATGCCTTTATCCTATGCAGCAAGGTCTTGGCTGTACTGGATGCTGAGCCCTGCTACAAAACTCCTGAGCTATAGAAATCCCACAACCAGAGAATGGAAGCAGGAAGAATTCCTGCACTAAGCAGGTGCTGAAGACCTGAAGATGTCACCTGAAATCACAGAGTGAGTCTGTGGCAGAGTCTCAAGGTGCATTCTGCCCACTGCGTTGAACACGAAACTTTCTGACCACCATCACTGCTGGTCATCAACATTGTCTTAGTCTGACAGCCTGGACTGGAGCTTGGTGTGGCTCAGTTCCCTCACCAGTTCCCTGGCATCTGACTTGAAGATGAGTTTCTCTGCACAATGAGCGACACGCAGATTTTGCTGGGGCACGCATGGGGTGAGTGCCACCCATCTCTCAGGGATGAATGTGAGATTTCATTACAGCAACAGAGATTTTGTTACCCGTCTGCTCTATTTCAGGGCTCCTGCTCCAGTAATCTGCTGCTTGGAAAGCACACAAAAAACCCCAACTGGGCCCAGAAGGAGGTGCTTTGGAATGAGAGAACAGAGGATGATAATGCAAGGAGAGTTTGGCCAAAGCCTGTGGAGCAGACCTGAACTCCAAGGCCTGGCCTTAACCGAAGCAAAAGCAAAATGTGATTGTGATGGTCTGTGGACCTTGAATTAAAACTGAACTTCTGGAGATGAAACAAACATTTCAGACACTCCTGTTCTGGTCTGTGAAGGGACACTTCCCACTGTGTGGCTACAATAGCCTTCTGGGCTGGGTGTGCTGGTGGCACTTCTCTGGAGCAGGAGAAGATTAAAAGGAAAAAAGAAACCCACACTTGCTGCAATTTTTCAGCTGTAGCCTTGATGGCTGCACTTTTCCACTTGGTCAAGATAATTTTCGACCCTAAACTTGTCTTCCAGTAATGATGGATTTTTTTTTTTTACTTTTAAGTTACCAATTATCTATACTGAAATGTACTGGATTCATTACATCTTTATTAGGCCTTCCCTTATTTACTAATAAAAATATTATATAAAGTGTTACCTAAAATCTTAATAAAACCCAGATACTCTGCCAAAGAAAATCATTAAGTTGACTTGATATGAGTTGTGCTTGATGTAGCCATGATATAGGTGTGTTGGTTGTTATTTTTTCACTGATTAGTCAGGTATTTTATAGGTTACTGACTGCATTTGTATTTTTTTCATTAATTGATGTTACAGATTGATCTAGTTCTCTTGGCCCTCACCTTTTTCACTTTCTTCCTCCCTACCTCTCTCCCTTCCTCTTCCCAGTCCCATTCCTCACTGAATTCTGAAAGGTTGTTCAAGTTTCCCAAGTGAGTTTCTTAGGATACTTTGTCAGGCCCTGTAATACTGGAAACACCCAACTATTTTCACTTTTGCTTTAAAAAAACATCTTATTTAAGTTCTTCCCATTTTGCCATTGAAGTAGGGTTGGGATGATGTTTCAAAGCAGTTTTAATTGTTGCATAGGCTTGAGGCTCTCAGTGCCTGATTTGTGGCCCCATTTTCCCATAGAAGTTTCACACATACAAGTGATCAAAATACATGAGGAAGGGCCGAGTCATAGCACAGCTCCATCTAAACCCACATCCAGTTTCTGACAGCAGTCAACAGTGAGTGACTAGGAAGGAAAAGAGAAGGACAATCACACGATTTCCCTGAAGTACTTTCCTTGTTTGCCAGCAGCTGGTGGCCAAGAGGGTTTCTGAGCTAAACGAGAAGGTTGTTCTGTTTAATAGCCCTTGGTTGTTTTATTCTTGCAAGATTTTCTTCCACTCCTGTTCTGAATCCGTGTAAACTTTTAATGGTACCAAATCACCAGTTGCAAGAAATTCCAAAATTCACTAAATGTGTCCAGAGACTCCTTTAGTTTGTTGTTTGATGGTTACTCCTTACTCATCTCCTCTATGCCTCATAAAGGCATAGCCAGTGAGCATCTACCTCTGACCTCTCATCACTGTGAAAAAGTCATACTTTATCTCTGTTTTCTGGTTTTTTAATCTTCATTTTATTTAATTCACAAGATCTTCCCTCTTATGCTGTGTCAGTTCAGAGTCTTAAAGAGCCTTTGGACTGGAGTGTACTGGACCTTGCTTTTCTCCTTCATCTTACACACACCCCTCCCTTCTCCAAATAGCTGAAGGGCTGAAAACTGTGTCCAGCTCTCCTGACACTTCCAAGTAAAGCAAAGGTCTGGGGTTTCTCATTAGCATCGTAGAGCTGCACCAGATGTCAGCTGTAGCTGAAGGAGTGTGTCTCTTCACTGGCAGCAGGCAGGTGTCGTGCAGGGACCTTCACTAGCATGACTTGAGGCTCAGATCTTCTTTGCCAAGGAAATGGCTGAAGTTGTAAGGCCCTAATTACCACTGCTGTGCCCGATAGAGCTGGCACATCCTGGCACGCTCTGTGCACGAGCACACAGCCTGCCCTTTTAGCACGGGCTTTCCTTTGCCAGCGGGTGAGTCCAAGAGGTTCACATGTGAACAGCAGCCAAGGCATGGCCACATTACACAGCCTGTTCTGCTGCTGTGGGGACGGCGATTTCCAGCCTGCAGAGCAGGGAGCCAGCTGGGGCAGCACCAGCGTAACTCAAGGCAGTCACCTTTGCTGGAAGAACCCTCAGACTCAAAAACCCTCAAAAAGCCCTGAGTCCATGAGCCCCGTGAATGTGGGTTGCTGGCTGAGGCCAAAGCGTGTCCCATTAGAGTAGCAGCAGGATGCCCAAAGTAAACCCTGCTTGTGATGAAAGCAAGGCAATTAAAATTCCACTTCAGTTGCCTTCCTGTCCCACTTCCTAACCTTCCAGCAGCAGGTGATTAGCGGGGCTTGCCTTCTGCTGCCCTGGCCCAGCTGTGCCAGCAGAGCCTGCAGCAGGCGAGCGCTGCTCCCACAGCACAGCTGCCGAAGCACAGCCAGGACATTGCCATTCAGCTGTCAGCTGTGCCTCAAGTTAACTTAGAACGAGCTCATTTTTCCAATTTTCAAATAATTTTGCTCTTCTCGTACCTAAGTTTTTTGCTGTAAACTCCCTTGCTAGCCCTGCTGTTTAAGGTTTCCCATGTTCCTGCCCAGGATTTCCCAAACAGGAAACCAAAAATGCACACTGTGCAGTAACATCAGTGTGCCTGTATCATGCTACAGTCTCGCAGCCTACTAGACGTGTACACTAGTTCATCTGTGCACAAAATTCCTGGCAAAACACCTGCATCCCTTCTCCCAGCCAGACAGTGCTGTAGGGAAGACAGCCCTGCAAGACACAGGGGAGCTCTACCATATCTACAGGTGCCTGCACTTTGTACAACTTCCTTTGCTGTCACAGGTCAGCTCACAGGGATGAGTTACACCATCCAGAATTTAGTTCCATACTGCACTCTTGATATCTGCCTGTACACACTTTATTGTGAATTTTTCACACGAGCACTTTGTAACAGTGAGCAGAACAGGCAAAATGCTCTTTTTAGTTTAGAAGGCAACTCAAACCACTACATTCAGGTTTTTTGAAACAAGCTTTGAAGGTTTTTGTGTCTCCTCAATTGAAGGGAACAGTCACCACATGCCATTCAGATTCTTAAAAACCAAAGAAAAATTTCAAAAATCCCCCAAGCAGTACCTCTCACCCAGTAACATTGTTTCCTTCTAGCTTAGTAGAGGAGCTCTGCAGAAAACACTAGTGGAAAACAAAGTATGCAAGAGAAGCTCATGCCTCAAAAAGCAAACCAAGTACTTCTGTCACCCTTGAGGTTAAGCAGATTGACACTTCTGATCAGATTTTTCCTCCCTCTCTTATAAACAAGTTTATTGCTTTAGAAGACATCTCCAGGAACAAACGATATTAGCAGGAGATAACATGCAAGTGGTTTTCTCTTCCTCACCAGTTAAAACAACCGCTTAAGCAGAATGAGCCAAAAGTATTGCACTCTGTACTCTAAATAGGGGGTGGGATTTATTCCTGTAAAGTAGTTTGCTTTGGCCTGAAGCACTTGGAGGCAGTTGACCCTGGGCCCCACAACCTGCTAGAACCATTCGGTAGGTGGGAGTTTCCCTAGCAGTGATTTGCTGATTGTCTTGGACATCCGATGGCTAAAGGATAGTCATTCTTGTAGAGCAGAGTACTGGAACTGTAAGAAAGGACTGTGCTGAAAAAGGGGATGTGCAAAGGAGGAGAGGAACAGCTTGAACAGGATCACAGATCCCTTCAGAAATGGGAAGGGTTTGAAACATTTACTAGCGGCAGATCAGAAGCGGAGAGAAAATGAGCAGCTGCTCAGAACTAAAAACTGCATCAAGCTCATGCTCTCTGCTACCCCAGAAGTGAGGAGTAAATCACATTGGCATCAGCACTCCTCATTGATCGGTGTTTTTCCAGACAGACCCCTCCCTCAGCCTATCGACCGACCCTTTGAACTCAAGCCGATCTGAGGACACAAATTCCGCAATGTTTTTTTAAGTTAGGTTTATTTAGCAATAGAAGTATGTACATGTAAGAGAATCCCCTGCAGCACGAGACATGCACAAAGCAGTGAGGGACTGAAAGTGGTGCTGCTCAATAGCCTTCCTCATCACCTGTCATCCCACTTTACTCAGCGGCAGGGCCAAGATTAGAAACGAACAGGCGAGAAATTTATCAGTCCATGTGGCAGAGTCTTCAGGCAGAGCCTCCCAGCAACCGGTATTAAAACAAGCGGGCGCCATAGCCAAATGTCTGTTTTATGCCCTCGAAGTAGTAGCGCTGCCAGCCTTGCTTTGTTCTTTCCTCCTCACTGGCAGGAATGCCCTTGCCTTCCAAGCACACCTCTGTCTCACCACCTTTGTCATGGAAGTTCAAGGTAATGGTTGCAAAGTGCCCTAGAGGAACGAAAGCAAATCTGTCAGCAGTGTGCAGTACAGTGCAGACAGCCCCAAGGAGCTGCTCTGCTCCTCCTCTCACACGGCAGCATTTAAAACTCTTCAGGATCCTTCCCAGAAGACCTGCTTATGACAGCTGCAGGCCTTCCCTAGAAACACAGGGAGGAGAGAGAGAGCTCCCTCCTCATGGGGTTCAAAGCAGTTGCAGCCACAGCTGAGCAAGCTGCCACTTCATCCTTCCTAATCCCTGGTCACTGCTCCAAAGAGTGGCTGATGATTCAGACATGACAGTCTGGGATAGGAAGGTGGGATAACACTGGTGCAGCTCCCAGAACACCATGTGCTCCCTGATCATGAGCCAGAATACAGTGTGGCAAACGGGGCTGGAATTCTTCAAACACAGGCAAGGGCAGTTAACAACATAGTCCATTTCTGGACTACTTACCAGCTGGCCAAGATTTAAATCTCCATTTCATAACAAGTTGCTTCTCAGGAACCTTGACAAGAGAGAGAAAGACTGAGTAGTAATTTTTTGCAAGTCCTGCAGTCTAATAGAAAACAACTTGGAACTGTGTTGATATGAAGCCTTAGAGACCTCTTGAGAAACACATACAGACAGAGGGAAAAAGACTAAGTGTCCTTTTCAATTAATTGCCTTCTAGAAAGGTAGGCCACAGTACAGCCGCAAACACCGAGACAGGGCCTCTGTGCAAAAGACTTTAGTGGCACTTGGGCCAAAGAGGAAAATGGTCTATCTTTAACTTAAACTATCTTTAACACTCCTCCAACCCCTAATAAATAAGTAAAATCACACCAAGGCAGGGCAGATCTATGACTGGTAGCCAAATTTTCTCCCAGGCTGAAATCCCATATATTAATCCATGCTATTAGGAAAGATTCAATGGCCACAGAAGTTACAGGTAACTATTGAGCACCAGGTAGAACTCCACAGTTAGCTGATAGAAGCACTGCTACAGAACTGATACCTCAAAATCAAAAAGGCTGCCTCTGAACAAGATACACCTGCACTAGTTAGTACTTACTAGGTCAACAAACTCTCCTGTGACACTGCCATCCAGCAACTGAAACTTGCCTCCTTTATCGGCCTCCAAGGTGGCTTGTGCGTGGGTGAAAGCTTGGACCATCTGAAAAGAATTCAGGAGACCTGTATTACTTGACATTATCTGCCTACAAACTTGTTGTCTAATGCCTCCCATCTACCTAAAAAATTTCTGGAAGAGGAGGTAACTCACACGGCTACAGAGTATGTAGAGCAGAATATGTAGAGTTGCAAGGACCCACAAGGATCATCGAGTCCAGCTCTTAGGTCTGCAAAGGACCATCCCCAAGAGTAACACCATGTGCCTGAGAGTATCACCCAGATGCTTCTTGAACTCTGTCAGGTTTGGTGCTGTGACCCCTTGCCTGGGGTGCCTGCTCCAGTGCCCAACCACCCCCTGGGTGAAGAAGCTTTTTCTAATATGCAACCTAAACCTCACCTGACACAACTTCAGGCCACTCCCTGGAGTCCTGTCACTGGTCACCAGAGAGAAGAGATCAGCGCCCGCCCCTCCTCTTTCCCTCACAAGGAAGTTGTAGACTGCAATGAGGTCTCCCCTCACTCTCCTCCAGCTGAACAGACCAAGTGCCCTCAGCCACTCCTTGCATGGTTTCGTCTCAAGGCCCTTCAACATCTCAACTGCACTCCTTTGGACATTCTCTAAGAGCTTAGTGTCTTTTTTATATTGTGGTGCCCAAAACACAATATTCAAGCTGAGGCCGCCCCAGTGCAGAGCAGAGCGGGACAATCCCCTCCCTCGACCGGCTGTGATGCTTTCCCTGTTGCCCCCTCCCAGGTCACAGCTGGCCCTCCTGGCTGCCAGGGCACTGCTGACTCATATTCAACTTGCCATCGACCAGGACCCCCAGGTCCCTTTCCATGGCACTGCTTTCCAGCATCTCATTCCCCAGTCTGTCTGTACATCCAGGGTTGACCCATTCCAGGTGCAGAATCCAGCACTTTCCCTTGTTGAACTTCATATGGTTGGTGATTGCCCAGTCCTCTGAATTGTCGAGGTCTCTCTGCAGGGCCTCCCTGCCTTCGAGAGAGTCAGCAGCTCCTCCCAGTTTTGTATCAACTGCAAACTTGCCTAGTATCCCTTCCGGTCCTTGTCCAAGTTCTTTATGAAGATGTTGAAGAGCACAGTGTCCAAGATGGATCCCTGTGGAACCCCACTAGTGACCGGTCACCAGTCTGATGTCACCCCATTCACTCTTCCCCTCTGTGCTCAACCTGTGGGCCAATTGCTCACCCACTGCATGGTGTGTTTATCCAGCTGTGTGCTGGACAGTTTGTACAGACGGATACTACGGGAGAGTCAATAACGTAAGGTCTTCAACAAAAGACAAAAACCCTGCCCTGGCCAGAAAAGCAAGGTTATAGGCACTACAGCAGAATTCTGCCTGCTCAGGGAAAAGAACCCTTGGCTTTCCAATTCTATGCAGTGTTCTGAGTCACACATGAATTTACTTTGCTGATTTCTTAATGAAACCTAGATCTACAAAAAGATAACATTTTTTCTTTTTTTGTTTTTCTTTTTCTTATCAAAATAGAGGGAACAAAAGGCTAAGACAATTTCTAAATTACACAATGCTAGTCTCTTTTCCTAAACTATATAATAGTGTGCAGGAGAGGGGAAGCTATCCCCAAAGTACACTTTAATACCACCTAACCTTAAAAGGAAAAAACAAAACCAAAGCACAAGCACAGAACCATAAATCCCAAGTGAACCGGCCACATGCAATAAGGGATACACCTACATATGACAGCAGCCTGGAACTGGCTTCTGGCTGACATTAATCCCCTTGCCAGCTGTGTGAAAAGATGCATACACAAGCTTTAACCACCTGCCCTGAAGACCAAGTTTCTTATTATTCCATTTTCATGGACTGTGAATGTCCTCCAGAATGCCTTAGAAACCTTCTTAGGAAGAACTTCCTGTATGTAAAGAACAACTCTCAGAACAAGCCAAACATTACCTCCTGAGTAATGAATACCCGGTACAGTTCCTCAGGAGATGTTAAAAAGGTGTCCTTCAAGCTGATCTTACAGGTAGGGATCTTGACGCCAATGGATTTGGACTGCGATGCGCCAGTACTGCTCTTAGCAGCCGTCTAACAAAACAACAAGCAAAACAAACACACACACACTTTTTTCCATGAAAAAAACAAAAATCAAGACATGGGTCATATATCCCAGAGAAAAACCAAAGGCTTTTGGTTTTTTCATAAGGATTCAATTAGATACAACCATATTCAAGTGTAAAAGGGAGGTTTATCATTCTGCTTGGAAGAAACATCATGTCCTGCAAAAGGAAACAGTCATGTCTATACCACAGATTACCAATTCCTGAATGTATACAGCCTAGACACAACACAGGTTGCTCCTGCAAGCCCCAGTATCTAATACCATGTACCTTTCTTCACAGATCCCAAAGCATGTTTGCACAGTTTTGTTTACCTTGCGGTCTTCTGCTTTTGGAGCCACCTGAGGTGTTGTTTCCATATGTTCACCATTCACTGTGGGCAAAATCATGCCCTGGGTGAATTCTGGAAAGAAAGAAACGTGCCAATGAAACCAACAAAAGATCAAGTAAACCTTTTATTTGTTCTCTGAAATCAAAAGGACTTCCTGGTTTCCTGTTTTCCCCCTTGCTCTTGGCTAGCATCCATGACTTGAAACAGTTTCTAGAAAAGGACAAAGACCTCTTTTTACAAGGAATCGATTATTCTTGCCGTTACTACACTCCACCAAAGGCCCTGTCAGAATCTGTCTACACCAATAATTAGAAACTTACCTCCTCTTGGTAGCCTAGACACACCATCTTCCACATGCTGCTCTAGCATTAATGTTAGCGTTAGACTTCTGTAGCTTTTTTTCTCCCTCACTCTCTAATATAATTGCAATCACATCTCAATACTTTTGCCTTGCTGCTCTAGAAGAAATATTTGTCTAACCAAACCAAGCTTTTCCATTTCTCTTTAGCCTGGCTCTTCACTTCTCATAACATTGTAGTAGAAAGTAGTTACTTCTGACTCCCTCTTCAGTTCATCTTTTTTGACATCAGATGACAGGTCTACACAGGGAAATGCAGGGACTGTCTCACCAATGCCCTGTCCAGCAGCACTTTTGTAACTCCACCAGAATCTTCAGACTCTTTCAGAATTACGTTTGCCTTTTCTCCAGCTCTGTCACTTCTGCCTTTACCAATTATATGACATTTTGTTCTTTCTCCATTCTCTTCATGTTCAAACTGACAAAGTTTCATTATACAGCAGACTTTTATCACGTGTATAACCTTGTATCCCACAACACTTGGTTCCCACCTACCTTGTGGGCTTTTTACAGCCCACAAGATCATACAGTTTTTCCTGATTGACATTCTCATCTTCCACTGGGTGACTGCATCTCCTACCCTGCACACTACAACAACTGAAAAAAAAACAGGGTACAGAAATTTGATCCTAGAAAATCAGCAATCAGTGATGGTTGTACCCAGCATATCTAGCGCGTGTATTGTAATATAGGTAAATCAATAGAAAAAGCAACTGTAGAGTTCTCAGCCTGCATTTGAGAGGAAAGCCAAACTTAACCAAAGCACAGTGATTTAACTCCAACTGCTGGACTCAGATTTAACTTTAAAAAAAAAGAAATTTTATCCAGTTGCTGAGAAAGCTCATTAAATGACACCAACAAAAGCTGCTGAGCGATTTCCAAACATCAGTTATTCTAAAATACAAGTAACACTAGATGCCTTTACGAGTGTGCCAAAAGAGAAAATAACACAAACTGGAGAAGACATCACCTTCCAAGGGAGTAAACAAACTGAAGGCCTGATTGTGCCACAGGCAGTGACTGTGTCACTGGGGTAGCAAACACATTTTACTGGCTTTATTTTCTCTAAAGCTGAGCTTCAGCACATGAAGGACATTCTCAGTTTTAAAACATAAATCCAAAAATACTGTTTATTACTGGGTTACCACTAAACCTGTGCCACAGTGTCTAGACACAGAAGTGTTTCTTGCCAAATCCTAACAATTCCTGAAGAGAAAGAAAAGTTGCTATTACTGCTCTAACACCTTCCTGTTGAGATGGGGTGAGGAACTCCTCTTGTTACCCCCATCCTTTCTTTAGCTTTAGCCCATATGGGTTCCCATAACACTTCTCCCTCTCAGTTACATACCCGTTTTGAGAGTGCTGATGTAAGTTTTCATTGCATCTCTAATTTTTTTTGCGCCCTCTTGCTTCATCAGGGTCTTCAGGTTAGTGTCAGGCTCATCTTTAGCAAGGCTGACAAGGATCTAAATAACAAGGACAAGTGTTAACAAAGTCATACTTGCACAGTCCTTTTGCTACTCAACATTGCAGCTGATGTGTTTCAATTTAGTTTCAGCTACACTTTCACAATCAGCAATGCAGTTTTATTCACCTTCCACTTTCATTTGTCTCAGGCTACAATAATACGCTGTGTACCTAAATACCTCCAGAGCTCTTACATCTAGAAGACAGGAATAATTTGATAAAGATACAACATGACGAGGAGTGACTCTCTGTCAAGAGTGCAGTGACAGAATGAAGCATGACGGTTTTAAGCTGAAACAGGTTAGATTTAGATTTAATATTGGAAGGAAACTGTCTACTGTGAGGATGGCAAGGCACTGGAACAAGTTGCTCAGAGCAACTGTGGATGCCACATTCCTGAGAGTGTCCAAGACCAGGTTGGACAGGGCTCTGAGTAGACTAGTGGAAGGTGTCCATGTTCAAGGCTGGAAGGTTGGAACTAGATGATCTTTAAAGATCTCACCCAACCCAAACCATTCTTTGATTCTGTTAATTTCAGCAGTGTCTATTAACATGGAAGGAAATATTAATGCTGTGAATATTCCTGTTAGAACAGCCATACTGGCAGTATTAGTGTTCAGCTGTGCTTACCTCAACTTCATCGATGTCATTTTCATCCGAGAGATTAGGAATCTCCACATAACCTTTGTACTTCACTCCGGTCTTTGAAGTGCCTGCAATGACAATTACGTTGTTCAGATCAATCCTTCTTACTCTGGTAATTGTAACAACAAACTTTTATTATTATTTCCAAAATGAAATAAATATCCTTATCCTTAACATTATACATGAATCTGACCTTGAAAGAGGAGACAAGCATATCACTCACCAGTCCAGGCCAGCTTGATAGCCCACTCATAAAAGAAGATAAGTTTCCCTTTTCGGTTGTTGATGGATGCCTCTCCATCCAATTTGCTCACTTCTGTCACCTCACAAGCCCCTTCCTCACTCTCCACTCTGACAGGCAGGAGGAGAGTTTTCAGCCGCTCCGTGGACCAGTTGGAAGCATCCCGCTCTGTCCTGCGGGAAAAGCAGACAGGGTAAGAATCTGGAACAGGCCAGCACACACCGGGACTATCCAGTGTGTGTTTGGTCCTTGTCTCCCTGCCCCACTCCAACACCACACACGGAGTCCTTCCCCAGGGCACCCCCACGCACCCCCAGCTCGGGCACTCCCACACACGCACAGAGCCGGGGGGGTCGTCCCGGGGGATCAACCCGGACACCCGCGCCTCAGCACCAGGGTCCAGGAAGGGGAGGGAAGGCGGCGGCCTTGGCCGCGGCCCCGGCCGGGAGCCGGGCGTCCCGGGCAGGTCGGGGCGCGGCCGCCCCGCTCACCAGTGCCAGTTGTTGACGTTGGTGGCATCCGCCCGCTGCTCCACGATCC
Organism: Pseudotriccus pelzelni; assembly: GCA_035584735.1. Classification (NCBI taxonomy): domain Eukaryota; kingdom Metazoa; phylum Chordata; class Aves; order Passeriformes; family Tyrannidae; genus Pseudotriccus; species Pseudotriccus pelzelni. The sequence goes on along the minus strand of JAWMRA010000161.1, from coordinate 41,971,910 downwards.
AGCGCGGGTCTCCCTCCCCCCACTTGGCCATCGGGACCGGGACCGCCGCCTCCGCTCCGACCGCCCGTGGAAGCTGCTAGAACCGCCGCGCCGCCTCCCGCCTTCCGCCCGCCGAGAGCCCTTCCGGCGCGCCCCCGCGGAGCGACACTTGTCTTATTGGTTCCGCCCGGATTGTTGGTTCCGCCGCTCCGCCGGCAGCTGAGGCTGTAGCTGTCGCTCCCGTCCCGTCGCGGCTCGTCCCCGCCGAACCACAGCTCTCGGAACAGTCCCACAGCTCCCGGAGTGCCGATCCCGGCTGCCGGCTCGGCTCCTGCACCGCCGCGCGCGGCCCGCTGGGAGTGGTAGTCCGGCAGCGTGGCCCGCGGGGCACACCGGGACCGATAGTGGAGGAGCGGGGAGCGGCCGCGCCGCAGCCGGCGGGGGACACTACGTGTCCCGGGGTGCCCCGCGACGCTGCCGCCCCGCCCCGCCCCGTCCCGCCGTGCGGGCGGAGGCGCCGCTGGAGCGGGAGGGGCGGCGAGGTGAGAGCGGGGCCGGGGCGGTGGGACCGGGACGAGGGGCGGGGACCTGGACCTGGACTAGTACCAGGAGCAGGACGAGGACGAGGACGAGGACGAGGGGTGGGGGCGATGACGATGACGGTGATGCCCCCGAGGCAGCCGCTCGCTGCCTCCTTCCGCTGAGGCAGCCGCGCGGTGCCGTTGCAGATGAGCAGGGCGCGGGCGGACGAGGAGGAGTACTGGCACAGCTCCAAGTTCCGGGCTTTCACCTTCGACGATGAGGATGACGAGCTCTCGCAGGTAGGGAAGGTCCGCCCCCCGAGACACTCGCACCGGGCAGGGCCCCGTGGCCGTCCCGGCCGAGGCCTGGTCCCCGCGCATCGCTGGGTGTCCGTGCTCCCTGGGGGAGTGGGACCGTCGCCTTCTGCCCTGTGCGGAGGGTACCAGGGGCTCCCGTCTCGCCCCCCACAGTAGCCACTCCGAAATCTCATCAGGACTGTGGTTCCCTGCCCATCTGCATCTCTCGCTGGTTGAGCTGTTTGTGTCTGTGTAGGGGAACCTTCTGGTTCCCGAGGTGAGGAAGGACTACTACATCTGCTAAACACCTACAGGACTAAAACACCTCTTCCAGAAGAAGCAGTGGAAGCTGAAGAAGCTGTATTCAAAGCTCCAAGGGATATTGATGGTAACGGGAAACTAAGTGCACTCTGCAGCTCTGGTGGTCCTTATGCCAGCTCTTTTGTCCATAGCTAAAGGAATCCAAACGGGCAGTGAATAGCCTTCGGGATATCGTCGATGATGATGATGACCTCGAGAGGGTCAGCTGGAGTGGAGAACCTGTGGGAAGTAAGTGCAGAAGTACGGCAAGTTATTCTTGAGACAGAGAGAGTTTAAAATTACTGCTTGAGTCATGTCACTTAGGTCAGGAGTATTATTTGCTATCTAATCCTGCATATCTAATCTGATCATAATCTCCCGGGTCAGGTTGTGAGCCTGAGTGTGCACTGGATTTACCTGAGTGGATCCACTTAAAAGAGAGTGAGGGAATACACCACCTTTTGTTCTAATATATAGCTTACAGCAGGTATTTTGGAGGTTATGGCTTGATATTCATCATACTCAGGTGGCCTGCAAGATTCTAGGTGATCATTTCCTTCACACCGCTGGCTGAAATGGCACCATTTAGAGTTCTCTGTGTTTTGACCCCACAGCACTTTAAGGAGATATTCCAAGGTTTGATGTGCATTTAAAGAATGACTCTTTTGCTTGAAATTTGAAAGGGAACTGTAAACATTAAGTGAGTGAGTGAGTGAGTGAGTGTGTTTCTGTAAGCTCATGGCCCACACACCATACTGTGTGCTGCTCTTTGGAGTTCATGACCCACAGGATATGGCACTTACTAGCCAGTGCTAAACAATAAAAATGTATACATGGATCACCCAGATGACCTTCAAAGACTCTGATCTTCTTGTCCTTTGCTGTAGCTCCTTCCACAGGCCATTTCTTTTCCTGCCCAAGGTATCTCTACCTATTGGGTTTTTTCTCTATCACCCTGGTTCTAAAATGTGTGTATTGTGCAGCTGCATGAAAAGAAGGGGAACTGTGTCTTGAACAATCTGGAGGAAGACACATTCCTTGTTGCTAGCAGCATATGCACACTGATAGCTGTTTTGTCTCTGTGGGAAGGAACACTGTCCTAGTCTTCCAGTGTTGGGAAAGTCTGCTCTTAGGCTTCTGCAATTTGAGGTAGGCCAGGGACTCTCTGTCTTGCTTTGTACTTTTAGAACAAGGACTATGCTTTGCCCTGTGCAATATTATATAATGTGGGGTGGTCTGTGCATTTTTTTACCAAAGCTGTAACCAGCTGTACAACATTGCTGAAAACAGACATTTCTGGAGGACAACTTGCAACCGCTTAACAAGCAGTATTACATGAGACTGGGCTTCTGCATGGATAGATGCCCTGCATCTACTTAATGCTGAGGGTCAGAGTTACCAAGATATGCTAGTGCAGAACTGACCAGCACATAGTTGGTAACATTCCTGCCGTGCCATAAGATTATTCTTCACAGAGTCTTTTTCTCTGTTATAAATGATCTCTGTCTACACACAGGTATCTCCTGGTCAATCAAAGAAACAGCCTCTGGCAGCACTAGCTCGCTGGAGGGCCGAGACTCCAGCCTACAGAAGGGCTCTTCCTCCTATGCTGCGTTACCCAAACCAGTTTCTTCATACTCCCTAAGCAGCCTGTTCAAAGGTGAGGATCATCATATACCATATGGACAAATGAGTTTTCCCTCAGAGTATCAAGGGGCAATTGTGCTATCTTATGTAAATTGTTTTATTGCAAAACAAGGACGCTCCAACCTCACCTCAGGTTGGGAGTGTATTGGTCACTAGTCAGAAACTGGAGACTGCCTTGTGCACAAGATTGAATACTTTTGTGATATGGGAGCAGGCTTTGGAAATTATAGCTTCTTAAAATCCAGGTTCCATGGAACAGCAGGGTAGAGCACAGCACTGTACAGCAATCCGTTTGATTGGTGGAAAAGAGCAAGCTATGAAGGGACTGGCTTGATCCATGTAGCCCTCATTTGATCTTCAGTTCTGTAGAGAAGACGGGTTGATTTTCCTTTATTTGGAGCTCAGCTGGCTGCTGTTGATGTTGGTTCAGCAAACATGTGGTAGCGGCAGTGGCAGCATAGGTGGTTACGGGGGGAACTGTGCGGCAGGCCTTGGGCAAACCTACACAGCTTGAAAGAGTTCAGCTCTGTTGTCTCACAGCCAGACAACAAAACAGCTTTTACTTTGTCTCTCTTTCTCTGAGGTGGTTTTTTACTCTCAGCTTTGATAATAAAATGATAAAGAAAGGCATTCAAATTGTAGCCCTGGTGGACGAAGCTGTCCATGGCCTACACAGTGCTGTGTGCTTGAGCCTCTTCTCTGCAGGTAGATGAGCGCATTCAGGCATTCTAACCTCTCCTGTCCTCCACCAAGAGGCCTCAACACCAAGATAGGGATGGGGTGTGATATGGTTTGTGATGCCAAAGGAAACATCAGAGCCTTGCGCTGTAAGCAGGTGAGCCCCAGCTGTGTCAGTGTAGTGTGAATCACTGTACAGAGTGGCTTGTCCTATAATGGTATAGCTGCAGGAAACTGGCTTGCAGTCTAGGCTTATGTTCCCTGTGGAAAAGATGTTGCTGGTGAAGAGACAGTGTCACATCACTGTTTGTTTTTCTTTCAGGACGAAACAAACTTCCAAGTTTCCAGTCTCTTTCAGATGGTAAGCTTTGGATCCCTGCTTCGTTTTGGGAGGGGTGTAGATTTACATAAAACAAAGCACTTGCAAAAAAAAGGGAAGTGTCATCTGCCTTATGGGGCAGAGAGAGAAACTGAAACTTGGCCTGTCTGAAAGTTCAATCATGGATTGTTCTTTCATCAAAGAAATTAAAGAATTGGCATGACGATTTGGGGTAATTTCCTATGTACAACTGACAGCTGTTCACTTTAGAGCAATGTTGTGTTGCCATTTGGTGCTTAAGTTTGGGTCCTCTACCATGAAAACCAAGAAAAGGTTGGTTCTGTAAATGGATGTGAATCAGGATTTTGATGTGCTACTCAGCTGTGCCTTTCCCTCTCAGCCCTCACTGACACTGGAGTTAAAAACTATGCCCCAGAGCTGCGCAGACCGAAAGCTGAGTACAAGGTGAGCAGCCTGTGCTTGTTGTATGCTGAGATCAGGGAACTTCCTACTCCGCTGGTTTCATGGGAAGTGATTAATTGGTATTTCAGACAGCAGAGGGCAATGCAGGGAATAGGACAGAAAGCTTCAGGATGCGGCCCTACAGTAATTTAGGTATTGTCTGCTTTTTCTCAGAAGTAGGGAGCTTTGCTGGGGGTCTTGGTTACTCCTTCTAATAATTAATAGCCCAGCAGTCTTTGTGAAAAGGATTTCTAAACAGTGCTTTGTTTCTAAGCTGCTTTCATGCTGGGTTAGATAAACTGCCATCACATGTGCTTTTTACATTTTTAAATCTGAAAGCTTTGAAATTTCCTTTTCATCCATCACTGGGACAGCATAGAGGGAGAATTTCAGTTGGGGGGAATGTTTATCTCTCATATAGGCAGTGTTAGGTGTTGGGGAATCTAGTGGATTTTGGGACTGGGTAGATTCCTTCTGCTAGGTGTGAGATTGTAGTTCCACGTCCCTAGGTCCACCCAGTAACAGGACAGCACATATTCCCTACAGATACAGACATGCACAATAGTATCACAGCTGCCCCCATGGATTAACACAGACAGAAACCAATGCCTTTATGAATGGATACATACAGAAAAAACTCCAGCTTGATCTTGAGCCTCCTTTCTGTCTAAGCAGGATTGAACTCCATTGGTGGAACACAGACACACTCTATGGATGCTTCCAGCAGCTGGTCTTAGACATCTGGTTTGTTTTGTAGCTAAATCCCAGTCTCCTCCAGTTGCTGGCACTTGGACCCTTGAGCCCCTAGGGTTCAAGGTCCCATGCCAATTCCTGGTTCTCAGACTGCTTATTCTACTCACTGGCTGATTGATCTTGAAGTCCACTAACATTCATTCATATGAGCACATAGACTTGAACAAGTAGGGATTAGCTCAGGTGGTTAGAGCATGGTACTTTTCTATGGGCCTTTTGGGGCAGAAGGCTGAATTACAACTACTGGCTCGAGTACCTCACAGAGACCGAGATGCATTTATGGAGTTTGAGTTCAGGAGTGACTCAGACCACCACCACTGCTTTTAGGTCACAGTGTCTGCAGGCTGCAGGGGAACAGTTTTGGTTATTGCAACAGTGGTAGCGTATTGCCTTAAAATGGTCTCGCTACAGGGCTCAATGCCCTTGTCACATTGCGCTAGTCTTACGCGACTCTGCACTGTTGTCCCTGTGCTCTCCATGCTGCTGTGGAAGGCTCACCAGCAGAATTGTAACAAGAAACTGACTCCTTCCCCCTCAGTTTTGGATTTGTCTGTTTTGAATGTATTTTGTTTGTCCTTCTGAAAGAAACATGGGAGTTTTAATTTGCAAGGATGACAATCTGATGAAATGCACTTCAGGATATGACAAAGGACCTTTCTGAGGCAACAGAAAGGCTGTGTTAACATATGAGCCTTTAGCATCCCTCCCCACCACCATATGCAAAATCTGAGGGCTCAGCATCTGCACCTCAACACTGTAGGGACACATCCTGCTAACACCTTCCCTGGAGCAGCTGAATGATAAGTGTGAGAAGCTGCACATCAGCCAGCACTGATGCAGCACAAGCGGAAAGCAGCTTGGAGACTGCTGACATGATCTTGCCTCTTGAGGCTTAAAAGCACTTTGTTTTTCTTGCGGCAGGATTACAGCAGTGACTGGAGCCCCAAAGATACAGTCAGGCGAATGCAGAGGGGCAAGGTAAGGACTTTCTGCTCCCACCTGCTTGTAAGAGATGGAGGATGGGTGGTCCTAAACTGCTTTACACTTCCCTATGCTCCTGGCTGTTCCAGGAGTAGGGAGGGGGTCTATGTTTCTTGCAACACTTAGCAGGGATGGTGCTCTGCCTGTCTGTTGCTTTGCCAGGTGGCAGTGCTGGGATCACACTAGCTCAGAAGCATCAGGAGACCTTCAGGGCTTTGTTGCTTTGTTTACTTGAGTTGTCCCCTCAGCGAGGCTCTGACAGGAGGTATCTGTACCGCTGTGTCCCTCTCTACCCTTTCTGTTCCCTGGGGCTAGGTTTATTTTAAAAATCTGAGGGTGTGGGGCTTTATCCCCGTTCTTGGTGGCAAGTGGAGGGAGGAAGACAGAATTGGTCTTGGTTACACTGGAGCTGGAATCTTAGTCTCAGCTGCCTCTGTGTGCAGAGAGCACTTACGGAGTTGTGGTTTTACTCAGCATGTGTCTCCTCAGGCTGAGAGAGGCCACAGATGTAGGGTAAGAAGAAGGGAGAAAGAGTTACAACTCTACTTTCTGATCTGCTCTGTGGAAAGCGCCCCGCAGAGTTCTCTTCTCCTGTCAGAACTAGTGGTTTGTGGTGTACAGGGAAGTTTTGCTGTGTCACAAGGGTGTTTGTGCTGAACATACATTGTCTGCTGTCCTAGATGGGCATTAATGAAGGCTGACTCTGCAGCTCCTTGGGACAGATTTCCAGGGATTATGCAGCATGCGGTTTCAGCTAAATGAGAATACCTCCTCTGGTTGGGAGGGCAGTTATTCATGTTACTGAAGGGCTCATGGGAGGAGGATAGATAATACCTGGTGCTTTGGTTCAGCCTGAAGACTGATTCCCCGTCTGCCTAATTATACCTCTTCCATCTCCAGGTCTGCTCTCTAGAGAGATTTCGTTCCCTGCAGGACAAGCTGGTGCTCTTGGATGAAGCTGTGGCAGGGCATGACGGGAATGTCATTACAGCTGTGAGTCCTGTTGGGGCCGTAGAGGGCCGGGACTTCTGGGTGACCCCACAGAGGGTGCTTGTGAAAATGCAGTCAGTCTTGCAAGTTAAAACCAGTCTTTAGTTAAAACCAGTTACTGACAAGTGTCAGAGCTTAAGACTGGGAAGTTCCATATTACTGCTGGCTTTCCTGCCACCTTGCAGAATTCATGCTAATTCAGGTTAATAATAAGGAACCTGATCCATCAGCCTTACCGATCTCTGCAGCAGTTTCTTGAAGGTCAAAGTTTAATCTGCTAATTGTAGCACAGAAGATTTGAGGGGTCTCACCAGTTTTTCTGGCTTTTAAAGCATCAGGCAATAAATGGGATTGTGTCAGAGCTTCCCTCATCCAGGATATTTAATCCCTTGGATCTTGCATGGAAAAGTTTTTCTTTGTAAATCTTGGTCTCACTTATCTAAGCTCCAGAGTAGGAGCTTAGGCAGGCATCTAGGCAGCTGTAGCCCTGGCTCACTGCTTGTCCTGAATCTAGTGGGTACCAGAATTCAGTTCAGTGCTGTAAGAGCTGTGTTTTCAGAGGCCCTTAGAAAAAGCTTCCCCAGGCCTTGACCAGTTTGCTGTATGTTTGTTTGTCTGTCTTAATTCTGAGCTACCTGTCTGTGCTCACAGGTCCTGATATTCCTGAAGCGGACACTACGGAGAGGTGTGTGTGACTGAGGCTGGGGTTTCTTCTCTACTGTGGTTCAGTTAAGGGCAGAGGGACTAATTCTTTCACTGGGTGCAAGTCACAAAGAGAGCAGCTGGGGTATTGCTGTTTTACTGAGCAAGAAATACTCGCAGTGAGTGTAATGTGGGGGGGGGGACGGTGATGCCCACAAAGACCCCAGAGACGAGCTTTAAGCATTCGTAAGTGATGATGGGGTGAACAAAATTATGTAGAGGCAGCACGTGGCTGTGAATTCAGCTGGCAGCCCAATGAATGGGCTCTTCTCCTATGCTCTAGCCTCCAAGACTGTGACTTAAGATGGGATAGGGTTGTTGAATCCTGCCAATGACTTGCAACTCCATGCACTGTGCTTAGTTCACTCTGGCTTGGTAGTGCTACCTTACTTTACCCACCTGTACATAATCTCTCTCCCCTGTAGAGATCTTGTTTCGGGAGCTGGAGGTGCGGCAGGTGGCCTTGTCTCACCTGATCCATTTCCTGAGAGAGACGGGTGAGCAGAAGTTGCTTCTGGATCTGCTCAGGTGAGGCTCCTGACCCGTCATGTGGCATGGCTGAGCACACTGCTTGGAACCTGCCTCCAAGTTAATGCTTTTTCATTCCCTTTTGCAGGTTCCTAGACAGGACTGAGGAAGTTGCTGTGAGTATTCCCAGGAGCATAAGATCCTTTAATGCAGAGGGAGTGTAGTGGGCAGGGAGAGGCTGGCTGCAGGGTGTCTGGTAGTCAAGTGAGAGCTTTCCATCCCCATTTTGCCCTCTGGAATTCTGTATCTCCCAAATCCATGAGAACAGACTGCTTCTTTCCCCTCTCTCTCCAGTTGTCCCAGTACCGGGAGCACTTGAACATCCAGGATGCAGAAAAAAGGAGGGAATTTCTGAAAGGCTGCATTGGGTAAGAAGAAATGCAAGAGGGTGGGAGGGATATGGGTGTTTCACAGAAGGTGATAGTAAAGAAAATTAGACCCTATCCCAGTGCCACAGCTTATGTGCTTTGAGAGCTGATGTTGGTTTTGCCTCAGTGGGAGTGCCATGTTACAGGCACACTGTAGACCAAAGAGGAGGCATTTGTGGTGATCTGTAGTCCAGCACCTTTTGCTGCTTCCCTGGAGGCAGAGATGCTTCAAAGGACTTTCTGATCACTGACCCCTGAGGTCGTGCATGATGGAAGTTTGGGTGCCTGAGTACTTGAGGAAATGTGTAGCATCCATTTCAGGTTGTTGTGTGAGAGGTGCCACATGTTTCTCAGAAGCCTGTCTAGGATGGAGCCAGTTGGAAAGGGCAGCGGGACTGGAACTTGAGTACCTACTAACCACACAGACTGGGGAGAATGGGAGCTGTTCCCCACATCTCTGTCTGTGGGGAGCTTGTTTGGTAGAGAAGAGCACCCTTCTAAGTGTTCTTAGAAGTGAAGGATGCTGTACTTGTTAAGAGCTGGTGCCAGTGTCTCCCTCCTTTGTGTCTGGCCAGGCTGCCGTTCTCAGCTGAGGATACATCCCACATCCAAGACCATTACACCTTGTTGGAGCGACAGATCATCATTGAGGTATGAAATCGTCCCTGCTGGTCAGGGGATGGCTGGGACTACCTGTGAGATCTCTTTCTGTCCCTAACTTACATCACTTTGGATCTAACCAGCGTGCTCTGGCTAGTGTAGTTTTAACTGCTCTCCAAGCTACATGTGAAATACCAGATGTGAGACTTCATACCATGTGCTTGCACATTACCATCACAACACTCTCCCCAGGCCTCTACCCCACAGCTAAACAGGCAGTTCCCCTGGCTCATGTTCCTCCTGTCTATCTTCCTGATTCTACAGGCTAATGATCGGCACTTGGAGATGGCTGGGCAGTCAGAGATATTTCGGAAATATCCTCGCAAGGCTTCAATTCTCAACATGCCGCTAGTGACCACCCTCTTCTATTCCTGCTTCTACCACTACACAGAGGCTGAGGTGAGGATGATGTGCGAGAAGACAAGGGTTACGTCTCGTCCTTGTAGCCCTCAAGATGTGGGGTGGTCAAGCTGGAGTATGTTAAGGAAATTAAGGGAGACATCCCTCAGAGAGACCTTGTCTGGGACCAGTTTTGAGTTATCTTTTGTGCTCTGAGACATTCAGCCTGGAACAGCTTGTCAGGGAGTTGCCTCCTAGAAACCACTATCTTTTACATCCTGCTCCAAGGAGTCAGGGTTGGGCCTAAATCCCATTAGGCTTATGTGTGCAGTACTGGTCTTGGAAGTGCTGGAGTTACACCAGTTGAGGATGCAGGGAAACCAAACCAGAGGGAGAGAGCTAGTGCAGTGGGATAGTTGTTCACTTCTGCCAGCTGTTTCCCCTGTGGCACTGACATGAGCAAAAAGCAGTAAAATCTTGAGGAGGTTCACCCTGTGCAAGACAGAAGCCTTACAACAGGTGTCTGAACCGCTCCCATGGTCTGTCCCACTGAGTTTGCGCTAACTTTTCTGCTTTCTCTAGGGAACGTTCAGCAGCCCCACCAACCTGAAGAAAACATTTAAGGTGCGTGAGTCTCCCTCTGTTGTGGCAGCACTAGCTGAAAACATGCACTGACAAATTGTATGTAGTGAGGGAGCTCAGTAGGAGGAATTTGAAGGGCTCAACACTGAGATATGGAGGGGGGCATGGCATCCTTGTTGAGCAAGGCCCATTTGGAGCCTCAGAAAGTGGGAGCCATGTGGAGACTTTCAATGGATGCACCGTGTCTGCAGCAGCACTTGCAAATCCCCATTTCATACTCAGTGCAATGCTGGCTGTGGCCTTGGTCAGTATCTTGCTGTTTTGCTTGGTTGTTGGTGTGGATCCTGACAGGGCTGGGGCAGATGCCATTCATGTCCAACCTACACAGGCTTTCTGAGCTGTGTTAGTGTTCTGACTGCAGCTTTCTGCCTTGCAGATTCCTGATAAGCAGTATGTGCTGACTGCCCTGGCTGCCCGTGCCAAGCTGCGAGCCTGGGATGATGTGGATGCCCTCCTCACCACCAAGGTGAGCTGCAGAAAGCTCTGCTGGGGACCTAGTTCCAAGTATTGGTATCTGCTCCTGATAGCTGGCTTGTTCTGGAGTTACTGGAGAAACTGGTTTTATTTCAGCAGGGCCCAGCACCTCTGCAACGTGCAGAGTGTTGCAATACCTTTCTCCTTTCCCTGCCTAAGACCTCTGCTGGGATTGGCTTGGCTGAAGCAACAAGGTTGGAGAAAGGCCCTTGATCTCCATTACCAAAGGGTTTGCAGGCAGCTTGTACCCAGCCACTGCATGAAGAGCTCTGCCAAGGGTGCATTTGGTGGCTGGTACAGTACGTTGCTGGCACTAGGAAAAAGACATTTTCTTGTGGCTGGAGGAATTGCCCTTCTGGTTTAACATTAGTTTGGTTCTTGTTTCAGAACTGGCTGGGCTACACCAAGAAGAAGGCACCTATTGGTTTCCACCGGGTTGTGGAGATGTTGCAGAGGAACAATGCTCCTGTGCAGGTAAACAAGGAAGCACTGCTTATGTCCTCTTGCTCTTTTTTAGGATTTGGTGTTTTAATAACTCTCCAAGTGAGCTTCCTAGTTTGGAGTGGGAGAAGAGTTTGCCGAGCTGCTGGCTCTGCCGGGTGGGCACAGCACTGGGTGAGCGACCCATGCATGAACAGGAAGTGTGAGTGATAGTGAGGGCTGCAAGAGGGAGAGTGGGTCTAGAGTGGTCTGTGAACTCTCTCTCTTTGTGTATTGCCACCTTTCTTTGCTACACTAAATTTTCTCTTGCTTAATCTGGCTGGCAATTGTTAACATGATCCATAGGAATGAGGTAGCCTAGGACTCTGAGCTTTGTGAGCAAAGCTTTACGTCCTCTGGGGTCCTGAACAGTCTTTTCCAGGTCACTTGTTCCCTTAGGAAGGACAGGGTAAAGTCTGTGTGACCGGCAGCCTTGAAAGGTTTTGGGACTAAGGTGAGAGAACAAAGCAGGAGCTACCTGCATAAGGGAGCTGAGACATTCTTCCATCTCTGGCAGGTACTGCAGGAGTATGTACGCCTGGTGGAGGATGTGGAGACCCGTTTGAACCTTGCTACCAAATACAAGTGCCATGATGTTGTCATTGAGGTAGGCGCCTGCTGCGTGTGTGAAGAGATGGGACATGAGCCTGCTTTTTCTCTCTAGCTTTTCTGTGCTCTGCCACATGCCATTGCTGTCATGTGCCTGGTGAGCTTTCTTTTTCCCTGTGGCCTGGAAAAAGTGATAAAGTTCCCAGTGGAAGTCCAGTGAGCCAGGAGAATGACTCCTAGTATTTGTGTTATGAAATTGTTCTGTGTTGGGAACTTGATGGGGGATTGTAGAGTTGCCCTGCTCATCTGCAGGGCAGCAACTGTGGAAGTGTCCAGTTCACTCAGCTGGGTGTTGGTTGTGCTGTTTATCTAGACCTACAGGGATCTGAAGGATCGTATCCAGCTGACAGCATACAAGTGCAAGGTGGAGCGGGGCTCTGCAGAAGAAGAGAAGATAAACAGTATTCTCAACAATATGGTAGGAAGTGCTTACTTTTTCTTCCAAAGGCTCTCATCAGAAAGACACAGATAAGGTGTAAGGGCATGGTTGTCCTACATACTTTCTATCCCTGCTGGGAAGCTAATCTTATGTTTGGGGTTGGATTCAGCATAGGAATAAATGGTTATACCGTTGGAAAGTGCACCCTCTGGCCATAGCTGTCCTTGTCAAGGTTTGGGAGTCACTAACTTGGCCCCTAAGGGATCTGTGTTCAGCATTGCTGTTAGTCATGTCTTGTTCCCTCTTTCAGCAAATCCGGTGGAAGAACTGAGCACCTGTGAAGGAGCCTGTTTGGCCATTGCCTTGTCAGTCAAAGTGGAAACTGCAAAACCCAGTCCAGTGCCAGCAGAGCAGCTCTGTTTCTAATCATTGCATGATCAGCGTTTGTCAGTGACGGTGCCTGTGGCTTGAGGAACAGTGGCATTCAGGCTGGGTGAAGGCAGCTACTCAAATGTAGCCATCGAAATCATGGTACTGATCCAGCAGGGTTGATTCTTTTTGGAATCTGATTGACTTGGCTGTAAGCCAGGCATCACTTTTGTTTATGGAGGGAAGTTGCTAGGCACAGCAAGGTTAACATTTGCTCTGGGTGGTGCCTGGGCTTATTCTTGCAAGAGGAATGGTCAGTCACACTTGTGAGTCTTTCCACTAGACAGTGCTGCCCAGTCCCTGTAACACTCAAGCTGGCTTGGGCATCACCAGTCGTGGCTGTGGCTGGAGTAAAGCCTACTGGACCTAGTTCTCCTCGCGTCCAAGTGCTGGGGAAAAACCAGCTGCACCTTAACTCTTTTATGTTTTTTTGGTGGGTTTGTTCTGGCTCACCCTAGGAAAAGAGGTGTGTTCACTCCTGCAGAGAGCCAGGACAGCAGCCTCTGCCAGTATCCTCCTGCTGGCACTTGGAAGATCCCTTTATTAGAAAAAGACAGCCACCTAGTGTGGAGCTGGTTAGAGTCCTGTTGGATTGGATGGAGAGCAAGCAGGGACCCTTCTCAGTTGACAAAAACCTGCTGGCACCAGCAGCTCTTTTCTCTGAGAGTGTTATGCCAGGAAGGATTGAACTGCACTTTCTCAGAAACACAACTCCTCAGGCAACTGCTGGCTTCATCCTTCAAGACCTCACTTCAACTCCTTAAATAAAGCTGTTTCTTTCTCCTTGGGCTGTTTGTTTCCTTCCCTGAGTAAGCACGATGTCACCCTTATGTGCTAATCCTGAGCAATTTATCACATCTCCCACAAAGTGAATATGCAGGGTGTTCTCTCATGTTCTGAAAAGCACAGTGCATGTCACCATGGAGTGGCTTTGCTTTCAGCACTACCTTATTTCACACTTGATGCCATCAGCACAGATTAAATAATTTTAATGTAGGAGAGTTTGCTGCTGCAGGGGGGGTTAAACAAAACACCAGGGGAGGTTTGGATTCCGGCTTCCCTGCTGCACTGCGCACTCTCATTTTTTTCTGTTGGTGTACCTTTTTTTCCTTACAGAATCGTTTGAGTTGGAAGGGACCTCTTAATCATCTAGTCCAGTCCTGCTTTAGCAAGGTCACCTGGAACAGGCAGACCAGGACTGCGTCTGGGTTTTCAGTATCACAGCTGGAGACAACTCAGCTTCTTTGGGAAACCTGTTCCTGAATTTGGCCACATTCACAGTAAAAAGGTGGTTTTGTGTCTTCAGATTGTCTTCAGAAGTCACGTTTCAGTTCGTGCGCATTGTCACTGGGCACCACTGAAAAGCATTGGGTCCCTTCATTCCCTCTCATCAGATACTTGGACACATTCATAAGATCCCCCTGAGCCTTCTCCAGGTTCAACAGCCCTAGCTCATGGCCTCTCCTCATTTGAGAGATCCTCCAATTCCGTAGTCATTTTAGTGGCCCTTTGCTGGACTCTGTCCAGTATCTCCATGTCTCTTTTGTACAGACGAGCCCAGAACTGGACATGGCACTCTGGATTTAGAAAGCAAGGATTACCTTCCTTGACCTGCTGGCAACATTCACCCTAAGACCCTAACCCAGGATGTTGTAGACTAGGCTGAGGTTTGCTGCCAAGCTCTCACAAATGCTCCAGTCCAGGACATTGCCTGGTTGTAGGAGTTGGAATGGCATCACTGGTTGGGATTTATGTAAGGGAGCAACAGCAGAAGATGACACCTTGTAGACACCTTGTAGATGACACGTTTTAGACACCTGATGAAGCTATAAAATAAATTTTCACACCTGTATTCTCCAAACATGAAGTGCTCCTGATGCTGAGCTGAGCTCTGCATCTGTTGCTCTGCTGAGCTCTGCCCCAGTGTCCATGTTTCCAAAACATGTCCTGCGTAAGTGCTCCCCAGCCCGGGCCTGGAAGTGGGACTGCACTTACATGCATTTTTAAGTGCACTTTTCTCACAGCACTTCCAGCAGAACCCGCTGTCAGCCAAACATCAATTTAGTTGTTTGCTTTTTTTTTTACGAGCACCAGCTGAGGGTGGTGGAGACATCCTTTGAATGCTGGCTATTTTAATTTAGTCCACTCCATGCCTGTGGCTTTTCAAAATTCTCCTTGTCATTTACTAAGAACTTGGTCAGGGACTGAGACTCCAGGTTGTTAAAATATTCACCTAGCAGAAATCATCTCCCCCACGGGGTGGCAGCGCTGAAACACAGACATCGCTCTCCTTGGTTCATGGCTGCAGGGTCAGTTGTAACAGACAAGCTTCTCGCTAGGCTAGGAAGGCCCAGCCAGGAGAGGAGATCGGTCTGCAGCACTGCAAGTGCTTCCACATACGCTGTCAGCTGCCCCACAAACTCTTAGATAAAACAAGACAAGTGGGGAGAATGATCCTCCAGGGAGATGCTTGGAATAAAATCTTCTTTCTAATCATCTCAGGGCAGATAGGAAACAGGGATTTTTAAACAGCTTTTTATAGATCTTGAAAACTAGCCAGATCCCTTGGCTGTTTCAGCTTTAATTCAGCCCACATGAACTGGGCCAGGAAGCCGAGCTCTGAGCATGTTTATGCCTGGCAGAGAGGCTGCCTGTTTTGTGTCATTCTGCTGCTACCCTTTGCCATGTAGGAACAGTGATGGGCAGCCACCAAAGTCCCTCTGTGCCACTTTGGGCTGGCAGACAGCAGTCCCAACCTGGGAGCAGTGGTTTGTGTTTCACCTGCATGTGGCAGAACACAGGTAATCATGCTTCCAGTGCCCAGAAGTGCTGGTTGGTCATCTCTGCTCTCTCTGTGGGCCCTTGAGTCCCTTTCTCCTTGCTTATCTAAGCAGAACTGTAGAAGCAGAGGCTCACATGCTTTTACAACAATGCTCAGCTGGTGTCCTGGGTGGACATCGCATTCCTCTGCTGCCTCCTGTCACACAGTGCTGTCCATCTGCTCTGTCATTTGTCCTGTCATCCAGGAACCCTGCATTATGTACAGCTTTGACACCTCCATCCTTCTCCTCAGGAACTACACTGCTAATTGACATTCTATTTTGTTCATCTTTCAAGGAAAAAAAAAACAATGCTGAATAGCTGGTGGCCATTTTCTACACAGCCCTGAACAGCAGCACGTGGCAGAATGTGCAACTACTCAGTGATCTCAGTTTTCCTGAATGCTGCTCTGTCTGGGCAGACCAGAAAACTTCCTGTCCAGGTTTGTGTGCAAGAGTTTTGTCAGCAAAGGTTTTCCCTCTTCGATGACTCAAGAGGAGAAAGCAAACGGTTGAATGCTGAGGTACTGCTTGTCCAGGCTTCCTCTTCGCTCTGAAACTTGCCTCATCCCAGAGCTAAAACACGGCCTGTCTGTTGGGTTGGAAGGTGCTGAACTCTGTGTTGCCCATAGGACCACATACCTGCCAGGGAAGATTGCCCTAGATGATGTATTAGCAATAAAAGACTTGGATTGAGTAATTTTGTCCCTGGTTCCTGTTTGTTTACTTATCAGGGTTGTCTGAAGCCAATGAGCAGGACTGGGGCATTGGATGAAGAAAAAAAATTCCTATGGGAATATGTAGAGAGGACAGTTCTTAGGGGTAATGAATTTATGGCAGTTCATGAACTAGGATGTTTAGACAGGGGAACACTGCTTGAGGGAAAGGACACCTGCTTCTGCAGGATTGTTCTAGAGCCATTAGGCTCAGTTTTGCTCCACTTGGCAGAGTAATGCCTAGAACATTTTATATTCAAGTCTTTGAGTCTGATTGTTTCTCAAAGGCCCGAGGAAGACTCTTGTAGTCAGTTGTTGAAGAAAATCATTATTTGTCACCTTATTAGCAAGCTGCTTTGGACTGTGGTTGCCCGCAAATGTTTTTATTTGTTTTCTCTTCCCAGAACCTTCCCCTGGTTTGACTTGACAGCTGTACCAATGAGAAAGTCTCTCTTTAGCCAGCTGCTAGAATGGAGAGAGCTTGTCCAGTGTTATCCCATGCCTGGTGTTCTACTGTACCAGGCATCCTCTGGAGACTGGTCTACAAAGCAGTGTGGGTAATCAGCACTAATCAGCTGTAGTGGAGCCTGGTGTGATACTGGATGACAAGTCTTCATGCTCCACAGCTGCTTCCAATATTTTCTTAGAAATTCCAGAGGAAACTGCCGAGTATGATCCTAAATTCTAATAAACCATAATGAAGCCCATGCAGAATGCTTTGCTGAGATCTCATCCCAGGGATGTCTCATCTCATGGGACTAAGGGGTGCGAGAACCAGCACTGTTCATTCTCGGACTTTTTAAACTATTCCAGCTAACAACCCTATGTACACATTTTCTTCTACATGTTTCACTCTGTAGACTCTTCAACAAACCCACTTACCCCTGGCTGCCTGAGCTTTTCTCTTTTTTTGTCTGAATTTGCTTATTACATAGTCTTCTTGGCCTATGAACTGCTTTGGTTTCACTGTGTTTCTGTTGCAGCTTCAATAGAAAACAGAATTACAGAAAAATTACATACATTTTGTAGTGACTACTGCTCTGCTGTAACAAACTAAACAGGATCAGCCCCAGTCTTTTTTTGTCCTTTTATTTTTTAATCCTCATGGGGAATCTCAATAAAACTACTGAATCCTGGCACCATACTAATGATTTAGTAGGAGCACTCTTCCTGTTGAGCCAGGCTTTAATCAGCACTTACTTCTATTTCCTTGCTGGTAATAATGCACTCCACCCTCACCACCGCAGACTGTGATATATCCTTCAAGGAAAAAGGAGGTAGCTGGTTATTCTGTCCAAATCCACCCAGGAAAAAGCAAGCCTGATTCCCTAAATTCTCTGGTTCAGCTTACAGTATTCTCTCATGCTTCCTGCCACCACCTATCGTGTTTCAGTACCGTTTACCATGATAAGACACTGCCTGCTCGGTTTTGCCTCACAGGAAATAACTTCTGTGGTGAGGCCAGGGATAAGTTGTGCACACTGCAACAACTCAATTATGACGGCTGACAGCAGCTGTAGCCACACCAGTTATGCCTGCTATTGTATGTGCCATTTATCTTACACCTGGGCTTCAAAGTCTGCAGGCTCTAAAGACTGGGAGAAATCTATTCACTTGAGCATCTGGCAAGTTGTCATCAATCACTTGTGGTTAAAATGTGCAGATGATTGCTTTTTTGGTCTTAATCAACTGTGAAGCAGAAGTGAAAGACAGACAGTGGTATGGTGTGACCTACAGCTTCTGCTTCACTTGGTTCCTGTAAGCAAACAAAGGATTGCAGGAAAGACACAATGCGGGGATGTGTTTGGTCTAATCAAATGTCTAAGAGCTTCAGTGGCCTTTTCTATAACTGGGAAAGGGTGGAACTGCACTTCCTTGGACCATCTGCAAGGTAATAAGGGTCTAGTCTGCTGTTGCCGCTGGGCTTCTTACAAGGCAGAAGTGCAGCCTGAGTCTCTAATTCTGCCGCCGGGTGTCCTGCAAGACAGGGAGAGCATCCGCTTCCACCCCGGTCTGGGATCCTTCCAAAGAAGGAACTGTATCCACTTCCACTGTGGTCTGGGATTGTGGCAAAGGAGGAACTGTAGTATAGGGCTCCAGTCCTGCTTTTTCAATAAACTCTGTGAAAGTGAGGGCATCTGCTTTCTTTCCTGTTTGGGACTTTCTCTCTAGGAAGAGACCCATGTTGTCTCTGTATGGGAGGGCAATGGATCTGCTGAAGAGAGGCTCCTCAATCCCCAGCAACTCCCGCACATGTCGTGAAATTTCCTGAAATACAAGATAAAATACCACAAATTCTCATTTCACAGGGCAACAGCTAAAACTATCCATTCTGTGTCAGAGCAGCAGGAAAAAGAACTGAATTTCTTAATTTTGGAACAGTTTCACACTTGAATTTGCAACACAAGAGGGATCTGAACCCATAAGCCCCATGTGACATTGTAAAAGCAGAGCAGATCCCTTTCTCTCCAGATTTAGTGCGGGGGATGACATCACATCTGGTCTCTTAGTGGCATAAATAGCTCCACTTTCCACTTTGCACTTGAAGAACAATCAAGTTACAGGTGAATGAGCTGCAATCTCTCCTGCTTATTTCAAAATCATTGCTGTTTGTTAAGTTATAATGTCAACAACAGAATCTAAACACAACAGTAAAAACTAATTAGCAGTAACTCATACTGCTAATTAAGAAAATGATGAGTGACTGGCTGAGCCAGCTAGACCTGGAACTGTCAGTGAACAGAGCCTTGCCATTATTTTTGAAGTCGCTTCTGACAATGTAACCATCTGATTTGATTGAAGCTTCAAAATACAATTCTCAAGGTTTTACTGATTTTTCACAGTATTTGTTCAAAATATTCTCCCAACTTGGGCTTGAGTCTGAAGAGTAGTACCCTGCTTTGTGTGATAACAAAAGAACACCAGACTGGTATCTTCAGTGGTTTTGATATATAAAATACCAATACAGTGGAATTAAAACCAGCAGTAACGTCACTTGTTCATGCTGCATAGCTTCCACCTAATTAGCTGTGTAGTTCTCTACCAAATTGCCATTTCCCCTAAGCTGCAAACAGTTTCTGTCTCACTGAGCTGATGCTATCACTTTTATTTCTATAGTAACTGTATCAGTTTCAACTGCTCGCACTCTTCAGTTTATATGTGTTGTTGGGAAGTGGTGGCTTCAACATTTCACCTGCCCTAGTGCACACTTCCTGAAAGACGCACAGGGACATGTCCTGCAGAGCTCTGCATGATTGGATTCCATCACAGCAAAGTTCTTTAAAACACAAATAACTAGCAGGATAAGGCATGACCTTCAAGAACATCTAGGTTCCACTGAAGTCTCTGAAATGTTCCCAGTTTACTTGCAAGCTTTGGAAAACATTAGAGAGACAGTCTCATTTCCAAGCTTGCTGCACTATGCTGGCTATCACTTATTCTGTGGAATTTCAGTTCCTACAGGAGGAAATCTTTAACCCACAGCTAAGTATTTCTCAACAGTTGCATTACCACCATACACAATTCCTATATCCCAGTATGAGGGTGAGGCTTAGAAAGGCTATAAAGTTCTTGCCATCTTTGGCAGGCATGACTATAAAGGCTCTATCTGCTTGTACCTGAAATATTATTGAAGGGCTGCTGTCTGAAAAACTACGTGTTGTAAATTGATGCCCTCCTCTCAAAGCAGCAGGCAAACTCATGGCTCTAGTCAGTGTTTTTGGTGGCATATATTGTTTCAAACAGTTAAGATTGTGCAGCCACGCAGAACGGTGGTAAAATAGCATTGTGGTGCTCAAGAAAAAATCAAACTGTGATAATACTCTACTCATTGGAGCATAAAGATTTTTCTCTCTTCCAGGTTATCTGAACTTCTACTGTGTCTTCTGGGGAAAGTAACATCAAATTATGATGCAAACCCAGACAATTTGGCTCTGTAAATGCATCCCCAAGTCCCTCTGAGGCTTCCATTAGGGAAGGGAAGAAGGGTTACAAAATTTAAGTCAACTTGTTGATTTTCTAAACTTTTAGGAAGCTCTGGAAGGCCATACCACAACGCCCAAAGTCAGTTCTTAACCAGTGTTTGTTAAACAAAATATGCAGGTTTGAAAGTAAAATGGCCAAAACAAGGCCAAAACGAGTGGCCCTTCTGCTGCTTGAGATCAGTGGCTCAACTGCTGCAGGTTAAATCTGACTAGATTTTCAAAAGTTCTACAAATGAGTAACTGGAAAATTACTAAACAGAAATTCTGAGTGGTATCTAATAAAGGTGTGTGCATCTTGTTAAGCAATTTTATGAGGCCAGGGGAGCAACATACACTTAAAGAAAGGTCAAGCTCTCCTGGTGCACTTCTGGTGCCCCAGGTGCAGCTAGCTAAAGATCTGTACTTGAAAAGAGTCTAAAAATGTGACTGTTTGGCTGAGCAAGTTTGGCTGTCCAGTTCCAGGCTCACTCTTGGAATCAGCGATCTACCTGGGCAGGCAGGCCATGGCCCAGCCTGCTTCCCAGCGGTAAGGGTCAGCGAGGGGCTCCGGGGGGCTGAGGGAGCCCCGAGACCCGCCGGGCGCACCTGCATGTGGCCGAAGTCCGTGACGCCCATGGCGGGCAGGTTGGAGCAGTTGGCGAGGACGAGGCGGCGGCCGGTGATGCCGTTGGCCCTGAAGCATTCCTGGGCAGGGAGCGGAGAGAGAGGCGGATCGCCCTCTGCCACTGCCGCCCCTTTTGTCACACACACACACACACACACACACACACACACACACACACAGAGCTCAGGGCCACCGGTGCGGGCGGCGCTCAGGGCGGGGGCAACCCCGCACCTCGTACTGGGAGAAGCCGAGGTGCACCACCCAATCCGCCACTTCCTCGGCACTCCAGGTCAGGAAGGGGCAGGCAGACCGCGGCCCCCCCGCGAGCTCGGGCTCAGGCTTCGGACCCTCGGGCCCCGGCCGCGGCTCCATCAGCTTCTTCTTCCGCAGACCGCCACGGCGTCCTTTCGGGACCCGTTACCATGGTAACCGCCACTTCCCGGAGGCGCACCCCGTTCTCCCTTCCGCCCCCCCCCTCCGCGCTCTCAGCCTGCAACGCCGCCCGCGCCCCGCGGCTCTGCAGAACTAGATGCTGATTGGCTGCGTTGCCGAGGGGGGAGGCTGAGGGATGAGCACCAAGGCGCCACCATCTCCCTGCTGCCGGGTTCACGCGCCCCCGCTCGGGTGTTTCCGCCGCGGCTCGGGTGTTTCCGCCGCGCCGGCCGCCGCGGTTCGGCCCCGCTCGGGTGTTTCCGCCGCCCCGCCGAGCCGTGCCCATGTCGACCGCGCTCTCCGCCGCCGGCACCGCGCCCCGGGGCCCCGCAGGTACGGGCTGGGCAGGGGAAGGCGCAGCCCGCGGGCGGGTGTTTTAGCCTTGGCCTTACGGCGGGGGGGGGGGGGGGGGGCATGTGCCGNNNNGGGGGGGGGGGGGGGGGGGGGAATGTGCAGTGAGTTTGCTTTCCGTGGTGGGTTCCCTCTTTTCTCGCGGAGAAGCCGAATTTCCGTGCTGGCAGATCTCTCGGGTGGCTCCGCGGTCTCCGGTCGTACCTGCAGTGCCGAGCTCACCTGCGGCCGGGTGCCGGCACACCTGCGCTCGGGCGCCTGGCACTGCGGCAGGAGCTCCCGGCGTTTCTCCCCCGCGGCGGGAAGAGCGAGGATTGATGGAGGTCTGTGCTTTCCCCGGCGGAACAGACCCCGTCCCGCCTGAGCCGGGCTGCCTCCGCCGTGCGGTCTCTGCCGCGGGCGCGGGGCCCCGGGCGAGAGGTGCCTCCCAGCTCCAGCCGGCTCTTGGGAACCGCCAGCGGCTCCCAGGGGGCATCATCGGCGACCTGCGACAGCTCGAACTTGTCCGTGCCCGGTTTGCTGCCTTAATGCAGGCGGGCGGCAGGGCTGTGGAGCGTGTACCGCAGTCGTATGGGGACACAGCTTTCCCCGAGTTCAGGAGGCTCTAGGGAGATCAGGAGCCATCTTTATAGACAGTCCTTTTAGCAAGGGCCTGGGAATTTCCATCTCGTCAGTGCCCTGTGGGAACCACTGCATGATTGCTTTTATGAGGGCTTTGTCAGTTCAGTTTTATGTGATGAAATTTGGCCTTCTTGTGTTCTTCTAAAGCTGGGGTTTGGTGGTTCCTGAGTGAATCCTGCTTCTGAGACTGGGTCTGCACCAAAAACATGCATAGGTTTTTGTTTTCCCTTTCCTAGGGTTGAGGCAATTAAAAAAATTTTGTTCTGCAAGGTGCTAGATGCAGCTCGTAACATGAAAAACTGGTTGGCACAGCTCTTTGTTCCAAGCCGTGACCTTGTCAACAATTGAATGCTGGCTGCAGTTTTTCCTCCTGTCAGTGTATTATAAACATGAAACATTTATTTCACCTTTTCTTATATTCTCTTTGTTGTTAGAAAATGAAGACTCAGCCCAAAAGACAGAGCCTGCAGATCAGCTGCTTGATTCTTTGGAGTCCAATACTTCGCAGAGCGGGTAGGAAAATTCTTGTGTGTTGTGGTCCACGTGCATGACAGTCTGTTTCACCCCTGTGACCTCTTCTGTATAGCAGTTTGTTCTGTGCAGGTAAAAGGAAGAGACTGGAGATTGAATTGTCTGCTTCGGGACATTAAATACCGGAATGAGTATGGGAGGGCCTGTTCTTACAGGCTTTAAGGTTGTTTTAAAGCTTATGAGGTATAGTTCATGACTAAGCTGTTCAAATCAGAGTCATTCAGCTTGAAAGGAACCCTGCAAAGTTTTGTAGTCTGTTGTAAGAGCTAATAAACTTTCAGTGGAAAATTTTCTATATTCCATCTGAAGGATACTTTAATAATTGAGCATTCCCACTGTCTATAATTCTGATGCAGAGTGTGCAAGAAAACACCTTTTACTGTTTTCATGACAATATTTTGGCTGTTTTCTTCATCCTTTATTTTCTGTGTCATGCCATTAATGCTGCCTATCAACCCTGTTATCAGATGTTTGGCTTGTTGTTATCCACTGGGCATGTGGTGTTTGTGGCCAAGTAATTTCATTGGTTACAGGCACTTATACTATGCAGTGGAGTTTCATTTGCCATTATATATTCGTTGCACAGGATACGGTTTCAGAAATGTGTGAATTAATTACAGTAGATAAACCGCAGCTTCACTGAGAAAGATGGAAAAAAAATCCAGGAAAGAAAAACTGCAACAAACTACTCTGTTTACTAAGGGAGCAGTTTGATACCATCTTGGCTTGGTGCTGATGACCTGTGTTTCAGCCTTCTTGACTCTAAATGAGTTCTTCCATCTCCCTATAACATCCTGTGTTTCTGTTTGAAGAGATCAATACAGACCATGAGCGAAGTGTCCAGAGTAGATGACTGATACTTTTGGAAGTTACCTAGCAAATTTATCTTAAGTTAGATCTCCTTTGAAAGAGATGGAGATGGTCCAGAAGAGTTGTGTGAGGAGGAATCAGCTGAATTCTATCTTTGTAGATGTGCCTGTAAAGCTTGTGTAGCTCCTCCTAATCTTTCAATGAGACTCTTGGGTATTGGTGTTGTCCAGAGATAAAAATGCTGAAGCTGTTAGCTCCTGCGCTGAGGGAGATGTGTGCACCTTTGGTACCAAGTGACCAAATAGCCCTTCTAGGTGAGTCCATGCAACTGCTAAATGAAGGAGCAAATAGGCTGGAAAATGATGGCGTAGAAGTCTGAGAATTCTTCTTTGAAAAAATTATTCCCTCCAAGTGTTCCTTCTTATCTTGTTCATCTGCTGCCATTTTCTGATCCTGAAATTCAGCTTGTTTGAGTTGTATTTACAGACCTCCTGGTCTACTGTGCCAGTTCTAGGAAAGAAAATCACACTGTTGAGAGAATTTAAGTAAAAAATGGTTATGTTTCTGTACTGCCATGGGACTAAAGATTTGGAAACAAAAGCCACATTTGCCCTGTTCAGGTCTTCTCTGTGGCTTCAGGAAGGAATATGTCTGAATTGAGCATGTGGTGGGGTTTTTTTGTTTGTTTGGGGGTTTTTGTTTGGTTTTGGTTTTTTTAACTATTCCAGACTATACTGAGAGCTTGCATTCTTGCTAATGAGAATATTTCTCATTTCTGAAAGGAGACATTCGAGGAACTGCATATATTTTCCATTACTGCTGTATTCTCAAGTTTCTGATCCTTTAGACTAAAGGACTTGACATTGGTTTTATAGTGCTGTGAGAAGGCTTTGCTTTTTAAACGGGCAACTGTTTCTAATAGAAACAGGAGGTTTGTATGAAAATATTTTCTATAAATACACGTTTATTCTATATATATTATATATAATTTATATTTATATAAAATTTATCTATTTTTATATAAGAAATATATATAACTATAAATAAAATAAAACTATATAATATCTAATTTTATATATTATATATTAAAATGATATATATAAACAAGAGGTTTCTTACTAGGTTGCGTCTCATGTAAGTTTCACATATGTAATGAGAGCATTACAGAGGACACTCTGCTGGCATCCGAGTTCACGTGGGATGATAAGTCTTTCCTGTTGAAAACATGCAGCATTTTTTCAATATCATTTAGAACAAAAGCTTCAGCTGCGAATAAATGCAAAAGATGTTTCCTTTCTTGCCCATTCTTTTCCTGCTGTGTATCTTTCTTTTTGTTTTACCATGTCCTGTTGTTACAGTGCAGTACTTGGACCTCTTTGCTATTACTGTGCTGCCATTGTATGTCTTACAGCTTGCTTATCTGTGGGGAGTGTGTTTGAATATGGCAGAGACACCTGGGTGCTCCCGGTATCTGTTAGACTTGCTACTGGAAAGGTATAACGGGCTACTGAAATAGATGGCATTCTCAGGGTGGCTGTCAAAACTGTTTTGAGTTCTTTCATTGGTCAGTTGACCCCTGATGGAGTATGCAGATGCCATGCAGTAGCTGACGTAGAAGAAGTTGTCCTTTTTTGGGCAGAAAAGTTACTACTGATGTCTGCCCTTAGTAAAGTGTTGGTGAGCTAGCATGCTGTGGGGTGAGTGCAGTGAATTTCTGCCATTTAAAGGACAGTAAATAAGGAGTATTCCACTGAAGTTGCTCTCTCTGGCTCACATGAAAGATAGTCACACAGAGATGGCAGGACTGGGGTGTCAAGGGTTCTTTGTGCAGTTGGCAGGTGCTGACCACAGAGGCTTGTTCCCTTCAGTTCATTTGAATTGGAGTTTCAGAGTGGAGTGATGCTGACAGTGCCCTGGGTGCAAGTGGTGAACTGTAGTGCTCTCTTCCTCTGAAAGGTCACAGATTGGGTCACACCTGAGTGTGGGCACGACAGAGGATTCGAAGGAAGAAGCTGACACTTCAGAGGACCAGGAAGTGGCTGAACTAGAGCAGCTGCCTGACAAAATCCATTCCCTCAAAAAGGTAGGTGGATGTTTCTTATGTCTGAAAGCAAGGACAGAAGTGCAGTGACAGTTCTCCCACCTTACTTTGGTGCTTAAGGCTATGGGACTGAGGCTTTAAGGGTTATGTTAAAATAAAAGTAGTATTGACATAGATTCATTTTTTTCCTATACATTAGTGGAAGTAAATGTTATGAATCTGATTTGCAAAATCCATCTTGTGTGTTTGGTTACTCCTTGCTTCCTTACAGTTTTTGCTCTCTAAGGCTTCTAGGTAATTATCACCTTCTGCCTCTTATCTGTGCTTCTGGGAATTCCCTCCTTGCAGATTTATGGAAGAGGAAGGTGAAAGGATTTTGTTTTTTCTTGCAAGCAGCCAGTTTGTTTGTATTACAGATAGTCAGGAAAACTTTTGCAAATGACACCCAGCTCAGAACCTGTGAGTTTGCCTATATGAGGAGAGAGGCCTAGTAAACCAGGTGGACTTTTAACTAGGATGCAGCAATGAGAGCTTGATTGTGGCTGTAGTCTAGATACACACAGATCTGAAAGGCTCTGCCCAGAGAGACTGTGTCTAAAGAATTCTTTCCAAGAATAGTCAGCAGAATCTACAAGGCTGTTGCTTTGTTGAGGGGTGACAATTAACTCTGAAGCAGATGCAAAGATGTGCCTGCCCAAGGACTCGCAGGGAGGCCAAGGGGTATGTAATTTGTGAGACTAATGCAGTATTTGACCTCAAAGTTCATGACTTCGGTGCTGAGGGGGAAACAACTCCGAGAGGTGTCTTGAAGCTCTCCAGTTCTTTTACAGTAACAGAAATTTCTGCATGTCTGACTTAGTTTCATAAAGATGCCTGAATTATTAATGAGTTCTTTCAAATCCAGCCAGAGTCTTTTTAACTAGGATGGTCTTTGTGACAATGTTTCTTACATGCTTTGTGCAGGAAGCTGTTGTTCGGGCAGCCAACTACCATGTACCTCAGGGAGTAGGGGATATAGTCATGATTCAGTCAGATCACACTGGTGCTGTGGATATCCTTTCGGCTGAGCTGGAGACTGCAGACCTCCTTGGGGAACAGAGGAAAGGTGAGTCCTGAAGGCAAAACATTTGGGTAATTTTTTAAGTGCCTACCCTGCTAGAGAAGAGCAGAGACTGTCCTGGAAACACTTGTAATTCCTGCTGGAAATTTGGGCTCCTGGCTAGCAAGTGGAAAAACTTCACATCCAGGGCTTCTGGGAGCAGACCCCAGAATGCAAAACCCTTATCAGAAATAGCTTCACTGTTTTCAGATAATGGTTTGTCAGTAGTGAAAAGACAGGTGAGCCTGTGATCTTTTCCCTTGTTTCAGCTCAGCCTCCCCCTCTAGCTGCACCCACCATGTGGACCACTGAGAAGATGAAGGAATTCAAAGCCAAGATGGGAAAGGAGAAGAATGGCCGGATGGTGGTGAAGCGAGGCGAAGTGGTGACAGTCCGTGTGCCAACCCACCCTGATGGGAAATGCATTTGCTGGGAGTTTGCTACAGATGACTATGACATTGGGTTTGGAGTCTATTTTGACTGGACCACAGTTACTAACACAGCCATTACTGTTCAGGTCAGTGAATCCAGCGATGAGGAAGATGAAGAGGAGGACGAGGAAATTGAAGGTTAGTGCAGATCTTATAAAGGTTAATTTGTGGTGCTTATTGCTATGCTGCTGAGAGTGTCTGTCAGATGCTGTAATTTCCATCTACTTTGTTTACTCAACCCATTTGCTATCACTGCAGCCATTTGGGTTCTTGATTAGACTGTGATAAGAAAGCATTTAGCCCTTCCTGCTTCAGCATATATCAGTGGCTGTCCTCTCCAAAAGCATTCTTAAAATTGAGCACATTGAAAAATAAAATCAGAATTCACTCAGTCAACTTCTTACTGATAAAAATATTAAAGTCTCAAATTTTAACCCGTTTTTCTTAGACTCTCAAACTGGGAAATTTTTGGTGGAGGAGAGGCAAAAAGATTTTGTTTCTGGGTTGTTTTTTTTTTTTTTGGTTGGTTGGTTGTTGATTTTTTGTTGTTTTCTTTTTTTTCCCCAGTACATCAGTAGCTCCTTCTGACTGCATTTGAAAGCATTGATACTCATGTCTTTGTATTTGTGAAACACGCACCAGTGTTGCCTGTTTTGTGACTTCAGTGTATGTGTGACCAGTGTAGCTCTGGGTTTGGTGTCTGAATTTTGCAGGCCATCCAAAGCGGGGTAGGTTCCCGTATGAGGAATCCTCTTGGAGAAGTGAACTGAGGACATTTACCCAATGAGATTATAGATAAGAGCTTACCCTGCCTTTCTTTTGCTTCAAAGCTGTATCACTGGGTTGCTGTTACGTGTACAAAAGCAGTGAGGTCTAAAAGATAAGTTCAGGGAGAGGAGACCGGGCTGGCAGGCAAGTGAATACTCTCCCATCAGTCTTCCCAAAAGAACTGCTTCTTGGTATGTCCTTTGTTATGATAAGGAAGACTGGACTCTGTGGGAATTATTTGCAGGAAGGTCAGAGGAGACACTGTAGGTAATGCTGTCATAGTTAGCCTTCCATATGGCTGCATGTCTGTGCTACATTCCAGCCTTGTTGGTCTTTTTCTGGACAACCTAGTGGCTTAACAGGTTCTGGCCTACTTACTTGTCTCCTCTCTCGATTCAGGACTCTCCCCTGCTGGTGATGTGGAAAGGGGCTCCAAAAGCTACCTGCGGAACCGCTATGGAGAGATCATGCCTGTGTATCGCAGGAACAGCCATCGGGAGGTGCAGGCAGGCAGCCATGAGTACCCAGGCGAGGGCATCTACCTGCTGAAGTTTGATAACTCGTACTCTCTCCTCCGCAATAAGACTCTATTCTTTCACGTCTATTACATGAGCTGAAGAAAAGGGAAGGGGCAGGGATGGCAGGCAGGTAATGGTGAGTGTAGCAGGCTGCCACCCAGCCCTGGTACTGCCTGATGGGCACTGCTGTGTGACAGAACCAAGGCACAATTCTTATGGCTGTTCTTCAGACATGAACTGGTTTCTCCCCACACCCTTTTTCCCCACTGTCCCAGGGGAGAAAGGTAGTTGTGACTGCCTGATTGTTCCCAGGCAGGTGTTCTTTCTCTAAGTCTTTGGGAGGTCTGCTCTGTGCAGGCATCGGGCTTGGCCTTCACATCACAGCTGGTAGTTGTCCAGGAGCCAGGTTCAGGTGGCCATGGTTCTGATCTTTTGTGCTGGTACAAAATGAAGTGAAAATAATCTGTTACTATTTTGTGAATAACTTTTCCAACTCTCCTGCTGCATCTGCATCACTAGAGGGCAGCTGTCAGCTGCAATGAGCCCAAAGCACAGCTGGCTGGTCACCTAGCCAGGGTAACCTACCACCGCTACAGTCAGTCACCAGCAGTCAGAGCTTCCTTCACTCACACAAGTGGGGGTGCAGCTGGCCAGCAGCTCCAGTGGCTTGGCAGTGCTACAAAAGGTGGGCCTCAAATGGCAGTCACAACTTGTGTTTGAACAGGGTGCACACCTAGTACTCCATAAGAGGGTTTTCCTACAGATTAAGAATTGGATGTTATATTTGTTAATTGTAGGGATGTGTAGGTGATTAAAACTTCAGTGACTACCAAAAGTTTTTTCTGTAATCCACATGTGAAGCAGGATAGATACAAAATGGTTGGAATACAACCAATAAATATACAGGAAATGTTTCTTAGTAGCAGCATGTTGGTTCACTGGTATTACAACCATATGTAGCAAGGTTCCCCAGAAAAATGTAGCTTGGCAGCTGCTATTGCAATTGCAAAGGTATTCTTAGGAAGTTCCTTGACATGTTTTGGTGACTCGTGATGGTGGTACTGGTGATCATTTTCTGCGCAAGTACTGGCAGAGTTGTACAAGGAAGAAGTTAAATCCATCAGTGCTGAATTTTAAAATATGTTTATCAGTAACTGTTGTTTATTTTAATACTTTTAACATGAAATCATTCTCTTTTCTAAGAATACTGCTGTATTTACATTTTGATACCTCTTTGAAGAGACACAAAATGGCTGTTTGCGGGGTGATACTAGTAGAGTTCTGAGTTTTATTTTTAAATTGTCCAGGTAAAGCACCTTTACTTGGTCCATTCCTTCTGTTGAGAGGGAATGATGGACAAAATTATTTTGGGGTAATGAAAACCAAAGATTTTGCTCTCCTAGGAGGGCTGCATATTTCCTATGAAGGGTATATTGTAATGCTGTGCAATTTGCTCCATATTCAAGCTCACTTTTTTAACTATCTCTGCTGACTTATTCACTGCCCCAGAACACTTATTAGGTCAAAATGGTAAGAGAAACAGTCAGACTACAGTAGAGTAGCCCAAACTGGGAGGAAAATGAGTAGTAATGCAAAGAGCCACTGTGCTTCAAGCAGTGCCTTCTCAGTGAGCAGGCAAGGAGCAGAGTTGGTCAGGGTAAGGAGAAGAGTTGTTGCTGCTTTGGGCCCTGAGATGATCAGAAAACAGCCGCCTCTCTCAAAAGAGAGAGCATGTGCTCCTGGGTGGGGGGGAACTGCAAAGCTGCCTTACTTAAGCATGGCAAGCACAGGACAATCTTGCAGGGAGACAGAACAGTAGGGCTTCGTATCTGTCAGAGCAAGATGCTCTTTCATTCAGCAGCTTGGAGAGGGCTATTCCTTCCTTTAGCCTCTCTTGGATGAAATGAAGGACCATCCTGGGGCCTTTGTACAGCACTTGAATCATGCCTGAGCAACTTAGGTAAGGTGTTCTTTTTTTCATCTTTTGTCTATCAAGTTCTTAGATGTTACAGATGGAGTGATGCTCTTCACTTGTAACAGAGAAATAGCAGTATGTTTGTTGATATAAACAGTGATTTAACACCGTTTGATCGTTTGTGTTTTGTGTGGATAGACTGGGGAATAAGAGGGTGGAGAGCAGCACTTCAGAAAGGGACCTGGAGGTCCTGGTCAGTAGCAAGTTGAATATGAGTCAGCAGTGCCCTGGCGGCCAGGAGGGACAGCCCTGTCCTGGGGGGCATCAGGCAAAGCATCACCAGCTGGTTGAGGGAGGGGATTGTCCTGCTCTGCTCTGCACTGGTGAGGCCTCACCTTGAATACTGTGTGCAGTTTTGGGCGCCACAATATACAAAAGACACTAAACTCTTAGAGAACGTCCAGAGGAGCGCAATTGAGATGGTGAAGGGCCTTGAGGGAAAGCCATATGAGGAGCTGCTGTTCAGCCTGGAGGAGACCTCATTGTGGTCTTCAGTATCCTCATGAAGGGAAGCAGCGGGGCAGGTACCGATCTCTTCACTCTCATGACCAGTGACAGGACTAGAGGAAATGGCATAAAGCTGAGTTAGAGGAGGTTTAGGTTAGATATCAGGTTTTTCACCTGGAGGGTGGTTGAGTACTAGAATAGGTTCCCCAGGGAAGTCACAGCAC
Organism: Pseudotriccus pelzelni; assembly: GCA_035584735.1. NCBI lineage: Eukaryota > Metazoa > Chordata > Aves > Passeriformes > Tyrannidae > Pseudotriccus > Pseudotriccus pelzelni. The sequence continues at coordinate 41,941,003 of JAWMRA010000161.1, read as the reverse complement.
CAAGCCTCTCTGAGTTCAAGAAACATTTGGTCAATGCTCTCAGGAACATAGTGTGATTCTTGGTGTGTCCTGCACAGGCCCAGGAATTGCACTTGATGGTCCTGATGGGTCCCTTCTGACTTAGCATATTCTATGATTCTATGAACCTTTTATACTGAGTCACTGGAAAATACCATAAAAACTATTTATGATCACACAGAGAACACTATGAGCCAATGCCAGGAGAAACACTGCACATAAAATACAGCAGTTGGTCCCAGAGCAACAAGATCAGCCATATATATGTGTGCTCAATATTGCCAGGGTACTTACAATCTGTTCAGCAGGCTCTGGGCAGACTTGGTGATGTTGAAACTCAGTGGTGAAACTGTGCAGGACTGTTAGAGGAAATAAAAAATTATAGTTACACTTTCTTAGAGAATTCACTGGGTTGTTCCTTACAGTATTTTCTACTTTTTTTATTTGGAAAAAATACTGCCGTTCATCATTCAATATCTGTCATGGAATTCTTTCTGTAAAAGTGGGTACAACCTTAAGTGAATCTGTGAACCCCAAATTCTCACAGGTTTGTGGAATTTTACTTAGTTCCACCACTTAAATGACTGCCTCAGGCAGAATCTTGCAGTAGAGGAGCAGGTTAATAATTTTCTTCAAATAGATGATGTAGGAAGTGAAAGATATCAACAACATGAGAATAGCAAGTTTATATAGTAAGACCTTTAAAAACAGAAGCCAGTCTCTGAAAATAAGGTCACAGTGCTGGAATTAACTGTGCCAAGTTATCCGGAGATGGGACAATACTTCTTTTCCAGCTTCAGTGAGTCTTAGGAGAAAGAGGGAAAAGGGCCTGGACTCTCAAAGCTTACAAATTATGGTCCCACTCCATCAGATACACACTGTAGCTGATGAAGCAGAAAAAGTTGACGAAGTGCCATAATTCACATTCAGACAGAAATTTCAAAAATTTTCAAAAACCCCAGGTCCTTTAGGTCTTTAGATGGCCTAAATCTAAATGACTTGTTTTAAGAAGTGAGATTTTTTTCATGGGCTGTTTTATAAAAGGAATAAACATTTTATTAAAAGTTTATTGAAATGGTAATTGCTTCTAGAGGCTCAGATTTTATTAGCACTATAAATATAGGAACACTTTCATTGTATTTTGCACAACTATTCCTACCAATATAGTGAAATAATTCCTTGAAAAGCTCATAACCAAACTGACTCCAGCCATAGGGGAGGGCACTTCTGCAGCTCAGGCACCTGAGTTACCCATCACATTCTGCAATCGACAGTATTCTTTGCACAGCAGCTTCTGGTTTAAGGGAGACTTTAGTTAAAAAAGCAAATCACAAGCAAAAATGTTTGGGGATTTTACTTTCCCCTCCCCTCCGGTTTTAAAGTATGGGTTTGTGAATAATACAAGTTACTGATTAAAAATGTGACCAAGAGATTCATGAAGCATCATTCAGACAGCAAGATATCTGCCATGTCAGCTGCATAATTTCGCTTACATACATAGGGTCCAAAATACTTTGACAGACAAAGGCAGGACTCTGACAGGAACATCAGAATTGACCGGAACATGACTGCAGTGTGCAACTCCTTGGTTACTTACTGAGTACAGTACATCACTGCCACAACAAGCACTACGTGCAGCAGTAACTGGAGTGTGCCACGTTCTCCCCAGATGCTCTAAAGCATCTGTTGATCTGTTCTGAAGGCTTACCAAACGCACCCCCTCTCCTTCTTACTGCACTCAGGTCAGTGCTGTGAACCAAGTGTAACCATCTCCTGCACACACCGCCCTGCAGGGACAGCGTGGCAGGCACAGACACTGCTGTTATGGGCACGTTCTGCTTTGCTTCAGGAACGTTTGGGAATGAGGTGCTGTAGTGTCATGGGTTTGCCTAGGGGACAATTTTTTTATCACACCCCCCACAAATTGCTCTAAGGTGAGAGAAGTTTATGCAGACAAAGAGATCTGATTGGGGAGAAAATAATATT
>JAWMRA010000161.1:41912861-41936247 GCA_035584735.1 Pseudotriccus pelzelni | reverse complement strand
GGAAGGCTGTAGAATACACAGGTTTGGGTTACACCCACCCAGTGATGAATTGGTCCCAGCTGTTCTAACTAGGACACACATGCATCATTTTTTCAGTTTGGTGTATTTCCCAGATTGGTATTCAATCCTCCTAGCTGGCTTAGGCATTTATGGAAACCCTTATTTTAAATAGAGAATTTTGGAACTAGACCTTGGGTCTAGAAAGAAAAATAAATTAAAAATGCAGTTGCACTTCAGAGAGAGAAATTAATCCTTGGGAAAGAAAGATTTCTTCTTTGATTTTGTAAGGAAAATTTCAGATAGGTTTTTAAAAATGTGTTTCTTCTGTGTAGAAATTCAGAAAGCTAAATCGAGGAAGAAGCTTCTTTTGCATTTTGGGTTTGCTCTTGTGAAAGCACAAAATTGTTTTCCATTTTGTTCTGAATATAATTTAGATCTTAATAAAATTTACATGTCCAGCCAGAGATATAAGACAGTCCTGTAGTAAACAATTAGCTTGCATAATTGTTTAGTTATAATAAATGGTAACAATCTCTTGGGTTTTTTTATGTCAGAGAAAATAATAAGCTCTCTATTGTTTTCTCTATTTTTTCACTTTAGGTGAAATGTAGCATCAGGAGTTTAAAATATATGTGTTTTACTGAGGATAAAGACTTAAATTGCTTAAATCAGGGACCATTAGTACTGACATTTACTCAGACTCTTTGGAAGCCTGTAATACGTGTTCTCCTGACATAGGCTGGTAGCAAATTAATGCTTGGGACCCATTTAATACCCGAACAGGTAAGATGAAAATGCATAAGAGAAAGAGCTTAGTTGTCTGACTTCATATGCTCAGAAAGTTGAGTTAGCATGCACTGAGTCTAGAAGGCAGCCACATGCCTTTCTTTGTGGCTCTACCCCATGTGTTTGTCTCCTTGTAACCATGTGTGCATGTAACCTCCATCTATGGCCCGCAGTGGGTCAGTTACCATGGTGCTGATCCTGGGGAGTAGGGTTTGGGATGTTACATGTCTAGTTGCTGAAAGACTTACTTGTTTTTGCAGGGAATTATGGTAGAAAATTAATCCCTAAATTAGTTCACTTTTATCCCCACTGCTTATACCCTTCCTTCTTGTCTCACTACCCCTACTAAAGCCACTCTACAGAGGATTTATCACAAGGTGCCTTAGGAACAAGAGCATGTCTGAAATCAGTCATAGGTGTCATTAATCCAAGGGATTTCTTCTCATTTCTCTGCCCATTTGGGTGGCAGGGGGGCACTTCCTAAGGTCAGGCAAGGAGAGCCCCTGTGGGCTGATGCTGGAGATCTAAGCTGTTCACGGACTGCCTTGTTGCTCTAAGATGAGCAGTACAATGGTATTTGAGTTTCCTGGCACCATATGTTCTTTGCCTTTCAAAATCATATGCTGCTGTCTAGGAACACCAGAGGACTGCTCCTTTTGATGCTAAATCCAAGGACCAGAGGAACACTAGACAGATATAGAAGAATGTTCCTTGTGGCCATTCATCATTTTCTCGAAAAGAAAATTGTGTCAGAATCCAGTGTTGTGAGGGGTTTGTGCTTATGTATATTGAGGCTGGATAAGAGACCAAAGCAACAAAGTTGGGTTTTTTGGTGTGGGGTTTTTTTTCCCTTCTACGAGTGTGAAAGAAAAGACTGTTTCTCCTTTTCTCATATCTGGGGAAATATTTGATGTGACAATGTCATGTAAATGATGTAGATGAATGAGAACTTCCTAACTGTCAGATTGAAAAACTGGGAGCTGATTGTGTTAAATACATTGGCTAATTAGACTATGAAAGAAGCTAAGAGTTTAGCAGAAGTCAAAGTGCTACATCGTGTATTTAAAGAAATCGATTTGCAGTAAATACCAACTAAATAAAGTTTTAGAAGGTACATAAAGCTGCAGAATTCAAATGTATATTGCAAGGAGAAGAATTTTCTGTGGGGATATTCTACATTTGCCTGGAAAGAGTCTCTGGCTACTTCTTCTGAACCAGTGATGCTGTTGCAGCTAAAGATATAACATCAGTCCAGGGGAATGGTGGGTCTGACTCCTCTTGGCTTCTCTACATTCCTTTCTGGATTTTACATGTTGCTTTCTCAGAAGCATAATACAAGAAATGTACCCTTTATTGGGCAGGGAGAGAGGAAGAATTCTGTAATCCATCAGTGAGGGATATCTGTTTTAAGGCCATCTGGACTGGTGACTCAATTCCCTTGGGCAAGAAGCAGAATGCCAGCCACAAAGGACCAGAGCTAAGGAGGCCTTGCCAAGTACTGACCTTCAAGTTTAGGAGCTACGTTTGGAAATTGTAAATAGCTGGAGATGGTCTCCCTGCAACCTCCAAGATGCCTTGATGACTGCCCTCCTCAGAGAGAAGCAGGCTGCCCTCCAGTCACAGCTCCAAGCCTCTAGCATAGTCCTTCAATGGCAAGTATCTTGTAGCTGGTCATACCTTTTTCAGACCTCCATTCTTGTGAACTATGATGGCTGTCAGTCCTTGTCTATGTGATGCGAATATTTTTGATGTCCTGTGATTTCAAAATTGAGTGCTAACCAATTGCTTTTCATGGTCTCCCAAGGTGTGAGTTTTAAATAGAGAAGAGGATATTTTAACAAAATGTGGCACTAGACCTCTTGCCAAAGGGCATATATGAAGACTATATTTATAGTATGCTTTCCTTCTACACTTGGTTTGTATTGTTTATATTTGATGTGTTGTGGTTGATTTGTAATAATATATTGAAACTTATTCCTTTAAATAAACTTTTCACTATGCAACCAAGAACTTTGTCTTCTGTTTAAAGTAAGTGAATATCTTGATTTGAAAAACTGAGCTACAGACTTTGCAATAAAACAAGAATACAATTAAATTTAGTTTTATAAGCAAAGAAGAGGCAAATACTCAAAATGTACTTTGCAGTATATTGGACATTCTGGTTGCAAATGGATAGGAAAATGCTCTGTTGTCAGCTGCTGATGATGGCTCTAGCCAGGACATTTTTTTTTCCTGTTAAAATGACTTGCTGGGATATTTTTCTTGTAAATCTTCAAATTCTCTGCAATGCTTGCAATTGTACTGAATGCTTGAAGAATTGGAGACAAAAAGCAAATAGCCAAGCTCATATAATGGGCACAGGTAGAGTTTGAATATTTTACTCTCTAGTGCTTCGTACTGGTACTTGTCATCTCCATTTGCAGAAATCCCCTATAGGTAGCTCTTCTGTTACTTCAGCTTTCAATCTGAAGAGCTAAAAACATCTCTGCAGTTACCAGATAAACATTGAGTTGTCCGGACAAAAGTGTTTGCCCTTCATAGCTCCTCACAGCTGCTTCGCTCATCAACTTTATCATACTACAAAGATTATATTTACATATACTGAAGGAAGCACTTGCTAGTCAAAATGAAGAATGGTGCCTGCAGCCAGAGTAATCCTTTCTTACCTATTTCATTATGAAGTTTGGCAGGACAAGTGCTGCAGGGGTTCAGTTGTCCCAGTTCTAGTCCAATGTTTCCTCAGAGCACTTTTTAAAAATAATTGATGGGCAAGAGCAGTCGTAAAGCAAGTTGATCAAAGGGATAGACGATTCCGCAAAGTTAAAGATGTTTCATTGTGTTTTAAGATCACCAAAGAGAAACACTGCTACAGCTACTTCATCGCTATGCACTCACTATGCATCCCTATCCTTGTGCTTGGCTCAGGCATATGGGCAAGAGGAAAAGTAAGGAAAACGGTGGGGATGCAGGGACGTGATACATTAGTTCTTTTTGCTTCACACTTCCATAATTTTTGTGGTTGGGCTTCAGCAGAAACGTTCTGATAGTGAGCTCAGCAAAGGCCTTGCAGCAGGCCTTGTTGGCCTTGCTGGGGATACAACTCTTCCCTGATTCAGCTGCACAGGGAGAATGTTGTTCTTTGGCTGCTGAAGTCTTGTCATTGCCTTTAGTGGTGTTTGATTATCAGCAGCAGTTTTTAGCTTAGCAGAGCTACCCATTGTTAGACAGGTGGTATCAAATACACAGTGGAGTCTCTGTAGTAATACACATGTAAGTATTGTTTAAGGAGTATCTGCCACCATCCTGCCTTGCAATGACAGGAACCCGGACTGCCAAGTAAAGGAAGCAAAGTTCACACCGGCTTCTTTTTGTGAAGGCTATAATCAGTGTGTAAAGATACTACCATTTAGGAATCAGCAAGCAAATTATCCCTCTCTGGAAATGGACATATGGCTTGGGCTCTAGAAATAGTGCAGGTCTGGAGCACAAGCCCTACCAGGAACATCTAAGGGCACTGTGATTGTTCACCGTGCAGAAGAGGAGGCTCAGGGGAGACATTATTGCTCTCTACAACTACCTGAAAGGAGATTGTTGCCAGGTGGAGGTCAGCCTCTTCTCCCAAGCAACCAGCAACAAGAGAAGTTGCTTGGAAGGAAGTTGAAGGAAGAGAGGACATAATGTTAAGCTGCACCAGGGGAGATTCAGATTGGACATTAGGAGGAATTTCTTCACAGGCAGGGTGAGTAACTATTGGAATGGGCTGCCCAGGGAAGTGGTGGAGTCCCTGGAGGTGTTTTAAGGTAAGACTGGACCTGGTGCTTAGTGCCATAGTCTAATTCACAGGGTGGTGTTCGGTCATAGGTTGGACTCCATGATCTCAGAGATCTTTTCCAACCTATTGATTCTGTAATGGGTATAATTTGATACAAAGGCGGGGTGGGCCCGGCTTCGGAGCGCCAGAAGCCGGCCCTGCTCCCCCGACCGCCTCCTTGCTCGCCAGGGCTGCCAGCGGCACCGCCGTGAGCGGGGACGGCGTTGGCCTCGCTCCAGCCCCGGGGCTCGGGCGCTCCCAACACCGGCCGAGGCGGGGCGGGCAGGGCGGGCCCGCCGGGCCCCTCTGCAGCTGCGGGGCTGGGGCGGCGATGGCCGGGGCCGCCCCCGCTGCCCCCGCCGCCTTAAGGGCGGCCCCGGCGGCTCCCACCCTGCCCGCCGCGATGCTGCCCGCCCGCCGCCGGGGCCGGCCGGGGCCCGCGGACCGCGCCCTGCGGGGCGGCCTCGCCTTCTACGTGCTGTGGGCTCTGCGGGAGCCGCCGCGCCGCCTCGGCAGGTGCGGCCCGGCCCGGCCCCGCACCGGCCCGGGGGCTGCAAGCAGCGGAGGGGCCGGCGCGGCCCGGTCCCTGCCGGGGCTGGGCTGCCCCGAGGCCGGGGCCACCCGCACGCCTGGCCTTGCCCTGGTCCCTGGAGCTGCTCCTGCCCGCGCGGCTGCGCTGCCCCAGCTCGTGGCAGTGCTTCCCTCCCAGCCTGCCCGTTATCTTTGTCATGGTTTTATCTTCAAATGACACAAGCCCTCTCCTTTCACCGTTTTCGGGCATAAGTGTGTTTTTAGGCCTGTTAATGCTTTTTTCTTTTTAAACTTCCATTTTGCTCATTGATGATTGTATCTGTCGTTTTTCTTCCCTCGCAGCCAGTCCAGCAAGATGGGTTTCCAGGCTTGGCTGCCCCTGCCGTTGCCAAAGCAGCTGGTGGTGTTCAGCCTGGGAGACTGGAGCTGTTACTCTCCAGACACGAGCATTGCAGTGGACTTGCTGGTGTCCCCAGGCGTCGCACCGCAGCGCGTTGGCATGCTGGAGCCCACACGCAGGTTATGGCAGGAGCTGCTGGGATGTCAGGAAGCGCATGCTGGAAAAGTTTCTGATCTCTGGTGCTGCCTGCTTCTGCTGGTGTAGTCCCAAAGCTGCTCAGGCCTGCTGGTCTTCCACCATAGTGTTTTTCTCTAGTGATGCTTTCAGCTTCCTTTTGACTGCTTTCAGGGTTGGATCTTTTTTGGCTTTGGGCTTTTACTATATAGTGTAGGAGAAGGAATTTTGCCGTGGTCAGTGTCAGTTGTGGGCTGAAAACCCATGGTGGTCCCTTGTGCAGGTCTCTGGTGTGGGAAGATGACTGGAGAATGGATATTTTCAAGGCCTCATTGAAGGAGATGGACAAAGGCAACCCAGTGAGGCTTGTCCTGACTGTCAACGGACAGGTAAAACAATTGACATTCTCCTCTCCTCCTGCCTGGGATCCCAAATGTTATCATTCTTGAGCCACAGAACTTCCTCTCCCATACTCTCCTTTTCCTTCTCTTTGCTACTCCAAGGCAGAGCTGACAAATGTGGATCTGAGCGCAAGCCCTCTGATGCTCCAGGCCCACCCTCTAAACACAGCTTTGCCAGAACACCTATGCTGGAGGAGACTGGCAGCAGAGCACAGTTCACTTCCAGTTCCACTCTCTCCTGAGTCTTTGGTACTTACACAGTTGCTTTACCTTGTATTGAAGCCCTTAGATTTAGCATAGTGCAGTGCCTGGCTTTCCTTTTCCTTGTTTATTCTTTTGGTGTGGGAGATGAAATGTGGGCTATACCATTGCAGGGAATTAGCGCCTTGCAAGACATCTTTTTGCCCACCCTTTGTGGTTGGAGGCTGGCACAGTTGCTATGACCTTTTATTTTGTCACTTCTTCTGCCACAGCTGCTCCGAGGTGTCTCCAGCAGTACACCTGCCCACCCCTTCCTTGTCCCAGAGACTACCCAGTCACCAGTGCTTCCAGCAGATGATAGACCTGTTGGCCAGGACCTGGAGGATCCTATTGCGGTATGTGTATCCTGGAACCTTCCTCTTGTCATTTCACATTCTCCTTAGTAACTTCCCCTTCACCAGTGGCCATTCACTTGATGTCTAGCAGAAACATTTGGTGTCAGTCTTCTGATTAGGCGTGACTAAGCAAGTTTTGGAGCCAGAGATTCACTTGTGCTAGAGAAAGAGGTATTCTTCATTGAAATGCCTTTGCAAAGGTTGAATTTAATCGTGCTTGGTGGGGTGATTGATCAGCCTGTTTACTACTGGCACAGAGGGCCTTTTTGCCTTTCCAGTTGCCTTGTTCAGCTGTGCCCAGCAGCCTAAAAGTGGACCACAGCACACAGCAGCAGGTAGCTGCGTTGCTCAGCATCTGTTTGGCAGCTGATACTGGCATGCTGGTCCTTAGGACTCAATGGGAAGATTAGCCTGAAAACAAGCACCATGTGAAACTCATCTCTGGCCCAGTAACAGACAATTCACAGTAGCCTCAGGTCTTCAGAGCTGATTTCACTGGGACTCTTGTCATAGGTTAAGAGCCAGAGCTCAGAGGTGGCTGCTAGAGGATCAAGGCCTGGGAGAAGGGATGTCCATGTGCCACTGAGGGCCCTGGTAGTACCCTATGCCCTGAAGCCACCATCTGGCAAGGTGGAATGCAATGAGACCTGGAAGAATAGTCCTGTCCAAGGACCACCAAGAGCCCACTGCAAGAAGCCCAGGAAAGTTTTATTTGAACCCACAGCATCTGAGAGAGATCTTGATGAAGAAGGTAACTCTGGTAGTTTCCATCTTTATTTTACAGGTCTTGTCTGAATGATCTGTCAATGCTGCTGGGCTCCAACTTCCCACTCCACTTCTCTTTATACCTCCAAAGCATGAGGGGCTTGTCTATGTTGGCTTGCAAATGCTGAGAATTCTCTTTATTCCTGGATCAACTGCTTGATGAATTTTTGCCTATCGGGAAAAGGCCAGGAATAAAACATGGGATATTTCTAGTGTCAACACTTTGTACTATGACACAATATGCCTATCTCTTCATACAAGTAAAAAAACTTTATAAATAAAGGCGAGTATCATTAGCCTTGTGTTACAAAAGAGTAAATTGAGGCACAAGACAGTTACCTAATGTGATGTCCTGTAACATCTCCATTAGTCTGTTTGTTTCCCTACTAACAGCATGCCACTTGGTCCATAGAAGACATTGCTTATTATTACACTATAGAGAATATGAAAAGGAATATATATATAATTAGTATAATTGTACTGACTTTTCAGTAGTGAGCAGGTAACTGCCAAGGTGTTTGGAAACAAAACCTTAGGCTTCTGGAGTTTGAATTCCAAGTCAGCTCCAGGGTGTGACCAAGTTTACATGTAAAAGTTTGACAATAACTCAGTGGTACCCATGTGAAATGACTGACTGGGACTTGGCTTACTTCTCACAAAGGCAAATATAGCTCCATCCTTCCACTGCAGGCAGTGTGAGAAAGAGGAAATGAGCTTCCGTCAGAGGGGTGACAGCATGATGGCAGTTGAAAGAAGTGTGCCCTACTCTTACCTGTTTTGGGGATTTCTTCTGATGAGATTTTCTTCGTGATTCTTGATTTTGCTCCTTGTTTGTTGCAGTGAGGTAGTTTTGTGCTGGGGGTTGGAGAAAGGAAGGTCAAAGGGCTCTTAAACTGTGAAAATGAGCACTTTTCATGGTATGTCTGCTGGCTGCTTTCTTTATGAGGCTATCTCTTGTGTTCCCTCTGCAGATTTGGCTGTGAAGGAGTTGCAAGGTGAGGATTTGGTTCCTGTTCAAGTTTGTCTCTTCAGTCACTCGGTGATTCTCATCCTTCCCTTTAACGTCAAAAGCCTCTCATGCTTTGTCCTGAATCTCCTCAGTGATCAAGGGCAACAAGTATGTTTTGTGTATACTGTTCCTCTCCATGCAATTGCCATCAGTATAGGTGCTTCCAGTACTGTCAGGCTCTCCAATATGCTTCTGTAGCCGCTCTGAATCTCAGAAACACCTCTGGGTGCATAGCCCTTTGAGGAAAAGGTTAAGATGTGGAATAGACTTTGATTAAAAGGTGCTATTTTAGCTTGCTCAGCCAACTGCAGGAGCCTGGGAGAGCAAAGGAGGAGGAACAGAGCAGCATCAGGAATATCTCTGGAAGCGGCTCCAAGCTTCTGATTGTTCTCTCTTGGGCACTAACAAGCTGTCCGTGGGTAGCCCTCCATCACAAGTAGTAACACAAGGGATAGCACAACTGGGATATCACTTCTGGGGATGAGTAATCAGTGGACATCCAAGCCTGTCTAAAGTGGAAGCCCTGTATGCATCCTACATCCAGCCACTCTTTGCTCACAGTGTCTCTCCTAGTACAGCAATTATTCCCCTGAGCCAACGGAAAAGGTTCCTCAGGGAGCTATGTCTTTTGCCACTGCAGAGGGAAGGGACTGGGGCCCTTGCCTTCCCACTTCCTCACTCTAAGCATTTAGCTGTCTTGTTCTCCCCAGCAGGGAAGGCAGCTGAGGGTGTCTTATGTCACTCTGCTCACAGCCCTGTGCTCTGTCTCCTCAGGCAGTCCCAGCCCTCGGTGGCACCACGCCATGTGCCTCAGTGACCTGGAGACAGCTGTTCTCATTGGTGGAGAAGGTGTCGATCAGCAGTCCTGCAAGGATGTGCTCTGGAAGCTGGAAATTGGTGGGCACTTAAGGGCTATCAAGGGCAATGGTGGTAGTGGGGCTCAAGGACAACTCATGAAAATGGGAGGAGGCATTTGGGGGTCTGTGCATATGGAGGGGACAGGAAAAGTGTCAGTCTTCTAGTGTGGTCACTAGGCTGAGCTGACAGCATAGAGTGCCATGTGAGGCTGTGGGGTTGTATGTGACAGATCTCTAGGAGCTAAGATATGAGTTCTGGAAAGAGTTGGGGGAATTTTAAGGGGTAAAAGCAGTTTGCAATCTGTGCATGGTGACTAGTAAAGTGTGAGATACAACTCCAGAGTGTTGTCTTTCTGCACCTCACCGGTCCTCTCTTTCCCTCTCATTCTGTATACAAAAACAATTCTGTATGAATTCCCTCTAGCTCTGAATCAAAGGAGAGGAGGAGACAGAGGGAACAAGGTTTTGAGTACAGATTTTATGGCATATTCTTTAAATCTAGATAAACCAAGTGCATTGCTGAACTCCCACACCATCTCTCTGATGTTGTTCCCACAGACAGTGATTTGTGGCTTCCAGTGGATTTCCAACTACAAAACAACATGCCATCATGCTTGCATGGTCACACAGCTACCTATGACCCTGACACCAAGCGTATCTACATCTTTGGGGGCATAAGGGAGGACAAAGACTACAGCAGCATCTACATTCTGGACACAGTCACCTGGAAATGGCTTCTCGTGGCTGTGAGTATTACATCTCTTCCCAGGCAAAAGCACAGGAGGAGTGGCAGGTTCTGCCTGAATATGGCAATCGATGTGCCTGTGTCCTTATTCCAGTAGCCTTGGTCCGCTGTTGTTGCAGGTTATCTGAGATGCTTAGTTGGGTTTGGCAGATAAAAGAAGGCTGTGTTGAAAAGCTGCAAGCTTGACAAAAATCAGGAGCTGTGCCTACAATGAATGAAGCAAGGTGAAAAAATGGTTGCTGCAAGGGAGCTGTGTCTTGCCAGGCTCACAGGTGGGAGATACTGTACAAGCAGCAGAGGGAAATGGCTTCTCATTTCATATGGTGCCATTGAGAGCAGCACCAGATACTGAGGTGAAGAGCTGGTCTTCTCAAATGAGGGACTGCTCTGAGCACAGCAGAACTCTGAGAAGAGGGCCCTGTCAGCAAGGGACTATCTGTCCTTTTCTAGGCTAAGGTACAAGATGGCTTCTACAGAGTAAGCCTGGATGATATCTTTCTGTTCCATGTCATCTTCTGAGGAAGCTGCTGTGGGAGATTGACTTCCTTCTCTTATCAGAGTATGCTGGTGGTGCAGAGTATGCAAAGAATGTCCTGTCTGCCTGTGCAGCAAAGGTCTGGCTGGGGAGCCAACAAAGTTGAATTTGAGACTTGTCAAACTCACTGCATGATGTGGGCCGCCTTCCTATGGATCATGCAGCAAATAATGTGCTTCTTGTAGTAAGCATATGTTGAACTTTTTCCAGGCCAAAGGGAAGATACCAGTGCTCACCTACCACAGTGCAACTATCTACCAAAAGGAGCTCTTTGTTTTTGGAGGAACTTTCCCCAAAAAGGCATCACTGGCAGTTGGACCCTGCAGCAACATGCTCTATGTCTTCAATCCAGAGCATGAAATTTGGTATCAGCCCATCTCAGAAGGGGAGAAGCCTCTGCCTAGGCTTGGGTGAGAATGCTTTAATTCTAGCCCTCCAAAATAGAGCAGGAAACCTCTCCTCACCTTCCCTCCCTCATCAGTGTTAATTCCCTAAATACTAGGTGATTTTTCTCCACTGTTTACTCCTTAAAATAGGGCTATGTTTTGAGCAATGTGACTCTCAGTACCTTCTGTCATGAATCCTGATGGGATTCTGTCCTTGGGCTGCATTGGCTATGGGTAGAGGAAGGTGTAGACTGAAGCTATGGCACCCCAATAGAAGAAGTCAAGGCTAAAATGGAAGTTTTGGGAACTTGCTGAAGATGTTTTATTCACTTACTTCCTCTCTGCCCAGGCATTCAGCTACTCTACTGAAAAACAAGCTGCTGATTTTTGGGGGTCGGAGGACTTCTCTCTACCTCAGTGACATGCACATTCTAGATCTTGGTAAGAAAGTCTTGGCTGCCTTGGGAAGGTCCATCCTAAGACAGGGACTTGGGGGGTGGGTGAGGCGTGCTCAATGAGAAGGTAGCAATAAGAGTATAAAAGCTCCTGAGGAGACAAAGGAGATAGAACTATGGCATTAAAAAAAGAAGGGGGAAAAAAACACAAACAACCAAAATAATCCCCCACCAAAACAAACCACTATCTTTCTGGGGTAACAGAGGAAGGAATGGAGAAAAACAAGACTGCTTTTTTTGAAGAAGCTGGGTAACAGAGAAAGCAGGTTGCTGATGTGGCAAAGCATTGAAGTTTTTGTCTAGTTATGAGGCTGAGCTTTTTGGACATTTCACCTGCCTTTTTCCTGGCTATCAGGTTTCATGGAATACACACCAGTCCCTCTCCTCGCAGGACAGCCTTCTGCACGTTGGTAAGATCCTATTGCAGACCAGGATCTATCTTCTTCCTCTGTCCTTTCTCCTTGCAGACAGGTTTAAACAGTGCTGGTGATCAGACCCAGTTGCATATCTCTGTCCCACTAGCGAAAATACAGTGGCTCCTCTGCTGTGGGACCAGGAATTCCTGTCCTTGTTGGTGCCCCTATGGTGTTGGAGTGTACAGACCCCTTAGACTCCCTGGAAATCTGCCTTTCAGGCTAGGGTAACCTTTCTGCTGTGTGCCAATGCACTGTATTGTTTGGTCTCCTCAGTACTTGGAGAGGTCACCATGGCACAGAGATAGTTGGTACAGGAGGTTCTTCCTATGCTGTTCCTAATGGGACATAATTGCCCAATATAACAACTACCTAAATCAGGACAAAGCCCAGCCAGCCTGTTATCTCCCCCCCTAGAGCAAAACGTAGGACTTCTGAGAGAATGAGGTGCTCTTCAGGCCTGATCGTGGCCTGACCAGCAGAGGCAAACATATACCTCTTTTAGGGTTATTCAGCAAGTCAGGGTAGAAGAGAAGCCGAATTTAACTTTCTTTCTGCAGCTTAAGCTCCAGCCTTCTGCTGAAGTCTGCCCATCTCTGCCCATTGCTCTGACTGAGGCTATGCCTGCAGGTTCTGCTGTAGTCACCTATGCTTTGCTTTGGTTGCAGTTTTCATGCAGCTCTGGCTGTTTCAGACCAGAAGGTTCTGATCAGTGGAGGCTGCAATGCCATGGGAGCCCTGCACGATGCCTTTGTCTTCCACCTAGGTGAGTGACTCTCCTGGCCTGTTTCCATAGCTGAAGGTGACTATGGGGCTGTAGTCGTGTTTCTGAACACCTAGTCTGGTCCATTTGTTTCATCTCTTGCACAAGGAGTGGATTTGTCAGTACTGATAGCCCCTTTCTACTTCAGATACTCTTTCATGGAGCACAGTGATCCACCATGACCTCTGCTCTGTGCCCCGAGCTGGCCACACATTGCTTGACCTGACTCCCGCCCACCTGATGGACGTGGACAAGGAGAACAAAGAGGAGCACAACCTGCACATGGTGTTGGTCTTTGGGGGCTCCAACTGTGCAGGAACCTTTTACAACAGCACAGTCAAGATCAAGCTGGACCTAGGATAATGCACAGTACTCAGAATGAGCCTGAAGACCAAGGGTTCTTCACCAGCTTAAATGTAGACATGGATGGCAATAAATGAGTCCAAGCAATATTGTAGTCCACGTGTCTGTATTTAAATGAATGCCACCTTGGCACAAGAGACTGGGGGTTCGTAACATCTTCCTGAAGGCTGTGGATATTGTTTTCTTAGGGTAGCTGATATACAGTATCAGACTGGCAGAAGTTCCATCCCCTATGGATGGTTTGGTCCCTGGGCTCGGGTGCCAAAACATTCAGTGAGATCTGATCTAGGCCTGCACAGACACAAGGATCTGGGTTTCCTTTCTTGCCCTACAGGTTTTTGGGTTGGAGTCCCTGGGGTGCTTTCAACTCTGAAGGTGACTCAGGTGTTTGATTTCATTTGGAATGAGTGGAATGGGAGTTACTCCTGCCACTTGGAAAGTAGTCCTAGTGAAAGTACAGGCATGATTCTGGTGTCAAGGGAACCTGGGTGGGATTCCCTTAGGCAACAGTCTGCAGCTGAAAACTAGGAAAACACCTAGAACAGTGTTTGGGGAAAAGGAACATAATTTTCAGTGTATGGGAGAGAGCTGGTTGTGCCTTGCTGACTATGGCACAATCATTTAGCTTTGCTCTAGACAGACTTTATGATGAATTCTGTGCGACTGCTGCTACATAAGGAATAAGCACAAGTCTTCTGTTCCAGGTAGTAATTCTCTTATTTGCAAGGGGTGGCAGCATTGCTGACTTGGCTCTTTCAAGGTCTATGGGACCCAACAAAGGTTAGGAGTAAGCTGTCTTCCGTCAGGGACTAACACTGTTTATATCCATGGCACTGATGACTATGCCATAGCTCTGAGGCAAGCACAGTGCATACACTGATTCCTTGATGTTCTTTCTGTAGATGGTAGAAAGAAGTAGCACCTATAGGGAGTCCAGAATTGGCTCAGTGCCTCACAGTTGTTTGTGGCCACATTCCCCAACTCAAAGCCATACAAAGGGAACTTACGATAATTGTGGATGCTTCTGCTTTAATCTGCTTCATTAGTGAGATAGAAAAAATTAGTAGCTGTAAGCATTCCAGCACAGGCATTCTCCTCTTAGTTATCCAGGTTCTTTGGAGGTCCTCTGCCCTTCTTCCCACACAGATGAAAGGGAGACAATAGTACTGGGGCTTCCTGCTGGCACTCAAACTGTAGGTGTTTTCTTCTTTGTCACTCCAGCTGGAAGGGCTTCAAGCTCGCAGCTCTGCGGGAGTATCTGGCTGCCGGGATGGGTGGCTTACTTTAAAGGCCTCTAACTCCAAGAGAGCTTTATTTATTCTGGTTATTGTAGGATATGGACCCATGTCCACTTTGAATCTGCAAAAGGAAAAGAACTGATGAAGCACTAAGAGTTGGACAGCCAGTACAGCAGTGAGCAGAAGGACAGAGCAGTAAGCTATGCCTGCCCAGTATGGGAGAATCGCATAGGCATTTACAATAACAGAAAAGATTTGTCCTTGTAGGTTTAACATAAAATGCTAGAAAGGTTAACTAGTTTCTGGAGATGCTGTGAAGTTTCCTTCTCTAGAGATACTCAAAACCCACCTAGATGCAATCCTGTGCCACTTGCTCTAAGTGAACCTGCTTTAGAAGGGAAGCTGTTGGACTAGGTGACCTCCAGAATTCCCTTCCAACCACAATGATTCTGTGATCTTTACCAGGTTTTTATATAATGTGCAGCACAGGATAAGGAGGCACAGTGCTTTTCCTGGGAATCATGCAGCCACTACTTGTATGGGTTTGATGCTTTAAACAAACATAATCAGATGAATCTTTTCTTCCTGTGTACAGTCTAAATATAAGGCAAACAGAGAAAGAGAACATGGAATGTGGGCAACCTCAGCTTTTCTAAGGTCATAGATCATGTTTCCCCCCAGGGCCCTCTGAGAAAAGAGCACTGCTCCTTATTTCTAAGAGCTTCAAAGAGAGACAGTATTTATTATGTACGATAATTCATGGAGAGAAGAACCAAAATTGGATAGGGCAGGCAGAAGGGATACTTTCTAACAGATACAAGGAGCAGAAGGTAAGCTCTGACAGCCCAACACAAGGAATAGGTGCCCTTGAAGAACACCTCAAGTTTAGCCTTAATTACCTTTCAGCATTGGCAACTTGAGGCACCAAGCACAGATCAGCCATGGAAACCTGCAAATGTAGCAGACAAAAGGGGTTACAGTAACTGAGAGCTTGTTCCATTACACTTCACAGTGGTGGCAGGCTTCTAGAGCAGGATAGACATTATTTTATCAGCAAGTACAGAGGAGTTGTCATGGCAATCTAATTCTTTAATCCAGCATTAAATAATGCAAAAACAGTATAAGGAAAAGAACTTTATAGCAGTCACAAGTAGAAGAAGCCATCAGCCTCTAGGGTTTTTTGGTGGTTTGTTCTTTGGTTTTTTTTGGGTTTTTTTTTTAATTATCAGCTGATCATGATAGCCTGAAGGGCACTGCTTCTATGGCAACTGCCTCTGAGCAAACAGGTCTGCTAGCAAACTGCAGAGGGACGTGATGGAGGGAGAGGGGCCTTTGCATGGTGAGGAAAAGATGAGTAAATATTGCTTGTTTGCACTGCAGGAGTATCAAGCAGCTCCTGCCAATGTCAAGACTGGACATGTGATAGGACCTCTGCACTCAGGCTCAGAGACTTGCAACCCAAAAACAAGACTGAAGGACGAGACTGTCAGCTGCCTACCTGCACAGAGGCAGCTGCCCCTGCCCCACTCGCCAGGTCAAAAAGTCCTGCGTCCTTTTCAGAGAACACATTATTCTCCAAGGTTAGACCTCCTAAGCAGCCTTTGCCCTCCAAGGACTCCTTAAGGCTGCTACTAGAAAACTCTCTCCATCACAGGATATTGCAGGAGCCTTCCTTTTTATCTCAGCTTTTATAGGAAAGATCCAATTGCCTGCCAGGCAGAACTACTAAATGGAAGAAGCCTGAGCTGCCTCTAGCTTGGTAAGGATCAGAACAGCTTGTATGTGAGCTCTGTGAAATCTGTCCATGTTAAAACCGGAGATTGGGAGCAGAAAAGTACAAGTTGGTTAAAGACTTCACAGAGCAGAGGTAAGAACTCAACCCATGTTTCTTAAGCCAAGCTTTGCCCCTGTGACTTCACTTTAAACTGCGGATCTCTTAAAGATGAAATATATATCTGCTTCCACATTGTCTAGTAACAGCCAGATCCTAGATACAGCTGCAGAACCTGGACATCAGCAGGTTATAGGCAGGGACAAGTAAATATCTCCGTAATTCTTTGCCACTTAGTAATGGCCTAAGTAGGATCGGTGCAGCTATTCTTCTTATGGTGAAGGCACTGCATGTAACTTCAGGCACAGGATGGGGTTGTGCTCTGTCTCCTCAACTAATTCTCTTTCCTATTTTAGGGAAGATACTGGTATTTTCAGTTCTGTAATGGTACACAACACTCTCTCAGATACTTACTTCATCCCCCACACAGTAGCGTCCAGCAGTGTGCTGCAGAATCTGCTCCAGTGCTGTCAAGAGAGGTGATACACTGGAGTGAGGCATTGGAAACTCCCTTGGTAGGGACACCAAAGACATTTTAGACTGGGAATTATGAACGAGGGCATTTTGACCATGAGCAGAGTATGAAAAATGACCAGTCTGGGACAGAAACTAGAAGGAACAGGAATCTTACAACACCTTAGTTATGGGAGTCTTTAGGGTCCTTCAGATTTTTTGGACCCAGGGTGATTTCAGTTGCTTCAGACAATGCAGCTGAAATACTAAGAGGATAATGTAGAAATACGTGAATGGAAAGGGGAGAAATGCAAAGCTTCAGTCAGTTTGTGTCTGTCCTGAAGTGAAGATGGGCCATCATTGCAGCACATGGGGGAAAGCACACTAAGGAAACGAAATGCACCTTACTTCTCCTAAAGAGGTAAAGAAATACTCTGCTACTTGTTAGACTCTGTCGGGGTTTGCCATCAGACATCTGTTGTCTGATTACAAAAGCAAATATATATATATATATATATATAAAGAGAGAGATTGATAGAACTTTAAAGCAAAAGGCACTAGTTTGGGAGCAGCTGGATGGAAAGAAGTGCTGTGAGCCCTCATGCTTCAGAGTGAATCAACTGCTGCAGTATGCAGGATGGCCCCAGGCCTCCCCTCTTCTATGTGCAGCACTGGAAGTGCCATATGGGCAGCATCTTTCCTCTGAGACCCTGGAAGACTACCAGTCCTGGAGAAGGAACTCTGGGCAGGAAGAACACTGTCTCTGCCAGCAGGGCAGGACTCCAACACACCAGCCTAGAAGCTTCTGTTGTTCCGCTTGAAAAGTCAAGTAGGATGCCAGCAGTGCAACACTTTGTAAGGTCAGTCAAAATGCTGATAATTTTGGATGTGGGATGTACCTTGAAAGCCAGATGCAATACAGTTCTGAGCCCATTCCGTTTTTCTCTCCCCTATTTGTTTCAGGACACCCAGGTTCTGCAAAGGCAAAGCAACCTCTAGGTTAGATGACTGCTACTGGCTGGATCTTGCCTACTGTGTCATCTCGGGGAGGAGAGGGAAGATAAGGACTTGCCAAGCCTGAACCCCTAGCCTGCGTTCAGTGGATTGGGTCAGCCCTTACCTCACTCTCATTGAATCATGCACCTTGTTGTATCTTTTTCTTGGCACTGTCCTTCCATAACAGATCCCAGGGAATCCCTTTGCCTCTGCCTTTGGATTGCTCAATTCTCTTCTCCCTCTAATGTCCTAGACCCAGCAGTAAAACCATATGGGTTCAGCTGTTTCTGGAAAGAGCCCTGGGGTGTTATAGGATTTTCTGTGTTGGAAATACTGTATTGTTGTTGCCACTGGCAGATCAGGCACAGGCTAAGCACAGATATCTGCTAACTCACAAGTCTGAAGTTCTGCCACCCTGCTAGCTGGCAACAATTTAAAGAGACTGGGAATTTCAGAGATGGAAATCCTTTCTGATTTTTTCATTTGCGTAGGTCTGACAAGGCAGTACCTGGAGCGGTTGAATGCCTGAGGCAATGTGATCAGCAATCATTCTGACTTGGGCTCTCTTCTTCGGATCTTGGGGCAGGAGTCTGGGGTTAGGCCGTGTCTCTTCGAGGTAATGAATTATAGCTAGCTGTAGTGAAAAAAGAGATTATTGGAGGTTATTGCAGAGCCAAGGGAAAGTTCACATCCTGAACACCTGGAAAGGGGAGCTGATCCAAGAGGATACAATAGCTTTTGAATAAAATTTGTAACCAGTCCAGGGAATATAAGTCTGCTTGTGACCTGTTGTCATTTTAGTTCAGCTGTAATTTCAGGCAAATCCTGGCACAGCCATCTAAGTCACACTACAAATTGCTCAGTGAAAGGTGGAGTTATGAACCAAAGTGGAATTGAACTCAAATCCTTGAAAGCAGCTTCCCAGCAAAGACTATGTGCTATTTCTGTTCCCAAGTGGGATTGTTTATCGTAAAAGCCATCTCTTTTCCAGTGCACAGATGAGAGCTTTGGGGGAAAAGACAAGGCGAAGCCATCCCTTCCACATGGGGCAGCAGGCAGGAGTGAATGGTGAACAGGGATGGGGCTGGTAACTCACCGACTGAGAAAGGGTGATGCCATCAATTTTCAAGGCTGGGACTTGCTGCATTGGATTAAGAGCCCTGAATTCAGCGGAAAACTGTGGAAACAAACCTGAGCTTACTTTACAGCAATAAGAAATCCTTCTTCCTTTTTTCTTCCCCTAGAACTCAGTTACTAAACTTTTTTTTTACCTGCTTTTTCTCTCTACTGCAATATTAACATTTTCAGTAAGTTATACTGTACTATTAGCCTATAGCAAGCTTGCATTGGGACTCAGGGATCACTGCATCCAGGGCCAGACTGCCTTATTGCTTGATAAGCCATCACTGCAATGCCCAGGATGGGTGGTCCTGCATCAGTGTCAGCATTACTGTTCTAGTTCTCCAACTCTGCCTTAGCCCATACTGGCACACTGAGCTGCTGGTATTACTGGGGCACAACTCCCTCCTATGGACCCCCAAGTAAGTTGTCAGTGAAGAGCTCTTCTGGCAACCCAGCCCTTCCTTTGGCAGGCCCTTTGCACCTCCCTGCAATATCATTTAACGTCTTTTGGACGCATGCACCCTGACACACACGCGCTTTCTGGTGCTAATTGAATGAGGTGAGTCTGTTTAAAGTACAGTGCAGATTCTCTGAAGTCTGTGCACCAGATTCATTCAGTCACATCATGGTAAGCAAGAGCAAAAGATCTTCAGCCTTCTGAATTCAGTCATGGATGTTTAAGAGAGGAAAAAGCCTCTAGTTTCCTGCAGTCTTCTTCCTCTGACTTGCATGTCAGGGAATACTGGCTGAAAGCAGCTATTAATTAGAGAGAAGCAGTGAGGAATTCTATAACTTTGCCTGTGAGCTTTCTAATGCTAATCCCAAGCCTCCTCTGGATCCCCAAGTTCAGTACCCTTGGAGACAGTAATGGTATCTCTATCCTTACCTGCTGTCCTCCATCCTTCACGAGGTTCACTGGCACCAGGTCATAGGAAATCCCTTTCAGAGCTAGTGCTAGGGAGAGCAGAGTGTACAGCTTCAGACAGGTAGAGTGAGACTAGTTTCACTGGTAGTGGATTCAGGGAAATGTTACTATCTTCATTTAAAAAAAGACCATATCCCTCAAGGAGGGTGGTCTGAGTCCACTGAGAAGACAGTGCTCATGCAAGTGAAGGATCAAAGCACTAAAGATCAGTCCTGGCAAAACCACTGCATTTTTCAAAACAAGTTTTGCCGCTTTTTGTAGCACAGTCCTTCCTGATTTGGCTAACAGAGGGAAAGGAACCATGTCCTCGCCTGCAAAACCTTGCTGCCTCAGAACAAGTAGGGGCTGTTCCCAGCCCTGCCTAGCTCTCAAGACCTGGGCATATTAGAGTCTGAGGCAGTATCATGAAGCCCTCTTATCTGTTCCCCTCCATCCCACTTGTTCCAGGTAAGCTGTGGTGTTCCCTTCCCTCCCCCTGGGAAAATGCCTCACTGTTCCAGGTTCATGTTTGCTGACCTCTCTCTTACTAAGTGATTGATTAATCGAGTTAGCGAAGGGGAGAATACTGCAATAACACTGACAGGAAAAAAAAAAAGAGATCTAAACACTGGATCTTACCAATTCGCACTCTCCAAGAGCAGGAACTTCTGAAATAGCTGTAAAGTATCGGCTGAGAAGAGAAAGACAGATAAAATGGTTATAGGCTGGGAACACAAGAGTATTGTAAAGAGAAGAATGCATGAGCAGAAGGCATTTCAAGAACTGTAAGACAGGGAAGAGAGGACTCCTTTCTGAAAATGGCTGTTCCTGATTTGGGCATACAGGAGGCATCACTGTCTTTTATGATAATTCTCTAATAATTTAGTTGCACCTGATGTTTCCAGCAATGCACAAGTGACCTTAATATTATTCCCTATGAAGTTTCCCTCTTTGATGTCCCTACCTGATGTTGGTAACTTCTATACCGTCTTAGATTTCTGAAACCAATCCCGTACTGATTGTGACAACCACCTGCAGTGGTTATTTGGATGCTATGAAACAGCTTTTTCAGCCTCATTGGGAAGGGCACAGCCTCTTTCCAAACAAGAAGAGCTTCTGCTCTTTGAGATGAAGGCCATGAGGACAGACAATTCATCTCTACCTGAACTATAGCACCAAGGCACCTTTCCCAGACGCTTCCACCCTGTTCAAGCTCTCACCTTTTCAGATGCCATGGTCAGTGTGTGCAGTCTACTCCAGGAGATAAAAAAAAACCTCCTTTGTTTCCCCTTTTGCCTCAGCTGGGATGGGGGAAGGCTTTTCTCCTAAAATCAATGAGGAAAGGACTATGCCCCCAAGTCTGTGCCCAGGACACAAAAAACAGCCAGTCAGATTTCACCCTGAGTCACTGTACTCACCTCCTCCCAGACCTGATACCAGAACTATTAACCAGATTTAAGCTTGGAAGCATGTTTTGGAAATATGCTTATTTCCCTAGCATTTCATCCAGACATAAATAAAATATCTAGAGAGCCTCTCAGGCTGTCAGCAGCTGCCAATACAGAAACAGAGTTCTGGGGAACAAAACAAGAAAAGAAAAGTCATATTCAGGATTTCCATTTCACTAGGGAATGACCGCAAGCTCTGGGAACAGGGCCTGCCTTTGTGGGGAGGTCCCTTAGGATGCTTTTATAGCCTTTCTCCTGTCAGTGTCAGCTAAAGCAGAGGGTTTTCTACATTGCAGGCCTAGGAGAAGCTGCTATTCTGCTCCCAGACCAACTTTGTGTGAAATACAAAGATTGCTTTTTCGTGTAACAGCCTTTTCTTTCACATAGAAAACTGGTACTCGTGTATGTCTCTAAAAAAACCTGTAATCATGTCTCTCCTTCCTTCCATAGATCCCATGGCATGCCAGGGATCTCTCTGCATCTCTGCCCTCCCAGAATGCATAGAAATTATTCCAGAGACTGAGAGTAAGGCAGAAGAAAACAAGGATTTTCCCAACGACAGTCTGTCGGCAAAAAAACACAGAGACACTGAAGATCTCTGTGCCCCAGTCCTCTTTGTCACCCTCATGCTTCTCTTACAGTTTAGATTGGTTCAAATAACTTTAAATGAGTTATGCCTTTGATTAAATTACTCTAGCCAAATTTACTGGAAAATGGTTTATAAGTGAGGAGAGAAACGATGGCAGTATTAGCAACATTTTAGTGGACAGAGTATTTCCTGATCTTCTTAAATTCTCTGCTTCTGGGATCAGGGTATTAGAAATCTCAGCTATGCTTTTCTTTTTTTTTTTCCCTCCCCAAACGTCTAGCCTGCTGAGTTGCAGGGAAAGAAACAGAAACTATGGCTTCAGAAGAGAAACATACAGCATTCATGACATGTTATTTTTAGTTGTTTTTCCTGAAGACCTTGCAAATGATTTTTTGGCTCAGAAATTTATGTCCTTCACCACATCTGTTTTGGACTCTGGCCTCTCAGCTCATAGAGACATTTTTCCTCATTCTCGCTACAGTTCTTTTTTGGTTTTGCAGCCTGTGCTATCATTTGGAATAAACTGTACTAACCTAATTGCCTTGCTCTATAATTTCAAGGCCCCCGGGGGATTCACAAAAAAGAACATGGAAAAGAATCTGTCATTCAGCTAATAACGGTGTGTCCAGAGGCTGGGGCTTGGACTGGTCTCTTGAGTTCATGTTGCTTTGCTCCCAGCAGCAGGGCAGATCACAGGCAAAAATGATCATCTAAGTAAGGATTAGAGACAGCAGAAGTGTTTTGTCCTCAGTGGACAGGTCCCACAGTGACACTATCTTCCTCACACGAAGAGCTGAGCACGGGCCAGGGAAGTATCACAAAAGAAGTGCCTGGATTTACAACCCTATGGGGTACAATCCCCTTAAGCTGCCCACTAGACTGGTTGGAACTGGGATCATAGAAGAACAGCACTTGCTTGATGTCTACTGAGATTTTTGTTTTGCTTCTGTTTTCATTTCCAGCATCAGTAAGAAAAGTTTGGGCTTAAATACCAGTTGAGAGCAAAAGTTTGGAAAATATTCCACTGTTGTGGAAGTTGGAACAAACACCCCAAACTGTGTGTCGAGCTCTCAGGTTTCCACACCTGTCTACTTCAGTACAGTCTGCTCTGGATACCACCTCTTTCTAAGCTATATTCGGGATGCACTTGGGAAGGCAAAGTCTTTCACCTCTTTCCCGAGATCCATGACACCAAGCAGGCTGCACACGCACGCTGCTCCCGGAGGGCTGGTGTAGGGGAAACCTCGGTGTCGGAAAGGCACTGCTTGTATTCTGCCGGGTTCAAATGTAAAGGTACAAGCAGAAACAACAGCTTTGCTCCTAAACTCTCGGTCATCTCTGCGGCAGGCCTTGGTGTTAACAGCGCACGTGGATAAACTACGATAAGTAAACAGCGATACTGCTTTGAGAAGCATTAGTTTTATTTAGCATGGGGGCAAATTCCTTGCTCTTCACTGAGACAGAGACATCGGGGCAGCAGTCCTCCCGGGAATCGCCATCCCGGCCTTTCCGGGGAGCCGGGGCACCAGAAGCCGATGGCGGCCGCGACCCCTGCCAGCGAACCGAGCCCCAAGTCCCGCTCCCTCCGGCTCTGGCGCCGCCATCGCCCCCGCTGCCCTCCCGCCCGGCGGGGACGCTCCGCTCCGCAGGGAGAGCGCGGAGCCAGCGCCGCGTACCTTGGCGGCGGCGGCGGCGGCGCTCATTCCCGTCCCGGCCTCAGCTCAGGGCTCGGCGGCAGCCCGGGACTGCATTCCCGGCACTACATCCCCCGGCGTGCCCCGCGGATGCCCCGCCCCGCACTCCGTGCCCAGGATGCCCCGCTCCCGGCGCGGTGCCGCGCGCGGCGGATCCCCGCGGATGCCGCCGCGCCAGCGG
>JAWMRA010000161.1:41877505-41912853 GCA_035584735.1 Pseudotriccus pelzelni | reverse complement strand
GGGGGGGCCCGGCGGGCCGGGCCGCCCCGCCGCTCCGCCCGCCGCCGCCCGCCCGGCCGCGCTGGCCCTCGTCACCCTCCTCAGCCTCGCCTCCCGCTTCCACCGCCTGCCGGAGCCGCCGCACGTCTGGTACGGGCCGGGCGGGGCGTGCGCCCCTCCCTTCGGGCAGCGCCCGAGCCCCGGGGTGCGGGGGGTGCGTGTCCGTGTCCGTGTGCGTGTCCGTGTTCTGTCCGCCTCCTCCCGGGAGCAGCGGGCGCGTTGCGCCCTGACGCCCAGCCTGCGCCCCCTGCTCCGCCCCGGCCCTGCCCGGCGTGGGAGGGCGCCGTGTTTATCCCAGGCAGGTGGAGCGACGGGACCCTGGCAGGGAGCGCCCCAGGGAAGCGCTGTGCTCTCTGTCCAGCCCGCTCCTCGCCGCTGCTCTCGGGACGTGCTGCGGAGCGTCCTGGGGAGGCGGTTTTGTGGGCCTGCGGCCGCCAGGCTGACTTCTTAACATCTCTGAGGGCAGTCTGGAATCAGAAAGGCAGACTAGGGATTTGGGAGTGCTGATAGCAAACTATTTAGAAAAGGGCCCATCCTAGAATAACTGAAGTGTTCTCCGTTATTTCCCAGTAAATGTAATGCATCATCTCGTATTGAATGCGTGGCGGTAACCCTCTATATAATGAAAAGCATGAGTAAAAAGACTGTCCTGGATTTTTTTTTTTTTACTATCTTCATCATTATAGAATATTGGTTATTGTTAAGTTTTGTTTTGTTGTGTTTTTTTTTTTTGCAGTTGGGATGAAACTCATTTTGGGAAGATGGGAAGTTACTACATTAATCGGACTTTCTTCTTTGATGTCCACCCCCCTTTGGGGAAGGTAAGCTGCTTTTCTGTTACATATTTTAGAAGCCACAAGAGTGGGCCAATAAAAGTCTACTCCTGCCTTCTGGATAAAGGTTGTGATAAACTCATTACCTTTCACGTTGTTGGACATCGTGGTGGTTTGCATTCTGTATCCACAAGCTCAACCTGCAGCTTTTTGTCTTTACAAAAATACTTCAAATATGGGAAAACTACAGTATTGCATGTTGGGTATTTAAAAGGCTTAAAATCAAAAAAATGGATTGGAGGGGTTATGTCATAGCAGCCTACATTTGAAAGGAAATAAATAACTTGTGATAACCTGTGTGCAAGTGAGATGCCTAATGCAAAGGACCCTGAGAGCACTGATTTTCTATTTTGACTTGTTTTAGCAACAGTGTATAGTGCTGATGAAGGTGCACTCCTACTGCCTCAACAAGGTTATGTTTCCTTTCAGACTGAGTCTTCTGAACCTAAAGGGGTAGGGAGCTATGGGAGATTCTACAGAGTCAGAATTCTCCCTGCTCAATCCCACACCTGGTATTTCTTTTCAGCTTGCAGTCATAGTCCATAGCCAAAATTGTCCTGATTTTGCTTTTAGACAAAGAGCAATGTTTTTGCACATGGTATCTATACATAAACTCTTGTTTGGATGGTATGTCTGAATTAAGTAGCAAAGACTGCCCTCTGGATCAGTCTTGGCTTCTATGAAAATCTTACCTCCAGTGCAATTTCTCTGACCATTTTTTTTCACCTTTCCTTTTCAGATGCTGATTGGACTTGCTGGCTACCTTAGTGGATATGATGGTACGTTTCCTTTCCAAAAGCCAGGGGACCGATATGAGCAGCACAACTACATGGGAATGAGAGGGGTAAGGCTCTGCAGGGTAGTGTTGAGCTGGTTAGCTTTCCTGTGCTTTTCAATACAGAGGGTTATGTCAGAAGAAGAGCTCTCCTGGATCAGATCAGAGGTCTGTTTAGCCTTGTGCCTTGCCTTTAAGCTCCTTAGAAAAGTGTCAGTGGTTCTTTTGTGAATAAGTCTTAATGCCTGGCTGTGAGAAGCCAGGTAAGAAATTAAGGTGATTCTTGAGGCCAACTCTTGCTGCTAGTTAGTGAGACTACGCTCCTGTGTGGGACAGATATCTTTCCTGTTCTGCCAAGCAAACACTGCTGAACTTTGGGTTCTCTCACTCCAATGTGCCTGGCTGCTCTGCTGCAGAGCCAAGGATGTCAAAAAAGCAGGATCATCCACTGTCACCTGCAGTTTGCCACCACCAGGGAGCTGAGTAAGCTGATGGAGCCTTTGGCAGGGGGCAGAATTTAGACTTGTATGCCCCTGAAACCCTGGCTGTACTGCCATCTAGGAAGACCAAGAGCCATGTAACTGACAGCAGATAAGACAAATCAGAAGTAACAGTGGCCAGTTGTTAGTTCCTAGTAAGAAGAGTAAATCTTGGTTTAGCTTCCAGCAACTCATACTTCTAGATTTCCCTGAGCCAAAGATGGGAGAAGTGCTAGAACCAGACACCGAAGAGAATAAATTTTACTGTGATATTGCTTGCTTTTCTTTTGATTTCTGTTCATTCTCCTTCAGCTATCCTTGGTCTAATTTGTGTAGGAAAGGTGAATCTGATCTGCTAAAGACATAAGGTGCCAGGTGTATTTTGTTCTTAGATTTCATATTCTAGTATCTTGTTAAAATAAGTGGAGTATAGTGGATGTGTAGTACATCTACTTGACCAACCTTTTTATGAATATCTAATGTAGTCTAGGAGGAGGGTGACTTACTTGTTTCTGACAGTTCTGCAAACAGAGTGTCTGTCCTCTGAACAGTGTCTTTGTTCAGTTGGCTTTGTCCAGTGTTCTTAGTGACCCAATTCAGCAACTGCGACACCTCTTCCTGTTGGTAGGTGTGGAAGATGAAGGAAAGGAAAGCGTGTGAGTACTAGTTCACCTTACGGAGGGTTATAACTTCTCCCATGATCTTCTTTTCCTGCAGTTTTGTGCGTTCCTTGGCTCCTGCCTGGTTCCCTTTGCCTACCTCACAGTGTTGGAACTGTCAAAGTCACTGCCAGCAGCCTTACTCACAGCTTTCATCCTTATTTTTGGTAGGTGTTTCTGCTACAGCAAAATTGAGTAACCTGACTGTTCAGATAATGTAATTTCTTGATTATCATGTGTTACCTAAACAGCGGATATTTGGGTTGATGAGAGACATTCTCAAAAGCAAAGTAATTTTGCTTTATATATACATGTATGAAGCTTTTTAATTGGTGGTCCTCTTGAGGATATTACGGTCTTGTTTAGTTCATAGGTACATCTGCCATTTGCATAACCACAGCACTGGACTACATTTCACCTCAATTTTAAGAATTTTTATAAGATGTATGGTCAGAAATGATTTTGAGCATTAGTGATGTCTTCCATATGAATTATATGAATTACAGAGATATTTAACAGCCTCTGCATTTCTGTGGAAGAGTTCACAGTAAGAACTCTTATAGAACAAGAATAAAGTTCCTTGTTGAATTGAGCCAAGTGGAGAAATTAACATTGCAAACAGAGTTACCCAAATGGGGGTTTTGTGGGAGCAGATATTGAGGCATGGAGACTTAAAATACTGAAGTCATACTCACTTCTTAAAGGTATCATTTGAAAGATGATTTCTCCTCTAGCATGCTCTGGCACAATGCTGGTGTCCTCGGTAGATCGTTGCTGTCTGTAATGCTTTCCATTGAATATGTTATCAGCACTTTCCAAATGGTGTTTCACAGATACTGTTGTACTGCCTTTTTTTTTGTTTTGTTGGGGTTTTTTTCTGGTCTTTTTTCCCAAGTAAAAGTTGGAATTTTCTGATCTCCTTCTGTTTATAGAATTTCTCTCCTTCCCCTTGTCTTGACTACGCTCAGGAAACTGACTTCCCACAATCTTAGATTCGCTTTGGAACTGCAAGCCTTTTAGACATTGTTGTGTGTCTCTCTGCAGATACAGGCTGTATTACTTTGTCCCAGTATATTCTGCTGGATCCCATTCTGATGTTCTTCCTCATGGCAGCTGTTCTGAGTATGGTGAAATGTAACAGCTGCGCAGATAGGTAAGATAAAGATGATAATTTTGTTAAACTATAGGTATTCAGCTTTCACACAGATAAAAGACTAGAACATATCTACCATTGATAGTCTGGTTGAATGGCTTAAATGAGATTATTCCAGGAAATTTGGAGGTGAAAATGGCTGTTGGTAGAGGAGAGAAATTTTTAGTATAAGTTTTTTTGTAACTAGGGAGAAAGTATTGTGATTGGGGTACACCAAGAGAGAGACTTAGCCAGATTATTTTAGCATGAAGGGAAATTTCAGCAGAAAGGGTTTATGCTATTATTGCAGTTTATGGAACCGCAAATCTTGAACGTGAAGGTTAAAGTGCTTTAACACTTGACAGGAAAGAAAGCTAATAAAAGACATTTTAGGTCAGAGAAGGATGGTTGTAGCTTATTCAGGGTTTTGGTCCTTAATGGCTAAAATATTGTTATCTTGAACCAGTTACTTTGTTTCCAGATGAGAGAAATACAGTTTATCTGTGACTGTAATCCTATAAAAACTTATGAAAATCCTGCTGTCTGAGGTAAATAGTATAATTTGTTTAGTTTAGAGAAATTGTTACAGAAACTTCAAGGGAAACAGAGCCAGGATGTTTCTAAATAAAGTAGTCTGAAGATATTTGCCATAGGCCCATCCAGAGGGGGATGATGATTTCTAGGTATTGGTATATACCAAAAGGCTTCTTCGTGGCTGGGCTGCACAGAATAATTTCCCCGCAATTCATCCAGAATTCAAAGAAACAAAACCTCAGAATACTGTGTTATATGTGAGCGAAGCATTCCAAGGACTGATCATATCAATCTTAGTGTAACTACAGTACACATGGCTAAAATGCAGCCTGTAGTGTCCTGTAGGGCCACCCAAGGCCGTCCTCATCTACAACACATACCCCAGGGAGTGCTTGATCAGCTCTGTGGGCCTTGACATGAACTTATTTTTCATATGTTAGAGCTAATCCTGTTGTCAAAGTAGTTGATATCATGCAAATTAAAAGCCAGCTCTAGCTATTGTGTTGCTTAGCAGGTCACGGGGATTTTGTCTGATCAAAATGCAAGCGTCAGGGCATTAGGAGTTGGTAGGAAAAAGGTTTTAAATTCTGCTGTCATCCTTTCTCATCTCTTCTCAGTGGTTCAATTTTATTTCAGTTTAGAATATTTTTGGTTTTTGCTACAGCTTTTGTTTGTGCTTTGGATAGATGTTTTGCACTATGGCTTTCCTGCTTTAGTAATGGTGGCTGCTCTTTTTTATCCTATTCTTCCCCATGTCCCTAGCTTTTTGTCAGAAGTAAGTTTGTGTTTTATGGAGCAAAAGTCTTGTTTCTTTTTTCATAACTTCCATGTGGTCACTTTCTTCACACTAGCATTTTAGCTTACACCTGGTGTCTATGTTTCCATCCTCAAAGGGGAGATCTAGGAATGTCCCAGCTTAAGTGTTGGACTGTTCTGAAGCCTGTATAAAGGTTTCACAAGCCTGTATCTGAAGACAGTATCCTTGCATGATTCTAAAATTAATGAAAAACTAGTTTTTCTATTCCTCTTGAGAAGATGCAGTGTAATTTTGCAGGGTAATTTATTTGCTGTTTATTTTCATGATCGCAGATGCCCGTTCCTGTAGCCATCATTTTATTTACTGACTTTCTGCACTGGTCCTGCAGGCCATTTTCTGCCTCCTGGTGGTTCTGGCTGAGTCTGACTGGTGTGAACCTTGCTGGAGCAATGGGGGTAAAGTTTGTTGGCCTTTTTGTAGTCCTCTTGGTAGGCCTGAACACAATCTATGACCTTTGGGACTTGCTGGGGAACCTTAGTCTGTCACTGGTGAGTTTCGAAGACTTTTCTTTACTTTAAGTGTTTCTTTGTTTTGTTTGTTTAGTAGTTCTCCTAGTCTTTGACAGCCATGTAACTGCTCAGACAGCGACTGTGTGCAGCAGAAAGGGGTTTCTGATGTGGATGATGATAAATAAAGATTAAGGTTATAATAAAAACACTGTTGACAGACTTTTGAAAAAAAAACAACCAAACTTAGATTAGCAGGATGTAGTGTCATAAGAGCACAGCAAAAAGAATGTTGCTTTTTCCTTAGAGAAACTGTTACCTTTCCAGTTGGATGATTTTTCAGTCTAAGCTAAAAATGCTCATTGGGAATGGCTTTACAATGGCCTAAAGCAAGATGTTGTCCAACACTGTTACCTGACTTTCTGAGGAGTACGTGCTACCTGGCAGACAGGCGTGTCTTGCAGCACTTGGTTTGCATAAGCAGTGTGAGGTCAGGCTCTGCTTTGTGAGAGTTAAGGGGGCGTAGGCCACAGAGCAGGAGCGTGCTATCCCATCAGGAGTCATAGAAATGCTCTGCAACTTGCAGTATCCATAGCCACTCCAGAGGATGAAGGCAGCCATACCCTCTTTGATTTCACACACATTTAGTTCCTAGAAGCTTTTAAAAATTTGCTAGTGAGCTTGAGCTCCCTGTCCGAATATATTGCATTTTATGTTTGTGGACTGCGGAGTCTGCTTTTTTTGAGAAATACCTTGATGTACCATTTGCTGTCTTGCAACCAGCAGGAAAACAAATTCTTCAGTCACGTCTTTTAAAAGGTGCTCAGTTCTCTTGTCTCAGCCTCTTCTGAAGCTTGAAAATTCTACTTTTTTCACTTACTGTTTTGCTCTTGTTTTTCTCATAAACAGCGAGGGTTTTGAGGGACTTTTTCTATTCCTGCTGTGTGATTTGTTTTTCTTTGATTAATGTGAATCAATATGGGCTGTAAAGATGCAATGTTCCAACTCTGGAAAAGCACTTCTTGAGCAAAGTCACTTAATTGCATTTGAAATGGAACAAATCCATCATGTCTCTGCTTTCTGCCAGCAGACGGCTGCACAGGGATTTCATTAGTGTTGCTGGCAGCAAAGGCAGCAACCCCCTGATTGTTAGAATATATAAAGAAATTTACTCCAAAAGGTAGATGCTTTCTGAATAACTCTTTGTCACCCTTGGTACTTGATGAGAGAGGAAAAAAAAATTGAGGATTAAACTCCTGAAAGGCTGAATAACTTATCTCTGCATTTGTTAGCAAGCTACTAATGATTATTTACATGCAATGTTTTTGGGACTAATTTGATTTCTAGAATTCTCAGCTTATCTTGGTCTAAAACCAGAAGGTTTGCTCAAATGCTTTCTTTCACATGCTTTTTTTTTTTTGACTTTGCATTGAAGTCTGTAATTAAAGAAAAACTACAGACTTAAGCGCAAAGTCAAAAAAGAAAAATGCAACGTCAAAAAAGAGAATTTTCATGAAGATTGAAGAATATTGAGGCTATTTTAAGCAGGGAATTGGAGATTAGTTCATGTTCCTCTCCAGTGCGTAAACGTGGTTGGGTACCATCAGTCAGCATTTTTGAAAGTGTCCAGTGGTTATTAAGTGTTCTGCTGGAGGACATGAGCTTAACAACTCTTTCCTTTTTTGACTTCAGTGAGTTCTTAGTTTTGTAATGTGTTTAGTTCTTTTTTAATTACTTCTGAATTTGTTGGATCTGGTATGAAGGGATGGAGAATGAAAAGCTTAATGATTGTGTGACAGTTATGATGTAAAAAAAATACGGAGAATAGCAAGTACATCTGGTTTCATCCACTTTGAAGTTAGTGTGGACATCTACCAAACAATTTTTGCTATTTTACTTGGTTTTTCTCCCACAGCTGTTTATTATCCACCCTGTATTTTTCCTTATTTACTCTACTACCAGCAGTGTTAGTGGGATGTGAATAAATGATGCTTGGGCATCTGTGCAAAAACCATATTTTTAAGTGATTAAAGTGAAATACTCTGCTTTTGTGTTGAGGCAGCTGAAACAGGTTTTGCTGATGACTTTTCTGTAGCTTCTGGCTAAGCAGCAACAGAAATTGCAGTGTGAGAACATCCTTGCTAAGCAAGGTGATTTCTGTGAGTGAAGGGTATCTAAGTCCCCAAGAAGTCCTGGTTGCATTCACATTTGCATAGAGAGACTTTCTCGGGGAACAAGTTTTCATTTTCCCTTTTGCTTAGCTTTGGCAGTTACTGTTTTGGAAACCATCTCTTTCCTGTGATTGTGTGTCAAAATGTGTACCACTGATGAACAACTTAAGGTCCTTGTTTTCAAAGTATTTTCAATGGGAGCTGCCCAACCCCCTTTGCCAAAGTTAGGGATGCTCAGCACTTTGGAAAGCTAAGCCCTCCTATTGCCTGTTTTTTGTCTTTTTTCCCAAGACCCTGAAATTTCAAGGTACCATAAGTCCAGCTTTGGGAGATGCACAGCAAGGTCTGCCTCAGCTTTTACTTCTCTCTAGGCCTTTCTGAGGTAATTCTGTAGCCTGCTGATCTTGCTTGCATGGCAAGCTCCAGCTTTAGGACCTCTACTCAGAGTCCTGTGAAATAAGGAGAGGAATTGTTTCTGCAGCTGCACTGTTTGATTCAAGTTGTGTTTGTTACAGGTGATGTTTGGGAAACATTTACTGGCTCGTGTACTTTGTCTCATCGTGCTCCCACTTGCCCTCTACACGGCTATGTTTGCTGTTCATTTTACAGTATTAAATAAAAGGTATTTCACAATGTTTTATGCAGAAGAAGAGTCGCTTGTCTTTGCTTTTAATTAAAGGCTATTGATTATGTATTTCTCCAGTTTCAGTGTCAGAAGCACAGCCACAAGCTGTGTCTTTGTTTAATTCTCTTCCCAGATTCCTGCATTGTTCTTACAGAAAGGCTCTGGCCAAGCTGGCAGGGAAACTGAATTTTAATTTGACACTTTCTGAAATGCCAAGCAAGTAACCTAACTAAACTCTGTCTCCTTTTTTTCCCCCCTTCTCTTTCCTGGACCTGAAAATGTCTCAACTCCATTCTTTGTCACTTTGTAATTTAAAAAAAAAAAAAGGTCATTGCATTCCTGAAAAATGCTTTGGCTGTGATTAAAAAAGTAAGGCTGAGTGTGCCCAAAGGGCAGGCTCTTCTTGGAGTGCCTGCAACCAAGGGATGCTTTTTATATGCAGAGAGCACAACAGCTAGTAAAATGGCCAAGTAATATATTCCATATACCAGCATTAAGAAATGAGGTGAATATGCATTTCACTATGAAAAAAAAGGTTTAAAATTAAATCTGTTATTTTTGAGTTAAAGTCAACTGGTCTTACCGTTAACCTCCTAGCAGAACTAAGAGTAAAAGAACTACAGAGAAAGGCTTTGTTTTATGTATCCTGACAGTTCGTCAGTTTATTTGTTGTAAGAACACTGAAAGATTAGTATGGTGCTTTTATGCAGTGCCAGCAGATACATTTTTGCGACCTCAAGTCCTTGCAGCTCTGGACAATTTCCTACAAGACTGTCTCTGCTGTGATTCACAACATTAGAAGTGTGTGCATCTAAGGGAACCTCATTCATTCCTCTTCTGATGTCCTGTCTGCTTTTGTTGGTTTTGCTCTGTAAAAACAATGTGGTAATGCAAGACAGAGATTTGTGTGCTTGTTTATCCGGATTTTGAGTTGTCATATTCTTTGCTATCTTTTGTAGTGGCCCTGGGGATGGTTTCTTCAGTTCAGCATTTCAGTCCCAGCTGATCGGGAACAATCTTCATAATGTCTCCATTCCAGAGCGTGAGTGTCCAAACGAATAAACCACTCTGAGTGTTGTCGTGGGGTGTTAAATAAAACCAGCTCCTGCAACTCAGTGCAGATTATGCCTTCGTGGTTGTACTTAGATCCATGCTGATCCATGCAGTTTTACCTATTGACAAAAAAGAAGAAGGCTGTGTCCAGTGCATGGTCACTAACTGTTTCATCATAGTCCTTCAAGCGGGAAAGATGCCATGATTTGACGGTTTTGTGTGCGTGCATCTTGTTATTTTTTTGGCCTTATATTGCTTGAGAGAACAAAAATATATTTGTCCTATTCACCATAAGTTTGTAGGGTATTCAGATGTGGGATTTGTTTTCAAAACATATGTAAATGAAAACTATCAACTTCTTTGTGACCCACTGTGCCCCTGGTCCGGCTGTGTTCTATTCAGCCTGCATGTAAACTTACGGGAAAGATGGCTTTGTGGTTGTTCCCTAATCATCAGGTTGACTAGGGACTACTGAGCCTTTAATCTGGTTTGACTGTCTGACACTTCATCTTTTCTCTGGCTGTTCCCTGCTCCAGAGTTGCTACTGGGAGAGTGTCAGGTTCACTCTCCAAGAGAGAATTCTCTCACTTGTGTTGGGAGGCTATGAAGGAAGGTGTCTTAAGCCAGGGTATCAGCTCTGCTATCTGGTAGCTCAGCTTGCCTTCCTTCCCTCTTGTATTGCCGTAGGGGTCGGCAATGGAGTGCTTCAAAGTAGTCACGTGCTTCTCAAACTTGATCATGTTTTAATTTCATCGTATACTCTTAGGGAAAGCCATCTCAAGCCTCCCATTATTGAAATTAAGTACAGAAGAACTAGCACTCCTGTTTATGTTAAAACTCAGTGGCAGAGTTTTAAGTGTTTAAACCAAATGTATGTCACAGTTTCACTGAATTGTGGTTGGGGATAGAAGGTAAGTTTGCAATGAGCCCTGTGGAGTAATATGTCAAACAGGAAACAAGCTTCATCAAAACGAACAGGAGCTGGGGGAGATACTTAGAGGAGAGCTGCCTTATGCCTTTTTTTCTTCCTTCCTTCTCGTGCAGACTTGGCCTATGGGTCTGTGGTCACAATGAAGAACCTTCGGATGGCAGGGGGATACCTTCACTCCCACTGGCACCTCTACCCGGAGGGCATTGGGGCCCGCCAGCAGCAGGTCAGTGTGCTGTGGTGGTATTGTCTGTGAGTGCAACTGTTGGCTCACTCCCTTTGCATTTAGCACTAGGGGCCACTCTGACAGGAGCTGTGTGTTTATGCAGCATCTGTTACCCCCTCAGTGCCACAGCTGTGTGCTTGGCCTGGAAGTCTGACTAAAAAGGAGGCTTGAAGAGAGCCTACCACATTGCACCAGAGGGGTGACTTACAGTAACAAGGTCTTGCTGTAATGCAAGACCACCCTCCATAAATGGAGGCCAAGAGGACTTCAGAATAGTCTTCCATATGAAAGTTATCTCAAGGAAGGCTGTAAAATTTATGTTTAAAACAAATACATTATGTTATAGGTTTTATTGCTTTATATTAAAAGCAAGGGACTAGAAATGTTGTGTATTGTTTTTACTCCAGCCTGTGGTCTCTGTGACCTTACATGAATTCCTGTCTTTTGTGCCTTGCTTTCCTTATGTGTCACCAGAGAATTTGTAAGGCTTTGCTCATTAAATTAGGTATCTGTACATTTATAAGCTAATGTAGCCATAATGAAAGTAGCTAAACTAAGGGCTTCTCATTAAATGATTAAGCAATAAGTGAAAGTAGATATCAGAAATCATGTAACTATCTCTAATTAAATAGTACAAAAATTAATTTCCTATTTTTGTCCATCATCATCAAGCTTCACAAATCTTTGCAGCTTCTGCACCTTTCCCAAGATACATTTTGCAGTTTGCATTTAAGCATCTAAAAATTGTTCTGAGCTCCTTGAAAGAAAGTTGCCAGAGAAAGTGTTTGGTTTTTAACTCCCTTCTGTCTCTGTGGTGAGGAGGAAGTTTTCAGAAGTGACAGCTTTATCTCAGTCTTCTTCTTCTGCTGTTTGTCACTGTGAAAATTTCTAATACTTTCATGTGACATTGATGTTTATTACAGTAGATGGAGATGTCATATCAAAACTGGCTCAAGTGCAGGCAAAATTCCAGTGCATAGCATGCTTTACAACACTAAAAGCAGGGAAGGGGAATTT
Source organism: Pseudotriccus pelzelni (assembly GCA_035584735.1). Taxonomy (NCBI): domain Eukaryota; kingdom Metazoa; phylum Chordata; class Aves; order Passeriformes; family Tyrannidae; genus Pseudotriccus; species Pseudotriccus pelzelni. The sequence goes on along the minus strand of JAWMRA010000161.1, from coordinate 41,901,119 downwards.
GGAGAGGACACTAATGGGAGTTCTTTGATGAAAGTGGGAAAGGGTGGACATGTCCCCCCTGTGCTTCATGCCCTGGTGGTAGGACAAGGGTAGGATTCTGGGAGAGCTTGGGGGCTCTGGAGAAGGGAAGAGAATTTAGAACTTGGAGGAGATTTAGTGAGGAAAAAGTGATCTCTTTGCCTTCACCTTACCCTCCTCTCCTGATGGCTTAACCTCAAGGTATGAGGTTCCACTTTCAGCTCTTCGTTTTTACCCCACCCTCAGACACTCCTCTCTGTTTTCTCTCACCCACTCACTGGGACATCTGCTCCCATCCGAGTGGGAGGCACAGGTCTGGGTCTGGGCTGGCATCCCACAGAGCAGGGCTTGCAGCTGCTGGAAGAGGAGAGTGAGCCAAGAGGGCTCAGTTCCTCATGCTCTGGGAGGCGGCATCCTAGAATAAGATGGTCTCTCGTGTCCGTAGTAGAGGTAGACACAGTTACTGTCTGTGAGGCTGAGCAGGTTGGCAAGGATTAGTTGTGTAGCATGTGCAGCTCTAACAGTTGATCCCTGAATCTTACCTTGCCTGGATCTTTTGGCAGAAGTATTATGCTTGTCACAGCCTATTGTTATGCATCTCTGCTGTCTATAAAGCCAGTGCTGCTTCTATCTTCTGGTTCTGGTCAAGTGATTATTCAAGAGTTCAGGTTTGGATATCCTGTTGTTGTAGAAGGAGCCACTGGAGTGAGAGGAGGTCAAACTGCATGGTTGGAGGCTGTTACTCATGATGTCTGTGAACTGCAAGTGTAGTGCTTCTGAGCATACAGGCTGTACACTGGCTGAGAGGGGTGATCTGGGTTAAGGAGTGGCCCATAACTGACCTTCTAGGGGACACAATCATAAAAGTAATCTCAGGATTTCTGTGTTGTTGGCGCTTTCATTTGGGACTTTGATTTGCTGGTGAGTGTGTGTCTGCTGTCACCAGCTTCTTTCTTGTTTTGTGAAATAATTAATGCTGTCCTTTCAGGTCACTGCCTACTTACATAAAGATTTGAATAACCTGTGGATTATAAAGAAACATGATTCAGATACAGGTAACAAATACCAGTAAAGTGCCTTTTATAACTACTGCTTTGGTTGTTCACATAAATATTCTAAGTTCCACCTGGGACAGAGTATCCTTCATGGATGTGAGAGGGAGAGGAGGAAGAACAGGGGGAAGCTGGCTCCATCTTGATTTATATTGCGTGTGTCTACCGTGTTTTTGGTTCTTCTCTAAACTGTACAGTTGAAATAAATAAACTTTTCTCAGCTGAAGGTTGCATTGACAATTTTTCAGCTGGGTAGGGCCACAAATAACAGCAGAGAGGAAATTAGTCTGAACTCAGTATTTTTTGCAATCTGTTATTGTGGCTGAGAGTCCTGTAGAAGTTGGGTCCTGGTACATTCTGGTACACTGTATTTAACAGATTTTTGTGAATGATTGCTTGGGACGAGATAAGAGTACTGAAGGTGACAATCTATGGTTTGTAGATACATCTGTTTTAGAATATTACCAACTGTGGCTAAGACATGCTTTGTCTGTCAGTTTTCTTTTTTTTTACCTGCCACCCGTGTAGGGACACAAAGTTGTTTGCTTGTATTGTCTGCTTCAGGCATGAGCATTAACAATAAACTTTCTAAGACCCTGATATGTTTGTCAGTACGTTGATATCATTAGTTTACCTTCCTTCAGCAGATCTGTCAGACCCCTTGAGGCCTGTGGAGTTTGTGAGGCACGGAGATATTATTCGTCTGGAACATAAAGAGTAAGGACGATTTCTGGGGTTCAAAGAGATTACGTGACTGAATAGAATTGGTGGGAGATTTGTCCTGCTGGAGAAAATGTGGTTAGGCCAGCACAAGCAGGCTGTGTGACAGAGGTATCTGTGTATCTGCATTTCCTGTGTGAGATTTGTAGAGGTTTTTTTCTATGGTTTATGTTTGAAATGTGTCCGTTAAATAGGAAACTTTTAACAGAGCAACACAACTTTATTAGAAATACCTGTCTAAGCAGCAGAGAGATTTGTTCCACTGTGTGATGTGCAGTATTCAGGGGTAACTCTTTTGCAGAGAAGCAGTTTTGAAACTCTCACTGAGTGTGGGCTTGTCCTCACTCCTTAGAGTTTTCTAGGTAAATAAAGAGTGAGGGGTTTTTTTTCGGTGGACTGTAAATGTCCTGTTCCTACATACATAGGCAGTATCCACCTGCTGAAGTTCTGAGCAGCACAAAGATCACAGCAGTGAAACACTGAATGAAAATGTCAGCTGGTGCCTTCCTTCTCTGCAGGGAATACCTAAGAGGAACCAAGTCACCCTAGTGACTTGATGTATGGTTTTTGTCTAGTCTAATGCCACTGTACCAAAACACCTCGTGCTTTCACAGCTTTGATTTCTTAACAGAACCTCAAAACTTGTGAGCCAGGAAGTCGTGTCGTGTTGTATTAGTGTGGCACCTGCACAAATAATTGCTTAGGTTTCCAAAATCATTATAAGTCTATTTTTTTTTAATCCTTTGAATCTTGGGGTTTACCTTAAGATATATGATAATGAGCATGATGAAAACTGATTAGACGAAGTTGGTTGAGTGGCGGTGAGGTGTCCCCAGGGCCGGAGGTGAAGCAGCGGTGCTGCGGAAGAGATGCAGCAGGTGGCGCCGGTGTTAAGGACCGAGCGGGTACGGGCAGGTTCCGCTGGCTGCCTCGGTCACCGGGCCCTGCCAGGGCGGGGGGCTGGCTGCCTGCACCGTCCTGGTGCTAATGGTGGTCACTGATTCCCCCGGAATGGTACAGTCTTTCTCCTCAAAAGCAAAACTGATGATCACAGGAGGTCAGGATCTTGCTTTTCTTCTTACAAGAGCAAGTCTGTTCTACCTTTACTGTTAAAAAAAAAAAAAAAAAAAAGAGCCCACAATGAAACAAAAGCCCAACAATGTCTTCTCCCCTTTGAGGTGATCGATTGTAGCTTGAGGGTTGTATTTATTCATAATGTCGTCCTTTTCCATCACTGCCTAGTGTGGCATAAGCTCAGAGTCACATGGTGGGAAGCGACAGATTCGATCAGTATCCCCCATTCTGTTTAGGCTGAATCCTGCCTGTCCTCAGCTGCAATTCAGTGGTTAGAGCACTGGCAGGTCTCTGAATGACTCAAACCAACGTTCTTATTACAAATTGGCAAGGTTCAAAGTTTGACTTTTGATTTCATTTTAGAACTTCTAGAAATCTGCACAGTCACCAGCATGAAGCTCCCCTGACGAGGAAGCATTTTCAGGTCACTGGCTATGGAATAGTAAGTGAAGACAAGACAGAAGAAAAGCTCCTTCTTTTGGGGAGAGTTCATATCATGCCAAGGGGATTTATTGTTCCTTTTTTTAGTTTGTTAGCCAAGGTGGTAGTTGGGCATCTGCCATCCTGAAGGAAAAACTGATTTAGTGTGAAATGGCTTATCTCATATTTAAGGTCTATTTAATCTGAACACAGATAAAAAAAATAATTTAAACTTTTTCTGCCAGTCTAGCTTTGGCAGCATTCAACTCCAAAAATGACAAACTGAGCAACCTTGAAGTTGCTCTGACAAGTATTATTTTATGTATTTGGCCTTGTCACATAGACAAGTGCATTTTTGAAAGAACGATGACAGAATTTTGAATCATGAAAATGAAATGTGCTTTGCGGGCTGCATTTCCAAACGCAAGGATCTGTTGCCTAAACCCCTCTGTGAAGCAGCCAAGTTACGCACTGTTTATGCTCTGAGCCACAGTCAAGTATGAATTGGAAGAAAAGGAATTAAAGTTGTCAAGATAAAGATGTATTTGTGAATGCTTGCTCATGTCTAGAATGAACTCCTGATGGGGAATCTCTTCTGTGAAGTGTCAATGAGAGTAGTCTGGGCTAGTTTGTTTAGCTTTGCCACCATTACAGTTTCTGAATTTCCCATTTGCAGTGCTTCAATTCTGGAGGTTTTCTAGTTTGGGCGGAGGGTGTTGGTTTTTGTTTGGGGTTTGCAGGTTTTGTTTGTTTGTTTTGTTTTATTTCTGGTTTTGTGATTATTTTTTTTTCTGTAATGCTATGTTTGCATGATAGAATGGAACAGGAGACTCCAATGATTTCTGGCGGATTGAAGTGGTGGGCAGAAACACTGGGAAGCTCATCAAAGTCCTACGGAGTCAGATCCGGTTAATCCATGTGGCCACAGGGTGTATATTGGGCTCTTCTGGAAAGACTCTGCCAAAATGGTAAATAGTTTGTAATCCCCCCCTCCACCCGTGCAAGGTGTTTAGCTGACATGTTTCTTTACTCAGTGGTGCTTTTAAACTAAGCCATAGCCACATTTTCTCCCTTTTTTTAAAAGACTAAGAATGGAACTAAATGGTACTAAAAATATAACCCAGAGGGGAAGATCTGGGTTAGGGTTATGCAGTCTGTTACAGTGAAGGTATGCAGCTCTGAAAAATAATATGCCTTACTAAGAGATCCAGGAGTGGCATGGACATAGCCAGGAGGAGATGACAGAACTGTTCTTTAAGTCCCTTTTTATCCTTATGGTTCACTAAAATTGCTAGAAACCGGGGCAGTTTATGCTGTTCCATACCATAATCATCAAAATTTTATTGGGATTAATTTGTCTTGCGGCTGAAAGACCTTATGCCATTTTTGCATGCAACATCTGAAGCAAGGGCAATGGTTACAAGCTGCTATTAGCAGGGGTCGGGATTTTTATATGTCCTGTAATTATATATCTTCCTTGTTAAAATGACAGTTATGCAGAGACACCGAGGCTAATGGCAAGCAAGCTGCCATATCTGCAGAGCTGTACTGTGTGGGATGCTAACATGGATCTGGAAGCAGCAGGATGTGTAGTGCTGTTGCTGCTGTTTCCAGAGCTGCCTCTGTTTCTCCTAGTTTAGATTTCCCTTCACTGTGTTATGGTAAACCCGGATTATAAGGAATCCTGTGGATGCTGAGTCATAGGGAGTGCAGGCAGGTACCTGTGGTGACTGCCTGGTCAGGAATGCAAGCACTAGTTAGACTTCACCATAAAACTGGGCTAATATGTAAATAATGTGTTTGGTTTAAAAAAAAAAAGAAGTCAATCTCTGCCATTCAAAAAAGGTTGTGATTTGGGGTTTTTTCCACTAACACAAACTTACTCTGTGAATGGAAGTTATTGCCACAAAATATTGATGATACTAAGCTAAGGGGAAAAAAATACATGTTAACTGCAAATAGGGTTGGTTAGAGTATATTGGATTTTTATATTTCTTTTTAATTTAAAGGGTAGTAATTAATGTTCTTCTGAGTAAGGTAATTAGTTAATGGATGAATTAATTAGTGGTGATTGATAGAAAATTCCTTATTAATCTGTCACATTACTGTAAGGTTTGATGCACTTTCTCCCAAAGTCTTTGATGTGACCTGCTAGAAACAGGGTAAGAAACGAAAGAGCAGTTACTGGTATCCCCTAAGGTAATTCTTTTATTTCTCTAATACAGTTGTTGTAGGCATAGATTCACTTAAATTAATGATGGTGATTTTCTTCTGGAGGGACTATAAAAGTTGAACTGAAGTAGTTGCTGGTTGTGAATGTGCATCATTTTCAAAAATCCCACCTATGGACCTAGGTTTTTTTAGATGTCCAAAGTTAGAAATGTGGTTCAAATATTCAGTAGAATTTTGATGTTGGGTGCCTTGCAAATTTGCTTTGGTTTCTACATGGTTCTTAGAGCATGTGAGAATGCAACTGCTGCGGGTACATGATACATGGCAGGTGTTGTGGAGAAGTATAAAGCTAAAAGGGGAAAAATCAGACATGAACTGGAAATATTGAGCGTTCTTGTGGGGTGGTGGTTAACTGGTCTGCTGTTCCTCAGGGGTTGGGAACAAGTGGAAGTCACCTGCACACCATACCTGAAGGAAACTCCCAATTCCCTCTGGAACTTTGAAGATCATATTAACCCGAAGTGTAAGTAATTTATTTTCTTTTAGTTTGAGCGTGCATTTTGGCTTGCTGTCAAAGGAAGGGATGAGCTATCAGTTGGCAATAACCGGCATTCAGCATTTGGAATTTGTGTGTTCTTTCCCAGCATTTGGAATTTGTGTGTTCTTTCCCAGCTTAAGTGCAGACTTGCTGAACTTGGGCTATTGCTGAGTTTCAGAGCCTTTTTCTGTTTCACTGTTTGTACTGCAAGCCGGTGATAATGCTTGAAATGTAGTGGAAGTATAAAGACTTTCTCAAGTATTTTCAGATCTTCATGGGCAGCACTGCAGTTATTTTTAACATTGTTTGTTTAATTGGGAATTATTGTCATTGATGTACGTCATACATATTTCAATGATTTAAAAAAAAATCTAGGATCCACCCTGTTCTAGTGTATGTTTTTCCCTTGCTTACTGGGGGCATGCTAAATAATCACTTTGCAGTACCATCAAGAAATGAATAGCATGTGACAGAGGTATGAGTTTGCCAGTGATGACAGATGGGCCTTACAGCTTCATCCAGGAGTTACATGTTTCGCAGCCTCATCCGGCCCAAGTTATTCAACACCGTTTTCATCTCATGAATTGCAGGTGACTTGGGCTGAGTTCAGAGTTATTAAAAAACTTACTGTTCTTCATCCTTTGAGAGCAACTGTATGCAAACCAAAGGAGAGAAATCCTGGGCTCTTGACTTGGTAGAATTTCTTGTTCTGTTGTAATGTGTTCCCACACGTATGGCTCATTTACAGATAAACAGCACCCTATGAAGAGTATGTCTCTAATTGCAGCCAAAAATACAAATCTGTTTATTTCATGGAGTTCTATCTCTTTCTCTTGCTTCTGGAAGTAAAGGAGGAAATCTAGGAGTACATCAGTTGTAAAATTCACTGGGGGATACTTTTGACTGCAAGCCTCTGTGTTTAGAATATGAATGAATTGCACAGAGAATTAAAAGAGATTCTGGAAGCAGATTTCTTGCAGAAGGAGAGAATTTAGTTTATTATGAAAGATGCAAATAGATGTAAACTATACAGACGCCTAATCTATTTTTCTCTCTTTTTCCCGCAGTGCCCAATATCAGCCTGGATGTTTTGAAGCCTTCTTTTGCAGAAATTCTGCTAGAATCCCACATGGTTATGATCCGGGTAGGATATCATTAATTCTAGATTATCATTTTCTTTCTCCTCTCTCTTGCATCAAAAAGAAATAGCACTTTCTGAGAGATCTGGGTGATGGCTGCAAGCTAGGGCAGAATTTACATGCCTGAGCAACCTACTTGAATTTATACTTAGAAAAAGGAATGGAGCTAAATCTTCCAAGTTTGGAAGCCTTGGACTTAATGCCTGCCTCTGCTGTTGGTGTGATCTGGCTACAGCCTAGTTATGTTGTACTTTACTCACCTTTCTGGAAGGTTTTAAAATTAAAGTAGTATTTTTTAGGCAGGAGGATGTTACCATGGTCAAAGTCAAAAAAATAAGCTAAACAGGCATTTAGGAGAACAATAAGTGTTTGGATTGAAAATGGAAAACTTCTGATTTTTTTTTTTTTAAAAGTTCATCAAGGTGCTGTGATTTCTGGTTTCTTCTTTATCTCTGAATAATAATTAAAAAAAAAAAAAAGAACAGATTGAATATTTTCAAGATGAACTGCTCTTGCAGTCTTTTCTCTGTGATTGTCCTCTGTGCTCTTGGCCAGAGCCCTTCTGCTTCCAGTTCCTTAATCCTTCATCTGAAGAATGAGAAGTTACTATTTTGAGAAAGGAGTCCAAGGTTTTCTTTGCTATTGTTTGTAAAGGTCTTCTCAGATTGTTAAGAGAAAGAAAGTAGTGAAAGAAATTATTGTTAATGCTTGTAAAGTGTTACTGTAAAATGTTTCCATGGCAATCAGTTATAATGTGTCTCAGGTAAGGAAGCACCTGCATGAGTTTCCATGGAAATAATCTTTCTGAAGCTTGTTTTTTTTCATAGTGGAGGGAAACCTATCACAGTAGTCTCTTAGTGAACAAAGGTCTTGCTTATGCAACATGTGTCCCCAGTGACAGAAAAGCTGGAGAAATGAGAGAATACTGCCTCTTATGGTGCATAAAGAACATTTTTGCTTGCACAGTAATAGTAAAACGTTAATTTTCCTCATTGCATTTCCTTCTGTGAAAGATGATGCTTTTATGTAAGTCAGAAAAGAGCTGTCACTCAGGAAGAGTACTGATGTATGTTTGGGTACACAGACATTTCTGGACAGGTGTTGCAGCATAACTGCCTGCTCATGTAAATTTTATGTTGACTTTTTTGTAGGGAAACAGTGGCCTCAAACCAAAGGACAATGAAGTTACGTCCAAACCTTGGCATTGGCCCATCAACTACCAGGTATATTGATTAGTCCACCTTCTTTTCTATTTTCAAGTGCATTTGCAGTGCCTCTAGAAGCATTAACACCTCTTAATTGCATTGAAGATGCAATTGGACTGATGAATATTAATTTTACTCCCTTCTGATCTCTTTCCTCAGGGCCTGCGTTTTTCTGGTGTCAATGAGACAGATTATCGTGTCTATTTGCTGGGAAACCCAGTAAGTTGGAATGGGAGGTTCCAAGTCAATGCCTTTAGCAAATTTTAGCTTAGTCTTGCTACTTCCAGTGATAGTGTTTATCTTTCTTCTCCTCCTTTTGGACTGTCTCTTATTGTAATCTTAATGTTTGCGTGTAACTTTTCATTTCCTCTCACATGCACGTGTCTGCCATAAAGTCCCAAATCTTTCTTTTCTTCCTGTGTAGGTGATCTGGTGGCTAAATCTGGTCACTATGGGGTTATATTTTCTGATATCAGTTTGCACTGCAGTGGCACTGAAGAGAGGTGTCCAGCTGACATCTGAACTCAAAGGTGAGGTCAGTCTTCCTTTTCATAAATGCCTTCTGCAGGCACCTGAAAAGTGTATGGATGGCAGGACTTTGTGTGTCAAGGGTGGGAAACCACTGAGCATGAATTATTCAGCAGTGTCCACTGAGGAAAAGAGTGGGATCTTCGTATGTTAAATAGCTTGATAGTGAACAGCATAGATCTTCAACAGAAATGCTGCAAGGGGTACAGGCCAGTTGGATCAATGTGCAGCTGTGAAGGTCTGCATGTTCTCTGTACTACTGTGGTATGCACAGCGTTTTAAAATGAGAAATGTTTCCTGATCTTTTTGCAAAGCAAATGACAAATGCAAGAGATACAATGGTCCTTTTTTGGATCATTGTAGATGTAGAGCTATTCACAAACCCTAATAAGTTGTGTTTTGACCATTCCAGCTTACTTCAATGGTTGCTTCATTTTGTAGATCTCCTTGTGGGAAGTGATTTCTAAAATGTGGTGGGAAACTACTCAATTATAGAATAAGTTATTGGCTAAGCTGTATACATACACTAGAGCTCTCACTCTCTTCCCCAGGCTGTGAAAGCTAGGCAACATTTCTTTCCAGGCAAAGTGATCATCTATATGGCTCATAGTCTCATTGCAGAGAGAATAAAAAACATCAGTAACTGGAGTGACATGATTAGTCTGATGTATGCCCTGAGAAACTGCACGTTTGGTCTTAACATGCAGCATAATCAACCTCCTGCCAGTCCCTTGAGACTTATGTCTCTATATCTTTTCTGATAACTGTTCTCCTGAGAAGTGTTTGTATGTGTAGGGGTAGGTGCAATTGCGCAAGAGGCTGTAACGGAAAGCTAGAACTTGTTTCTCTTGGAAAAACTGCAAAATGCCTTTTCAAATGGGTTAGATGGGGTTTTTTTCCTTCCTTCTGCATTTCAGAGAAAGTTACAGGGAAAAGCTGTGAGCAAGACACCTTTCTCTGTGGTATGCAGAGAGATAACGTGTTTGCAGACATGTACAAGGCCTCCTTGGGAAGGCAGCAGAGAAACAGAGAGGATAAAGGGGGCCCTGAGGGGGCGGGAACTCGCCTTTTGCCATTGAAGATCCAATGCCTGCTGCATTGTAAAAAGGTGGTCCTTGCATCTGAAATAAATCTTTTTTTAATCCTTCCACTGCCTTGGTATTCTTGGGAAGAATACCTGCTTATGTTTACCTTACAGTATGTTATAAAGAATGCAGCAGAGGCTTGAAGCCATTTCAGACCAGTACATGACTTCCTACAGAGATCTTTCCTGTTGAGTTTATTTAGTGTGTTAAGGTTTGCAGATAGGAACTGTAGCTGAGTTTTTCTCTGGTCTGTATACTTGTGTTCCAGAACTATCCAGAGTCGTGCTACGTGGTGGAGGGCAGATCACACTGGGTTGGCTTCTTCATTACCTCCCTTTTTTTATGATGGGACGAGTTCTCTACTTTCACCACTACTTTCCTGCCATGCTTTTTTCCAGCATGTTGACAGGTAAATACTAGAGTCTAGGAGAAGACAAGGTGAGAAAACAGGTGAAATTCCATTAAATTTAATGCTTTCAGATTTAAAAGTTTATTATTTTTAATAGGCTTTGTGCTTGCTTGTGCAAAGTGCTTGAAAACATTGACTAATTCAAAATGTTTTTCACAAAGCACCTTGCAGTGCCAAATTGTCTCCTTTTTTTTTTTTTTTTACTACCCTGAAAAGGCAGTCATGTCTAGTGTTTAGGGCATTTAAATTTAGAGGCGTGATTCTTATTCTCTGCTGTTCATTGTTTGTATATGCTTTTATACAAGCTGCTTCCCTTTGTTTGCTTTCCCGACTTTTCTCTCATGTATGTTTATAATTTGGTCTTGGTACTTTTTCCTGTGATTTTGTACCAATTTAAGATCTTAGGCCCAGATCTCATTTGCATTTGTTCAAATGGAAAGGTAGGGGAAAAAAGAACCTTCTGCTGATACAAAACAATCTCAGTAGTTTTGAAGGTTACCAAGATAAATGAATTTAAAAATTGAATGATCTTCTGGTGTTAACAGAGCTTCAGCAGCCCAGTGTGTGAACATAGCAGCTCTGTTCTTCCCCTGACTCCTACCTCTTCCTTCTAGGAATCACCTGGGACTCACTACTGAAGTTTTGTGCTGGGTTCTTGTCACCCAGCACTACAGCTAGAAAAGTATATGGAGGGGGGTTCCTGGCACTGGTTCTGCTTATCCTGTACAGGTGAGTGCTAAAAGCTTAACTTTTCTTGAATGTGTGATAGCTGTTGTCTCAAACTTTATTGCCTGTTAATTTTCCTTAGTCTTGGGTGTCTGTCTCTCTTCTCTCCTGAATTTGTCAGACATCCTCAAGCCCAATCCTAAACCCTCAATTTTTATTAGATTCAGCATCTGTGTCCCAGTAATGCTTTATAGAGCATTTTCCATTGGAGGGAATCTTTCTTTTATCCCAGCATGTATTGTGAACACTCTATTTTCCTCCAATCCCAAAATCCATTGGTTTCTGGTTCTAGTCCCAGTGATGGTGCCACATTCCTCAAATATAGGCAAATTTTTCATTGCTCTAGGTTTTGTCATCTGGCTTTTCTCCAAAACTGTTTCCAAGAGAAAATACCATGTGTTATAAAACTGTTTGGTATGTATATATTGTGTTCAGCAGAGATTAGAAGGTCCCCACTGGAGTTTAGTGCAACCCAAAGACCAAGATTCCATAGGACATCTCTATGGACTAACCTGCTGCACAGTTCTTGAAACAAAAATGCAGTCTTTGATGGGCTTTTGCTTTCTTTCCACAGCTTCTACCTCTTCCATCCTCTGTCCTATGGAATGATAGGACCTATGGCCTCCGACCCTAGCAGCCCCATGGCAGGGCTGCGGTGGATGGACTCCTGGGAGTTCTAGAGCCAACAAGAGAAGCCTGGGAACAGTGGATGGAAGCATGAGATCTGCTGCACGTCAGGCTGATTCTGGTGCTTTGAAGACATGTGACTGTAAAATGCCCTCTCTGGAGAGCTCTGGGTATAGGTAGCCCTGTTGCTTTGGCATTTGTTTGCACTGCTTGCATTGGAAGATGCAGAGGGTGAGAAGGGCCCCTTAAATTAAAAGACTCATGTCCTGAATCCTTAGGTTATATTCATGGACAACTGGCTGCTTAGATGTCAGTTCTTTTGAGCAATATATACTAGTCAAACAGCAGTGGCATTCCAGCAGGCAGAGCAGTGGAAGCTGGAGGCTCTCTGTGGTTGCGTGTACACCTGTGTATGTCTTCCTTCTTGCAATCTAAGCACCATTATAGTTGGAAAGCCAGACAGTGTCTGAGACCTTAGGACTCCTATCATGATTAACAGCCTTTCTTTTGGTGAGGTTTTTGAAAGCATCCTGTAAGTATCTGGGGACCTCCATTCTACCCTGCCCTGGCTGTCTGCAGTTCTTTTGTTCTGACCCTGATTTTTTAGAATTTGACTGAAAGGGGTCTGCTTGAAATCTCTTGAGCCACTGTGCCTTGCCTGTCTCCCAGGCCTTCTGCACACAGAGATGGAAATTGTTTAGCCCTATATACTGCCTTGCTTTCTGGTCACCTTTAATCATTTATAACGGTTACCTAGCAGGCCTATTTCCAGAGCCAGACTGTTCCAACTCAGCACTTTGTAGCTTCTTTGCAGTTCTATCTGAAACTGCCAAGGAAATGACAGTGGAAATGACAGGTGATTTATTTTCAGCCCCAGTATGCTGTGGAGACCAGCATGAGGGTGTACTAAAGACTGAAATGATAGCTTGAAAATTTTACAGGCAGCTGTCATTCAGCTTTTGATCCCAGCTATTTCAGTGCCAGTACCTGTACTTTTAGGGAAAGGCTTCATCTTAATGAGTGTGGCATCTGCAAAACTGACTGCTGATGCCAAGGTATCTGCTCGCTCTATTCCCATGTGGAAAAAGTTCCCTCTCATAGATTGCTGGACATCAAATTACTGTATTGAAGGAAACACAAGGCCAAGCAAAAATTCTTTGTTAAGTGTCAAGAGCCATTGAATGTTGAATCCACCCCTTCCAAGGAAGCGGAATTCTGTTTATCAGGTGCCTTTGTTCTGTGTTGGGTCTATTTTTATAGACATTCCTTTCATTCCATCTCCTATTCTTCACCCAGTGTCAAGTTTTTGTCACAGTTCAAGTTGCTGCCTTGTAGCATCCAACATGAATGACACTTAGATCCCACCTGTGTTCCTGTCTCAAGAAGTAATATTTCAAACTCTTTTGTGTATGTTTCTGCTTCACAGCCTTTCATCAAAATTACAGGTTAAACATGAACTGTGTATTTATTTCTCTTAGCACATCTTGAATTCTAATGTATTTCCTACCACACAGAAGGGCTGCATTAGCACAGTTGTTCTGTGTGAGGTACTAGACTCCTGTCAGACTTGCTTTCATTCCCATTCAATAGAGATCCATAGCATCGTTCAGTAAGGCAGCTTCTTGCTGTTGTAAGGCTCTGGCTTGGTATGTCACATCTCTCCAGAAGCTGACTCCTATAGATACTAATTCAAATGGGATGGACCTGTGCTTTTGATTCCAAAGGTTTTGAGTTAATCACCTGCTGGTCATGTACGGTGGGAAGTCATTAGCTACTGGGTTTGATGATTCTTTTCCACTTGTTATTGCAGGAAGTGCTCCTACCTGCTTGAGCCAGGGGTTCACTGTGGCGATATATAGGCAAGAAGGATGAGGGAGAAGGCTTGATCGGCTTTATCTGACAGCAGCTGCGAATTGTTAACTGTTGGCAATGTGGAAGGCAGACAGTGCAGTGTTGCCCTTGTAGCAGTGGGGTTCAGCATCTTCTACTCTTGGTGAGATTATTAACTTTAATACTTTGCTCTCCTGAATCTGAGCTTTCCCTAGGGTAGTCCCATTTTCATGGGGAGGATTTGCCAAAAGAGCTGATAAAAGCTATGGTTTGAAGAGCAGAGTTTTTTTCCAGAACATATAATCACACCCTTGCCCTTAGCATTAACAACGAAAAAAACCTAAGAAACGTGAGCATTTTGGAATTACAGTTTCTAAAACTCTTTATTCATCAGATTAAACCTGTGGGAATGCAAAAATTGAGTTAGTAACCTTGATTTCTCCACTTATTTTGAAGGGGTCAGCTTTGTAGAAGTTGCCTGAAGAAGATGAACCAGTCTGTTCCTTGGCCAGGGTCCCTCCATCCTTTACCAATAATGATTTTTTGGATGTGAATTGGCAGCTGAGTGCTAAAGGTGGCAAATGTCATGCTGCCATCCCACCTTCCTGTGCACTAGTCCAACGTCTGTTTCAATACACACAAAGGTTTATTTTTCTTTAGGACTGTCATTTCAGAAATTCTCTGAAAGCATTAGATTATGATGTTGAGACGAATCTGTTTCTTAGGTCTTGTATGCTGGTAAGGGGATGGAGGCATACAGTGAAAAAAAATTTCACTATTCCACAAGAGGGAGCAACTTCTAGCAGAACTTTTTTTTTTTCTTTTTTAATCTAGAGGTAAAAAGATTGAAAGATCTATATTGAAGTCTAGAGAGCAGATGTTTCCTCTATATCCTGTGGACTCCAAGGGTTGGGTTTTCGAGTAAGTATAGATTGATGTAAGTCTATCTTCTTTCAGGAGAAAAAGACTGATTTTTTTAAAATTTTATTTTATTTTTAAAGAATTTGACCTTCAATATTTACTTCTTAAAACCTGTCAGGCCATAGGTGGGACATAATAGTAACTGATATTTTGTGAGGTCAATAAAATACAGTAATTGGGATTCCCTTACTGACTCTGTCTTAAAATGTCTGAGTGGTACAAACATGAGGCAATGGGTGTAGGGCACTCTTTGCTTTCTGGATGAAATTTGGGCTGCTTCAGTTCAGCTTTTCCAGTTGTGCTTGTGGAATGAGTTCAGGTTTTGTTTTGAGGACTACTTATTAGTCTTCTTCCCCAGTGATGTGGAAAATGGCTCATGGTGCTTTCTGATGCCAGAAGATGCAGTTCTCTGGAGCAGCTGCTCTCTTTGAACTTTACCAGACAGGGCTCCTTTTATCACTGACAAAGTATTTCATCAAATTGTATCCATGGATTCAAATCACAAAAAGCTGCAGGCTGCCACATTCCCTGCTTCAAATTCTTTCTTGTGTGTAAAATATTTTCAACTCTTCAGTCTTTGAAGGATAGGTAGAAGGCCCCTAGGCTCATCTAGCTTTATCCTAGACAATCCATCCATCTTAAAAGGTTTCTGTTAACAGTCACTTCAGGACATCGGTACGCACATATCTGTTGCAGCAGGAGGGACTGGCTTATTTCCAGGAATTGCACTACTCATCCTATGAGACAGGGATGTGACTGTGAGGAGGATTTGAATGGAGATTTCTGTGTCTAGGTTGCTCTTGGTCCAGGTGGAGGACTTTGTGTCACACTGCCCATCACCATTGTTCGCAGCCCTGTGGGTATGAGAGCCAACACCACTCTTGTGTCTGTATAGGGTTTTCTTTTTGCCTCTTGCCTGGAAAGGCTGATTGATGCACAAAGGGCATTGACAACATCTACCTTTTTACATCTTCCTCTTTCTTCTGCTTCTTCAAGTAGGCCTGAAGTACATGTCTTTGCTTTCTTCAGTTTTTAGGCTGTGCATCCACTTCATATGGATGTCTGAACAAGGGGTAGGACAGGACATCATGTAGTATCCTGAGTGAATGAATACCTGTAACCTGAGAACAAAACCAGAACCTTGTTATGGAAAGGTAAACAAATGTGTTTCTTGACAGTTCCCTCCTGTTCCTGCTGAATCCCTCTGAGAATCATTCTCAGGGGAGCAACTCAACACAGAAACACAGGCATTTGCCTGAAATTCTCCATTGCCACACTTAGCACCTTCCCTTCCATGCTGTGCCTGAGTGGCTTACCCTCTCGAGTGGCACTCTGTGCACAAGCCCTGTTTCCTGCTCTCAGGATCCTGCTGGCAATGTGAAAATCTGAGCAGTGCCCTATGTCTCTGCCAGCTGGGGAATGTAGGTAAGATAAATTTTTTTTTTAACCCCTTTACGGCAAGTGACCCCACACATGGGCAAGTGTGTCATGAAAGCAAAAGTGTGTGGACTGTTAGAACATAAGGCTCTTTCCTGCTGGGAAAGGAAGACTGAGGATAAGAACACCACTTCCATAGCGTACTTGCTGTTTTCAGTGGGGGACTGTGGACTGCAAGCAGTCAGGACTGAATATTGTCTCTGTCTTCTTTAAAGTACTAAGATTTTGGTTGTGTGGTGGGTTGTGAGTTGCTTCACTTTTAAAACTTTTTTATGCTCTTTACTTGAATGTCAAGGGCTATGATTGTCACAGATAATATCTGAGGTGGTGATATATTAGCACAGATACCACTGCTGCTGAATTTGTAATTGTTCCTAAAACTTTGCCAAGTGAGATGGTTGTGTTTTACAAGAGTCACTGTTTGGAGGCATCCTTGGAGAACTTGCCCTTGGCTGAGCAAGAGTTTGTAGCAGCAGTGAGAGGGGTTCCTTTGTAATTCTGTCCTGTATCCTGAACCTTTTTTACTAATGCTGTCTGTGTGTGTGCGTGCGTGCATCTGTCCACAAACTGAATGTCTTCTAACTACAGTGCAATTATTGTATCATACAGTGTGGGTGGGAGAATGTTCCCTTGAGC
This sequence comes from Pseudotriccus pelzelni, assembly GCA_035584735.1. NCBI lineage: Eukaryota > Metazoa > Chordata > Aves > Passeriformes > Tyrannidae > Pseudotriccus > Pseudotriccus pelzelni. The sequence continues at coordinate 41,884,582 of JAWMRA010000161.1, read as the reverse complement.
TATAAATGTGTTTTGTACAGGTGATAATGGAAAATGAGGTAGAATTTGGAATTTAATTTTGTAATAAATACCTCTTCTTTGAAGCGTTCTCTTTGTGTCTACATCTTGGCATGCATTTTTTCCCCCTTTCCTCTCTTCCTCACATGCTTGAAGTAGCAACATGAACTTTAAATGGACCCACTGAAGAGTTTGATCTAGGTTAGTGGTGATCTACGTTAGCTGTTAGCACACAAGTGTTGCTGGACTACAATTCAAGGAGATCAGATTTTACTGCAATCCAAGCAATTGCTGGTAAGCACAGCAGGAAGTGAAACTGGTATATCTGGATGAGAGTAAAGTATGTTGAAGCAGGTTTACTTCTCCTTATTAAAGACTTGTTAAATTGTAAGTATGTACAGTGTGTCAGGTTTAATGGGTATTTTCATCAAGCCTCTGGTAGGTTACCTGTAAACACTTTGTTTGACAGGTCAAGCACTTTATTCAGGAATCCAGCATTCTTCTGTAAGTCATTCTTGTGTTCAGTCCACAGCATCCATAACATCAGACTGGTGCACTGTTTTGTACAAATGAGGCCCTTGCTGTGAAGTAAATGCAAGAATCTGTAGTAAAACTGACATGCTGAAAGTCAGAATCTGACTCTACACCTGGCTGTAGTGAGAGGCCAACATATGCTTTTGAATACAGTGTAATAAGGGGTTGTTTGGGGTGGAACTACCTGGGGAAAACTGAAATACAGCTGCGTTATCTGGGGCTACGCATTGATGCCCAGATCAGTGCTGGAGAACAGCCAACCAGTCTGTTTAGACACATTCCAAGGGCTGCTAAAGTAAAGCCAGGACAACTAGGAACTGTTCTATGTCCTATACAGAGTGATACAATAGGTTATTAAATGGCTTCTGAAAAGCCTATTGACATCTTGTATTGCTTCACACAGTGCAAGTTGGCCTTTGGATATTGTCTGATTAGGGCTGTTGTTCTGGAAGGAAGGACTGCTGATACAGAAGCTGTGCTAGAATGTAGGGAGGCGACTGAAAGGAAAAAGAATGAAGTATTGTTCAGAAAATGCTGATAATATCTGAAGTAAAACTTTACTTCTCACTGCCCTCTAAAGGAAGAATGGCTTCTTTCTGTAGGTAAGATGATCTCACGTGGGTGTATACTGGTGAGCGATTCCAATTTATATTTGATTTGAACCTTCCAGATTTCTAGGCTGCTAGATTCCAGCCATGTTACGTGTTCTTCAACAAGAATGAGGGTTTACAGCCTGGTGTTTTAATATAGATTTTATGCTCTGTCTTCAATCTGCTTTCTTATTCTTCTGTTTTCTAACCAAATAGAAACTGTCAATGCTAGTTACTTCCTCTCACCCTCAATTTCCCATGCCCCTTCTCATTTTCTTTGGTTTACCCATATGATTACCCAGACTGTACACTGTCTTCCAGCATCAGTCTCTCCAGTTTGATATGCTGAAATAACTCTTTGCTACACCTACCACTGGTGCCTGGTTTACATCCAAGAATGTGGTTGTACACTTTGGAGTTGTTTTCTAATGCACCGTCACTAACTCTGTAACTGACCCACGTAATGCATGCTCTGGAAATAGAAAGTTTGTGCTTTGTCAGAATGGATGTAGTCTGACAAGTGTCATGATTGCTTCTTGCAGTCATTGCTCTATCTCTAGATTTCGTCCAAAGCCAGTCATCCTACTGATAAAAGGTAGTCTTCAGGCTTCATTCACCTGACCTGTTTTTTTTTTTACCATGTATTTTAGGATGAGGTAGTTATGAAGTACCTGGGCTTCTCCATTGACAAGAAAGGGAGTTTAGATTACTTGCCCATATGAAAGCATCTGTGTTGAATCAGCCGAGTCCCACACTGGCAGTGTGCTAATCCCTTGCAATGCTTTAGGGAACAATCGCTATTTGGTTACGAGGTGGAGAATGAAACTAGCTGAGAAGTGGGGAGACCTGGTTAACATGAGAATATGAACACGTATAAGGTGGTACATCTTGACTTGCATTAGAAACAGTGTGGCCAGCAGGACTAGGGCAGTGATTGTCCCCCTGTACTCAGCACTAGTGAGGTCATACCTTGAATCCAGTGTTCAGTTTTGGGGCCCCTCACTACAGGAAAGACATTGAGGTGCTAGAGTGTGTCCAGAGAAGGGCAACAGAGCTGGGGTAGGTTCTGGAGGGTAAGTCATATGAGGAGTAGCTGAGGGAGCTGGGGTTGTTTAGCCTGGAGAAAAGGAGGCTCGAGGGAGACCTTATCGCTCTCTGCAACTACATGAAAGGAGGTTGTAGACAGGTGGGGGTCGGTCTCTTCTCTTAAGTAACAACTGCCAGGACAAGAGAAAATGGCCTGGTACCAGGGCAGGTTTAGATTGGATATTAGGAAAAATTTCTTCACTGAGAGAGTGGTCAGGCATTGAAACAGGTTGCCCAGGGAAGTGGTGGAATTACCATCCCTTGAAGTGTTCAAAAAACATGCAGATGTGGCACGTGGGGACGTGGTTTAGTGGTGAACCTGGCAGTGGACTGTTAACAGTTGGACTCAATGATCTTGGAGGTCTTTTCCAACCTTAACAATTCTGTGATTCTATGATCTTTATTTAAGACTTATGAACTGTGTGAAAACAGGCAAATAAGTGCAGCCTAAGTGCAGCTTCAATGCAGCTGAAGAAAGTGAGTTTAAACAATTCAATAGCTTCCAGGCAAAACCCCACTGGAAACAAGTCTGAGAAGCAGCATTTAAATAGAAGCCAACAAGAGCACAAGCACTAACTATCCCAGTGTAAGTCAAGGCCAGGAATAGCCAAAGAAGCCAAAGGTAAGAAGTTGAGTAAGAAGTTATTAATTAACTCCAAATACAAGAGAGAAGCATCCAGAAAGTGAGAATGCAGGTTACTGAGGGCTGCTATGAGAGAGTGATGTGGAGTGGGAAAACAAAGCAGCTGCTTCTCAAAGTGAAGGCATAAAGACCAATATTAAAGTTAATGCAAAACTGTCAGGACATAGTAAGAGATGAATCAAGAGTTAGATTGCTACTTGGCAGAGAAGGAGAGGCATGAACTGGCACGTCACTCTGAAAAGTTGTACACCCATCTTCAAACACTTTTTATAATAAATGCCCTACTGGGTTATTTTTCTTCTGTGCCAGTTTTTATCAGGCTAGGTTTTTCCTTACTTAATCATTCTGTTTGGTCTTTCTGAGTATTACCACATTTTATACTCCAAGTCTTCTGAAATACCTTTGTTTTGAGCATTATTAAAAAAATAAAATAAACAGCAAGTAGGTTGGAGATACCCTCAGGCACCTCTTGTAGGACCCAATCTGTGCCTGCTGATTTTAAGTCTCTAGTGCTAACAGTTGCTGGTTAACATCCTATTTAGTTACTAGTGGATTGGGAAGTGTTCTGTCATATGACGTAGGTACAATCATTCTCCTCAAGACGGAACCTCGGTATTTATTCAGTGCTTAGGCCTCTTTGACTCTGGAGTTTGTAGGTGCAAAATTCCTCACTGAACTGGAGAATTGTGTTTTGACAAAGCCCCAAAACTGGAATGGCTTAGATGGGTGAGAAGGAGAAGACCTCAGGCAGGAAAGGATCCCACACATAGAAAGAATAACACGAGGTTTGCTTTGAGACCAGATGGCTGAGTGCAAAGCTGAAAGGTGGGAATGCTGGCACAGCCCTGCCATGAAGGAATGGGTGCAGTGAAACATAAAATCTTTGTTTTAATAGATCATGTAAAAAATGCTGTTCCTCAAGACAACCACTGTAGGTCAAATGTTTGTAGGAGATGGCCTAATCAATAGTGTCAATTTAAATTGTACAAAGGAGGGAGAGAACAGACAGAGTGGAGAGCAGAGAGAAGACGATTAATGACGATTCAGAGATCAGCACCAGCAGCACTTCTGAAACAAGACAAACTCAGTGGGGAAACTACAGAGGAGGGTCCACGGGGAGTAAAGCATCCTTTCACCAAGGTTTTGCCATCATGTTTCAGCAGCTGAAGGATGATCCAGTCCAGAAGCATAAGCACAATCAGAGGAAGACCCAAGACCATGTGCACCATTCCTAGGTAGGAGAGAAGCCAGGTAACTGTGCTAACACAATGTTGTCAGGCATGTTAGCTAGAGCACCATGCTACGCTAATGAGGCTGGAGAGCTTTGGGACCACGGGTGCTTGCATCCCACCAGCTTGGAGTGTGGGCACATTTGTAGTTGTGTCTTATGACCAAATTCATCTTGTGTGTCAAGGCTGACGTGGTTGATTCACTCTTTGAACTCACTTTGGTAGAGTGACCTACAAAAGGCAGAGGTTGCTCCTCGGAAGATCAGCCTGGTGGTGATGGATTATCACTGTGCTAGAGAGCACAAGGTGAGTAACAACTGGGGTAAGGTCTGAGCATCTCCTAAGTGCCAGACCTGGTGCAACAACTTGGTGTGGTCCCCTTTGGCTTCTCTCACCACTTCATGCCCTGTCATCCTTGTAGTGTTTTCACCTCCCTGTACAAATATTCCCTAACTCACCACAGGAGATTCAAGATAAACCTGGCAATGTCTAGTAGCAAATTGAAGTCAAAGAAAAATTTCATTTTATTCTGCTACTGAATCCTCTCCCACACATTGCTCCTTCTCCCTCTGCCTATGCCTCTTCCCTTAGCCCAGATCCCCAAGGTTGCTAGTGCTGCCCTGTTCTCCCCACAGTCATGGTGGCAGCCAGCAAGCTCTGCAGCTCGCCTTAATCGTTTTATAGACAAGATTATTCCCTCCTGCATCCCTTTTGATTCTTGTTATGCAACTGTATTTCGTGACTTGCTCTGCTACTGCGCTGTGCCACACCATGGCCTGAGGGGATAGCTTGAGAAGACTGCTGGGAACATTGCATGTCTTCTGATCCCACCTGAGGATGGGGATGGCAGTCTGGGAAAAACAGGAGCTGTCATGGTCTGAGATTTTCAGACTGGGGACAAGGGGAAAGAAAGGGATTAGCCAAGCCCAGGAGTCTGTATAAAAAGTGAGCAGGGAGCCTGAGGCAGCTAGATCAGAGTGTCATTATTCATGAAGACTCACAGATGTAGAATTGGAAATGAGCAGAAGTTCAAAGGGGGATATGGGTTTGTTAGTGCAGCAGTTGGGATGAAAACTGACAGCGCCACAGCAGCACGTGCAAAGCATTTGTTCCTGGGCCAGGCAGACAGGGCCTCTCTGGGCAGGAAGGGTTGTTCTCCAGGTGCTGTGAACCCTGACTTCAGGGTTGGGGACTGGCATTTGTCATCTTATTCCTAGTTCTGTCACACTTTTACGAGACTGGGCAAGTTTCTTTCCATGTGGGTAGACTGAGATGGAGAACAAGTAAAGCCAATGCTTGGTAAGGGCAGTTAAGAGTGTTGGTAGTGTAACTTGAAGGGGCTGTAGTTTACAAGAATGAGACTCACTGCAAACTAAAGCACAAAAGAGTGTTATCATCCTCTTTGAATGGCAGTGAGTTTCTCCAGAAACCTCCCTCCCCTTTCTCCAAGTAGTCTACAGATGATTTTGGAGCAGTCTGTGCTGCTGACCTGGTTGGTTTTCACTCATTAGAGTTCCAGGGATGGTCTTGTAGAAATCCAAGAACAACTCAGAAAAGAGCCGAGCTGCCAGTTAGGAGCCAAGGGAGCTGGAAAGCATCACAGGAAACCCTCAGACCATGGAAACATTTGCAGTGGTCAACCTCTCGCTGCAATTCTCATGCTTGAAGACTCACAAAGCATTTGGAACAAGAAGGGAGGTTTCCTTATTTGTTCTTCCTTGTACTTTAAATCCTTTCTGGACTCCACTTGTGCTCTCAGCACCTCAGTGCTGTGACAGCAAGAGGAACTCCACTGACAGCCACACAGCTGCAAGGGAGAAGCTGCTTTGCACATAGGGAAGAGCACCATGTCTGCCAAACCCTTGCTCTTTCAAGTCATGTGAATGGTGGTTCATACCTGAGTTCTCCCTGTCTCCCACATCAAGTCCCTCCTTGCAGTTCCTTCCTCCTGTGCTAGAAGACCTATGCTGTACAGCTTAAAAAATGCTGGTTTTATTAAGAGAGGAAACGTGCCAGTGCCAAAAGGCAGCAAAGGGATGGATTTACTGTTCAGAGAGTCAGAGAAGGTGGGGAAACTGCTCCTGAATGTATCCTCCCCATTAGGAGCTGTTGCTGGGGGAGGCAGGGAAGAAATTAAGAGTTCTTAGACTCTGAGTGTCATACCAGCATGGGAGCTGGGTGCCAACAGGTGGGTTGGGGGTGTGGACAGCACATTGCCACTTTCATCAGCTGGGGTACCTGTATTTCTCATGGAAGGACAGTATGTCATGCTCAGCACTCTCATTGCTGCCATTATGTCTGGTGTGTTCTGACACTTGTGCCTTGTCTGTGCACGCTCAGCGTGCAGCCACCATCTGCAGCACAGAGGGAAGGGACAGTGGGGGAGGACAATCTTTGGACAAGATTCACCATTTTCTCTCACCATCATGGCTTCACTGCTATTGTCTGAGACACCCTTGCCATCAGGAGCAATGGCTGAACCTGCACTTTGTCGTTGCCCTGGGACAGGGTAGCTGATATGGTGCCTATGTGGATGCGAGGAAAGATGTCCTACATCCCAACTAATCTTCAGGAGCTGATCGCTCTTACCTACAACAACTTGGTTTCGTGGTGTTTCTATTCCTCTGCTGTCAGCCAGGTCTAAATGTATTCAAATGTTGCTAGGCAAATATTCAGCCTTGTTTGCTGCTCTGACTTCACATATATGCTTCAACTCTGCTTCTCAGTATCCTGTGACCTGGGGTGACTCTCCATGCTCCTTTCTAGCAGCACACCACTGCCTATCTGTTCTTTTACCCTTTCTCGTTAGCAGGGCCAGGCTGTACTGTCCAGCCAGGCTCTGGTGAAGCTCCACAGCTGTGTGGTTGAAAACTGGCTGAAATGTCAGAGTACCTTGTGCAGATGACACAAGATCATAGAATCATAGAATCATAGAATAGATTGGGTTGGAAAAGACCTCCAAGATCATCGAGTCCAACCTCTGATCCAACTCCAATTA
>JAWMRA010000161.1:41828231-41877405 GCA_035584735.1 Pseudotriccus pelzelni | reverse complement strand
TCACCTATGAGAAGTGGGAGCTGGTTGTGTCCTGCCTGCTTGAAATGCCTTGCAAATTGCTGTGCCACGCCCCTGTTGTCTGCTCCTGTGGGGTGCTCCTGGGGGCCCTTATATAGCCTCCCCTAGCACTTGCTAACGAGCCTGACTCACCCCTCACTCACCTGAATGACACTTCATGCTCTTTGCTCGTGCACTCCATCCGCTGCAAAAGAGATAAAGGTTAACATTTGCATTTGTGTTACTGGGCCAGTGTTTGCACTGCTCGGATTAACCCAGTATTTCCTGTTGCTCTCCTAGCTGCCCTTTCAGGCTTTGTGCAGCTTCAGCGGTTACCATCACAGTGATTAATCGTCAGTGCCCAGCGGGAACGTTCCCTTTGCAACCACATAGCTAAGACACTGCTTTTAGTGGGAACTTGTCCTGGAGCAGAAGATGATGGCAGGCAGCAGAAAGCACTGCAGACTGGCAGGTTGTGTGTTCTGACTCCCCAGCCATGAGATGGTCCTGCATCTCGTGACTTTTCTTTAATATTGAATACTTTTTATCCCCTGTTCTCTAAGAATGTAGCTGTCTAGAGATGGCATGCTTTTGGGCGTTTTCTTAGTTAGTATGAAAGTTAAAATGCTGTATTTCTGACAGGAATCATGATTTAACAGAAGCCATTTGCATTTTCCGAGGACTTGGAACCTTTGGCATTAATTAAGTCTTTTCTAGCAATGGCATTTAACACACAGTATACCTGTGACATCATTTGTTTTCCGGCTAAGTGGTATTAGCGTGACTCCTTAGTCCTATCTGACAATTCAATGTTTTTGTGGCTTTGTTGGACTCTTCCTTCAAGAGCCCAGCTTTAGGACAGGGTTCTTCAGCTTCCTCTAATTTTTGGAGCTTTTCCTGTGCAGCATCTTGTACGGTCTGCACTGAGAATGTGAGGTCTCAAAATCCTGAGAAAACAGGTAATTTATTCTGGCAGAGCCATCTCGGGTGGCTTCCTGCTGTCACTGCAGTCAGTGCTGTCACTCCAGCTCTGTAGGAGAAAAAGGCCCCTGGGAAACAAGCTGGGGTTGAGAATGTAGCATTGTGCCTTTGAACTTGTCTCCTCCCAGGGATTATTTTCAGTACTCCTTTCTGCCTACACTGAGTCAACGTGCTCTTGGGTTGTGTTGCATGGTGTTGTCTTCTCTCCTGATTACAAGAAATAAGTCTGATGTACAGAATGAGAACTTGCAACAAGATCAGCACAATTGTTATTTTGGAGCAGACTGCAACGTTTTCAGTAGTATTTGCACTTCTGTATTGCTCACATCCTTATGAAAACCTTAACTTTCCTGATTTCTGTTGTGCATCTTGAGACCTCATTTGCCCCTTCTTGCTTTGTTTCCTCTGTGCTGCCTGCATCCTGAGGCCAAATTAAGCAGTGTCTGAACAATAGAAGAATCTATGCATCCTGAACACCATTGACAAAGATGTTATGTCTTCTGATCTGTTATTAACAACTTTGTCTGGTTCAGCTGGCTTAATTAGCCTTAAATTGAATACGTACTTTGCAGTGTCTAGATTGCATCTGCCTGTGGAAACAGCAGGGTGCTGTGTGGCATCCAGAGTCTCAGTGGAAGCGGCAAAGAGCAAGAGGATGGTGGAGCATCGCTGAGGCCCTCCCAAGCAAAGTTATGCTCAGAAGGAGCTGTGCTGAACGGTGAGGGAAAGTGCCCGGATCCCGGTGGTCCCGTCGCTGGCACGGCTCTGCGATGCTGCTTCGCTCGTAAAATCAGGCCGACGGAAAATGTCAACCGTGAATGAGCTGAACTTTCTGCTCTGCCCCGCGGACCCGGGATAAGGAGGTTTGGGGATTTCGAAATTCGTTTTCCTTCCTTCCTCCGAATGGGAAACCCTCGGTGAGCTCTTCCTTCCCCGGCCGGGGCAGCCGCGGGTGCAGCAGAGGGGCCGCGGGGCAGGGCAGGGGCTGCGGGCGGGGCGCGGATGCCGCCGGGGCGGGGGGCGCGGGGCCCCCCCGGCGGAGCGAGGGGCGGGCGGCTGCCTCTCGCCGGCCCCTCCGCCCGCGGAGCCCGCGGTACCAGCGCCTCGCCTCGCCTCGGCTCGCCTCGCCTCGCCCCGGGCGGCGAGAGGCAGAGCCCCCGCCATGGAGAGCGGGATGCCGCTGACGGGCGGGCAGCGAGCGCTGATCCGGGAGAGCTGGCGGCGGGTGAGCGGCAGCCCCGAGCAGCACGGCCTCGTCCTCTTCACCAGGTGAGCGCGGCGGCGCCATGCGGACACCGGCACCCCGGACCGACCCGGGCGGGAGGGATGGACGGGCTCCGCTTCTTGCAGAGAAACGCTTCCCTGTGCTTGGCCATGGCTCCCAGAGAGCTCCCTTCCTCTGGCCTCTCTTCCCTCCCGAGAGCAGCCGGGGCCGAAGCCCCTCCGCCGCCCAGCTGCGGGTGCCGTGGGGCAGCGGCGTGGGGCAGTCCTGGGCTCCGCTCCGCGCTGCTCCCCCGCCTTTCCCACGCTATGCCAGTGAGAACTTTGTTGCGCGAAGACGGAGGGTGAGAGAGAAGCGGCAGGCAGATGTCGTGCGTTTCTGCCCACTGATCCCCCTGCCTTGCCATCGCGACTTTGAAGGGTTGCTTGTACCCTCGGCGCTAGGGAGCGTATGGAAGGGGCAGCCCGACCGTTCCCTAATCAGGGAACTGTTGTGCAGCCCCAGGCACCGACCTGGCCACTGGGGAGGGATTCAGTGTCAGGGCAGAGGAAATGGTGCGCCGGGGGGAGTGGCTGATACCCAGCTTCTTGCCTTTGCTAAGCAGATTAATATATCAATTATGTGAAGAGAAAAAGGGAAAATCAATGAAAAGCCATTTAAAAAGAACAGTTGGAGAGTTGATGAGCAGCTTCCGGAACAAGTGGGATCCTCCCAGAGCAGGACTGGAGCAGTGACAGCAATGTGGGGGGAGAGGGATGCAGTAGTTCAATATGCGGGATGACGAGAAAAGAGATTGTTTTGCCTGAATTCCCTGTGGCCTGTTAGATCTACCTGGGTGTTGCTGTTGAGGCCTATATGTACCTGACATGCACTAACAGGGATGATGGGGCAGGGGCAGGGGCGGGGGGGGAGGAATGGGAGCTGGTGATGGTGTGGGAGAGTGTCTGAGTTTGTGCATGTCTCCCTTGCTCCAGACAGCTGCTGGATCTTGGAGAGCTTCCCTGATTTGTGAGCTTTTGGGTTCAATGGGATCAAGAAGCGGGAATGGGAAGAATCGAGACAACAATCAAGACTCTGGGGAGAAGGGCTAGGCTGAGAGGAACTCCTGTGAGCTGGGACTGGTCCTCAGGTGCTATAGACATGTATCTGAGAGCTGGAGTTGTGGGCCAGGGAAGTAGAGAGGTTTTTGTCTATAGCTAATTTGGATTCCCCCAACTAAAACTTTTCAGAACTTTTGAATCCTTTACAGGTAGGAGGAATGAGTAGGTGGGAAGGGAGGTAGAAGGGGGCTGTGACTGTGCTGCTGATGGGGCTGTTCCTGGGGGGAGTAGGACTTTAAATAAAGCTGAGGAAGTGAGAAGATGGGGTGTCTCTCTTGCTTTTGCAGGTTGTTTGACTTGGATCCCGACCTGTTGCCCCTTTTCCAGTACAACTGCAAGCAGTTTGCCAGCCCTCAGGAGTGCCTCTCTGCCCCCGAGTTCCTGGATCACATCAGGAAGGTGAGAGAGGGGCTATGGCATGGCTGCAGCACAGCCTCCATGGAGGAAGAAACACTTCGGCAATGACTTGAGACTGTGGTGTGTCTGACCAGGGAACGCATAGGAAGTTTCCTCCTGAGATGGTAACTGTAGGGGTTACTCATGCTAGCAGAAGGCACTATTGCTAAGACAGAGTGTCCTACAACAGTGGGGAGGGGATGAGGATGTGGGCTGTGGCAGCTAAGAAGCATCATGCTGATTTTCATGCCCTTATCTGAGAGTGATTTGCCTCTTGTGAAAGCTGGAAGCCTTTTCCTACCTGAGTGAGCTGCCTCAGGGAGCTCACTTCTGTCCAGACAAGGACTGAAGCCCACTGGCCACATGCCGGACAGGAGTTGGAACAGAGCTGGGCAATGGGCCAGGCTTGCATGGACCCACTAATGTGGAGAGGCTCTTGGGGCAACTGCAGAGCCAGAAGCCCCACGGCATCTCTCTGAGAGCCTCTGAGCACAGCTTTGCTTGCAGATGCCTTCCTAAACTGCCTGGCTCCACCTTTAAATCATTTTGGTGCCTTGCTTGCCTGTCTTTATTCCTCGTAAGAGGCTGTTTCAGGACTGTGCTCCTCTGACAGGTGCAAGCTTTTTATTGTTTTCCAGCCTCTGTTTGTTGGCAAAGTCAAGTCAATTTTTACTTCTATTATTGCTTTGAGCTGGCATAGCAATTTGCTCTTTTTGGAGATAAATTCCCTGTTGAAATTACAGGGCACAAGTCTATTACCTTTTGGCTTTGCCAAGATAACCATGCCCTGGCTTTAATCTCTTCTTCTAATTTTGTATGTCTGTTCCCTTCATCCTTCATTAAATTTCTCTGTCCTGTTTCCATTTGGCTCCTGATGCTCCTGGGAGACCATGCGGTATGTGCTTTACCAGCCCAGGTCAAGAGACCTGGCCATCCCATCCACCCCACCTCTTCAAATTCCTTGGCTGATCTTAGAATCAGAGTGGCCTTATTCACGATTGCACCATCTTGGCAACTCCTAGTTGGAAACTCCAGTCCTAGCAACTTGCAGTGTTCCCATGCAGTTGTCCTGAGGTCCTAGCAGTTGTAATGAATACATCAGTATTAGGTCTTAGCCTGCAGCTGCTCTGCTATAGGGCTGTTAGCCCTCTCTAGGACAGGGTGTTTAGCAGTGCTGCTTGCTGTGCACCTCTGGCAGTGTCCCATGGAAGGATGTGGTGTGTGCTGCTGCCAGCACGCCTCACTGACTCGACACACGGATTACAGTAGTGCAAAGGAAACTCAGAGGGTGTCTGCTGGGCTGGGAGCAGGTCAGGCTGACAAGGGTGAAGTAGAAGAGTCAAACTCTTTGTTCCTCCTGCTGTTAATGCCATTCTGCCTTTCTGCTCCTGCACCAGGTGATGCTGGTGATCGATGCTGCTGTGAGCCACCTGGAGAACTTGTCCGGCCTGGAAGAGTATCTCTGCAACCTTGGCAAGAAGCACCAGGCAGTCGGTGTGAGGATTGAGTCTTTCTCGGTGAGGTGTCCTCTCTTGTTCTGTTGCAGCTGTGTTTGTGCACCCCTGTCTGCAGCCCATGGCTGTCCCCATCCTTGTCCTGCGTTCAGCTGGCTGGAGAGAAAGCTGGTGGCTCAGGGCATCCTGCCCAAGGTGCTGATACCTATGTAGTGACATTGGCCCGATGAGGGAAACCCTTGAGGTCCCCTCATTCTCTGCCCTTCCCCAGTAAGCCCAGGGACAAAGGAAAGATGGGAGCAAGGCATTTCCACTGGGGCACTGCAGTCTCTCCTGCAACACAGAGCTTCAGGCTCAGCCTTTGCCCTGGATCTCTGCATCAAATGCTCTGGGCAAACCTCACCACATCTGGAAAAGGAAGCATCCACCTCTCTGTGTCTGCACTGGGTGTTGCTGTAGCACAGCCCCTTCTTCCTCCATGGCAATAAGACCTGAGCATCTTCCATATTAACCCTTGTTTACTCCTCTGCTGTCATCAAATGTGGACAGAAATGCTGGATAATTCAGCAGGGAATGGCAGGTTGAAGAAAAGGTTTCTAACCCTCACATGGCTTGCTCCTGATACTGATACCTTTTGTCCTCTTTGGAGGAAGCTGAGTCCCTTTTGTCCCCACCAGCCCTGCCCTCAGTGCGTGGGTGCCCCTGCATGGGGTTGCTCACAGCAATGTGAGGAGCGGTGCCCTGTGGAGAAGCCTGAGAGGCATCAAGGCAGGCCCTAAGCATCCAGCCTGGGATCTGACCCACTCTCCTGGCATCAGGACATTCCTCAGCTCCGCTGCTTCACTGCTATGCCAAGGGATGGGGCTGTCTACTTGCATCTGGGAGCCATGGCGGATGAATGGGTCCCTCTCCCGTGGTGCTGCATGTGTGGTGTCAGCCCTTGCTCCCTGCCTTGCCCTCCCCAGTCACTCAGTGTGTGGGATGAGGGCCAGCATAGGGCAGGGGAAGGGGATGACATGGGCTGGCTCTGGGTCCCCTCCGAGCAGCCAGGGATGGGGGGCTGGTGCTGCTAATGGAGGAGGAGCAGATGCCCTGCAATGGCAGAAGTCAAAAAATGTGGTGAAGTGAGACAAGGGACTGCATGTCATCCCCTACTGCTGAGCTTGACACTTCTCTGTTTGGTTTGCAGACTGTCGGCGAGTCCTTGCTGTACATGCTGGAGAAATGCCTTGGCACTGCCTTTAGCCCAGAGGTGCAGGAGGCTTGGAGCAAACTCTACAGTGCTGTGGTGAAAGCCATGCGGCGCGGCTGGGACACCCACCCAGAAGGGGACTAGATCTTGCCAGCCATCCCCACCCCTGACCACGCAGCGGTCCTGAGCATGGGGAGCGCTCACGCCACACTCTCTGCCGCTCCCCACCTGTGTCTGCACCAGCCCATCGCTGTCTCCACTAGTCACGTGTGCTTTGGGGCTCTCACAGTGATTCGACCTTGCTTCAACACATCTCTGCCTTTGCTAAGGGCAGGCAGGGTACGTCCCTGAAGAGAAGTCTCGGTGTGCCGCAGCACAGGTATGCCACCCTGCCCCGAGTTCCTTTGGGCTAGTTGGAGCACCAACACCCATGTACCTACTCTGTTTTTTAGCCAGTTCATCTTCCCTGCTCTGAGTAGCCACCCTAGTTAGATGATGGCTGGCATAAGCCTCTTGGGCTTATTTGCCCAAGGTCCTATGTGTCATGCCTGTACTTGCCAGGTCTGGCAGTGCTTGCCCCTCCTGTGCTGCTGTGTCTAGTTCAGCTGTGGCAGTGATGAATTTGGCTCCCTCCAGGGCAGGGGCAGGGGCAGCAGAGGTGAGGGCTGATCACACCACGAGGCTGTCCTCAAACCTCACAGGGAGCTTTTTCCCCCTTCCCTTCACCAACACATCACTAACAGACAGTTAATCCTGGTGCTCTCTTCAGCCTTGCCTCTGACCTAGATGGGATCCATAGTTTTCCCTGTGTCAGGTTGGCCACAACTCAGTAGGTCTCCTAGGGATGATTGCAGTGGTGTCACATTAAGGTGAGGCTGCTTTTGGCAGGTCTGGACTGCCAGCTGAAAGGGTTTGTGTTGGTTTGGTCAGTTGGTTTAACCTTAGAGCCATCTGAAATGCTGCAGCAGTGTTTGTTTACTGCTTTGGGTTGAGGAGAATAAATACAAGGCAAAGATGTCTTAAAATAAAAATGAAGGTTGCAATCATGTCATGGCAACAGCTTCCAGAAATTCTGGCTCTTGGCCAGAGGAAGCATAGCTGGAATCTTTCTGCTGATGTTGTCAGAACCTGGAGTGTTTCCCAGCTGCACACAGTGCCCATGTGCAGAGTTCCTCACCCTTACAGGAATGAGAAGACAGCGGCTGCCAGAAGAAATCCCAGAAAATGGCTGAGAAGCAGTACCTGAGGGCTCTGGGGGTAGCTGAGCTTGAGCACTTTAAGGAAGTATCCATCTTTACGTGGAAGTCACTGTGGAACAGGCAGAACCAGGTTTCTAGGCATCTCTAGCCCCAGAGCAAGGATATGGAGCAGTTTTTCAGTTACGGGCGGATGGACAGCAGGAGTCTGGTGTTGAGGGCTGAGATGGTCCTGTTCTGGAGGCACATTCCTCCAATACTCATATGTCCTCTGTCCACTCCATGTAGCTGAGGTCTCCCATGCCCATGGCATGGGGGGGGATGATGGGTCTCTGGTTCCCTGACACCAGGCCTGATGGTAGCCATGGGCTTCCAGGCAGCAAAGAGCCTTCCAGCTGTGTTTGGTAGGCAAACTAAGAGGTGTTGTGGATTAGGTAGTGAACATCTCCATGTTCGTTGTTCTTCCCATGGTAACATGTTCTGCCTCTGCAGTGCTACAGTGTGGTGCTGTGTGTTCTGGCCTATGGCTCTCTTCATCTGCTGGGTGAGGTGAAGTTCTCCCCATTCTTGCACCCAGCAATGAGGGATGGAGGACCCAGGCCTGGAGGGAAGCACTAGCTGTGATGGCATGATATGGGGCAGGAGGGTTTGGGAATGGGAATGCCCTCTTTGCAACCCTGTTCTGGGGCACCGGCCTTCAGCATCATGGGAATGTGACACCTTCTGGCTCTGTGTGACAAGTAGGCAGCTGTGTGATGGGTGGTGTGTGGGTGGTCCCTCTAGCTTTCCCAGCTCCTTGACTTCTCCTTTTCTGTGCCACATTTTGCGTAACTCCTAAGAGAACTGAACTAGTCTGTGTGCCTCTTATACCCAGCTGTACTGTTTAATAAAGAACAAGAGTGAGTCTTAGCCCTTTTGGATGCCTTACGTTTATTTTAATATAAAAGGCCCAAGCAGGCCAGAAAAGGAGGATGACAGAAAGGGGTTTACTGGTTTCTTGTTGGCTCTAGCTTTGGAGATACTGGTCACTGGGAACACTCGTGTAGCGCAGCTAAACTGATGTGAGAAGGTATACAGCAGCAAATGCCTGTTGGAAGTTTTTGTGCATGGTAATTGAATGGGTGGGCAGCAGAGGGGCTAGCAGAGACATCTTGCTACTGATTGCTCATTGCCCTTCAAATATAAGAGCCCCTAATGGAATTAGAATCTTAAGCAATCAGCCCAAAAATCCCTTTTCTGTTGTTCAGCTGCTGTTTTTGTTTTTTGACATAGCATCGGCTCACCTGCTGTTGGTCACCAGCTGCTGGTTGCCCACAGCAGCAGAGCATGGTCTCACAGTGAATTCCTGCCTTCTCCATGCAGCATCTCGCCTGCCAGCTGGACTGTAGAGCCACTCCATCAGCCTTGCCCAGGGATCAGCTGGTGAGGATGCAGGAGGTCCTGTCTCCTCCTTCTTGGGGCATGTTCCAGCTTTGACATGGTGGGTTTCCAGCCCTGGGAGAGTTGGGCACTTGATGCTGGAGAACGGTGCCCAGAGTGGGGAAGCCAGCTCAGGGTCTGTAATTGCATCTCAAAAGCTGGAAATCCCAGCCCTGGCACAGGAAAGAAGGGTGAACATCCTGGGAAAGCCATGCTGCTCTGCCTTGGGGAATGTTTAGGACAGGGCTTGTACCACACGGCAATGTGTGAGGGGCTGTGAAGGGCGAGGAGAGCAGCAGAGATCTAAATGCAAAGAAATCCCCTCTTTGGGTCATTGATAAAATAAGTTTTCCAGCTCTTCCTGGCCTTGGAGGACAGCTGCCAGCCTCAGGGCTGGTGGTGGGACCCTAACCCTGGTGCTGCAGGGATGGGCCAGCGTGGCAGCTTCCAGCAGCACCCTCATCTCTGCCTGCAGCAGCATGGACGTTTGTCACAGCTCCCACAGACTGCCCCTTTGCTTTGGCTGCTGCCTGGTGGGGATGCTCCTGTCACTGCCCAACACTGGCTGGCACAGTGGGAGACTCCATGCAATTGATTGGCCCTGGTTGTGAGGGACTTGTGAGTGTGCAGGCTGCAATCAGGGAGTGGGTTTCTGAGGGCTGGCATGGTGGAGGTGCAGCGTGATGGGGCTCACACAGCCTCCTTAGGCCATGATGAGCTTCCCCATCGAAAGAGCCGGGAGAGCTATGAGCAATTGCAGCCCTTGGTCACAGCCAGAGCTCCTGCTTCAGTGTTTACCACTCCTTACAAACCAGGGGGAACCTCTGTAGGGGTGTGTGATGTGGGATTTTAAATTTTCCAGGTTTTCACCTGAAGGAAAGCCCTTACCATGCCTTCTGCCCTGTGCTATAAGCCAGAGTGGCCAGGCAGGGCTCATCTTGGAGGAGCCAGCAGGAGAGACCTGCTGAAACCAGAGGTAAATCATTCAGGTAGGAATTCAGGTATAAAGAGTGAGTTTTGGGAGGGGTGAGGGGAGTAAAAGAGCACTGTCTGCTCAAAACCTAGAGAAAGACTCCCAAAATGGTGTTCGCCCCCTTCTCCGGGACTTGCTGGTGAGCAGTTCAGCTTTGGACCATTTACTCCATCCCCAGATGGGATGGGTCCCTTCTGCTCCTGCTCCTTGATGTGGTCCCAGAGGGGCTCCAGGCCATCCTCCACCTTCAGGCAATGTCTGCACCTTTGCTGGTGTTCTGAGCCAGCCCTGCCAGCGTGACTCCCCCCCAGGAGAGAGTGCTGACAGATGTAAAGGAAATGCACGTGGCTGTCCTAGGGCTTCCTCCCATCCCCGGTGTAGGGAGAGTGCCAAGGGCTGTGCCAGTCCATCTGACAGGATACAGTGAGGTGCTCTCCTGCTCCTGTGACTTTGCTGTTTCTTTCCACTTATCGGGGTTTGTTTCTATGGGGGCTGTGGTGAGTGGCAAGGTGTCCCAAGGTGGGGTGGCCAGGCAGTTTCCTTGCCATTAAAGCCTCCGCAGAACATCTCCAGGCAGGGTCAAAAGCAGTCCACAGGTGGAAAAAGGGGATGGAGCACTTTTGCAGGCTCTACTGGCAAGGCTTCCCCCTGTACTGGTGCCAGGAAAGGCAGGTTGGGGTGACAATGACAGGCAGCAGCTGGGTGAACTCGTTTTATTCAAGGCACGGTCATAGCAATAAATCACAAGAAGGTACAGACCTCTGGCACATTCCTACAGTGGGGCAGCCAAGGGCAATCAGACCAGCAGCCTGAGCTCCTGAGGACACAGTGCCACTCACAGGCACTTGCTTCCACCCTCAGACAGGCCACCAGCATCCCCCTGCCCTGTTTGGGGCTGCCCCTGGAGCAGGCAGTGGCTGAGCTGTGGGCAGCCATGGGGGCACATGGGCAGGAAGCCACCAAACCCACAGGATGCTTTTTGGGGTTGGGAGGGAGCAACTGAGCTCAAAACTCCCCCGAGGCAACTGCTTGGGTAGATAGTGTGCTGCAGCCACTGCCCTAGCATGCAGGAGCGTGAGTGGGATTGGGGTCATTGGGGCCAGCTGGCTGGGCTGAAACCCACCAGCCTCACAGGAATGTCCCAGAGCCCACTTGAGTCCAACTGAGACCCACAACTCACTGCTGGGCTGCCTTTTAACCTCCCCCCCTGCCCAGAACTGGCACCCCATGCCCCCCTCCCAGTGGCACCACTAATGCTGAGCAGTGCCCTGGTGCCAGCAGGGCTGCACTATCCTCCCTTCCCTGCTCCAGGATCGTAGCAACTCGAGTTGCTCTGAAGCTAGCAGAAGAATCAAGGACAGGAAAATCAGCCCTAAGGCCTAAGCAGGGCTGAGGATAAGCCCTCATCCCTAGGGGCCACAATGGCTACTCTGGATGAGCTGGAAAACTCCAGGGATGCTGTCTGGGCAGGAATTGGTGCACTTACACTAACCACAGCAGGACTCACACTCGAGAGGCAGTGTGGCTGCTGGGGGAGCATCCCACAGCTGTGGCTTGTGGGTGAGGGCAGGCAGGATATGGTGGACCAGGAGGACCTGGAAGTCTGGGTCCTGCCAGCCTTCACCCTGCCTTTCTGTTGCAACAGGACAGAGCCATGCTGGGTGTCATGGGCAGCCCCAGGGAGAGTGTGAGCACGAGGGGGATACTGCCAGGGGACAGGAGTGACAAGGAGCTGCTCTTGTAGCCATTAAATAGACTTGTCCCTTGACCTCCCACTTCTCCCCAAGAGCCCAAGGGCATAGGCATAGTGCAGCAAGATGGAAGGATGGGGTGGGAAGCTGAGGAAGAGCTGGGCTTGCATTTGATGCCTGCCTTGGGGCAGGGCCACTGGTGCTCAGGCAGATGTAGGAGCTGCCTCGGGCACTCACCTCTGCACCAGTGCACACGCATGTCAGCAGTCCCTGCTTTAATGGGCAAAGCAGGGGCAGGCAGCAGCCTGGACGGCCAGCAGCTCGGGAGGTACTGGGATGGCTGCCTGAGCAGTGGGTGGGTGGGGTGGGATGCCAGGGTTAGGATTGGCCAACCCCTGCCACTGAGGACCCACAGGACAGTGTGGTGGCAGGCACATTCGTCTGTGCTGTCTGGGCTGCTTCCTCCTCACAGAGGGGCAAGGGCCTCCCTCCTGCCCTCAAAAGCATGGCCTCTCAGAGAGATCCTCTCCCTATACTGCTGCACTCCCTCTTTCCCACCGTGGGCTGGAAGAGGCAGGTAGGGACAGGGGGACACTGGGGGCTCAGCCAGTCCGGGCAGTGGGAAGGACCAGCAGAGCCTCCTGCCACCTCCCATGCAATAGGTCTCCCCCTCACATCAGTCCTGTCACTCCCTGTTCCATCAGAGAGGTGGCCCCCACCAGTGCTGGGAAGGCTCCTTCCTGCCCCATGGCACATCCTCCACTCTCAGCACGGTTGGTCCTTGGCCGGCAGCACAGATGTTCACTGGTAGCGAGCCTGGCTCTCCATCACAGGGCCGCTCCTGTACTCGCCCTCCACTGTCTCGAGCTCTGTCTCGAAGCTCTGCAGCCCCCCATCCTCCCCATCCTCTGCTGGCTCCAGGTGGTTGCCCATGGTGCCATAGGACTGGTGTGCCGGAGAGGCCGCTGGCGTCAAGCTCAGCTCAGGCTCCTGCAGGACAGTGGCCACAAAGAGCTGCCCCAGGGGGCAGTGGGCCATCAGGACCCAGGGGAGCAAAGGCAGGAATCACAGCAGGGCTGGGGAGGGGTACTCACATTGGAGTTAGGGGTGGACGAAACACTGCTCCGCTCCACGTCATTGAAGCTGCCCTCAGATTGGTCGGACATCTGAGGAGAGGGAGGCCAGGAGGAAATGATGGTTTGGGAGTCCCAGCTTTAGCAGGGGACAGCCAAATGCCGCCTCAGACTCCCCATGGCAAATGCACCTCAGAGGTGAAAGGAGTAGATGCAGTAGGGTGAAGGAACAAAGTGGGCAGCAGCCTGTGCTCACCTGGTAGCTGGAGGGTTTCCGTGGCTGCAGTTTCTTCAGGCAGAGGCCAAAGAAGGAAAAGATGATACAGGAGAGGAGGACCACAAAGGTAAAGAGGGTGACAGGCCGGGTGGGACCTAGAGCACAGAGACACTGGGGCAGCACATGAGCTTCCAAGAACCTGCTACATGTCCAGTGAGCACCAGGCTGGTGCCTACTTTGTGTCTTACAATATCTCTACCCCCTTACCCAAAACACTAGCTGACACCTCTCTCAGATGTCAGGTCCCCACACCACCTTCCCCCTTCCCACCCTCCATGCCATGCCAAACTTGGGGGTGACACCAGTGGTTTGCCACCCCCAAGCATGACCCTCAGCAGTGGCAGGGCACAGCCCCCAGCTCTCCCTACCGAGGCGCAGGACAGAGAAGAAGAGCAGCCAGAACATGCAGAGGATGGGGGCCACCACGACCTGGCTGATGGCGGCCACGTGGAGGCGCTGGTTCAGCTTGGTGGGGATGTACACGTAGTAAATGTTGTACCGGTCAACCATGTGCTTGAGCAGCATGTAGAGCAACCCTGGTGGGACAAGAGGAGCCATTTGGGAGGAGGGCAATGGGGACAGCCAGGTCACGGGGACAGCAGGGCAGGCCCTGGGGATGATGCCCAAGAGTGCCCTCCTGTACCATGCAGGAAGCTTGCACTCCCATACCCCTGCTGGTGGTTGGGACAGGCTGTTCTTGGCACAGCCGGGACCACGGGCATGGGATCGTACTCACCGAAGGGGACAATGATGGGGCAGGTGATGCTGTAGGTCATGACAACAGAGAAGATACAGCAGGTCCAGGCATACTCTAGTCCAAACTGGAACTGGTAGGCTTGGCTCTGGGGCACAAACAACTGTGTCATTACTGCCTCTGCAAAGGCTCCACTTGCCTTTGGACCCTGGCCCACAGGACTGCCTCATCCCCATCAGCCCCCAAGGCGAATCCCGAAGAAGTCCCCACAAGCATCTCCACAGGACCACGACAGCCCGAGTTTCCAGCAAGCGTGCCCCTGCTGTGCTGGGGATTCAGAGGTGACCAGAACCACATACCCGCTTGACATGGAGCCGTTCGGGCTCAGACTTGGCAAAGCAGAGGCGGGCAGTGTAGACGAGGAGGCCTGGGATGCGCAGCAGCTCCATGGCTGTCCCAATTAGGCTGGAGGTGACCACGTAGTTTACAAAGAAAGCGCCATTGTCTGGGAGGAAAACACACCTGCCCCAGGGACAGAGAGTGTGAGAGAATGCTCGGGAGGGCAGCCAGGAGAGCTGCTGGGGGCTGACAACAGGTGCTCCCGCTTGCCTGGGAAGTCTGGGAGCTTCCTGCTACTCACTGGAACTTGATTTCAGCTTCGTCCAGAAAGTGGGTGTCAAAGAGCCAGCGGAAAAACAGGTCCAAGCTGGAGTGGAGAGAAGAGGAGCAGATCAGAAAGAGGGGGAACTGCAGAGCAATGTGGGGAACACACAGCGGGCATGTGCTTTCCCCTGCCCTGAATGGGCAAGACTCTCTGGACCCTACACTGTCAGAGCAGCCCCTTCTGCCACACAAAACCACTGTGGAGTGGGTGCTTGCCTCCGGGACAGCCAGGATTGCTGTAGCTGGGGCTATACGAATACCTGACCAGGTCCTTTCAAGATCTGCTGAAGGGTCGGCCCCATGCAGCAGCTGACCACCACCAGCAGCCTTGGGTCAGTCATGGCAGACTGGCAAGATACTCCACGCCACTCCTCCACAGGGAAGCTGTGTCTGGGACCAGCTGTGATCAGCTCGGCACTGCTAAAAAGTGTTTTTCTCCCCAGAGACTGCTGTGTTCCAGTGGCAGTGGGACCTTAGCCCTTTGGGGCTGGCTTGCAGGGCTGAGGGGCCTGGGTGTGATCCTGGCAGCTAGGGAGCAGGGAGAGCAGCATGGCAGGGTGGCCCATACCTGCTCAGACCCAGCGAGGGCAAGATGATAACCATGAACACCAGGAAGAAGAAGCACTTGTGCATGGTGATCTGATTTTCACTTGACCTGCAGAGACAGGAGACAAGAAAAGAACATTGCACTTTTCTGAGGAAAAGCAGCTGGCAGGGCAAGGGGCTGGGCTGGGTCTTTCTTTTCACCAAGGAGCTACTCCCAGCCCCAGAAAGGCATGTTCATTTGCTCTGTGCATCTACTGGGGCCTTGAAAAGCATCTCCCAGGCCAGGGGGTGTCACCATGCGGAATCTGCTGTAGCGAAAGGCCTTGTATTCCCAGTCTCTCATCTCCTTCATCCTTGCCCTCTCCTACCATCCCTGCTAGGGCAGACACCCAACAAGAGGCAGAGGGGTGTATAGAATGGGTCCACGAGCCCCCATTTCCCCCAGGAAAAGGAACGGAGGTGGTGACAAAGCTCCTGCAAGGACTTATCAGACCAGGCACAAAGGTTGGGGCCAATGGAGGGTCAAGACAGAAAAGAGCACATTGTAGGAGGTGGGCAGTTTCCTCTACTAGGAGACTTTCAGCATCCTGAAGCCATACCTCTGCCTTGGAAGGTTGGGAGCATGCCTGGGATGTGCCACACAAGTCAGGATCATGGCCCTGCTGCTGCCAGTCCACCATCACACCACAACTTTCACAAACTTCTTCACACTCATCTTAAAACCATCTGCCTTTGACAGCAGCCTGGAAGCGTTCAGGACTATTGGAAGGAAATCGCTCCTTTGGGCATGGACTTGGGTCTTTTTCCATGGCGAGCAACACTTATGGGGCTCTGATGGGGTCTGCTGCTTCACTGCCTGCCTCCCTGCAGGTTGGGTTCCCCTTCCACTGCCTGCCTCCCTGCAGGTTGGGTTCCCCTTCCACTGAGGTTCCTCCCATCCATGGCAGCCCTGGGGACCGTGGGGGCCAGCCCCGTTACCTCGTCCAGTGAGACTCGAAGAATGCCGAGTAGTAGACAAGGAAGGGCAGGAAGACAGAGAAAGCCCAGAGCAGCAGCGTGGGGAAGAACTGGGTGATGATGGGGTTCTGTAGGAGGAGAGATGCCAGACACCCCTCAGGAGTCCAGCAGAGCACAGCCGTGCTGGAGATAGCTCCATGGGCCTCCTGGCACAGGATGGTGTGTGCAGCAGGTAGGCTGGGGTATCCTCTCCCTGAGCAGGGGCATTTGTTTCAGGAGAGAAGAGCTTGAGGCCAGCCAAAGGCACCACAGTCATCTCTGAGCCCCAGTGCCCACCCAAAAGTTCAAAGGTCAATAAGAAGGAGATGTGCTGCTGGCAGCTTCCAACATCTCCTAGAGCTCTTCCCAGACCTTTCCTCAAGCATGGACAGCAACCTGCCCACCCTCATGGACACCAGTATCAAACCCCAGGTTTGCACAAGTGCCCCAGGGCTCTATCACTGGAAACAGAACTAGGAAGCATGACCACTCCTTGTCTCTCATCAATGCCCACCCCAGTGATGGCTTATCTTCTTGGGCCCATGTAGAGCTGCTACCCTACCCCTCTCACAGACAACCCTGGAAATGGTGACTCTTTGGGAAAATTGGCATGGGGTGCCAGGGACTAACTACCTTGAGGCTCTCCACAGGGTGTGTGACATTGAACATGTCCATAGTGTTGACAATGATGGCTGGCGTGGTGAGGAAGAAGAGAAGGACGAACAGGCAGATATTAAGGAGGATGAATCGCACCCACCAGGATGTGCCACGGACTGACAAATTCTCCCTGTGAGAGGAAAAGATGAACTGGACATGATGTAGAGGAAAGGCCATGTGACCTGGGCCTCCCAACATAGCTTCACAAAGCTGTGTCTCCTGCTATCCACACTACCCATTCTGGCAGACACTGCTCTAAGCTCACCCTCTTCCCCTCCCAATGCTGCTGTGCTGTCACCTGCAGAGCCCCCTGGACCAGACAATAGCCACGGAGGAGATCTGTACCACCAGGGCGCTTTGGAGTCAGGCTGGAGAAATTTGAGCCTGGCAATCTCCCCAAACCTCAGCTGGCTGAGCCCTGCCACCCTTGGGGTGATGACCCCCATCACCCCTGCTGACTTCTGCTATGGCAACAGGTGGGATTGTCAGCTCCTGCCACCCTGGGGAAGTGTCCTATAGACATGGACACATATCTGTATTCTTCCTTACAGCTACACAGTCTCCCTATAGCTATGAGCATGGGCTCCTTATAGCTACGGGCATGGTTTCCCACCATACCTCCTCGCCCCCCATTCCCCCCTCCCTCCTGCCATGGGGGCTCACCAGATGATATCGCTGGGTGCAGGGGCATAGCGAACGCCCCAGTGGTGTGACTTGACCACGGTGGTGACAGAGGATTGCTGGGGGTGCTTGCGGCAGCGGATGTGGCTGTAGTCCTTCAAAATCCTGCAGGAGCAGGGAGTCAGGGGTCAGGTCTCACTTCCTGTGAGACCCTTCCCACAGTCTCAACAGAGCAGCCATCTCTGCAAATGGCAGAGGCACAAAGGAGACAGACCCATTGCCTAGCTTTGGTTGGGAAATCTGACAAGGTGCCCCAGTTTCCCAGCAGTGGTGGCCACCAGGCTGCGGGATATCCCCGTGCCTGTTGCATGAGGTGCACTCACACAGCTGTCATCCGCTCATCCTGGAAAGTGACGAAGGCCATGTCCAGCCGCTTGAGCGTGATGCGGTTGCGCTCAGCATTGAACTCATCTGTGAGCTTCTCCTCCAGCTCCCCATAGTACTGCTCAGCATCCACCTGCAGGAGCAGCCAGAGCTCTGCTGCACTTGCCGAGCTGGGGCACGGGCAAGCTGCCATGCTCTGCCTTGCCCATGGTGCATGTGTGCTGCCTGCAGCCCTCCCTGTACCCTCCTACCTGCTCAAAGCCACAGAAGCCGCAGCAGAAGATGCGGGCGCAGGGGTGGGTTTTGATCATGATCTTCCCCTCTTTCTGCGCCTTGGTGGTGAAGTAAAGCCGCCCCTTCATTGCCTTGCGCCTGCCAGGAAGCCAGTGCGGTGAAGGTCATGTGGGGAGTGGCAGAAATACAAACACAGCGCAGGGCCCCCGACATGGTGCGTGGGAGTGGTACACCCACCCACAGAGGCAATGTGGACATGCATGAACTCACCTCTCTGCATCCAACTTCATCAGCTTGCGCACATCGAAGCAGAACTGGACGTTGGTGATCGTGCAGCTGGGATAAGCCTCGCTGCAAGCACAGGGATATGTTGGCACCAGGAATCAGGGCATGGAGACAGCCCCTGCCACCTGCCTGCTACTCACTCAGCAAGGCTGTGGCACACCATTACTCACTGGAAATGCTTGATGATAAGGGAAGGGTCTGTGATCTCCTTGGGGATGTGGGTAACCATCAGTGTCCGGGCGACCTGGGTGAGGAGAAGGGGCAGAGTGGGTGGGTGGACAGGGGATCTGCGGGATACATCACTGCTACCCTGCTCATCCAGCAGTGAGCTGGGGCACCGACTGCCACTCCCAGGCCAGTCAGCACAGGCCTCCTCAGTGCCCAGTCCCAAACCCTGGGGGCATAGCCAGACAATGCCCTACCCCAGACAGATGGACATAGCAGAGCTTCAGTCTCAAGATGCAAGACAGCAAGAGAGAGAGATCTGTCCCCAGGCTCTCAGACTTTTTCCAGAAGCTGGCAAAACCCAGCCCATATTTCCCTGCCTGCACAGTCCTAGGCTGCTTCTAAAGCTCTCCCTACCTACTGAGACCAGCATTTGTGCAAAGCAAAAGGTTGTCCACTAGCGCTGAAAAAGGCAGGGCTGGAAGAGGGGTGGTTGCTCACCTTCTCGTTCTCTCTGTATTCCAGGTGGACAGAGTGGTGAGCCATGCAAAGAATGGTGAGGATGAAATAGATGAGCGCGAAAATGCTGTGCAGCCACAGGAGACGGTCTCTGGAAGAGGGAAAGAGGGGATCAGAGAGCGCTGCGGTGAGCACATGGCATGGGAGCAGCCTGGCACTCGGCACCTCACCCATGGCCACCCCTTCCACCCAGCAGGATCTCCCTGTGCCAGCTGTCAGACCCCCACCCCAGGGACTAGAGGAACAGCACCCAGGGTGTATGCTGAGATATTACAGAAATGAGGCCATGCAGCCCCAAGAGCACTTCTGCCAGCAGCGGAGTGCAATGCACAGTACCAGTGTGTTGGCTGCAGTGGCTGTGCTTGTGCATGGTGCAGAGACACGGGTGCTACTGTGAGCAGCGTGCTGCTCACATGCACCTCTCCCTGTCCCCAGCACGGAGCTGTGGTGAGCGCTGTGCCTGTGTGCTCCCAGCAATGCCCACCACAGCACAAGCACACACAGCTCCCTCCACGTGGGAGCACCTACTGTGTTGGGATGTTGGCGATGGTTGTCCGGCCAAAGTGGGTGGGATTGTGTCCTGCAGAGGAAGAGGAGAAGCAGAAGGTTAAGGAAAACCAGTACAACGTGCATGTCCGTGTTTGCAGTTAGTGGCTCTGGTCTTTGCTCCCTCCTTTTCCATCTCCCAGGTCCCCACCAAGTCCTCACTGCCCTGAACTTCCCTGTCTCTTGTGTTCCTCTGTCCCCCAGCTGATAGTGGGTTCCTGCTCCCTTAGGGGCTTCCGTCAGAGGGGTTCTTCTGCCTTTTGTCCCAGAGGCACAGTGCTTGCCTCAAGGCTGGGAAGCTTGCACAACACTCCTGAGTCATCCCATAACTAGGAAAGCACCTACCCAGGAGATCCCCTGAGAAGTTGATGGGCAGGATGACAGCCACGGAGAGCACACAGACCAGCATCAGCAGGACCAGGAGGTGCCGCTGGAAGGAGAGGTAGGTGGTGGCATCGATCCCACACTTGCTCTGAATCTCCTCGTCCCTGGGGAGAGGCAGGTGGGGGTGAATGCTGGTGGTTCCTCCCCATTACCTCCCACCATAGGGACACTGGCTGCTCCAGTCTCCCACAGACCACACCAACTAACGGCATTCTGCTTAGAGCACAAAGGATTTGGGCACAGAAGGGACGAGGGATAGAAGCAGCCCTTCAGCTGCCATCCCATTATAGGACTGGTTCCTACCACAAGAGGTTGAAGCCCTTTTCTTTGGGATAGGATCTAGGGGCCAGGGGAAATGCAGAGGTGAGTCCTCTGCTCCCTCTTCAGGGTGGATGTTTTAAGAGGGCTCTCCTCTGCCACTGGTCCCAGCAGTGCCAGGTGATGGGCCACCACCTGTGGACACCAGCTTCCCAGGGGTGGGCAGCAGTGGGGCATGGCCCTAATGCCAAGGACACACACTTACTTCATTTGGTAGATAGAAATGAGCCAGGAGCAGAATCCCTAGAAGAGAAAAGTCAGGATGAGATGAAGGCAACCAACCCCACCTCCCCAGCAAGGAACTGGGGCAAAACATATGCTGGAGACATACAGAGCTGGTGCAGTGTCTATGGCCAGGGGGATAAGCAAATGGAGGCAGTGCCCAAGGCAGCTCAGCGATTCTCAGCTGAGTGGTGAAGGCAGCTGTCTTGGGAGGAGTAGGAAAAACACAGCCCAAGGAGCTGGTGGGAAGCTGAGCACAACCTCTCTTCCAGGTGACGAGAGCCCTGAGAGACTAAACAACCTTCCTGAAAGTGGTGATAAGAGAATTCCTGTGAGTGGGAGCTGGGGGTCTGCTGGGGCAGGAGTGTACATGGACAAGGAAGACTCCCCGCAAACATCAACCAACGGGTCATGGCTGTCAGGTGCATATTTTTGGCTGCAGAAGGACTTGCAGAGAAAGCTGAAGTCAAGCATTAACCGATTGTATCAGGGGTGACTTCCTGGACCTCAGCCTCCTCTGAATACTAAGGAGCATCTCTCTAACAGGCTCCTGGCTCCAAGCAGCTCCCTCCTCTGCCCCTTTCTTGACAGTCCCTAACATGCAATGCACTTTTTTGACCATTACCAAGTGCTGAGCCAGCACTGCTGTAAAGTGATACAGGACAACCTAAGTTTTTGGGAAATAGCTTATTCCCTGTTACTGTGTATGCAATATTAGGGGGTTTTCTCCCCTACACATTATTTTATGTTGTACAAACACCGGAGTTCATGCATGTTCAAAGTGCCTCCGCAGTCCTCCTGGTAATGGCCATACCAAATACCACTCAGCCATCTGGCCTCTTCACCACCTTCCAGAGGATTTATAGAATCATAGAATTGTAAGGTTGGAAAAGACCCCTAAAATCACTGAACCATTAACCAGGCACTGCCAAGTTCACCACTAAACCATGTCCCTAAGTGTCACATCTACATAATCTTTAAATACCTCTAGGGATGGTGATTTCATCACTTCCCTGGGCAGCCTGCTCCAGTATCAACCCTTTCAGTAAAGAATTTTTACTAATATCCAATCTTAACGTACCCTGGTACAACTTGAAGCCATTTAGTTCCGTCTCTTCTTACTTGGGAGAAGAGATCAAGCCCTACCTGTGCGGGTGAGCTTGCACAGGAACAGATCGTCCAGAGATGTTGTAGAGTCTCCTTCACTGGAGTTACTCAAGAACCATCTGGATACAATCCTGCGCCGTGTGCTCTAGGATGACCCTGCTTGAGCAGGGAGGTTGGACCAGATGGCCCACTTTGGTGCCTTCCAACCTTACTCATTCTGTGATTTTGTGATTCTGTACTTGCTTTTATGCTCTCTACAAACTTCTCCACAAAACTGCTCTTCTCCCCTCTTAGTGTACTTTACATCTAACCTCATAGAGTGGAGATTTGCCTCATTTGTGAGCAGTTCAACTTTTTAAAGGATGTCTTCTTACTTCTAATAATCTCCCTTAATCTGCTCTTTAGCATGAGCTTTCCCTGTGGTCTTTCTCACTTATTTTTTGATGAGCAATATACATTTGCCTAGAGCATCTGTTACAGAGGCTTTAAACAGGCCTCCTGCCACCTGCAAGGGTGGCAGGCTTGTTTTGCTCCTTTCATGCCTACTTTTTTTTAATAAGTCGTGTCATTTTTTTCATAGTCACACCAGTGACTGACTTGTGAGCTTTTGCTGTCAAAAAAGAAATAGAAAGAGGCAGCAAAATGTGTCCATCTGTGTTTGTCTCCAGCAAAGACGGGTGTTCGCCTGGTGTGATAGAAAGAAACAAAAGATTACTTTAAAGCCCCAGCATTCAACTGTGCTGGCAGAGGAGGGTGCAGGGGGCTCTGTCCTGATGGGTGAGAAAGATCCCTGCAGGCATGCAGCAAGGCTTTGGCTATGCATCCAATTAGGTGTCCACAGCTGCAAGGACAGCCATGCAGCTGGGAGATGCTTGCCTGATGGGAGCATCCCCTCAGAACTGCCATTCAAGACAGATGCCTCAAAAGAATCCAGGACAAGGAAACCTCCAGGTTCCAGGAATTCCCCATTGCTAAAGGGTGTTGAGCAGGAAATCCTGCACTGGAAGGTTTAATTTCTCCCATATAACTTCTGACCTGGGATAAAGAACAGGACAGCCTGGGCCAGGACGAGCCCAGTCCAAGCTCCCACTGCCACAGCCACTGGCACTCACCACATCCTTGTTGTCGGCATCCAGGGGGCTGCTTTCTGACGGAGACTTCTCCTTCTCACTCTGCTCTCCATAGAAAAGTGAGGTCAGACTTTGCAGAGAGCGGAGAAGAGGAGGGATGAGGCAGAAGAGAAGCAACAGACAGGAGAGAATAAGCACCCTTGGAGAAGTTCTCTCCCAGGAGAGCAGTCAGGAAATGACTCCCCCCTCCCTGCATCCTGCCCTGCGGCTGGACCAGTGACTACAGCTGGGCTTGGGACAGAGCGGTTGCATCTTGCTGCCTCTGTGCTGACAAGTCTCCACAGCTTCTCTGTGGCTCTGACCCATGATGTGGTGGCTCACAGAGAATTAGCCTTAGCTCCAGCGTAAGGGCCTGCTAAAACAGGTATGTTCTATTCCACTGTTTTCTGATGTCTCAAATGGTTTTACAGTAAAAAGAAATGCAATCAGAGCTTGCATTTCAAGTCTTGATTGCCCTTTGATCTCCCTGGTGAAGGGAAGCATCACCTGTCCATTGCCAGACTCAGCTCCAGAGTCCGAGGCCAAGAGGAGCTGGAGAAATGAGAAGGCAAGAGAGGGCCACTGTTTGCTCTTGTGGGCTGCCCAGCCTTACAGAGACCCCACCTATGTGCACCCGCCTGTGCAAAGAAAGATGGTTTGCTACCCAGGGTGAGCCATGCTCTGGCAGGCAGGCAGTTGTGGGAAGCACAGCCCACCTGGAAATCTGGTCTGGGCTTTACTTTTACTAGAACACTGGTAATTTTTGTGGGATTCTGCACCTGGCCCAAACGACAGGCCAGGCAAGATGCTTAGGTACATGAGGAACAGTGTTTTACTGCTGTGTGTCTCCCTCTGCCCCCTCTACCAGCCAGTCTCGATCATCCCAAGGGAGTGGCAGGAGAACAGGCAGAAGCTCAGTCCCCACTCAGTAGCAGCTGTTGGGTTTCTGTCCTTCCCAGGACAGTGCCCTCAATGGCACTCAGACCACTGTTACCAAATGCTAATGGCAAGAGTGAATGAAAGCTTGTCCCAGCTTTCCCTCTCCCCGCAGCAGATGGTGCCTGTGTCTCCATGGGCAAGGGCAGCCAGGCCACTCCCAGTGGGGAGGAGGGACAGGAACACCTGCTGAACTTTTCTGTGTGCCACCCTGCAGTGCTGGCCTCCCTTCCAGCCTTCTTTAAGAGAATGGAGCCATAACCCACACTGGCTTTGCATCCTCCTCACCTATCATTGTCCATCAGCAGTGCCAGGCGCCCGTAGTCCCAAGCCGCTTTCCGAAGACAGGAGAAGACCAGAAGGAGAAGCTGAAAGAATAAGAAAGAGGAGAAGTGAAGGCTTTTGCTGCAGGATCTCATCCATGAGATCTTCTCACATGCCTCCTTTCTGCTTTCTCACTATGAGCCCAAGCTCGCTGAAACTCTTGCCTCAAGCCTAACTGTTCCTGCTCTGTGATCTCACCACTGCTGCCCAAGTGCCCCCTGAAGTCCACCAATGATGTGGGCAAAGCCCTTGGTCCCCTACACTCACTCCCATTACCCCAGTCAGCCGGGTGCACCAGTGAATGGGCTGCACTTGTGGGTGGCTGTCAGAGCACCCAGGGGCTGCAGTGCTGGTAGAAATGGCTTCCTCCTGTCCCGCTCACCAGCCAGAGGATGAAGTTGATGGCGAGCACGGTGGGCACTCCCCCGAAGGGCAGCCCTTCCAGGACGGTGCTGCGGGAACGGGCGCTGAAGCATTGCTCCTCTGTGCTGTTCACCGGGGCGTCCAAGAAGATGAGCACATCCAGCGAGGTGGGGCCAGCACCATCAGGTGCGGGCTCCACCGAGTACACGCTCTCCATCAGTGCCGTTGTGGGGTCTTACCCTGCAACAGAGGCAGGGGTGTGGATGGAGAAGCCTTTGCTTGAAAAGGGGCCATGGCTTTTCCAGGTCTCCTCCATCAAAGTCTGAGGAGTTCACTAAGGGTAGGGCAGGGAGAGGACTGGCTGGTGACCCTGAAGCCTCCCCAGTCCCAGTCTCTCCCAAGGAGAAGTTGTGGGACACAGGGCAGCGGGTGTTGCTGAAGAAATCTCAGAGCTACTTCCTGCCCTTTCCCCATGAAACCCCATGCTATTTGGTTGTCTTCATTATACCTGAGACAGGTCTCTCACCACCTCTGTCCCTCAGTCCTGGAAGCTGGGTTGAGTCATGGCCACACTGGTGCAGTCAGCAGGCAGGAATGAAGAGCTGAAGCATTTGCTTGAATTTCTGAGAAAAAGAGCAATGACGATGTTAACAGCTCAACTGCTGGGCTGCACTTACTTCTCTCCCCACAACCAGATATCTCCTGCCTATGGAATATTCCTAAGCCCTCTGTCCTCATCTAGCATCACAACCTCCCTTTCACCTTTCCACCTGAGCAGAATTGCTCCTTACAACTTAGCTTGATGTCTTCAGAAGAATTAGCTTCTCAAAACCCTAAATGCCAAGCTTCTCCTCCACCTTCCCCAGCAGCTGATACCACAGGCTACAGTCCTCACTGACAGAAGACACTTAAAGGCCACTAATGGCCAAGACTGTGGCTTGTTTCCAGAACCTTTCCTACTACCATGCTTTAGGTGGGCGAGGATCCCCTCCAATTATGCAATTCCTGGGAACAAGCCCCCTACAGCAACCAGCATGGCTGTTACTCGTGGGGATGCCACAGACCTGTGTGCCAGGACACTGCTGAACAGGTGCTACACTCACCAGAAGGACGAGAGAAGAGGGAAGCAGCACAGGAAACATTAACAAACATGGGGTGGGGATAAGGGAGCCAGAGTCTCTTTTCCTCACCTGCCTGTTGTGCCTCTGTGCCTTAGAGCTTCCCGGGCACCTCTAGCCAGCTGCTTCTGGTGCCTGTGTGGCCTTCAGAGGAGAACAACTATTTCTATGGTGAGACCAACGACAGTTTTTGGAGGCTTTGAGCTGCCAAACACAATTTTGAAGTTGTCCTGGTCCTCAGCACGGGCTTTTATTGGATGACCTCCAATGGGGTCCTTCCAACCACAGTTTTTCTACATCCCTACTCTCAGGAACTTGTACTCCTAAGAAGAACATCTTCTGTCCTGCCTGAAGTTTATAAGGAGCTATATAAGTGCCTTGCCTTGCGGACATGCTGGGCACAGTATATTATGGCCAATATATTATGACCAGTGCAAAGGCCACATGAAAACTCAGAATCGTTTATTAACGTGTACTTCTGTGAGCTTTGCATTCAAGTCACTGAGCATTCATTCCTCTTCTTCCTTTTTATCTCTATTCCAGCCACAACTGTGACCCTGCTGCAGGCCCCGCAGTCACACAGACACAGGTGATCCCTGCTGGAAGATGCTCAAAGCCCACAAGGACAGGATTAAACAATGGAGGAGGATGCAAACAAAGACAGCTGGCACCTCTGGGCATCTGAAGATGCAAAGTGATTATGCCAGTTTTTTTCACCAAGGCCAAACGGGATCAACTCTTCTTCAACACCAAACAAAACCTGATTGAGAGGTCATTGGGGAGCACAGAGATAGCACACACAAAATATCTTGGCTTAGAAAAGGGATCTTCCTGAGCTCTATACAGATTTGCTTTTGTTGGGAAACATTTACTTCTGCTGTGTCAATGTGACAGATGGGAGATTACAGTAGCATGTGATTTTATATACACTGCTGTAACCTCAGCCTCTCTTGGACCATGCAGTTTGCTGCTGGAGGAGATCAGTCCTGTCCTAAAGCTCCTGAGAAGCCCAGACACCCAGAATCCACAGCTGAGCAGAGCAGGCAGGCCGAGAGTGCTGAGGCAGGAGCTGACACAGGTTATATGCCTGAGAGACTGACTCTCTTTGATCTCCTCATCCAGGGAAAGAAAAGGCTGAAGAAGAAGGAGGTGTTCAAATACAAGAGCTGACCAAAAAAAAAAAAGTTCTGACAGCCTGGATCCTGGGGATTCCCTAGGGATTCTCAACCCAAGCTCTCAAGAGGGCTGAAGAATTTAAGAACTACTCTTGGTGCCTGCAGTTTCTGGATTAAACACAAAAAAGGTGATGACTTGCTATTTCCTTAATTTCTGAAGCATAAATTTAATCTCAAAGAAAAATCTCCACTGGAAGCCTAAGAGGGCTGGGATGATTGGAGCAAGGCTATGAGCCCAGAAGAACCTGAGGCTCATCCCACTCCAGGGTTAGGTTGGCATCTGGCTACCTGCAATCCCTCCTACTGTGCACACGGTGCAGTGTCACCTGAGTCTTGGGCTTCAGTGTCTGCTACAGATCTGCCCACCCTGCCTACAGCATCTTCAGTTCTCCTCAGAGATCCCTGG
The DNA here is from genome assembly GCA_035584735.1 of Pseudotriccus pelzelni. Taxonomy (NCBI): domain Eukaryota; kingdom Metazoa; phylum Chordata; class Aves; order Passeriformes; family Tyrannidae; genus Pseudotriccus; species Pseudotriccus pelzelni. The sequence continues at coordinate 41,850,662 of JAWMRA010000161.1, read as the reverse complement.
CCATATACACATTGATCTGGCCAGTCCACGGTGTCTGGAGACACCATAGCCCAAGCTCAGACAGCTGAACATTAGTGTGACCCTCAAAAGAACTGCCAAGTCACCTCGGATATGTTGATACTTCTCCAAATGGCATCCCAGTAAGCTTGGGGCTGAAGTACCATCACTGCACCCAGGCGAGAAGTGATGGATGGGCTGGCAAAGCCTCCCTGTGGTACCCTCAGTCATGGCCTGCCTCCCAGCCAAGGTTGGGAGTCCTGTGCTTCAAGGGCCAGCATGGCCCATCTCAGGATAACAACCTCTGACAAGGGACCTCCAACAAGAGAAGACCTGTGGGAAATGTGCGGGCTACTCTGGCAAGTGGCAGCTGGCCTGCCTGCCTCCTGCTTGCCATCAGGCAACCACCTGGGCCACCAGGACTTTTGGCCAGGGTTTGCTCTTTGCTATGGAAATGCTCTCAATCTGTTCCCCGCAACGTGCATATCTCCCTCCCTCTCTCCCCTCCTCCTGTAAGCAGCAGAGCCATTGCCATCTGGCATTTTCAGCTGCTAAATAATTCACTGCCTTTTTGTTAACAAGGAGAGTGTGTCTTTGACCGACAGAGCTGTTAGACCTTCAGCAAATAAACAAGGAGACTCCTAGCAACTTCCAAGTCCCTTCTCTGCCACCACCACTGCACTACCCAGTGTAAGACCCTGCAGCTTGTTTCTAGGCACCGTCTTCACGCTCGTAGGAGGAACATCCTGTTGGAGGATGACAGGATGAGGGGGATTTTCACAGAGATCTGTACAAGCTGTCTTTCCCTACCAAGTCCTTGTTGCTATCCCGTCCCCTCAGTAGCAGATATTTTGCTCCTGGTGTCCAAAAGCAATAGATTTCTCCTGGAGACAGTACTAGTATCTCCTGTTCCAAGCTCTCCTGCCCTGAAATTTCCCAAATGTAAGCCTTCACCCTCCCAGCCCAACCAGTTCATGTCTCTCCACCTAGCACTGCTGTTTCAATGCCAGACTGCAGAGAGAAATTTCAGGAGCAGAAGATACCTGAAGACCCAGTCCAGCTCTTTCCCCTCTCTCTGAGGCACCTCCAACTCCAAAGGAGCCCAAATAAGCCATCATGTCAAGCTCAGGCCTGTAACACAGTATATCTCCACTCCTCTGAGGCTGATGTCAAGGTCCCTCTCCTGCCTTTTCCCTGGTCCCTTCAACTCCAGATAACCACAGAAACTTACCTCCAAGTACCCAAAACAGTACAGTACTTTTCCAGACCATTTGTTCCAGCTAAACTCACCTTTTACGGTGATGCTCTTAGAAAAGTTTATACAAATTATATAGCTGCAGCATTACCATTAAAATCACTATTGGGAGCAACCAACTAACCAGCAACCAGCTAAATCACGTAGCTGCTCTAGGAACAGCACATGCAGCAGAAACAGTGAGAGCAGATTTCTGCGCATGCGCACCAAGAACAGCTTGAACTCAGACCTGTAGGACATGTTCAACTTCCCTCTGGTTGGGCAGGTACATTTTTTGGTATACAGAGTTAGAGACCACAGGAGCACTGCAGGTCACACTTAAAAGTCACTGGTGCAACCCCTAAGCTAAATTTTCACACCACACATTTTGCAGTATGCAGTGACAGCACTCTGTGACAGTATCTGAAAGGTTCAACCAAACCCACAGCATTGCCAAAACAGTTCCTGTTCCCAGCTATGCCACTGCCATTGTGCTTTTCCTGATCTTTAAGGGCCAAAGGAGGAAACACTGTTGAGAATAACAGAGCTGGGTGGGAAGGCGTCAGAACAGCTTCCCATTAGCTGTGTATGAGGCAGTGCCTCTTGATGCCAACCAGAGACAGGTGTCCCTCATCAGCCCTGTTCCTCAGAAGCAACAGCAATGGACTAGTCAAGAAACACAGGAGTGGACAGGGCGAACATGAAGCAATAACATAAAAGCAAAAATTGCAATATATGGTCTATCCATTACCAGTCTTACTTAGATGAAAGATGCTAAAATAGGGTCAGCAAACATATAGAGCAATAGAGAAAGGTACTCCTTCTTCTCTTCTTGATGGCTGTTAATGGACAGTGAGCGTATGAGATTTGTCATCAAAACTGATTTGCTGGATAATTTCTATGATGCATTTTCAGTGTGTAAGGTTTGCCTTGAATATTCAGTGCCCTCTCTGTTTTGTTGATATAGCAACATATGTTTATTCTCTCTGGTTGGGTGGGCACTAATCCAGAGAATCAGATTTCCAATTAAAAATAAGGCATATCTTAATTGCAAATACAATTTTTCAAAATTTGTCTTTCCCTTGAAGCATCCTGCCAGCAAACTCATTTGCTAGGGGAAGTCATGGACAGCTGGAGTATCAAAACATCAAAACAAAATCTTGGGAGCACTGAGATGACTAAGCTGAGCTTTCCAGCATGCCTACACACACCTAGCCTGAGCATCCCACTCTGGCAAGGACAGGGTTACTGATTTTGGGCAGCCAGAGCACAGGGCTGCTGATGGAGCAATCAGTGGCTACACAAAACCTGCAGAAAAGCCACACCATGCCTCCTAGAAAACAAGCATCTGTGCTACCTGACTGCCTCTGCATCCTTCTTCCATCACAGGTCAATTTTGGCCAGGCCGCAGGAGGGGAAAACAAGGACCACTGTAACAGGGAGATCAGGTTCACGCCTTGGTCTGCACAGAACCAGGCAGGGAGGCAAACCTCCAGTGTCCCACCCTGCGGGACCGCAGTGACCGACCTTGCAGGAAACCCGAGCCACTGCCACTGACTCAGCACGGCTAACCAAGTACCTCAACAACACCCTGCGCTGAGCTCAGCACACACCCCAGCGGAGGCAAACATGGGGCATGGTGACCTCTTATTTCTGTAGCTGAGTGCATGGCAGAACAGGCCACGTGTGTCCCCAAGAGGGATGAACACAGAGGGGACAGGACCACAGACAGAGCCCTCCAAAACCCCACAGAGGTTTGGAGGCTCCCTTACCCTCCTTTCACCCTTTCCTCTTAGATTCATGGCCTCCAGGTCAAAAAGGCAAAGTGAAGATCTGGCTGCTCATGGCCTGTGAGGTAAGCACATGTGGGGCAGCAGCATTCCTGGGCACAGCTCTTTGCATCAACTTCAGTATCCTCAGGAAGGGCATCTGCACAGGAGACCAACCCCACTGTGGCTGAGCCTTACCTCCCTGGGGCTGTGACCACAGAGACTGGAGCCAGACTGCTGGGAAACCAAGGTGCTGGATGCAGAGAGACTGATGGCACTATTCGGGTGTCCTGTGCAGGGCCATGAGTCGGACTCGATGATCCTTGTGGATCCCTTCCAACTCAGGATATTGTATGATTCTGTGACACTGTCACTGGTGCGAATGCTGTGCCCCCACACCCTGTCAGGCCATGGCATAGACAACCCACCAGCAGAAGACCCCATCCCATACATACACCAGCCTGTTCTGTTAGTCTGATGGAAACCAGATTCATCTTCCAAACAAGGAGAACCATACCAAGAGTAACACCATGGCTGGTAGGCAATAGAGGCTGGGGTTAGTAGGGTTTGGAGTCAAAGGACCACTCTGCAGCAACAGATGACACCTAACAGGTATAAAACACCTGTTCAAAAACTAGTTTTGTCATTGCAAATGAAGATAAGATACTCAGAGAGGCCAGGAGGACTCATGTTCTCATTGATCCTACTCCCTCCCCACCCATACCAACCACTCAATGAGTGTGAGTCCATGGCTGAGTGCATAAACGTGCTTAAAAATGGTGTAGATCACCTTCTCCACCAGAAAGCTCTGGCAATGCTCTCCCACTGAGAAGCACAAATGCCTGCCAGGCTCCTGCCAGCCAGGGCAAGAATGCAAGGGGAACAGCCAGCCCATCAGCCCACCCAGGCCCTGAGGATGCAAAGCCCACAGCAAGGTTCTTCCCCTTGGTGATGAGCCTGCCTTCAGCACTGCCACTATCCCCAGTGCTTCACCATTCCCAACCTGTCCTGCCAACACTGTCCATCTAAATAATGTAACCCACCAGAAGGCTGAGACTGACCCCATCCTGGGTAGCCAAGCAAGTTTTTCCATGCTCAGGAGCCACAGGTTGCCACTACCTGCAGGAAACCCTGTGCAGGGTCGTGCTGCCCCAGGGACTCACCTGAAACCAATACAGCATTTGAGAGCCAAACCCTCCCCTGCCATGTCCCCCTTTGGCGGCTGCCACATCACCCCTAGCTCTGTGTCCTCCCGTTCTTGCCCAGCACCACCACACAGAGTGGAGTTTTGGCACTTGGACAAAGCTCCACAAAGTTTTTGAACGAGAAGGCATCCCAGTCCCCAGCCTCCCTTGTGACTCTCTGCAGAACAAAATTCTGGCCTTCCTCTGTGGTACCAAACAGCCACCTGCATAAGCCCCTTCTCCTGGAGGGACGCTGTGGGCCAGGCTGATTTGCTGCAGCACTCCTTGGCACAAGAATAAAGCCAAATCCCAGGCAACCGAGAGCAAACAGTGCTTACAGTGGGATCTATAGCCAGAGAGATTTGTTTAGACCAATGCGTGGGAGATGCTGTGCATAGAGCAGCTCTTCTCCAGCGCCTCCTCCACACATGTGCTAGCCAGCAGCTGCTGGAGCCAGTGCACTGAGATCGGGAAGGAAGAATCGGAGCGGAATTTATTCGTTCCACCCCCAGCCATTTTTGCCACAATTGACTAAGCTGCCACTGCAGGCTGGCTCTAACCCATGTTTGGTTTGCATTTCCCTCTCCCGCTGTGCACACGGTGTGCTGAGCCCCTCACACCACACTTTGTGTGTGCAACACATCAAGCAAACATGAGCTAATGGGGTTGCAGGCTCCCAGGGCAGGCGCCCGTCACTCATTCTGCATCGTGCACCCTTGTCCTCTGATAACAGTTAAATCAACACTCTTCAGCACAAAAGATTACCTGGGCCAAGCCCAACCCAAGCAGAGGGCAGAAAGCTGCTGGGCTGCTCATAAGCAACGGCTGGGAGCAGAGAGACAGAAAAAGGAGGCCTTATAATACAGATGGGGATAGACCTTTAAATAAGGCCTGTAGTGACATGGTTTTAAACTAAAAGAGGGTAGATTCAGACTAGATATAAGAAAGAAATTTTCTATGATGAGGATGGTGAAACACAGGCACAAGCTGCACACAGAGGTGGTAGATACCCCATCCCTGGAAACATTCAAGATCAGGCTGGACAGGGCTGTGAGCAACCTGATCTAGTTGAAGATGTTCCTGCTCATTGCAGGTGGATTGGACGACACGACATTTAAGGGTCCCTTTCATTCCAAACTTTTGTATGATACTATGAAAAAGCCAGGGCTGACAGTGGTGGATGGAGACCCAGGTAGCTCACAAGTGGGAAAGGGGCAGGGTATCATCCTGCGGTTCACGGTTAACATATACACATGCACACGCACTGAACTATTCAGAAAAACAGTATTTCAGGAAAACGCTAACCCTGGTACCACCAGATTCCTGCTCCAAGATGGGATGCTGCATGCTGTTCACAGTCCTTAGTGCAACCCCTCGACCTGCAAATTAATTAATGATGATACATGCAGATGAGGACAACTCTCAGCCCCTGCTGCCTTTGTGACTGAGGGTCATGGCAGCAGCTGACCCTAGGGAAGGGCTTGAGCTTCCCTGCAAAGGGTATCTCTGGGCTGCTTATTGCTTGCCAGCTCCAAGACCACAGTACGTGCCCACATACAGCCAGTCTTGCAGAGGCAGCTCACATTCCGCATTGAAGACGAAGGAAGGCACCTCTCAGCATGGCTGTAACGGTGGTGGGATTGCTTATTCTGCCACCCAGGTGACTGTTCTCACACAGAGGAGGATTTTAAGGTCTATGTGAAGCAAAGTGCCACCTCCACTGGGAAAAACACTCCCTTGTGGAAACGTATATACAAACCAGGAGCAGCTGTGCCTTGGTCAGGGCCTGAAGCTGTCACTGTGAGTCACAGGCATCTTTCACAGTCCCACAAGATGCTAGGAGCACTGTGGTCCCTGCAGATGGGGGAAAAGACAGGATGAGAAAGGGAAAAAGTAGCTCTTTCCTGCCCAAGTCCCTTCCGCTGTTTGGGGAGCAGGGAGCTGTGGAAGGTAAAAAGGAGAGTGAGAGGTTCATATCCTGCCTTTTATAAAGCCAACTGCTGCAGAGACTGCCAGCTGTGGGAGCAGCCAGCACAGCTACAGCCATCACTGGTGAGAGGAAGGAGCTTCACCTGAGGGCAGAGGGAAGGAGAACGGCAAAGAGGGGATTTGGATTGTGCATGAAAGGGATGCAAGCCAAGAAGCCCAGTATCATACTCCTTAGGCCAGGCAACTCTGGTGGCTTTGCATCCCAGTGTCCTGCCTGGCCAGGATGGCATGGCACACTTGGCGATGGCAGTGACCTCAGCGCTGAGCTGGTGGAGAAAGCAGGTGCATTTCAAGCCATTGCACAGCTGCTCTCAGCTGCTGAGCTCCAGCCAGCCCTCCTCACAGCTCGTGGCCACAAGCCTGCTGTGCCATGTGGGGTGACCATGGGCACATGGTGGGCTACCAAGGGTCTGGCACTCATGCTGTTGGGTCCAGCTCTGCTCCGCTCCAGCCTGCTGCTCCCTGACAGTACTGGGACCTTGGAGTAGTCTCCCACTGAGCACCTTCATCCTACAGCCTCCTAGGAGCCAGTGGGCAGTGTTATCCTGTCCTGTTGATCCCCTTCTCCTGGGGCCAGCCACACACCTTTCTCCACACTGCTCTGAGGGATGCCTTGGTGCCCAGCTCCCACCAGCCTCTCCACCCTTCGCTCCTCTCCAGCTTCAAGCAGCCACAACATCCCCCACAGCAGATTCAGCTGCAGGAGCAAAACAAACACTCCTGCCCAGCCCAGCTCCCCTCTACAAGCACAAAAGCTTCTTCCTGAGAGCAGTGCATTACAACGCTATATATATATACATACACACACACAAAATATGATTTTAGAGCATCTGCAGAGCTAGAACATTTCTATCGCCTGTGCTTGGTGCCAGGAGAAGAGTGAGGTTTGGGCTGCAACAGGAGAGCATGAGCACACTGCACGCCAATCCTGGCCTTGTCAAGGCTTTCCTCCCACCTCTGCCCAGCTTCCGAGCAAATTTGGGTAACACCGTATGACTGGGATGAATCACGCTGCCCTGGGAGCACGGGAGCTGGCAGCTCAGAGACGGCTTTGGCACCGGCAAGTTGCACAAGCGGGGATGGCCCCGGCAGATGCTGTGTAAGTCACATCCAGCCAGAGGGATTAGCTCTCAGCACAGTGGTTTGAGTCAATAGTGCATCAAAGGGAAGGGAAAGCCTTTGATGGTGTACACAGGTGCCTGCAAAAGTCGGACAAGGGGAGAAGGTGTTTTCTAAGGCCTGCCTTGGCCACCTTCTTCCCCTGGGGATTCGTCCATAGCAGAACCATCAAATTACCACCTATCTCCCAGAGTGTAAGCATATTTGGTCCTTTCAAAGGAAGAGAGAAGAGACTGAACCCATCTCACCATCTCAACACCAGATTGCTGTGCCTTTGCCTGAGCCAGGGGCCAGCTGCCTGCCCTCCCACCAGATCCTGCCCCCATGCAGGGCAATCTCACTGCTGCTTTACACTGGGGCAGTGGAGGGAGCAGGCAGTTACTCTCCTCTGGTCGCTGGGACACACATCCAGCCGCCTTCGCAGCCCACACAGCCTCTGGGGAGATGAAAGTTGTTGCTGCTGCAGTCAAACGAAGGTGGCTCTCCCAGGCACATGTGGAGCTGCAGACACGTGGCTCTGCAAAGCACTGACCATTTCAGCCTCCTCCTGGTGCGACGGGAGCTCACATAAGGTGACGAGACAACTTGTCCCCATCACTTCCATTATCTCTTGCCCACAACACCCAAACACAGCTCCAGTCATGTACCTGCCACAGGGCACAGCAGAGCCAAGCAGAACAGAGCAGACAACCCATCACACCCAACAGCTTGCTCTTATCTCCACCATGGAGAGGACCTGGGGAGTCAAACGGCCCTGGAGCATCAGAAATCAGAGGAAAATCACAGGACTTTTGGGGAAAAGACTGGGGTTCAGGATCCCCCCCATACACATGTATCACAGGCAGGTGGCCCAGGAGACAGCATGAGTGGGACGCAGATGGTCAGAAAGCAGACTCTGTTGTGCCAGTGCTGCAGGCTGGCCCTGCCCGCATCCACCACGCTGCCTTCCTGCCCTGCTCCAGCTACGCCCACTGGCCAGCAGCTGCCCACAGCCAGCGCAAGGGGCGTCGGGAGTGACAGATGTGATGGAGAAAAACACAAGAAATGGTTTCTTTCCCTTCAGGCAGAGAAGGAAGTGTCACATCTGGACATGTACAGCAGCCAGGCTGGGAAAGGGACAAGGCACTGGGAGGAGAGAAGCTGTGGGCTGGGAGGCACAGCATTACCCCGAGGATGTGAGACAGATGGCAGATTTGGCAGCAGGGTGGTCACTGAGAGACCTGCAAGCTCTTTCTGCTGCAAGAGCAAGCAACACAACACTGCGTGAGTGCTGTCAGCCCAGCCTGGCAGGTTTGCTAGGGGGTCACATCCTTTCAGACAAGCCACATCCAACAGGCAGCATCAGAGACACTTCACGGGCAAGTCAACCTTGGAAAAAGGCTACCTTGGATCAGGGGAAAATGGGAGGGAAGGCAGAAAGATTGTCCCTGATTTCTGTTCACAAGCCTGCCTTCCCTGCACACAGCACACACAGCCAGCTTGCCGCTCAGGGAAGGGCTGGAAGCCCCTGCGCTGCTCTTCCCACTTGGCCAGAAGTGCAGGGTCCCCAGGCAGCCAACCCCTGCCCTCCACATCATCACTGCTCACGTGGAACAGAAAAGAAAAGGAAATTAAACATGAGACACTGCAGCAGATGGCTGCAAAAGCAGCTTCCCCAAGTTCATGCCCCCTTCTCCTTCCAGGGCACTTCAGGCACAGCAGAGTCAGCACCAGGAATACAGCTGGCTGAAGAGATACGGGGACCCAGCAGGGATCAATGTCCCAGCAACAGCCACTGCAAGCCACTCCACAGCCCAGCAGCCATTGAGGTCCCACCACAATTAGCAGGAATCAGACAGGCCCTATGTCCATTTCGGCAGAGATGCCTGGGGATGCAGCACTGATATGGAGGTGTTTGCACAGTGGCTGGGTGTCCTGGCCCCATCCCACACAAGGCTCCTTTATGCCTGGCTGTTCTCCCTGCCTGCACCCCCACCCAGAACATCCCAATTTGGCACCATGAGTGCTGCTCATGCCTAGCCAGGCTGGCCCTGCACTGAGCACCCCAAGATCCCATATTTAGCCTCTGCAGCACTAGCAAGGCATTTACTAAATGAGCAAGGGTCACCAGCACCTCCTAAGGGGCAGTTTGGTGCCTGCTGTGCTGCACAGCTGCAGTCCCTGCTCTGGGAAGTAACTCTCCACCTGGACACACCTCCAGCCAGTTTGAGAAAAACCAAGGTGAGAATGCATGAGACCTCAGCATAGCTGCCGCCTCCCAGACTGGCTCCCTGGGGCAACCAGCGCTTCCAGTAAAACACGGGCACGTCTTGCCATGAAATACCCCTCTTCTTTACCAGTGCAAGCAGCACACCTGCACTCACTAGAGACAAAAATCTGGGCCACTGCAGTTGCTGTGGAGGCTCCGGTTCATCTCAACTTTCTTGTGCCAACCACAGTCCTGGGAGGTTGAGCAGACCTCTGAACAAGCAGCCAAATGCTCCTCAAGAGTGGTGGGGATCAACATTTAAGTGATGCTGAATCCCAGGCTGTTGCCTCTTCCTGGAGATAGAACCACCTGTAGGACATACTGGTCTTGAAACCCTACCCAGCTTCTTTTCATGCTTCTCCTGGCAGCACAGCTCTAATTGCGGGGCACATGGATGTCATGCTGGAAGGAGGGCACCAAGAAAAGACAAAAGCCAGGTACGAGGAGACACAGGAGGGCACTAGGAAGGCTCCTCCTAATGCTCACCATGTTATGGAGATACCCTGTGCCAAATGAGCTGCAGGACCAGCCCAAAGCCGAGAGCAGGTTCCAGCAATGCTGCTGGCGCTGTGCAGAGCACCAGGCTGGCCACACACATGGGCATGGTCACAAAACCCAGCTACCCAGATTAGCTCTGCTCACTGAGGGACAGAGACACCATCCTGCTGACACAAACACTCTCCTTGCTTTCCACATTTCAAAAAAGGTGGGCCCTAAGGAGCAGAGAGCTTTCCCCAGCGTGTTCAGGGAACATGCAGCCAGCCTGTAGTGCTGAGAGCAGGACTGGACCTGACGGTCAGCAGATCCCATCACACGCCTGTGCAGCTCTTCTGCCCCAGGGGATGGGGAGGACGCAGCACTGGGACAGAGGGCTCCCATGAGCAGCTGGCCAGGTGGAGGGATACCCCCAAGCATTGCTCCCAGCTTGGACTTTAAAGGCTACACATGTACAGAAACTTATGCTGCCTCCAGGATATTTTCCACCAAAAAAACCCCACGAAGCCCAAAGAAATGTGGACTGAAATCCCTTCTCAGCTGAAACAAACTGCATCATGCCTTTCACGAGGGCTGAAAATGCACCTTCTCATTATGGAGGGAAAGAAACCCCTGAAGTTTTGACTTTGTGCAGGGGCTGTCCAAATAAACAGCCAGCCCCTCAGATGTATCTGCCAGGATGCAGTAATCCTGAAACCTAATAACTACCCTGGAACACACATAAAGTCATCATAGTGTACGTATGTACCCAAGACAAGACTTTGTGCATGGTCCTAGTTTCCGTAAGTCCAATTACTAAAGTTTTGCATAGCGAGCTTTACCCAGCCCAATGAGAGAATGGTATTTGCTAAAACATCCATCCCCTGACTTTCCTGCAACAACTGAATGAAACCTGGAAGTCTTTAAAATGCACTGTTCTCAGGAGGTGACACAGCCACTGCAGCTGTTATTATCAGTAGTTGCTTTGTTGGGGCTTTTTTTGTTTGTTTTTAAAGAAGGAAGAGTTTGATGAAATTTCATGGAAGAAAACATAAGAAATTAAAAACTCAGATAAAATAATATTACACTTGACGAAAACCTCCCAACAGAAAAATCCAATGAAGCTGCTTGATGAGAAGATTAGCAGAAGTAATATGAAAGGAAAAAGCAATAAAGAGGACTTGGAACCAGAACAAAAAAAAGAATTATGACTCTTGGAAAGATACATCTGACTTAAAAGTAATCATATTTTGTCTGAACTAAAAACTTTTTAAATTAAAAGACAGCCAATTTAAAACTGAAAGTTCTTACAACCTACATGGTAAGACCTTAGATTCCTCTCACCAGTGAAAAATAAATCAGTAGAAATTCATGCAGTACGTCCTTGGTGCCAGATCTGCTCAGTGGGAGCTAAAGCCTGATGAACTGCAAAAGTGGCTCTGACAGCATCAATCTTTTTTGAAAGCAGAAGGAAAAAATGTTTCAATTAACTTAGTACACTGATTAGTTTAGTCAAAGTTATGAAAAATTACTGCAGGTTAATGCAGGAAAGCCTGGTTTCCTTTCAAAGCCCAATGAAGATGGAGTGTGAGGGGATAACCTCTACTGGTTCTGAATTCCTAAATGCCAGAAATAATCAGGATATATCACTGGCTCTATTTTATCTCCTCTAATTAAATTCTGTTCCTATGATATAGTATTATAGTAATACAATATAGTATAGTAGTATAGTATTGTTAAATTCTTTATATATATAATGTTTTCATAAACTTTTTCTCTTTTGTTTTGTAGATTCATACATTTTAAGCAGTTTTATTTAACCAACTAGAAACCACTTTTCAAGTGTTCGCTTTCTGCAATTTGGATTGAACTTCATTTTCCACTGAAATACAGCTGGATCAAATTTATAATACCAATGTGATATCTAATAAGAAACGCAGCACTCACCATTCTGTAATGCAAGTAGCATAGACATTAAATATCTAAATAAACATACATTATGCTGTAAATCCACTCACATAAGCATGGTACAGCCTGCTGCTCAGCCCTAAGTACCATATCATACTCATCAGCGAGAATCAACTTGTCCTTAGGAAAAGAGCAGAAGTGTACAAGCATAGAGAGATTAAAAATAGGAACTTAGGTTTTGGCTTTCTGATAAGTAATTTAAATTTAATCTATCCATCCTGGGCAGCAGCAGGTCAAGAGCCAAATGAGGCACAGATCAAACTTATTCTGAAGCCTATAAAGCTTGGTCTGTTTTTCTGCCCTCTTTGCCATTGTACTTCCACATAGTTCTGCCTCCCTGAGAAAAGCAGCCCAGAAACACAATGAACAGTGCATGTCTCTAGCCTGGAGCCTGCAAACCCTGGGAATCTCCTACTGCAGTAGCTTGCGTACTCAGGGGAGCAAGGCAAACCTCAGCTTCTGGTCATTTCTCCAATGCTGCCTTGGTGACTGAATTTGTCAGAACACAAGGACAAACAGACACAGAAGTGTTGAGGCTGAAAGGAGATCGTCTAGTCCAGCCTTCCTTCTCAAAGTAGCATCAGCAAGAGGAAGTTCTGCAGGGCCACGTCCAGGTAGGTTTTGAATATCTCCAAGTACGGACACTCTGCTCCAAACCACAGCAATGCCTGTGGCCACAGCCAGCCACTTCCATGCCTCACAAGTCACCCCTCAGCTTCCCAGCCCTCACATGTTCTCAGCATCTCAGCCTGTGCTACTTTCCTGATGTGTCATCCTAGTGTGGGTCACCTTGCTGCATGGGTAGCAGAGCAAGAGGATTCCTCCAGCAAGATCACCTTGGCTTGGCCAGGGCAAGGTCCCCAGTCCTTGTCTCAGGATACCACAGGCTCACTTCAGGGAACAGCTGGGAGCAGCTCCCCAGCTACCCTTCCAAACCTGAGGTTTGCCCTAACTCGTCCCCCCTGCAGCTCCTCTGAATTTTAGTCTCCCCTTGTCTATCCAACACAGCACGTTAAGGGCCTCATTGTCTCAATTTCCAACACCTGTGCCCCAGCTGCCTCCTACCACCAACCCCCAGCCAACAATAAAGTGGTCTCCAGTGAAGCAGGGTCCCTTCCTCTCTGTTAGGAGGAATTCAAAATTACATGACGACATATTTTTCTACCTTTCAAAGCCTGCTTTTCAGCACTTGGGTATACAGTGGAGCTTGGCTTGTTCAGATCCTGCCTTCCTCTCAACTCACTCACAAATCTGCGAATGACAAGACTTTGGTGCTGGGGATAGGGGAATCGGGTCACCCAAAGCTTCTGAATACTCCCACTGAACAGGAGCACTGAGCCTCTCTGCTCTGAGATTCCATTTTAAACACATCATTCTTTGAGATCAAATTACCACCATGAGAAGCCCCTCCTTGGTCAAAATGGTACCCACAGCTTCCTTACGGGGATGCTGCTGGGAATTGCACAACTGATTACTCTGTTGAAATGCTTCTATACCATGGTGTTCATGCTCTCCAGAGGCTGAACAACATTACAGAAATTTCAATCAGGAAGTCAGTTTCTCAGGCAAAGAGGTTTTCTCTGCAGCCCCTAGCATGGCTGCAGCTCTTAAGCCAACACAGCTATCACCCAAGAGAGGGCTATACCAGGACAGACAAGGCAGGACAGCACTGGGGCTTAGGTAACTAACAAAATGAGTCATAAAAAGCAAACCTGTTGAGGAGGTGTGAAGCCATGGTGAACTGCCAGACAGGGTGACACACAGACCAGGGCAGCGGGCTGGGAGAAGCCCATGTCCCCTATCAGGCTACTCTACCCCACATTCCTCTGCTTCTGCATGGAACCCTTGGGGACCAGCTGTGCCCCTTCTCACCCATTAACCAGCAACAATAGTGGACTGGATGATGGGAAAGGCTGTGCACGGCTCCCTGGACTGCTGTCCCATTGTTGCTGTAACAGTGTGAGCAAACTGCTGCCATTGTCCCCACCTAATAACAAGGTGTGATCACAGCCTAATTACCGTCTCAGGCATATTTCAAGCTGTAACTTCAAGCCTGCTTTGAAGAGGTGTTTAGGTACCTTAAAGTGCAGGTAGGTGCCAAAATGGAATCTTCTAAATCTCTAAGACTTGTTATGTTTGAGTTGGTAGCTGGTTAGGAACTGAATGTGATCAAGCCCTAGCTGAAGGAAACTGGGACTGGAGCTGCTTCTCCTGAAATAATCTCAGGGCAAACCTGCTCTTACTCTGAGCACAATGCATCAGCAATTCAATGTTTTCTTCAAACTTGGAGCTAGGTAGACAAAATATATTTACAGCAACTAAAGTAGGTAAGAAATGCATAAGTGACAACAGTAGAAGGCTTTGGTGTTTGTAGAACTCATGGAGGAGTCAGCATTTGCACAGCACACTGATGTTTGCCTAAGAGTTTAGGTGATTGATTAGTTTAATATCAATTGAATTCACTTGTAGGTGTTAGAAACATTTCTCCCTCTCCTTGCTGCTTTGGGAAAGCTCTCACAGTCTGTTAAGATGGGAGTATTTCCTGTGAGAAATATTTTAAAGCAGTGACACTCCTTCTTTTACAACTCTGCAGACGCAGACTCTGAAGCTGTGCTGAAATCTGCCTTGCATTCCCTTGGGCCAGAAGTCTCTGCATGGAAAGAGGGCAAGTATTTACCTGTGAGGGCCTATGCACACCCCTGATCAGCATCCCCAGAAAGCACTGCTATTTCGGTTAGGGCTTGCAGGACCACTCTGTGCTTTCCATTGCCAGCAGCCAGCAAACCAGAGATTAAATAGTTAACTTTAGGGAAAGCTTTGAAGAGGAGAGCAGTTACAGAGCGATTCAAGTGTTATCATGCAAAAAAAAATAAAAGAGCTCAAAGGCATTCGAATTGAGTTTCAGGAGCCAGGAGGCCAGGATGGAGCCATGGGAAGAAGGCAGAGGTTTAAGCTCCCAGGGAAGCCGGAAAAGCCCATATGTGCTATGGAATCAGAGGCTGCAGGGGTGCCGGCTGCCTCCCTGCTTTTATTTATTACTTATTTGTTTGCCAGTGGCTGTTTGCCAGGATACTTAAGACAAATCCTTCCTGAAGGAACTGCTTCTGCTTCCCTCTCCATCTGTTGCCCAGCCTTGACCACCACTTTGCAGGGCAGCAGGGAAGGCAGCGAGGCCAAGGCTCTGATCTGGTATCAGGGTCATTCTTTCTGATTTCTATTTTAACACTTTCTCCCCTCTGAACAAATATACAAACCACTACAACATCATCTTTTATCCCAAATGGCATATTTTGCTGATCTCTGCTGCTCAGACAGGCAGCCTGACAGGTCATACAGCATCATAAATCCACAACATGGGGGAAAGGGCTTTCTCATATCTTGTTTGCTCACCCGGTTTTCCCTCCACACCCTGCTCCCCCCTGAACTCTCTGAAAGGGGAGAAGGCAGGTATGTACAACAGTCCTGGGGATGGTGGCTAAACAGTTAAAAGGAAAAAGATGTTCATGCAGAAATAATATCTGCCAGCCAGATAAAGGTCTCTCTCTCTTTTTCCTGGATAACACTTCTTCTATTCAGGAAGTTTCTGAATAACAAACCTACTGTGCTAGAGAGAATGGGGAAGCAAGCGAGGGAGAAGCAAGGGCCTTGATCCATAGACAGATCTGGATGAAGTTGTAAACTAGGGGAGAGCAGCTTGGCCAGAGCATTAGATCATTCCAACCCAACAGCTTTCTCAGAGTCATCAGTATCACAAAGCTGGAGGGAGAAATGGGGAAAGGTTCCCCCTCCTCTCTCCTGCCAACACAAAGCAGATCTAACACCATCAGGTGCGGCTCCCAGAAGAGGATTCTGTGGCCAGGATGACGTGGGGACCAAGCATAACCCATGACATGACACAGCGGTGGGGTGATATTTTATTTCGCATCACAGGACAGTGGTGCAAGTCAGCGTGTGTGCACCGGGAAAGGACACTGAAGGGCTGGGGCTCACTCCCTGCTTCTGCCACCAACTTGATCCAGCAGCCCAGGGAAGCCCCTGCGCCTTGATGGCCCTCAGCCACCCATTAGGCGGGCGGACACAAGCATTAATTAAAAACCCTTCGGTACGTGGTCCAGGATGAAGGCAGGCAAACAGTGTCTGAACAGAGCCAAGTACCCAGATATCTTCCATAAAACCAACTCGTTCCTGCCTCCCCGACCCGCAGAGCGGCCCTCCTGAGCTGTCCCGGAGCCGCCCGAGGCGATGCTGACTTACCCGCACGCTGAGCATCCCCCGCCGCAGTCCCACGCGGCAGGCGCAGCTCGGCGCGGGCGGGCCAGGCTCAGCCCCACGCACGCTTTTCCCCCACCTCAACCACCCCACCGGCAAGTCGCGCCTCTCGGCCCGTCCTGCATCCCTGGGAAGCCCCCGTTCCCACTCGCCGGAGCCCCGCCGCCCGCCGGGACCCCGCCCGCTGCCGCGGCGCCGCCGGCCGAGCCCCGCAGCCCGACCGCGGCTCCCGCTCTGCCACCGCCTCCCGCCCCGGACTCACCTGCTGGGGGGTCCCGGCCCCGCTCGCTCCGGGCTCCGCGCCCGCTGTCCCCCTCCCCGCCGTCCCCCGGGCTGCCCAGCACCGGCCCCGGCCCGGCACCGGCAGGGGAAGGGGAAGGGGCCGGGGCCGCCGCCGCCCCGCCCCCCCGCCCGCCCCGCTGCGGCGGAGAGGCCGCGGCGCCCGGGCTGCTCTCGCCGCCTCGCCGGTGCTGCGGGCCGGGCCCTGCGCTGCCGGAGCTCCGGGCCCCGCGGGGGAGCCGCCTCCCGGCCCGAGCCCCCGCCGCGCTCCCTCACCGTGTGTTCCGCGGCATCCGAGCGGGGAGGGGCGGGCGAGGCGGCGGCCCCGGCGCTCGGCGCGGGGAGCTGCGGGCGGAACGCCTGGGTGCGGGGTCTGCGCGTCTCAGGCTATTTCTGGGTCTGGGGCTGTGCCCGCCGCATCCGCCGCTCCGAGCAGCTTGCGAGGCGCTCGGGCTCCTCGGGATGGCTGCCCGGCGTGTGCCACCGGGGAGAGCGGAACGGGCCTCCGGCACCGACAGCCAGCCCGGCGGGGGCACACGGGGGGTCAGCCCCCAACACAGCAGTTGGGGCAGGTGGGTGGGTGCGTATGAGACCTCAGCAGCGTTTGCAAAACCTTTCCCCTTGATGCAGCATTGCTCAGCTGCTTGGCAGGGGTGGTAGCAAAGGAACTTGCTGGGGGTTTTGTTCCTGCTGAGGATCCATGCCTTCCCGTCATCAGGAGGGACAGGGACCTGACCCCACCAAGGTGCAAAGGGGCTTTGAGAGCCTCGTTTTTCTTAGGCATCCCACCCTGCTCCCCATTTCTCCAGTCTGTGAGGATGCAGGCAGCGCGCTTTGTGCTGGAGAAATGGACAGCAGCACATCCAGGGCTGCAGTACTGGATGTTTCGCACAGCTACCGCTGTTCCCACGCAATGGTCAGAGACACCACCTGCAACTGAGCTACCAGGCTACATTCACGAGAATGTGACTGCAGGGAAGTCTCACTGATATCCCAGTTGCTTCATTGCTCCCGTCTCATATGGGTGGCTTGGAGTCCTACATCTGTGGCTTCTCCAGATGCCGAGTAAACAGTTGTTCTGCAGCATTCTCTGAAGGCTTGTTTGGGCTCATTTCGTCTCTTTATGGTTGAAGAAGCACAGTTCAGTCATTAAGCTTCAGCCATTTAAAGAACCTTTCAGTTTCACAAGCACAGCTATGAAAACCATGAGGAGAAGCATCAAGGAACAAATGGAAGATAGTGAGCTGCCAGCCAAGAACCTTCCTTCATACTGCAAGTAGAAATAGGCTGGCACAGTTCATGGACCATGAGGAACCAAGGGTGAAAGCCAGGTGCCCCCCATGGTGTCTTTCTTTTGTCAGGCTACCCAAAGCTGAGGTAGCACTCAGCTGATTTCTGGTCTGCTGACGTGTGGTACAGAAAACAGGTGGGCTACAGTGCAATGCCTTTTGATAAAACTTCACTATAAATGAGACCTTTATCTCCAGCCAGTCACTTCTAGGAGCTCCCATAGCCAAAGCAAAATATGCCTGAAACTTTAGGGAACAACTGAATAAGAAAAAGATTTCCAAATCACTTTCACTGCCATCTTCTTCAGCCATATGTATGATGTGAATAATCCACACCACTTGCCCTCTCACTCCAGACAAGCCAGTGTCAGTCCTACAGCATCACCAAGGCTTCGAGGCCTTGACTGCTGCCTTGCATCAGGAGAGAGCAGATATGACTGTGCCAGCTTAGTGCAACATGTGCTCTGCAAACACTGGGCAACGGGGGCTTGTGGGAGGAACAAATCTGGGGGGATTTTCTAAAATGCCTCATCACTGTGATCTGCCACTGGGGCCCAAGTATTTGGTACCCTACTTCTCAGCGAGTGAAGATTGTGTTTCTCATAAGCCATGGCTTCTCTGACCTACTGAACTGGAAACCACCATCCTCCATCATTTTAATTGGCAAATGTTGCTGGGAAATCTTGACTGCTGAGCAGAGCTGGTTACCTTGCTGGTAGTAAGCTGCCCCAGTCCCAAAGGAGTAAACAGCTGATTCACCTCCTTTGGCCTGCCAAGACATCAGGGATCAGACAAAGCTGGACAAACCTAGCCTATGCGTAAGCCGTTCCCTGGGGATATTTGTTTCTTCCTGCTTCTGGCCCAGATTGTGCCTAGTTAGAATGGGATGGAATGGGATGGGATGGGATGGAATGGAATAGAATAGAATAGAATAGAATAGAATAGAATAGAATAGAATAGAATAGAATAGAATAGAATAGAATATTGTTCTATTCAGAATAGAAACATTAACTGCTTCTCCAGGAAATATATTCTATGGTTTGACCATCCTCTTGGTCAGCAGTCCCACTGAGCCTCCTGTCAACCAGCACCCCCAGAACCCTTTTGCAGGGCTGCTGTCCAGCCACTCTTCTCCCATTTTCACAGAATCACAGAATTTTCTGAGTTGGGTGGGACCCACAAGGATAATCAAGTACAGCTCCTGGCCCTTCACAGGACCGTCACCAGGAGTCACACCACGTGCCTGAGAGCATTGTTCAAATGCTTCTTGAACTCTGTCAGTTTGATGCTGTGACCACTTCCCTGGGCAGCCTGTTCTGATGACCAACCACGCTCTGGGTGAAGAAACTTTTCCTAGTATCCAACCTAAACTTCCCCTGGCACAACTTCAACGCATTCCCTCGGGTCCTGTCACTGGTGACCACAGAGTGGTGACTGCCCTTCTCTTCCACTCACGAGGAAGTTGTAACTGCAGTGAGTTCTCCCCTCAGTCTCCTGTTCTCCAGGCTGAACAGATCAAGTGACCTCAGCCACTTCTCTAACAGCTTCCCCTCAAGGCCCTTCACCTTCTTCTTTGGACTCCTTTGGACACTCTCTAATAGCTTAATATCTTTCTTACATTGCAGTGACCAAAACCGCACACAATATTTAGACCTGTGTCCGGCATTACTCCATCTCAGGTACTTAATCTGGCATCTGTTCTTGTTCAATTTCATGACACTGATGATTTTCCGATACCTCAATCTACCCAGGTCCTTCTGCAAGAACCAAGAAAGTATTTTTCTTTTTTATTAGGGTACAACCTACAGAACTTTCTCAGGTATAATCTTAATAATTTTAGCTAGAATTCTGAATCCGCTACTTTGTCATAAAATCTATTCTTCCAGCATCTAACAGCTTCAGACACTACACACTTTGCTATTTACCTTGTTCATACAAGAACTTTGGAAACTCATATTGCAACTGTCAGTAGAAAAGGTCAATTTAGAGGAAGAAACATTACTCCTCTAAAACATTATTAATCGAACTCCTCTTAGAAGGTCTTAATTGTTGAAGAATCACTGTAGTCTAGCTGCTGGCATGTTTTTCACTGGGAACTAAGGCATTTGATCATACAAGACTGCAGAAAAGGAATGGCAGCCAACACCTAAAAACCTTTTTATTGCACAGTACTTTGCTGGGTACACACTGTTTTGGAAGGAAAAAAACCGCAACACCACCATATCATAATCACATTTCAGGTGCAAATAATAAAGTAGGCCAATAACATATAAAAAAAGTAATGAAAAGAACCTCTTCCATTCACAACTGAAAATCAAAAATTAATCATTTGATTTACCTTGAAATATTTAAGTTGAACTCTGGAAAGAGTTACTATTAGAATCTTCTGTGGAGAATGAAACAAGTTGCATAAAATTAGCCCACAATTTAGTCTGTTTTCTGTGATCCTTTCTGACACAAAATTTTAAATAAGTTCACCTTCAACTGTACGGTAAAAAATGTTTTTAAGAAAGATGTTTATATTTAGTAAGGAGACCCTTATAAGTGACAATTATTTTAAACTTATGAAGACCAAAAAAAAGGAGGAAATTTAACAAAAAATGAAACAAATTATCAGTGTTTTAAGAACAGTGCAAGCAGGCATGCAAATAGTGTCACTGAAGTTAATTCTAATCAATGATAATAGTTAAGCCTAGCTATGATATTGACTACTGCTTTCAGAGACATTAACAGTATTCATTTTAAAAGACAATATCTACAGTTAATGTCTGACAATCTGGTATCTCATCTGTCTTCAATAAAAGTATTGGAAGAGGTATTTAGTTTACAAAAGGATTCTGTAATTTCTGCCACATTTCTTCTCAAAATCTATAGAATCGTATATCCTTCTCCATGTTTCCCAGGTAATGAGGACAAAATTTCTTCTCTTTATTTGTTGGGGCAGAAATTTTCACCCACCACAGTGTATTTTTGTAAGTCTACTTTAACAACAGACACCAGTGATATTAATGAAATCAAAATTATTTTGCAATGAATTCTGACCCTGAAATTATCTCTGTGGAGAATGTCCATCTGAAGGGAAATGCTGTGCAAAGTTTCCCTTATAAGCACATATACTCTGACCTTAAGCCTTCTCAAAAGAAGGTTTATTGAGAGTTAAATCACTGCTAATTTTGGGTGACATTCACTACGGAGTACTAAACTACTTCCTAATAAGATCTGATTATTTCAAAGAAAAATCCTATTACAGTTGAATTCTGTAAGTCCACCCTAAATGTATATTTTAAAGTCGTCTAGATGCTATTTTTAATATCAAGATTCTTTTCAATAATCATCAAATTGCAATCTGTTCAAGTACTGGCTTCTGCCTAAATGGTTCCTTTTCGATACTGTGTTCTTGGCTGTGGCAGACAGACCTCCAGTGCAGTAGAGCACATAAATCACTAGAGTATTTTCATAAATATTATTGAGAAATCTTCTTTTAATGTAATACGGGTTTCATTTCCACAGTTCATGCACCTGGTAAACACTACTCCATGGTCAAGTTGGGCTTTGTGGAACTTTGCAACACAGCCACTAAAACACTGGTCTGTACAAATGAAAACATTTCTGTTTCACTCCTTTTTGATGCACAAACCTTATTGGGTAGTACCAATGCAGAGTTAAGAACCACTTAAGTCAGTAAATGTGTTCAGCAGAAACCCTTCAGTTGCATCAGGCTAGTTTGAACCATCTGTTGTCTTCTCTCTCCACACCTTCATAAATGTTTACAGGATCTCCTAACAGCTGTGTTTCAGGAACATCTTTCCATGATCACACAGATTCTCTTTTAGGTACTCCACACCCAGCTTACACAAAGTGATTCAGAACTGTTGGTTTTAAACAGAATAATAATAATAATAATAAATAAATCAAAAGAGAAGTAGAATTCACCTTCTATTAAGATCCTTGTTTCCTTGAGCATGGGCAATGATCATCTTTCCACAAATGCACAGATTGGGACTTTTATATGTTAACAGACATTTGTAGATATTGCCATGTCACAATCACACTTGGCACCTGCACTTCAGAAAGATGGCAAGTGGTTTATAGGCTCATGACTGACATGAGAAATGCAACTCATTTGGAATTATGTCTCCATAAAAAGCAACCTAAACAAAAACCGCAAGTTATCATCAGTCTTTCTAATTCTTGATTAAACATTTCTGCAAGCTAACAAAGTGAATGCAGATGGAAAGGTTTCAACTCAATGAGTCAAATTTGTGAAGGTCGTCTTTCAAATGTCTTGCTTCTGGCGGTTGTTTGACGCTTTCATTCTTTTCACGGTCAGGAGAAAAAGAACTATAAAAGACATCTTACACTCCCCCTGATAAACAGATTTACTCAGAAGAATAAACAATTTGTTAAAGTTTAGCTATCCGTATATGAAAAATTAAGTTGCCAAAGTCACTAACTAAATGTTTTGCCATGAAACTGAGCTTCTTGTTTAATCTGCTTGGGATTTTGAGAGAATTTTTAACAATGTGGTAAAAGAAATTTAATATTAATGTCACAATTGATACCCATTTCCTATGTTTCATTACTATGATACTGCAGGGGGGGGGGCGGGGGG
>JAWMRA010000161.1:41808527-41818682 GCA_035584735.1 Pseudotriccus pelzelni | reverse complement strand
TCAGCCCGGCCTGGAAGCCCCAGAGTGGCTGCTGGGTCCCAGACCCCGCCTGGGGGATCGGCCAGAGGGACCGGAACAAAGAAAACTGGGGGCACGTTTTTGCCTCGTGTGCTGGCCCTGCCATGGGACTGGTGAGAGCTGATCTCCTGCAAGGCTGCCCTGGTAGCTCCATGATCTGCCTGTCCCTCTCTCTCCTTCTCTCTTCTTGCTGCCTCTGGTTCCCTTTCTCTGCTCCTTTCCTGATGCTTGGGGTGGTTTGGAGCTGGAGGGATGTGATCTTGATTTCAGTGTTGTGCAGTTGGTTGGATGTTGCCTTAAGTGTTGTTGGTTTATTGGATCTTGATTTGTGTGTTGTTGTTTTACTGGATTTTGACTGAAGTGTTGTGAGTTCCTGGGATGTGCTGAGCCAGCATTGTGGTGGAGCATTTTTGTCCAGCTTGTGTGGTGTCCTTTTGAACTTTGGCCAAGTCCCCTTATTTGCTCCCCTAAATTAAAAAAGAAATCCCTTGGGAACAAGCCCGTGGCTTATTCTCTTGGTGCTATCTCCAGGTAAGAAAGAACCCTTTATATATCTAATATATCTATATATTGAAATAAAATTCCTAGCCAATCCCGTGAGCTGGCAGCTCCAAGGGCTTGGAGACTTACAGGACTCCAGCCCTGCCCTGGGCAGCTCTCTTAGACATATGTCTGTTAGAGAGAAACAAATAAATATGTTATATGGAGCTTGAAGTGGAAGTCATGGAGCAGAGCAAAATATTTCCTGGAAATCTCAGAGAAATGACCCCTCTACTTCAAGAGGTGCAACTGGCAATTCCTGATAGAGTTAAAAAAGATCCAGGCTGAGCACCTGACCTTCTGAAGGTCAGAAAATGGCATTTCCTGAAGCAGAAAATGGCATCTGTGGTGATGTCTAGAGCAATGAAAGATTGATTGCAAATACACCAGGGAAAAGTGATGGCAGTTTTAATGAGAATATCAGTGGATTATAGATAGGGAAAAGATGCAAGCTAACAGGCTGAGCTGGGAGAGGCAGTGAGGAAGATGCACATCATGTAATGAACCATACTGTTCTGGCCAAATGCAGGGCTCTGCATGCAGGCTGTGTCTCTGCCTACATGCCAGGCTTCCTGGGAGCAAACACTTAGTGCACTGATGTTGTCCCTGACTAAAGCAGTTGCCAGCAGCACAGCTAGCTAATGCATGGGGGCACAGTCCTTTGTGAAAGGCATTAACTCTAAACAGGCTGTCTCATATACTAAATATTCAACAAAACCATCTTTGCTAAGTAGCTCATTGGCCTTTCCTCTATGTACAGAATAGCACCAGAATGCAAAAAAAATAAAACAAAACAAAAAACCAACCAACCAACCAAACAAAAACCCACAAAAAAACCAACCAAACAAACAAAAAAAGGGAAAGAAAAAGAAAGGGCTGTCCTAGGTCAGAAAAGGGATTTATGTAGGCTAGTATTTAGTTTCTGAAAATGGCTGGCAGCAAACACCTTGAGAAGTGCATAAGAACAGATCAGAATGATGATGCTCCTGTAATATCCTCTCCCACTCCACAGCAAACACAGCATTCTTGACAGAGATTCAGAAGCACATAAAAGGTGGGCATCCACAGCACCTTGCAGCAAGGTGTTCCCTGGTTAAGCCACATACTGTATGAAGGGCACATTGTCTCCTTGTGGCTCTTCTGACCTGAGGAGCTACTTTCACCTACTTCTCAGCCTGGATCATGCCGTCAACATTTGAGCCTAATTGACAACATATAATTATTTATTAATTTCATTGCTCATGCTGCTGGCTTTACCTGTGGTTTCACACTGTGTATAACTTACGATCTTCAACTTATTTCATCTTCTGTGAAGACAGGCTGAGAGAGCTGGGGTTGTTCAGACTGGAGAAGAGAAGGCTCCAGGGCGATCTTACAACAGCCTTCCAGTACCTAAAGGTGACCTATAACAAAGCTGAAGAGGGACTTCTTACAAGAGCAGGTAGTGACAGGACAAGGGGGGATGGCTTCAAACTGAGAGTAACTTTAGATTAGATGTTAGGAAGAAATTCTTTATTATGAGAGTGGTGAGGCACTGGAACAAGTTGCCCAGAGAAACTATGGCTGCCCCATCCCTGGAAGAGTTCAAGGCTAAGGCTGGATGGGGCTTTGACCAACCTGGTCTAGGGAAAGGTGTTCGTGCTCATGGCAGGGGATTGGAACTGGATGATCTAGAAGGTTCCTACCAACCCAAACCATGCCATGACTCTGTGGTTCTATCCTTTGCAACACTTTTCTCCCTCTCCTCCTTTCCACATGTGCTGAAATGAAGGCATCATTGTGGAGGTAACATGGAGTTTATCAGGATAGAGTTACACCAGAACTGAAACCAGAAGGGAAATGTGAATGAATAACATGCAATTAATGGCTAATACTGCCATCCCATGACAAGTGGAGTCCTGAAACACTTATGGTCACTGCTGATCACAGCCTTTCTTCTGGTCCCTCATGCACCTTCCCACTGCAGCTTCCCAGCAAAAGCTTGGAGGACTCCTGGGGCACATTTAGCCACTGTTGCCACAGAGCATGAATCACTGCAGCGGGTGAGATTCACATCGGATGCATCTTTTATCCTTCTGCACTGCGGGCTGCAGTTCTCACCAGTGGCAATCTGGGGAGTTGTGGGTGGGGGAGGCTGCTCTGCAGGTGGATCCTGCTCTGGGTGAAAGCGCTGCCCTCCCAAAGAAGATCACAGTTGCAGGGCTGGGGGCTCCCCGACAGAGCTGGCGAGGGCAGAGATCTCTCGTGTGCTGTGATGCTTGGCTTCCATCCCATGACCACAACTGACCTCGGTCTGCGAGACCGCGGTCAGGCCAGCACTCCCCTCCCGGCCCGGCCCGGCCTCTTCCCTGCCGCCTTCCTCCCGGAGCTCCCGGCGGGGTCCCAGCGCCATCTGCCGGCTCGGCCCGGCTCCCCCGCCACGCCCGCCGCCGCTGCGGTGCGGGGCGGCGCGGTGCGGTGCGGGGGGCTATCCTCTCCCGTGTGCCAGCCCATCCCCAGCATCCCGCGGGTCGTTCCTCAGGAGCTGACAGACTCACAGCCACACGTGGACCTGCAGCTCTTCCTTGGCTGCAAACTTGTCCGAGAGAGGCCAGAGGCACCCTTGGAAAACCGGGCAGGGGGGGAAGCTGGGTGCCCTGGGAGGTCCGACGGAGAAGGGTCCGGGTTGAGAGGGTGCCTGGAAAGCCAGTGCCCCCTGCTCAGAGCTCCTCTTATCCCAGCGATCACCCAGTCTCTCTGCTGGCTCTTTCTGGCCCAACAACCCTTGTTCTTTCCAGCTTTCACATCACACCATTCCAGCATATTCACCTCTTTTGCTCCTGTTTCTCAGCTTCTTCCCGTTCTGCTCTTCACACCCTGCCAAGACTCCTCCTGCCTGAGCTCTCCAGAGGGCTCCCCTTGTCCCTGGTCCCCTTGAACCCCAAAGAGATCATGCCCCTGTTGTGCAGCCCTTGCTCCTTCTGCTCCTTGGGTGCAACGTGGCTGCTGTCTCCTTCAGCAATATGGGGCAACCCCTCTCCCAAGCTGTGAGTGAAGCAGATGCTGGCTTGTCCTTCTGGCAGGAATTTTGGAAACCTAGGTACTGACTGTGCTTACCCCATATCCACCAGACAGAAATCTGAGAGAAGCAAGTGAAGACAAGTCTGGAGAAAGTCCAAGTCTCGCTGCTGTGGAACTTCACCCTTATATTTTTTCCTCATTTTTCTGTTTCTTCCCCTTACTCCTCAGTGGGTCTTCAGAGGGGAATAATTCATCCTCCTTCTTGCTGTTTACACTGTGGTCTTCAGTAGTCATCTCCTGCAGTCGTCCCTTGAGGAGAACCACTGCTTCTTCAGTGCAGTCCTCTGGTTTTCTCACTCAGTTGCTGTCCCTGCAGGGAGGGCGAGGATGGCCTGAGGTGCCATCCTCACAGCAGATACCACAGTGACTCTGTAGGCCCTGGACTACCATTGTTCTTTGGAGATGTCCAGAAGCTTAGGGATAAGGGAAATTACAATCTGACAGATGCTCTTTCTTCAGGCAGACTGATGTGTAGTTGCCATTGACACAGTGCCATCAGTCTAACCTTGGTCCTACTCAAAGCAGTGCTATGGTCTTCTTTTGTTTGATACCAAATACATCAAGCAGTTCCTGGAAACTGGCAAACAGCTACCCATGATCAAATCATGGCTTTCTTTTCCTACAGCTGAGAAAAGAAAGTAGCATCTCAATTATTTTTCCTTGGCTCATTTAGGGAGATAATATTACCGGAACAAGGTTTACCCTTCAGCCCTACCCAGCCCAGAGGTGGAATTGGCCTCAGGGGCCTGGGGTTTACTCCCAACATTTGTAGGGATAACTTTCGCACCCAGAGCCCCATCCCCCTGGCACAAAGAAAGAGTTGCCTCCTCTGGAAGTCCAGGTGACCTGGGGGCTGGGAAAATGTGAATGTGGGGCTGCTTTCAGCCTCCTGAGAAGAGGACCTGGGTTTGCCTCTCATCCTCTTCCTGAACCAGGCTTTGAATTTCTGTTAAAGCAAGCCAGATTTGCTGCAGGAAAAGATGCTGTTTCTCACCACTAGGAACAGAGAGCTGCCCAGAGGGTGCCCTGGCTGGTGATGGAGCTGAACAGGCATCAGTAGTTCAGAGCTGCACAGAATGCACCTCCACCCACTCAAGGGTTGGTGTGGGAATCCCTTCCATGTGGGCACCTGACTGGCAGAGATAATGGCCCTTCTTCTGCACCAAATCCAGGGCTTAAACGTGTGCTTGGAAAGTGAAGTACCTGGACTCAATCTCCTCCTGAATCTCCCACAGTTTGAGCCCAGTGTCTTTCATACCAAGCTGCTTGATGGGATGGGATGGGACCATCTCCTTCAGTGGAGCTTGACAAGCTTGTGTGTGGCATACGGGAACAGAGAAAGGCAAGTTGGTGTTTGACTTGGCATTGGGTGGCTGAAAGCATGGTCTCTTTCCCAGTGCTGTGAGTGTATCTAACATAATAGATCATAAATGGAACCTGCATCCACTGGGGCAGGTGGAAATGAAGGCAGGCAAGAGTCTGGCCCTCTGTGTAGTAATCAAGTAGTCAGATAATATAATTGGCACCTGCAGTGTGGCCGGGGTGGTGGCTGTGTGCAGCGCATCTCGTGCACTAGCAGATAGATAGCATTTTCACAGAGCAAAAGTAATTTAGGAACTGCTCTTACAGACCCACTGGAGGAACATCTTGATAGCAGGGGCAGCAGCCATATGACAGTGGGGAGAGAGATCGCTTCTCCCAGAGCACAGCTGCAGCAGGCAGGAGGATTAATCCAAGTCTATTTTCTGGAGTTGGTTTAACACTGTGTTCATTTATCTGCAGCTTCTGCAGATATGAAACATTTCGTATTTCAGGTCTGATTTCACTGTTTCCAAGGCTGAAAGGCTTTCTTCTCTAGGGAGCAGCAGTTCTACAAGAGAACAACAAATAGGAGCCCTAGGGAAGCAGCAGAGGGAAGGAATATTTTATCTTTAGCAACTGGTCATTTCCATTTTGGAGGCAGTGAAAGAAGAACCATCTGGTGTGTGCTGAATATTCACAATGTAAACAATGACTTGGTTATGAATATATGCATGTGTTATTGTTATTTATTATTTATAGGATTCCCTAGGTGTGTAGGACACTTCACAAGCAGAAAGGAAGACCAGGGCTCCTGCTCCCTGATGTGGCCAATATATATTTAACACAGTGTTCAACAGCACCAAAAGACTGCAGACAAGGGTTGGGCAGCTGGTTGGGAATGAGAAGGAAGATGCCAGCCTTGTGAAAAAGGGCAGTGCACAATTTCTGGAGCAGTAGCTTCTGCTTCTGCTGGTGGAAGATTGCTTCAGATGACCATCCTCACATATTCATGCCTGTTAGTTTGGGGTTTAATCCTCCCCTGCAATAAACACCATTTACATTTATTATTTTAATTTTCTACTCCTTAAGAGCTGTTTCCTGAAGTATCCTCCCTGGAAATGATGCAGAATGTCAGGAACCTTGGTCTAATACCTTTCCTTGTTGTGGTAGTCACCTGGGAGTGATGGGACTGCTCAGTTGGCTTGAGCTTTATGGCTCGGGATCTTCAAATCAGTCAGCTGAAACAAATGTTTTTAGAGATGTTTTACTGCGTACTTTTCCTGATAGTCAAAGTGTCTTGAAAGCAAAGAGAAGAGTCCAGTCAAGTCCCAGGAGGACAGCTTGTTGTCAGGGTGTAATATCAGATACTGAAGCCTGCTGGGGATGATGGGAATTAGAGAGCACCCAGACACCTGCAGAAGATGCTTTGCAGGAAGAAATGCCTGTAGTACTTCCCTCTTCTCATTCTTCCTCTTCTTCTTGCTTCCTGAACTTTTTTGTAGGGGTTTTTGCCCCAGCATTCAGCCATTCCTCTGGTGCTGAGCTAGTATTGTGGGCAGGGTTTGATGAAGGGGGCAGTTGTAGGCACTTGAAGGAAAGAATCTTGAGTTTCTTAGGGGAAGACTTCCCACACCATTATGGGGACAGAGCTCAGGGGCACTTGCAGGGCCAGGGGGATGGAGGAGTGAGTGGATCACAGCCAGGGACAAGAACCCCAGCTTGAGCTCAGGGCCATAAGTGCCTTACCTCCCATAACAGTCCCTTCATCAAAATTTTCTCTTCCTGCTGTTACGCGCTGACACACTGAACTTTACTTGACTGCCAAAGTTTGTTTCCTGACACCACCAGCAAGCAGAAAATGAGTCAAGTGTTGATTTTTACAACAGCTTTCCTGACACAGCAGGGTGCACCATAAATTGTGACTTAGTGCACTTGTTTCAAACAGATCTGGTGTTCCACTGCATGGACCAGCTAGAATGGACCAGAGCATCATGAGCAACACAATATCCCAACTTTTTAGAAACATGTTGGCCATTTGGTCTTTCTCATCCGTTCCCCCAAAAATATTTAGATGTTTATATGACTCCAAGAATGAGGGAGATAAGTTAGGAAGGACAATGAAACATGTAAGGACTTTCACACAAGACAAGGCAATGTTAGTGACTGCTCTGATTTTTTGTGGCCAGAGCTCTGTATTCCTGTTGATCACCTGTAAACAGCTGGCATCTCATAGTCATAGGGCTCCTCCGCTCCTCCTGTTAGTCACCACCAACATCAGAGGAATGTAGCCGTTGTGACAGCTCCATGGTTTCAGAAGGAGAAGCAGTCCATGCAGCCAGCACCAGCTGAGGTGAACACAGCAAAGTCAGCTAATGTTTTGAAGGATGGTCTTGCTTGTACCCTGGACATCAAGTCCTGTTCAAAAATAAATACTGTAAGTTAGAAGATCACTAAGATCATCTTAGAAACAATTAGGGTTTTTCTTGTGTAAATATACCCTTGGTGCTCACTCTACTGGGGATACCTGAGTCTTGAACATTTTGCCGGAAATGACAACAGTCTGGTCTATGGGGAGGCATTGCTATTCAGATGTTCAAAAGGTGGGTTTAGTTTGATAGACACAAAAACATCTTTTACAGACTACTCAACAACTCATGCTTCATTTGGAGGCAATTGACCCTTTGCCAATAAACATTTCACTTTGTCTTCTGAAGTGCTAGAAATCCATTCGCTAAAGAGTATTTTAACAGGGAAAAGTGGAGAACAAGCCCTTTTGAAGAGTGGAGTACTAGATGTATTCCCTCTCCCGTTCCATTTCTCTTCTTCATTCACAAGTCTTCTTGACTTGAAAATGTCTCTCAAATATAAAGATACAGTAAACCACAGATATGTTGTCAGGTGGCAGATTATTTGCTCATTTACTTTTGAAATTTCTGGATTAGTTCTCAATGAATGCCACTATCTTGAGTCATTAAGCATAAAGACCTTGTACACCAAGCATTACCTCCTAGCTTAGTTTTACACTGAATGATAGGCTGTAATGAGAAAACTGCACCTGTATCAGCCTGGGGAAGGCTCAACACACTGAGGCAGGAGGTTTGGCTGTATAAATCCCCTCTCTTTCTCAACACTGTCCTTGAAGGAAGGAGAAGGGGGGAGCAGTTTGGAGATTGGCCAGATGGGAGCTGAAAAAGAAGTTCAGTAGCTTAAGTCATAAATTGAGACACAGCACGTATTGACAGTGTACTAAAGTCATGACCTCAGGTCAACCATGTAGTTACCATCTCTTCCCTTTTTAATAAACATCCTCCTCATAGCACACCCCCAGCACAACTGGCAATCTACATCAAAATAATTAAAACCCAGCTACCTAAAACCATACTGTCAGTCTGCCTGGCCTCAGTGCTGGGTGCCCCTCAGCTCTCAGGTATTCATATAACAGGATAAATACTCCTTCTCTCTTTCTTTCAGAGGTTTTCAAAACAAACCAAGAAGTATTGAGGGAATTGGGTGGCTTCATCTAGAGAAGACATGGTAGCCACTTTGAAGTATGTAAAGGACTGCAGTGAGGAAAGGTTAATCTTTCTCTGAATCCACTGGGATAAGGATTAAGACCTTAGACTGCTGCAAGGAAGTGTCAAGTTATGTATGAAATACTCTGAATGGGTAACAATGAATTGAATGGATTGCCTGGGGGTGGTGGAGAATCTGCATCACCTGAGATCTTCAGGACCTGATCAGACTCTTGTCTGAAAGGGACAGGTAGACTTGGATCAAGGATATGGAGAAACTGGGAAAGATGGTTAAGATGGCCTCCAAAGGTCATTTCTCACTATGAGTAGAACCTTAGCATTAGATTTCTCTTTCAAGAAGATCGGGTCCTTCCTGACAACCTAAGTAGAATAACCCAGAACTTAGTGAGGAAAGGGCTGAGCTCCCTTTTGCTTCATGCCTCCACCTAGGCAGATTTGAGGCTGATTAGCGCAAAGGTATGCAGCTCTGCTGCCAGCCATGCTGTATTTGTTTTATTGCTAAATTGAAGACATCAGACCTCCCCTGTTACTTTTTGTGGCCATTCAGCTTTACCTAACCCAACAGGAAACCTCTTCAGACACTGTGGGCATTTAATTTTGAAAGCTAACTACCCAGAAAAAGAAACAAAACCAAAAACCGCTTCATAAGGTTTGTAGTTAAGTGATAATTTAGGGCAAGCAGCACCTGGTTTACCACAGGGAGCATTCATTTCTTCCAAAATATCACAGCAAACAGCAGAGATTTACTGACTAATTTTGGAGAAAAATCACCATCAGACTGTATCCTGAACACTAAACTAGTAGGACTATCTGAGGCAAGGCACATTTTGAGCTGGAAGAAATTATACATAATTTGGGATGCAACTTGAAGAGAGATCTTGAAAGATGTTGAGCAGGCTGTATCAGAGCATGGAATCAACCAGAACAATATTTATTCTGTTTAAAATCTCTGAGCACAAGGAACTAGGAGATCTGGAGACAAAGCTATTAAAAGTGTCATCTGCCAGTCATTATCAAGAGTAGCCCAGGTGATTGAACTAGAGGATGAAATCACCAGCTGACAACTGTATAGGGGATGTTGGTGCCTTCCCACCACACTTGCTAAAGGGACATATGGGAAAGAGTTCATACCAAGGAAAGTCCCTCCACACAATTAGCCAGCAGGGGAGAATGGAGTAGTGATACTCAGCATCATCATGTGTTCTTTATGTCCAGCTGTGAAGTTCTTCCAGAGAAAGGCATATAGCATAATCCCTGCTCTACCTGAAAGACAAGAAAATCTTGACACATGGGTAAGTGATTTGCCTATGGCTGAAAAGTAGAATGGGGAAATACTCCAACTCCCGGGTCACAAAAAGACTCAGACAAGAAAAAGGGAGATAGTGTCGCACATCCAAGTTGTCGCATGATGTTGGTTTTATAGCAGGAGAAAATCCAATTCATGCAATATATGTTTTTACTTTTTAATGCTTGCTCCAAATTAACTCCTGTTCCCATTTTTCACTTATTCCCTGTGGTAATCTCCTTATTTACCCACCTCTCTCTTATATACACATGCATTTGCGAAGGCAAATTCATCCCCAGTCTTCTCCCCCATCCTGCAAGTAGCTCATAATATTAACACAACCCTTCCCTTCCCTTCCCTTCCCTTCCCTTCCCTTCCCTTCCCTTCCCTTCCCTTCCCTTCCCTTCCCTTCCCTTC